>JAWNLB010000123.1:3077500-4277500 GCA_035041595.1 Drosophila basisetae
AGTGATGAGTAATGTTTGTGCAATATAAGAAGTATCGGTTTTAGTGTGCGAGACGATTAATCGCTAATGCAACTGTTATCGATTATTAATAGCACAGCAGCCCTGGCTTGCTATATTCTTTTTTGTCTGTTTTTGCAAACATTCATTTTGTCAAGTTTCGATCGGTATGGACGACATTGAGAGTGAATTGATTGAGATACGCACCAAGTGTGAGAAACATATAGCCCACAGCCGGCTAATCAGCTGCAGCTCAACGCTTGTGCGCGTCGATCTGCTGTCGGATCGACCAAATCGCACACTGACAGTTTGTTTACGTTTTCCCACGGATTATCCACGGTGCTCGATTCTCGTGGAGCTGAAGAGTCGCGGATACTCGGATAAATTGCACGCGGAGCTGACACGCCTCATGGACAACTATGCACGAGATCAGTTGGGTGAACCACAAGCATTGCCCGTTCTGCGATTCGCCCAGCAATACTTATTGGACAATCCACTGTGCGTGTGTCTCGACGAGATCAAGCAGCTGCGTCAGGATATGAAGAAACCAGATTTGTCCGCTGATGATGTGGTTAGTCAGCTAAAGCTGCGCCAGCGCACCAGTTGTGTGGAACTCATCGCACGTGGCGGTCGTTATGTTTACCGCGTCACGGCTGCGGTGCCCGACGACTATCCCAGCCGGAGTGTGGAGCTGCGTGGCGTCGAATCGGATTTGCCCACTGTGCTGGTGCGTTACCTGGTCGGACAGTCGCGGGAGATAGCGCGCCAGTGTGTGGAGCCACCGTTGCGTCTCAACAAAGATGAACTGGCCCACTTTCGACCTGTGCGCAGTCTTTATCGAACTTTGAAATTTTGCTTGGAGGCCACACGTGACTTCCATCGGGAATTGTGTCCGATTTGTGATAAGCCCGTGCTGCAAGCGGAGCCCGAGGCGGTGGTGCTGGACGAGAATGCGGATGCGTTCGTGGAGCGTGTCTATTGCGGTCATCTGTTCCATCAGGGTTGCCTCAAGCATTATCTCGCCGAGCCACCATTCCCCAAGGGCGGCAAACAGTGTCCGGCCAAACGACGCCATCCGCGCTCCGATGCCCAAACCTACATGGACAAGCAGCGATCAACTGCAACTGGAGTAGCAGCTGCTGGAAGCCTAAAGAGATCGGATGATGGCACCTGTGGCATTCGACTGGCCCACGATCGTTGGGTGGTCAATGTGAAAACGGCGGAGGCGCGTTGGGCACAAAAACAGGCGCGTCAACGCGAACTGGAGGAAGTAGTCGATTTTCTACAGTGAAATCGAGACAACAATATTTATTGTACATATACATCTATATATATATATATGTATATATTTTTTAATTTGTGATTCGAATACGCTTAAATTGCAGCAGATGCTAGTTATGAAATAAATAGTTAAAATATGAGCAAATGGCATTTAAATTAAAATTTTGGTCGAAATTTGTTTCTAAATAGATACTAAGCAAAAAAATTATATAAAATTGTTATTGACTAACTGGGTTTTTGTTACGATTCATATTCGTTGTGCGACTAGGATGAATTTTTTACACTGATCTCTCGCAGATTTCGATTATCTCATTTTACACAAGTTATTCTACAAAATATTTTGCTAATTTCTCTGCGTTTTGCGTGTGTTTTTTGGAAGCCCTTGCGGAACTATCAGCAACCATTTAAGCTGTCCCAAAGGGTTAGGATTTGTCCACCTTTTGGATTACTATTTTCACAAATCTTTCTTTTTTTTGCCAAACTTTAACTAAATAAATAAATTCGATTTAGTACGCTGCACACAGTTTAAAAGCCTGTAATAATTTCGTCGTCCTCGTGGCGCTTGATGGGATCACCCTTGATCAGCGATGAAATTAAACTGCAAAATAGAAGTATTAAGGATTAAAATCAATTTCAAATGGAGTACAATAAGCTTAGTCATTCAAATATGGCTTTAACTACGTTCCCAGATCAGATAGTTCACAGATATTACTCGTTCCGATAACGGATTATTTGTAGCTGACAGCGCATTACGCTGTATTTGTGAACATTCACTAACCAATAGAGGCCCACGAAGAACATGACAAAATAGTAGCCCAGATAGATCATGCAGTTCCTCAGATGCACCTTCAACAGACCCCGACTATGGATGTCAACCGGATCGTAGACGCCGAGGCTGTCCCTCCGCTGCCGATGTAGCTCATAATACAGCCAAACAACCATCGGCAAATTGAGCAGAAACATCACCCAATGGCTACAAGCAAAAAAATAAAATTAGTTTGGTTTAAATTTGAGGAAAAATGTATCTTTTAAAGCTACCCGCAGATAAGGAGCAGAATGCAGAGCAGCGCATGAGAGCCAAATTTGGGTATGACCCAGAAATTAAGGCGTCGACAGCATTCCTGAGCATTCAAATAGTCGCACTCCAAGTCGGCCAGCGTTAGCACCTGTCACCAAAACGAAGTAAATATTTAATTCAATATTTATGCATCTTTTCAAATATAGTTTCTGCAATTTGCACACAGAAGAAAAAACTCACATAGTAAATCAATAGCAGCAATATGGCGCCATAAACGAGCAGTGTTATGCAGAACACTGCGGTCTCGGGCATAAACATAATTATTCACTAATAATTCACCTTTTTACTTAAAATTATTATTATTAAACTAATGCATATAAATATTTTGCGACATTTTCGATGTTGTTTTTAATTAAAGCCACCGAACAGTGTTGGAAAGTGCAGCCACATTTACAACAAGTTGGCAGTGCCGTAGACTGCAACTGTTTGTAAACAAAAGCAAACTAGTTTTTAATTATGCGACAAGTTTAGTTAATAATGGGTGGCAAAAGTTATTACTGTGATTACTGCTGTTGCTTCATGAAGAACGATTTGAATGTGCGCAAATTACACAATTCGGGCATTTCGCACACAGCTGCAAAAACAACTTATATGCGGCAATTTGAGGGTGGGCTATAGTTTTTTATCTTTAAGCAAAAAATAATTAAAAATTAATTTATTTCAGATCCACGTAAAATATTGGCAGCGGAGCGCAAGAAAAAACCATGCAAACGTTATTTTGCCGGCTACTGTAAATTTCAATTATTCTGCAATTTTCGCCACTACAGCGATAAACAAATGAAGCAGCTGGAAAAAATTGGTGCAACTTCAATTTGCCATAATTCAAATTGATTTAAATGCTCATTCAAAAATCTCTTTTTGCAGTAAATCAACTGAAGAAGAAGCGCTTCAAAAAGAAAAAGAATCCACAGCAGGCGAAGCACAATTTGCCAGCCTCCCTGCAACCCCCGAATCTCTCTAAACTGAAGCAATCAAATTGGCATTTGAGTTGGGGTTAAAAAGTATTTGAAAAAAACACTGTAGTTAAACAATAAATATAATATATTTTATACAATCTGTTTCATCTCGTTGTTGTTTTACCATTTAGTATACCAATCACCTTGTCCATGATGCGAGATATTTTTAAATTGATGCGCAAAACACGCGCAAATTCATAATGAAAAGTTTTAGGACTATGCCCGCTGAGGTTCTCCTCATCGGGATTACTCAGATGGGCCAATAGGAAGTAACATAGGTGTTCCAGTTCGCCTTCGACGGCATAGAATAGACTAGTATTGCCCGCCCGAGCTTCGCTCGCATTTAGAATCTCATGCTTCAGCTGCCGTCTCAGCAGTTTCTCCTTGTTGTGCTCCAATCGATCGCAGATTCTCTCATAGAATTTCGCAAATCTTTTCTCATCCCTCGTCTCGACAGATTTGGCGCACTGCTCGTCGTTCGTTTCCTGGTCTTCATCTATGGTCCGTCTGTAGATCGGTGCGCCCAGCTGCCGCTGATCGATGATGTCGCACATCACCTCGGCCATCTTATAGCGATTGTGTCGCACGGCAACGTGGAGCGCTGTGTAGCCATCATCGTTGGTCTGCAGCAGTAAATTCAGGTCGATTTGGAGCATTAGTTCGCGCAACGACTCCAAATGTATATTATTGATTATCGCTATGTGCAGCGCCGTATTTGAATCTTCATATATATAATTGGGCAATACGCCCGCTTTGAGCAATACCTTAACTATTTCCGGCTCACAGTCATTGGTCAATGCCAGCTGAAGGCAATCCTCGCCATCTGCACTCACTAAATTATTGAAATCAGTTATATTTTTCAGCTTGGACCACACAAAAATCTGTCGCTGTACGCCATGAACATCGCCGATTAAAATGGCATCATGTATGGGTCTGCAATAAAAATAATTATAAACAAAGGAAATAGTTAGTTGGTTGGCTCATCTGAGACTGGGGTAAGAACAAAGAGATGATGAATTGACAAATTGTTTGAAATAGCAAAATTACGAACGTACACATTTTATGAGCTTTGCCGATTTATAGATAAATTTGACAAGATATACGAGGTGTGTTCAAAAAGTATCGCGAATTTTGAATTTTCGCGGGTTACGTATGATCGAATTTCGATTTTTTTGTAGCGTTATGTTGGTACTCATGTTTCTCACTTACGAGGTGTGTTCAAAAAGTATCGCGAATTTTGAATTTTCGCGGGTTACGTATGATCGAATTTCGATTTTTTTGTAGCGTTATGTTGGTACTCATGTCTCTCACTTATGCCGACAAGCTCGGCCATTTTGAATGTTCACTTAATTGTTGACAGCTGCTTTGCTTGCACGTGTTTTGGATCGTCTTCGATTTTTACCTATTCAAAAAAATGGATTGGAAAAACCGTTGGCACAAGTGTATAATATCTCATGGGGATTACTTTGAAGGGGACAAAATAGATATTCATGAATAAATAAATAATATCTGAAAAAACACAAAATTCGCGATACTTTTTGAACACACCTCGTATATCGATTCTAGTGCTGATACAGTCAAAGTTTATTCATATGTAAATATTTTCTAATAAAATACAAACATCGAATTGCAATACTCTTTATATTTTTACATATTTCAAAGATTCATTCCGTATGCGTGACACATAATAAATTCTAGTTAATTCGATGTCTCAGCTCAAATGAATATATATTGAATACAGAAAACACATACAGCAAACCATCCTCGGACATAATATGAGCGCCGACCAGCTCATTGGCCATTTTGGTTCGAATTGTGCGTTCATTATCATTGTTGATGTAATTATCCATTTGAAAGCACATCTCAACTAAATTTAGCTCCCCAAAACCACTCGACAACACAGAGTCCCGACGTTGTATGTCATATGTTTTTGAAGCAGGACTGGGTACCTGGTAAAAAAAGAGAAAAACATTAAATATTAGTATTATGAAAGTTAATTTAAGACTATACACTGTTTCTTTAATACCCTAATATCGAAGGTAGAACAATAACTTGAAAGGTTGATGAACTAATTTCAAGGGACATTTTTATAGCCCCCTCCAAAGATTCACTAACTTTTCCACCCAAAAATCGCGAAAATCGATTTCTTCCTTTAGAGCCCGATTCAACAAATTTAAAAATTACACTATAAATTTTCGAATTTTTTTTTCATATATGAGGTGTGTTCAAAAAGTATCGCGAATTTTGAATTTTCGCGGGTTACGTATAATCGAATTTTGATTTTTTTGTAGCGTTATGTTGGTACTCATGTCTCTCACTTATGCCGACAAGCTCGGCCATTTTGAATGTTCACTTAATTGTTGACAGCTGCTTTGCTTGCACGTGTTTTGGATCGTCTTGTCGGCATAAGTGAGAGACATGAGTACCAACATAACGCTACAAAAAAATCGAAATTCGATTATACGTAACCCGCGAAAATCCAAAATTCGTGATACTTTTTGAACACACCTCGTACATCAATGAATGAGAACTTAACTCAAAAACTTGATCAATATTATCGAAAAGCGAACAAATTTCTTACATCATCCAGTTTATTCTTCTTGACTGGGGGCAATGGGGTCAGCTGTTTGTCCTCGCGCTCCTGCAAGGCCATTTGGGCCGCCGATCGCTTGACGACCTGTGGCACACATGTGTTGCGCTTTCGTCCCCGTTTTCGCGGCTTCTTTACGTTTGTTGCCTCACTAGCCTTCTCTGCTGTTGTCGTCTCTTTATTCCCATAGGAAGGAGCCGTTGTCGTTTCATCGATTTCTTCAAGAATTTCGCGGGGGGCCGAGAGTTTAACCTCTGTCAACGTATCGGTTTCGGTTTGTGTTGACGCATTTACTTTTTGGGGTTTTTGCTCATTAAGGGAGCACTGTTTGCACTGATTATGGGGGCCGAAGATAGCGGCGGCTGACTTATCACTCCGCCCATTGATAGCGTCGATAACGCGTTGCTGCAGCGCCTTGTCGGGCAGGCGCATTAACAGCTTGAATATTTCCTCGTAGATTGATTGAAAGGACTTGCGCTGCATATACGTGTTGGTGATTACATTCGTTGGCATATGCAATCCACGTGTGCTTGGCGCATTATTTACTGCGGACGATGATGTTGTTGCGGGAGGGTTTTGAAGTTTCTTTATTATATCTGGGGCAGTCACACGTATGTGCTGTGTTTTTGTTAAAAGCACTTTTTTCATTGTTAACACTTTATTTCACACTGACCGAGTTCGTTTAGCTGTACTTGTTTGTAGGTTCTGTTTACGTCAATTGCGTTACTCGGGGGATGTCTCGCTTTCTTTCGATGAAAATTATATTAAGTTGGTTTTTCCCCAACATGTTTGCACAAGCAAGCTAAATAAATCGATAGCTGCGTTGCAATCAATATATCGTATAGCGTTTGGACATTTTGCAGCACTGTTCACGAATAATTAACTTCGAAAGATTAAGCCGCAGGCAGTCAGCAAATTGTTAATGGGATTAAAAAAGAAAAAAAAAACAATGATATATGAGTAAATTTATAATTAAAAATGGAACCACTAAGAGATAAAGTTGCAAAATGTTTTATTCAGTCTTCAGGTCTCCGCTCTAAGCACTCGAATCGTAGCTGAGAGTAAACAAGGTCAAGGCTCCCAAATGTTGTACCCATTTACTTTTCTAACGATTTGATTCCACTATGAAATGTATGCTTAGTGATGGGACGGTTCTTGTCAGAGCTTCTTCCACATCAACTTTAATTTACACTGTGTTTTATGCAGCACTGCTCAAGAGTATGCATTTTAGAGGATTACGCCGCTGCCAGCTATCGATATTAGTTACCTACGGTAATTTTTAGTACACTTAAATAAAGTTTTTTTTTGTCTTAAATAAAATAAAAAATATTTCGATTTTCATCACTCAATATATATATAAATATATATTAAAGAACTCGTGTTTACCGTTTCCTTAATACATATGATAAAATCGATAACAACGAACAGTAGTAGGCATTTTGTGTGAATGGCAGTAGAAGGCCGAGATTTTTTCCATAATTTGTATTGTGCGTGTGCCTATTGTTTATTATAACAAAAAACACGGCGCTTAACAATAATCTCTCTCGTTTCAATCCAGAGTTCGCTTAATGAAAGCGTTCCGTGCAAATTGTTGCATTTGCTAACGATTTGGATTTGATAGGATTTGAGCAGCAGCAGGTACGCGTAACATGGAGTCGCATTCGCGATATGGTCGCAGCTTTTCTGGTGGCAGCGCCGCTGGGGGCAACAACAATAGCGGCGGCAATAACCAATACAGACGCCATAGTCGTTCCCGTTCGCGTTCCCGGTAAGCAGATATATAGATATATATATATATATTTATTTATATATATAGTGGTGTATATAGTTATATAAAAATAGATTTTATTGATTTGCGAATTTGTGTTTTTTGCAGCGAGCGGAATCGGGAGCAGGCGAGCAGCTACAAGCGACGGAATTCGCGTTCGCGTAGTCGCGAGCATTATCGGAACACTGGCAGCGCCGACAAGGATTTGTATCGGGATCTAATCAATGAGGACTATATCGAGGAGCAGCGTGGCGCCACAAACTACAACAGCAAATACAACAACAATTCGCGCAATAATAATTATCACAATCGTCGCGACGACAACTACGATAGTGATCGCGAGCGTGAACGTGAGCGCGATAGGGATAGGGACCGGGAGCGTGATCGTGATCGTGATCGTGATCGGGAGCGTGATCAACGTGACCAGCGCTGGAAAAACTATGAACGAGATCCTCGCGAGCGCAATTCAGACTATGAGCGTGGCGTAGAGAGAAGGTACCACTTGATGTCCTCCTTATAGTCCAAGAAATTCTAACAAAAACTGTCTCTTCCCGATTAGCCGCGATTATCGGACACATAATGGCAATAGCAGCGGCGTAGCAACAACTGTCAACAGTCGGGAGCGCGACAGACGGTGTCCCTCGGACGCAGATACATACGACAGTGATGAGAGCGACGATAGCCAGTTTCGTCGCAATCACGTCAGGACGAGCAACGAGGCCCTCAACCAGATTATAATATTTGGTCTGAAAAAGCACATCACAGAGGCGGACGTGAGTAGACGCGAGCAGAGAGCAGCTGTTCAAGATAGGCGTTAGAAATCGAACAGATTCAATTTGTTTTAAACAGCGTTGCTTGAAATTTCTTTTTACATTCGAGTGTGATTCATGTTGAGAATAGACTACTAAATTGCACTTGCTGTGAAATGGGTTTTTATTTTATTTTTCTTGTTTTGAATAACGTCTGATTTAAAGTCGTGTAACTAGAAATCTAAAATGTGATCGTTACAGATTAATTAGTTTGCTTATACAGATCCTATTGTGGTCCTTAGTGTTATTTTGTAATACAATATTATAATATTAATGCTTGTCTTATTGCTTTACAGATTATGGGCGCGCTGATACAAGTGAATATGGAGCCATCATCTATACGCCTGATACGGAAAAGACCAACAGGTGGGTGACAATATCGCTGCAGATGCTTTACCTAAGTTAGCTTTATGTAGTAAAACAAATATAAACACATGTGGCGTAAGTATTCTCTTGTGTTAACTTTGCAGTAGTCCGGCAAAGTTCGCACCAGCAACCAAATTGAATACACATACTTGGCCTTCCAGTAAAAATCAATCAAAACCAACTATACAAAAATACCCAAAATGTTACAAAAATATTAAACAAACAACATATTTTGACAAAAACATTTTGTATCTGCTTCTATCTAAAATTTAGGTGCATCACGCGGTTTCGCATTTGTCGAGTTTAATACCGTTGAGGAAGCAACACGTTGGATGGAAATAACTCAGGTATCACAACAAAGAAACCAATCAAGCAAACCAAAAACTCGACATAAATAATTATGAAATATGTCTGCCTTAAGTTCAGTTTCCCCAATATTCCCAAATGTTCACCATTAACAACAACAAACAGCAAATGACCAAAAAGGTATCGCATCCCCATCGTATTGTATTATATATACGAGGTGTGTTCAAAAAGTATCGCGAATTTTATGTTTTTTCAGATATTATTTATTTATTCATGAATATCTATTTTGTCCCCTTCAAAGTAATCCCCATGAGATATTATACACTTGTGCCAACGGTTTTTCCAATCTTCGAAGCACTTCAAAAAACCATTTTTTTTATCTTGTTCAGCTCCTCCTTCGATCCCGTCTTTATCTCGTCAAGCGTAGCGTAACGTCGTCCTTTCATGGGCCTCTTCAGTTTAGGGAACAAGAAAAAGTCACAGGGGGCCAGATCTGGGGAATACGGTGGCTGCGGCATCATTAGTGTGTTGTTTTTGGCCAAAAAGTCGCGCACAAGCAACGATGTGTGAGCAGGGGCGTTATCGTGGTGCAAAAGCCAATTTTTGTTCTTCCACAAATCCGGGCGTTTCTGGCGTATTGCTTCGCGCAAATTGCGCATAACTTGCAGGTAATATTCCTTATTGACCGTTCTACCCTGTGGCAAGAACTCAGGATGCACCACGCCCCTGCAATCGAAGAAAACTGTCAGCAAAACTTTCACATTCGACCGAACTTGGCGCGCTTTTTTCGGTCTTGGTTCGTGCGGCAGCTTCCATTGAGATGATTGAGCTTTGGTTTCCACGTCGTAACCATAAACCCACGATTCGTCACCAGTTATGACCCTCTGGAGCAAATTTGGGTCGTCGGGGACAGAGTCCAACATCTCATTAGCAATGTTCATGCGATGCTGTTTTTGGTCGCAATTGAGCAATTTTGGTACGAATTTCGCGGCGACCCGTCTCATGCCCAAATCATTGATAAAAATCGAATGGCATGAGCCAATCGATATGTCTAGCTCCTCAGCAACTTCTCTAACGGTGATTCGACGATTGGCCAATACCATTTTCTCCACTCCATTAATTTTTTCGTCTGTTGTTGAAGTGCTCGGGCGTCCGGCACGCTCTTCGTCGTTCACATCTTCTCGGCCTTCTGAGAACATTTTGTACCACCGATAAACGTTGCTTCGGTCCAAGGTAGCTTCTCCGTATGCCACAATCAACATTCGGAATGCATCCGCGCACTTAATTTCGTTTTTCACACAAAATTTGATACAGGTTCTTTGATCCATTTTTTTGAATAGGTAAAAATCGAAGACGATCCAAAACACGTGCAAGCAAAGCAGCTGTCAACAATTAAGTGAACATTCAAAATGGCCGAGCTTGTCGGCATAAGTGAGAGACATGAGTACCAACATAACGCTATAAAAAAAGCGAAATTTTATTATACGTAACCCGCGAAAATTCAAAATTCGCGATACTTTTTGAACACGCCTCGTATATATATATTATGGCATATTGTGCATCAATTTCCACTTTAGACCCCAATTATTTTTTAGAACTCTCCATTTCGGTGTACAACCGTCTGGTTTTATCAAATATATATGATTGTTTCTGGCGGGAACTGAACTTAATGTAAACATTTCCATTGATTGCGTTTATTGTGGAGAAAAATGCAACAGCAACAAACAACAACAACTGCAACGACAACAAACAACAACTGCGCGCGTTTAAAGCACACAGAAGCGATCTGGTGACTGTGTACTCTGTGCAACATATGCCAACCCCAACTATCAACCACTAATCGATGTCCATCTCTTCTCTGTCTTCCTCTCTTCTATTCAGGGCACCCTCAAGCTGGGCGATCAACGAGTCTCGCTGCAATATAGCCACAAACGCATCACCGACTGGCATTGCGTTAAGGTATGGATTAATCTTGTCCAGATAGATGAACTATATCTCATTTTTGCTTCTTTTTTTTTGCTCTTTCCAGTGTGGCGTCTACAATTTCAAGCGACGTTTCTCCTGCTTCATGTGCATGGCATCGCGTGCGGAGAGCGAAAGCATCTTCTCTGGCGGCGGCGAAGGCATCGATGAAGTTAGCCCGATTCTTACAAAAAGTATACTAACCAACTACCAACTTTACTCTGCCCTACAATTGTTTCGTTGAGCGATATTTCTTGTTGATTTTGTTTTTTTGGATATTAACTGAAACGTATTTCCCCACCACTTCCCCCCAAACTCAATGCAGAGATCATGCTGCGCAATCTGGACGCGCTGACCAACGAGGAGAGCGTCCTAACTGCCCTCCAAAAGGTGCTGCCCAAGCTGGCCAAAACCATACATAAAGTGCTCATTAGTCGCGATACCCTCACTCAAACGTCTCGCGGCATTTGTTATCTCATTTTTGAGACACTCGTGGATTCCATGGATGTGCATAATGCTCTGACCACATTGGATCCTCCGCTGCGCATCGATGATCGTGATGGTAAGTTGAAGATACTGCAAAAAATTAAAATAAATAGAATTTATTTATTATATTTTTGAGGTACTCAAATTAGTGTAAAAGTATCTTTTTATTCGAAATGTATTTAATTCTCTAATGGAATACTTTAAATAGCCTCTTTAATCTCTGATTTCTTTATTACAGTCTGCATCAGCTACTGCATGGACTTGGAAAGTCGTCCAGTACCGCCGAAGTCGTCCTCTCAGAGCGGAACCGCTGGCAGCATTCACCACAACGGTGATGTGGTCGCTGTGCCGCCATCGGAAGTCAGCTGTGGTGGCTATACAATGGGGGATGTGCCCCGTCTGGCCGAGTACAGTGCCTCGTTGTATGCCTCAACTCCGGCAGAGCATGCGCACTATGTGCAGTATTACACGGACTACTATCTGGCCGAGATCAAGAAGGGCGGCCAGCTGAGCAGCACGGGTGAGCGACAAGTGACCGAGGCCAATTCGGGTGCAGCTGTCGCCCTCTCCGCCATCCAGCGCAAGCAGAAGAAGATGAGCAACATTGAGACAACGGCAACAGCGGCGGCAACAGCTGCAGCGCATGCCGCTGCTGCGGTAAAGGCAACGTTTGCCGCACAAAATGTGATTGCGCCCAGAGGCAATGATGGCAAAACTTATCGTGAGTAAACTATTGAATTTCAATTCGAGTATTATTTGATTAAAACCCAGAGAACGTTTCTTCGTTCTTACACGAACAACATCCGAACTAGCCAAGCTCAAGCTCAAGCGATCAAGTTTGCATGACACACATGATTGCTATTGACTTGAAATTGATTTGAGTTTATTCATGTGTTTAGTTAGCTTTGCCTGAGAAAAGAGTTTTTTTTGCTTACGCTGCATCTCCGCCAGAGAAGGTTGACTCAACAAGTTTTATTAATGGCAACACGATTCCATTGCCCGTTCAACGACGAAACTTGTTCACACGAGTCACGATCAGCCGACTTGAGCTCAACTGAACGAAACTTTGGCCGTTTCGTTAAGTTTTCGTTGAGTTTTACTCAGCACTGAGTTTTGTTGAGTTAACGGATTTTTGCATTTTTGATTTTTAACCAAATGCATTTTTTGCTTACCCATTTTAGCCACTCCCGATGTGACTCGGTATCAGTACGATGAGACGTCTGGCTACTATTACGATCCCAGCACGGGATTGTATTACGATGCGCACTCGCAGTACTATTACAACAATGAGACGGGCGCCTATTTGTACTGGGATCAGCGGCGTAGTACTTATATACTTGCCACACCTACCTCAACCCAGTCGGGGCTGCAGGAATCCCTAGCAAAGGAGTCACCCGCTGAGAAAGATGAGGAATTGCCGAAGAAGGACAAGGGCAAGGATAAGGACAATAGCGGCAGCAGCAACAAGCATGATAAGGTCAAGGTGGCCAAGAAGATCGTCAAGGACATGGAGAAATGGGCCAAACAGCTGAATCAGAAAAAAGACTATACGGTGGTGGCCACACCACAGCCCATTCTGCCAGGACGCGGTGATTCGAGCGAGGGGCCGAGCACATCTCGCGGGGCCGGCGGTGCCTATGCCGATGTCGGCTTCTCCATACTCGAGAAGAAGGAGCGCGGCAAGCTAAACGACTATGTGCCACCACCAGCGGCTGCACACATGAATAAACTGATGAATGCCTATGGCGGTGGCTCCGATTCCGAGGAAGACAACAGCGGCGCTGGCGCACAGAGTGTCGTCGCACAATCAAGTGTCAGTTTTGGACCAGGATCTGGTCCTGGACCTGGACCTACAGCTGCACCTGGGGCCATGGATGAGAGCGAATATGTGGACTTTCAGAAGCTGACCTGTCTGCTCTGCAAGCGTGCCTTTCAATCCCACGATATTCTGCAGAAGCATTTAAAAATGTCAAATTTGCACAAGGAGAATCTTGCCAAGCATAACATGGGCAACGCTGCCGGCGTCGCTGGCGATGATGCAGCTAATGCGGGATTGTCGTAAGTTTAGAAATTATATATTTATCTGTCTACATGTAACCCTTAAAATTGATCTCTCGCAAATACGAGGTGTGTTCAAAAAGTATCGCGAATTTTGTGTTTTTTCAGATATTATTTATTTATTCATGAATATCTATTTTGTCCCCTTCAAAGTAATCCCCATGAGATATTATACACTTGTGCCAACGGTTTTTCCAATCCATTTTTTTGAAGCAAAGCAGCTGTCAACAATTAAGTGAACATTCAAAATGGCCGAGCTTGTCGGCATAAATTAGAGACATGAGTACCAACATAACGCTACAAAGAAATCGAAATTCGATTATACGTAACCCGCGAAAATTCAAAATTCGCGATACTTTTTGAACACACCTCGTATAAGCGAAAATTAATTTTTGATTTTTTAGCGAATTTTGTACATATTCTTAGTTCTTAGTTTTTATTTAATTTTGAAATTTTTGCTAATCCTCCCCCTTCACAGCTATCGGGATCGTGCCAAGGAGCGTCGCCTCAAGTACGGTGAGGGCGATCCACCGCCGCCGAATCGGAGTCGTGAGCGCTTTGAGCACGAGATCAAAAATATGCAGACACGAAAAAAGGAGACTGGACCAACGCCTGCAATGCCCATCAGCTCCAACAATGTGGGCAATCGTCTGCTTCAGAAAATGGGCTGGTCCGAGGGCCAGGGACTGGGACGCAAGAACCAGGGACGCACACAAATCATTGAGGTGTGATAATAGCAATCAGAGGAGTAAATCATTTACATGCTTTAATATTATTTCATCTTTCAGGCTGAGGCGCGCTCGAACAACGTGGGTTTGGGCAATAAGAGCGGAACTCTGGCGCCTGGCGACGATTACAAAACGTACATTAAGAAAATGATGAAATCTCGCTACGAGAATGCTTAACATTAACTAATTATTTATCGTTTATATTATTGATCATATATTATAATTAGGTTTGATTTTATATCATATATTTATGCATACAAACAAATTGTATACCTCAATTTTCACAACTTTATATAATGTGGCAGCGAACGCATAAATTATTTAAAATACGCCTAGTTCAATAATTGTATATAACATACTACATTAAAATATAAATTTATTTAGCTCTAGTGAAACTTAGCTTCGATAATAATCGCTAATCGGCGCAACAGCTGGTTATTTTAATGCTTGCGATATGCGGTCACACTTGCCAGCGGAAGCGATTTGTTTACGTTTTGTGTCACACGTGTTTTAGTATTATTATTAATAAATTATTAGTAATTGTAATAAACGTGTTTTAAATGGGCAGCAAAATACCACCGCTAACCTACAAGGTTGTGGCCGAATGCTCCGTGTCCAAGGCGCGCGCTGGCCTAATGATTCTGAGGTAAATATTTTGAAAGATCAATTTGCAATTTTGTTTTTATTGTTTATTGCTCTTTTTGTGTAGACACAGCGAAGTGCGCACGCCGGTATTTATGCCCGTGGGTACACAGGGTACACTGAAAGGCGTGCTGCCAGATCAGCTCATCGAACTGGATTGCCAGATCCTGCTGGGCAACACTTATCATTTGGGTTTGCGACCCGGCATCGAAACACTTCAACGCGCCGGCGGATTGCACAATTTCATGGGTTGGCCACGGGCGATCCTAACGGATTCGGGTGGATTTCAGATGGTCTCGCTGCTGCAGCTGGCTGAGATTGATGAGCGGGGCGTCAACTTTCGTTCGCCCTTCGATAACAGTGAGTGCATGTTGACGCCGGAGCACTCGATGCAAATACAGAATGCCATTGGAGCTGACATCATGATGCAGCTTGACGATGTGGTGAAGACGACGACAACGGGTCCACGCGTCGAGGAGGCCATGGAACGCACCATACGCTGGGTGGATCGCTGCTTGAAGGCCCACGCCCGCGACGACGACCAGTCTCTGTTTCCTATTGTGCAGGGTGGATTGGAGATTCCGTTGCGGGAGCGATGTGTGAGTGCCTTGATGGAACGACAGGTGCGTGGCTTTGCCGTTGGCGGGTTAAGTGGTGGCGAAAGCAAACACGACTTTTGGCGTATGGTTCATGTCTGCACGGATCACTTGCCACGCGATAAACCTCGTTATTTGATGGGCGTGGGATTTGCCGCAGATCTGGTTGTGTGTGTTGCCCTCGGCATCGATATGTTCGATTGTGTGTTTCCCACGCGAACTGCGCGCTTTGGTTGCGCCTTGGTGGACAGCGGGCAGCTGAATCTGAAGCATCAGAAATATAAGCAGGATATGGAGCCCATTGATGCAGCTTGTGGCTGTGGCACGTGTCGTCGCTACTCGCGTTCCTATCTCCATCACATTGCCACTAACGAAAGTGTCTCGTGTTCACTGCTCAGCGTCCACAATGTCGCTTATCAGCTGCGCCTGATGGGATCCATGCGTGAAGCAATCCAACACGATAAATTTCCACAATTTGTGCGCGATTTTATGAAAAGGCATTTTGGAAGCGAAGCGATTCCCGTTTGGATTCGTGAAGCATTACAAGCTGTAAACATTGAATTGGCACTTGATTCAACGAAAGGAGAAGGAGGCGGAGAAAGTAGCAAGCAGTTGGTAAACTGACAATTGACGTATTTACATTTGTATATGAAAAAGGAAAGTGTAAAAATTAAGAACGTAAGAGCATTTCTAATAAAATATCCAATATGACTAAACAAAATATAAACCTTTTAATAATTATTTATTTTTCAAATTGCCATTTAAACTTATATTCTCATTCAGTTAGGGTATTAAGAAGTCCCCGTATTTGTTATTACAGCGTCAAGCTTTTATTTCAGTGTCTAACGTTAAAAAGCTCTGAAATCACCTATGGGAAAAAGTTGTGCACACATGACGCATGTGAGAACGAACTTCGCACATAGAAGAGGATCAAATCATTTCCAATTTGCACTCTATTTTCGCTTTTCTTGCATGCCGTATGTATGTGGTACTAGAATATGTCCATACTACAAAAATACTACACACAGATGTGTGTCTGCGTGTGTGTGTAGATATTCTATGTAGATTCGTCTGCCGAAAAAAGAAAAAATGTGCGACTTTGTTCTCTGTCTCCGTCTATCTATCTCTCTCACTTGGCGCTCCCTCTCTCTCTCTCTCTCTCTCTCTCTCTCTGTGCATGCATGCGTCAGAGACAGAGATCAGCAGGCGTTTGACAACATTCGTAGCCTGGCAGGGCTTTCAGTGAGTCTCAAAGCGTCGTCGTTGTCGGTAAGATCGATCGTTCGCTCGCTTGTCGCTGTCGTTTGTTGCGCTCTAACGGTTTCCAAGCGCCCATTCTACGCATTTTTCTCGGCTAATACACTAAGGAATTATCGCGCTAATAATAATAGAACATAATATAAAAACAGATACAAGATTTTGTGAAGCCACTACCAATTGTAAGATATTTTTGTTCATTTATAGCTTCAACATCAAGAACAACTGCAAGTGTGTGCGTGTGTAGTGTGAGTTGCTGCTGGAGTTGTTGTTGCTGTGTGCGAATGTTTGTGTATGTATGTGTGTGTGTTCTTAACGTGTGACGTTTGCTGCCTGTGTTGCCAAATGTGGTCAAAGCAAAATAACAAAATACACACATGCATATATAAATACATATGCATGCACACCAGACACACACACACACACACAGATAAAACTGTGCATTTTAAAGTGCTTTTTATGGATTGAAATTTTGCGAGTTTGTCGCTAAGTTTTGAGCATAAGTTCGATTCGTATTGGAATGTGTTACAGACAAATCCCAATCAGATCACGTGTACAGCGATTGAAAAACCCATTTCACAGATGATTATCTGCAAATTAGGCAAAGTACAACTAGTACATTTACCATTAACGAAATTTTCCTATTTTCATTTTCGTTTCTATTGATAATTTATATTTTGCCAGCCATCGCTTTACTTTTGGCCTGTGTGTTTTTGATTTTTCATGGTTTCATTTCTTTAAATAATGTTTTATTTTTAGCATATTTTAGTTATTTTCGTGTGTGTTTTTCTTTCCTCACCAAACCAATTTAGCTGCTTTTGCTTATATTCGAGATTTTCTTTGGCAATTCTTTGGAACAAACGCAGGCAGCCAATTGGTAAACACACACACACACAATTTAAGTGTGCGCGAAGAGATTTGTGTATAAAAAGCTTTGCCTGCACTAATACATATACACACACACATATATATATATATAAACATATGTGATTTAGAGCCTGGTGCAGGTGAATACATCCAATTAAAACGTGTTTCTTATGAGACCTATACGAGTTGCTATCAAAAATCAAAATTATATGTTGTATTTCTCACACTTCTCTATTATGACCATAATAATAATAGTAATATCGAAGTAAACAGCGATTATGATTCAAGTGTAAAAATCATAAAAAAAAAGATTGTGAAGATTGTTGTCCTCCAAAGCCAAGTTGCAAAAGAAATAAAAAGCAAGAAAATCAAATGTGTTTGCCTTGTATGTGTGTGCGTGTGTGTGTGTATGTGTGTGTGGAGGGGGGCGACAATGAAAACAAATTATGAAGATGACAGAGAGAACGGTAATCATAATCATAATCACTTACACACACACATGCAAGCATGCAGATTGTCAATCTTTACCGTTAGCAGTCTATCGTTTCTGCAGCTTTTATTTGTATTTTTAAATTATGACACACACAAAGAACGCATCACAGCCGCACTCGCTCTCCCGCTTGCTCTCTCGCTGTCTGTTTTTGTTGTTGAGAGGTGAGAGAGACAGATCGAGCGCTCTCTCTCGTTCACAACTCTTTGAACAGCTGCTAAGTGGGCGGCGCAGACGTAGGCGGAGGCCGGTGCATGGCCTCTGCTTGTCTTGTTATTGTTGTTGTTTTTTAATTTGCCACACTTGAATCAAATGAGCCGCAAAAAAAAAACAGAGAACACAAAACAGCGCTCGTCATAAATAAGCAGAGAGCAGATATGCACGAAGAACTGTATTGTGTGGCTGTGGCTCGCAAATTAGGCAAAGTAATCGTAGCCAAGCATAGGAAAATACACTTTAAGAGCTTTTTCGTCTCTTTTTGTACTTAATTTATCAGCATTTTTTTTTCAACTCTGTCACGTTTCGCATTTTACAACTGTTAACATAATTAATTCATGTTGCTTGTTTTTTTTTATTGCCCAGGAAGTGCTGATAAATGTTTGAAATGATTTAATAATATATAATCTAGGGATTCGATAATGGAAATTTATTTACAATTTATTGAAATTTGTCTCGTGCAACAAAAACAATTTGAGCACAAAAATTATTCCATCAGCAATAATAATAAAATGCAATAATAAAAACAAGTTTTCATAGTGAAATGCAAATTTTGGCCATCAAATTTAAAATTGAAAAATCTTCTATTTTTGTTTGTATTTTTCTCTCTCTCACAGTTAGTCTATGCAAATTGCATAAATATACACGGCTTGCTTTGTTTGCTTACATATGAAATACAATGCAAAACTAAGCGGAAGCGGAATTTCGATTAAAGAATTTTTGTGCTGTGTGCTTTTTGATTTTTCCAAGTTATTGTAACTAAATACAGGGTTTGCTCTGAAATTGTATTCTATACAAATAAGAATATGTTGAAACTTTAATTTTTCTAATAGTTCATTATTGATCATAATAATAAAGCAGATGCTTCAGCTTTGATCTTTATCGATTTAGAACACATACAATTGGAAATTTCTTAACTTAGAGCTTTCAGTGTGTTTGAAACTTTTTCCCACGATTTTCCAGAGAATTTTCGTCACACTCTCAAACTGAAGGCAACGTCATGGACCGAGTGCCATTCCAAAATATGATTCAGTCAAAAAAACAAAGAAAGAAAAAAAACGCGTGCCACATGTTTTCTCCAAAAACATTTCATGCACATTTGCATGTGGGAGACAGGTAAAAGGCCGCCAAAAAACTAAATTGCGCTTAGTCATTTCGCCTATTTTCGTAACGGATTTGCGGCTTAGAAACACCCACAATACAACATTCTGGAATCAAATTTAAAAATTGTAGTATTCGTAGTTAATATTTTTTTTAAATATATTTTTTTAAATATTGCTTTTTTGGTTCCGTCTGCTATGGTTGGTTTTTATGATTGTTTTAATGTTTATGTTGGCTACATTTGTTCAACAAAAATTTATTTTGCAAAACGTGGGTGAATAAACTTCACGCTGCTTGATTTTTGACTAATAAAAAACACAAAAAAAAAATATGGCAAAAAATAGCACAAATGAGTAACAAGAACAACAACAACGAAATGTGGTTGTCAATGAATGAGACAGTTGTTGACTTTGAAGCGGAGAGCGAGAGTGAATGAAGGCGCTTTGTGCCCAACTCAACTCAACTCAGCTTAACTCAAGTTGAATACATTCGAGTTGGTCAAGTGGGAGAGAACAACACAAAACAAAGTTCACCAACCTTGAAAACTGAAATTTCAGAGTTACGTTAAGTCCACACAGATGATGCTGTGCTCCCTCGAACTGTTGATTAGTCGCATCTACAAAACAATTAAAATGGCTCTGACCGAAAGAGATCGTAAAGAGGATGTACCCTAAACCCAAGTCTTTACTTCTCCATTAGTGTACACTGCATATAAATAGATATAATATATACGAGGTGTGTTCAAAAAGTATCGCGAATCTTGTGTTTTTTCAGATGTTATTTATTTATTCATGAATATCTATTTTGTCCCCTTCAAAGTAATCCCCATGAGATATTATACACTTGTGCCAACGGTTTTTCCAATCCATTTTTTTGAATAGGTAAAAATCGAAGACGATCCAAAACACGTGCTAGCAAAGCAGCTGTCAACAATTAAGTGAACATTCAAAATGGCCGAGCTTGTCGGCATAAGTGAGAGACATGAGTACCAACATAACGCTACAAAAAAATCGAAATTCGATTATACGTAACCCGCGAAAATTCAAAATTCGCGATACTTTTTGAACACACCTCGTATATATATATATATATATATATTTGTGTGTGTAACCATGAATATACAAATTTCTTCCGTGTTTCTCAAACTATCTTGATTATATTTATATTGTCAATATTATACGAATATTTGTATAAATGCGGTAATCGATTTGTATTGTTACGTGGAAAGAAAGCCATAAAATTACATAAACTTAGTCGGCTTATGATATAGGATAACTTATACTAGGAGTATACAGTCTCGAGCTTTTATATTATATGTCGACTCGGTTATATATATATATATATACGCACATATTGAGACAGATACTTCTACATATATGTACACACATTAAGTAGTCAAAGCTGGAATTTATATTCGCAATATGGTTGAAACTTTTTCTCGTTCCAGGTCGATTATGTTCCACTTCCAAATTGAATCGCTAAGCTTATCGAACGTAGTATTTTAAACATATTTTATTTATATGCCAGCGGTCATTTTGACTCTCATAAATTAGACCTTAAAGCTTGGCCATAAATCACACTGCAATATATTTTTCAAAATTTGTGTTTTGCCCCCTCCAAAAAAAATGCGTTTTTAGTTTTGCGTTTGCTTTTGCAAATTTATGATTTGAGAGGCCTTTGCGATCACAAAATGTGGATAAAAAGTAAAGCGCGGCATTATAAATCAAGTTCAATTCAATTAGTGTGCACGGGGCGCCATCATTTTTGCGCTGGCCTCATAACCTACGACAATTTATTAATTTTTGCTCACACAGATACACAGATCTACAGTGTATTTTCAGTGTGTGTGTGCGTGTGTGTGTGTGTGTGTGTGTGTGTGTGAGTGAGTGTGCTTAGTGTATCTGTGTGTGTTGTTGTATAAATAGAAATTGAAATTGCACATATGCAAAAATGGTAACAAAAACAATATAAAAGAAGTGACACTAAAGCATTTCAGAATGATTTTAATATGCAGTGCAGACTATGAAATACCATTTCTTGTGGGGATAATTAGTTTATTGAAGACCTTCTTTGCTTGTTCAATACGAAGATGAGTGAATAAAATTCAGGAGTATCAAAAGTTAAAATGTTCTCACTACAATTGCTTTCAAAATTATATTTTATTGAAATAAATAATGTAAAAAATAGATCATATTTTTGTATTAAATTAAAAACATTGTGTAACAATTTACTTTTGAGTTTGAGTACCAAAAAAAGAAGACAATTTGTGAATTTCTATCAATGAGTTGTAATTACCCATATTGACAGAGTATACAAAACATTACAATAATACTATTTACGTATATATTATGTACCATACTATTGACATACCACACACACACACACACATACACATTTGCATATGCAATTGCCATAAATTATTAAACAAATGTTATATTGTAATCAATAAGCAACGAATTCGATTCGGTTGTGTGTGTGTGTGTGTGTGGGTGAGTGAGTGTGTTTGTGTGTATGTAAATAATTTATGCGGAAGTCTCGCCCACGCAGAAACATGTTGTAATTGTCAATGGGGGGTCGAGTTTGAACACATATTCATATAATATTCGCATCAGCATGAATTTATATCCAGACAACACTTATTATTTTCGCACGAACAATGTGAATGTTGTTAATAATTTAATAACAAGCACCAAACGAAACGTGAGCGAAAAATGCAAATTGAATTAAATTGTCAAAAAGAAAATCAAAACTTTTGCATATACACAGAGAGAAAATAAAAACGACAACAACAGCAACAAGAACAAGAACATATTTTCCAAGCTTCTGCCTTGCGTAATAATTTTCAAGAATTATTTTCGGCCACACACAAAGTTGTTATACTCTAGTCACCCAAAAAAAAAAAAATGATATTTATGTTCACGACGTGGTGGCCTTGCCAACGCCCACGCCACGCCCCCTTTACGAATAGCGGCACACATTTGGCACGATTCAATGATCGATAAATAGATAAATATCGGGCCATATAAATTATATGCATATCGTCATCTATATTGCAGTCGACCAATGTCTGGCATGAAATGGCGCTGACCGCATCAATCCTCCAAATTGCGCGCATTATTGACAGCGAGTACCCCTCGCAGCCACACTCCCCCCATGAGACATGTGTGTGTGTGTGTGTGTGGAATAGAGCAATCGGATTTGGATTCAGATTTGGATTCAAGGCAGCAAATTGCCAGCAGAAAATATTGTTGTTCAAGCGAAAAAAATATGTTGAAAAATTACAAAAAAAAAATGAGAGAATAAAATGAAAAAAATTAAATTTTATTCCAAGATGAAATCAGTTAAATTCAAGGCTAGCAATTGCATTGAGACGGGATTGTCAGGCGTTGACATGTTGAATGTTAATGAATTGGACTTGCGTATCGCATTAATTTCATCAACTTGAACTTGTCTGAGGGCAGTTGGGAATCACAACTTAGCCTGAGCTCAATTTTTTGGTCGGATTTCGATTGTTTATTATTTGGTGACATCGGTTTATAGTTTATTTAAGATATTTATTTTTGAATTTTAATTTCGAATGCAACCGGAATTCGTCTACAGGTGGATACTCAGCTGAGTTTCTTTAGTTTGATGTTTACTTTTTTGTTCAATTATTTATCTATAATTAGCTTCAAATTTAATATTATTAATTAAGTTTTTCTTAATTTGTCAAGTGCGGCTTTTTTTGTTGTGGTTAGCATCATCTGCTGCTCTAATCCAAGCTTGATTAAGTTTTAAAAATATTGTTTGCCATATGATGTATGAGTGATTGCTCGCCTAACCGCAACTAGAAGAAACTATTAGATGAATTATTTTGTGGTTGCATTTAGCCCAAACCAGGAACAGTTCAAATAACATGTGGGAATCCAAGCACTTGTTCGTCAACCATTTGTATATCTATCATTTATATATATATATATTTGTAGAACCACAATGATCTGTTGTTGTCATATTTTAATGAAGACATTCATAAATGTCATCGCCAATTCTCATTCTTGCGCCTTGTTTTGAACTTAATTGGAATTTTAGCGCTATCGCTAAGGTCAATGCAAATTGGCTAGCGTACGCAATGCCAAGCATATACATAAGTATATATATATATATATATATATATATATTATGTATATAATATAATGTGTGTTTGTATGTGTACTTTGTCTTATGCACATTTAAAAGAGTTTCCCGGCGTCTTTGTGTGTTTTGCCAGCTGTGCCGTTTATTTGTTAAATGTTTTCAACGCCAAATAAATAATATTAATTCTTTTTGAAATTTGCATACGCAAATATTTAATTTAAATGTATGTTTTCATAAATGTAGATATCTCAACTCGTCATACGACTCTCTCAACAAATTTCCCAATCTTTGAGCTTTTTCCCATTTTTTTTTTATTTATTTATTTTCTTTTTTTTTTTGCTCGCTCTCGAATGCTAAATTTAACAAATCGCGTGGGCGATTAGCATTGAACATGGCCAAGGCTTGTGACGTTATGTGCGCTATGGAGGGGACTATCATAATACTAATGGTCGATTTGAATAAGTATATCGACAAAACTGAAAACTAATCCAACGCATTTCTCCACTTACAGAAGAAGAAAAGAACAAATCAGCAAACATGTATGTGCCATTATAGAAAGCAGGAGATTTTATGGAGCAGTATCATAGCAATAAGTAACGTCTGGAACTAGAAACATATATGTATATATATATACATATACATGTATATATATGTATATATGGAAAATAGACAAATGATATAAACACAGTAAGTTATAATCACACTTAATCCGCAAGTATCAAATAACTAATAATTATATTTATTTGTGTTCCACAGGTCTTAGAGCACAGCGCGTAGAATTAAAGACGACGCCTTTTTTGGGAACTTCATATAACTATATAAAGCAACTCAAAGCCACCTACACACACTCACACTCACACACATTTATATATACACAATGGGCAAAGATTACTATAAGACTTTAGGCATAACTAAAACTGCCACCGATGATGAGGTTAAAAAGGCCTACAGAAAACTGGCGCTTCGCTATCATCCGGATAAAAACAAAGCAGCCAATGCCGAGGAGAAATTCAAAGAGGTCGCCGAGGCGTATGAGGTGCTCTCGGATAAAAGCAAGCGTGAGGTGTACGATAAATACGGCGAGGATGGACTGAAAAGTGGCGGTGAGTTTACATGTACAACATTTATATATGCTAGATCAATAGTAATTATTTTTACGGGGATCGTGTTTCCATATTCCACATTTTTGGCTGTGCAAAGTTTCATTTGCTTTCTCCAGTTTTCCACAAACTACTTCGAAATGCCTATTTATTACCATAAAAAATGCTATTTCAATACCATAAAAAATACTTTACTTAAATGATTTATTCTTATTATTATTGTGAACAGGTGCTCGTAATGGCGGTGGCAGTAAAAATACATTTACATATCAGTTCCATGGTGATCCACGGGCCACATTCACACAGTTCTTTGGCAACAGCAATCCGTTTGCATCGTTCTTTGACATGGGCGACAATCTGTTCGATAAGAATGTCTTCGATTTGGATACGGAACCCGATTTCTTCTCATCGCCATTTGGTGGTCTCGGCTCTAGGCATGGACTAGGCAGCGCATTCAGGTAGTTTTATTTTTCTTTCAATTGCGATGTAAAATATTTTGCTAAGAATTCGTAGACCCTCTTTTAGATCACACTCCTTCAATGTGCACACACCGTTCAAAAAGGAACAGAAACAGGATCCACCCGTCGAGCATGATCTCTATGTCACCTTGGAGGAAATCTATCATGGCTGTGTTAAGAAAATGAAAATCTCACGTCGTGTAGTTCATGCCGATGGCAGCTCCAAGAAGGAGGACAAAGTCCTGCAAATATCTATTAAGCCCGGCTGGAAATCGGGCACCAAAGTCACGTTCCAAAAGGAAGGCGACCAGGCGCCCGGCAAAATACCAGCGGATATTGTGTTCATCATACGGGATAAGCCACATGCCATGTTCAAGCGCGAAGGATGTGATTTGCGCTATACGGCGAGGCTAACGCTAAAGCAGGTCAGTCCATAAAAAATTATCTGCATTACTTGAGAGCGAGTATTGGGGGACAACTTTTGAATTATTTATTTTATTAGTTCATAAATTGACTCTTTCCTGATCATTATATATTAGGTTTACATCTCGGAATAGCTTTCATTTAAACGAGTTTATTCTTGTGCTCTCTAGTTCTAATTAAAAATGCGCAGAATTTATGAATTTATAGACAATTAATACTTAGGAAGAAAGTTGTTGCAACTGCTTTATGAGTTGAATAAAGTTAATGCTTACACTTCAACATCTGTTTGTTTTGTTTGCCACAATCTGTTGTTCGCTTCCCGCTTCTTATCATAATAATACAAAACAGATTTAATGAGCTCGTAAAATGTAAAACAGATTGTTCGGTATCCTGACAATTATAGCTGACAATAACTAACCCTTTAGCTTTAAGTAATGCCGCTGTCAACCGTTTAGGCTTTGTATTATTGAAAAAATGTCAGCTTTAAGACGACGGCTTGGAGCCTGGGGTTCTCACAGCGTGGCGCCCAATTAAAGCCGAGCAGCGCCTAAATCAAATTATAATGAAATCAGCGTTATGTTATGGTTATGGCAAATTTACCATATACGCACCTGAAGCTGCCAGACCAGACCAGCAAACGAGTCAAGAACTGAATGCTTGAGACCTGGGAGCTCCTCGGCGCTGGGGGGTGCGAGACGATAGCCGATAGCTGAGCGCTGAGAGCTGAGAGCTGACAGCTGGTTGGCTGCGCGAATTTGGTCAACATGGTCAAGTTTCAATTAGGCGGTCACAGCAGTTGGCCGGGCCAACACGTCCACGTACACACATGCGACTGAATGCGACTTGTTGGTAGGCAGTTCATGACGCTAAGGTGTTAAATTTTTCACAGCCAACTGCGTTAAAAGTCGAGGCGCAAACTTCACATATGGCAAACGTCCAAAAAAAACATCAATTTTTAATGACCACAAAAAAAAAAAAAAGAAAAAGCGAAAAAAAATTACAAGCCGGCCAGTCCGTAGTCATGTTAAAATTGTTAATTGCATTAACTAGATTAAATAGTTGCTCTCCAACTATGTTGACATTTTCAACATTTTATTGCTTGTTAGTGCGACAAATTTAGTAAATATTTTTGGGGTCTCAGTTTGCCCATTTTGGTGGTATTTTCATTTTTCATAGATATATGTGTCTAGATATAAATTATGATTACCTTATTGGTAGAGTCTCAGTTTAGCTAAAAGTGTCATGTTGCTGTTTCTATTTAGAAATATTTGACACGGTTTTTTGTCTCGGATAGTGATAATTATGATGGCTGCTCAATTATAAAACTTTTAGCATTTTTTTACACGAAATTCTTGAGTTTATTTTTTGTTTTGAGACGGAGTGCAAAGTTCAGGTCAAGATTAGCCTAGGAAACTTGGTATACATAAATTTTTCTGCTCAATTTTCTTGATATAGCAAAAGAACTATTAGAAAATTCCGTTTGCTTATAGTTTAAAATGTTGGTGTCGCATTTCGAAAACCTGCAGATACATCGACTTTTCTGTTCACACCACGCATTTTATAAAAAAAGAAAAGAAAATTTGTGGAATTTATTGCGAGCTTCATTTAAACTCAGTTTGAATTCTTCGTTTCACAAAAAGTGCGCCATAAAGCAATTAAAGAGCCATAAAAGTGCTACACATAATTGACCGCAACAATTTAGAATATTTTTTTTTTTGTTGCGTTTGCTGTATATTAAATTTAAAAACTGACATAAATTACATCATCGCTTACGCTGAAATACAAATATACATTCCAAATCAGTAACAAGCAACGAATAATTTTTGTTAAATCACAATTGAAATGAGATCATTAAAATATCGATGCACACACGACACTGACCTACTGCATATATTGGATGTCCAATCGAAATACTTAATATATACTCGTAAATTTTAGATGTAATGCAAATTCAAGAGCTCAATGGCAAAAAACAGAAATTCAAAAAATATATGTTCGACGCTTCGAGTGTCTGCGTCAGACATTCGTGAATGCAGAAAGCTATCCCAAAAAATTGACGTATGCCAAACAAGCATTGAGTGTTGTTGCAATTGTTGTTATTGTTGTTGTTGTTGGCTATGCGATGTCCTATGTCTATGCAATGGTCGTGTAACTGATGGCCAGACGTCACAAATTTTGTTATCATTGTTGTTGTTGCTGTTGCTGTTTGAAAAATAGTCTGTCCATTGGCATTGTGATTTTTGGTTTGGAGAACTTTTCGACTGCTGCATTGAATTGGTAGCTCAATACAAAAAGCATTCAGCGGCTTCGTTTGCATTTTGATGACAGTCGTCATCGTCCTCAATATTGCCAACTCGCAAAAATAAAACAAAGCACAGCAAAAAAACAAAAAAAATAAATAAACAAGCAAATGCTTTATGACATGCCATTGAATGTCGTTGATTTGTTTTTCAAACACTTTTTCCATTTTTTTTTGTTTTGCAAGCATAATTGTCTAGCGCCGCGGGAAACTGAAGTATTTTATGTTTGTGTTTCCCTTAACGAGACTCACTAATACCAGCACTAAAACTGTTCAAAAATCGTTTAAATTGCTTCTAAAGCATTTGTTGACCAGTTATTAGATATTTGAAAAAGTTTTGAGTCCGAACAGGGATTTTTTGTACATAGAATGTATTATTTACAAGAAATTCGGAGAGTATAAGCAATATATTACAACTGAATATCAAAAAACATTTAACAAATCTTTTTTTTTGCTTCCGCGTAGGGATATTTTTAATTGTTCATCGACACTTATTGTAATATATATAGCAAGGATATTTTTTGCATAAACAATCTTTTAGAAATTTGATCGCATTCTTTTAAACCCTTTATTAAACATTTTAATTACCTATACTGGATGCAAATGCTGTAATGCTTGCCATATATTGCTGTTAGACTCAAAAACCAATTGTCATATGGGGATTAGGGCTTTCATCCAGTCTACGCACTGCACTGCCTTCACTTCCAAGCTGATTCCAGTTGTTGTTGCTTGTATTCGAATAGTGCGATTCGCATTTGTATTCCCTGTGTTTTCGGTCTTTGTTCAGGTTTTTATGGCTCAGCTTCCGTAAAAGGTAGCAAAGTATTTAAGAGTTTTTATGTTATAGATTTTTGTAGCGGTCGCTTTTTGTTTGCTTGGCTTTAGAGTTTTATTTGTAGTTTTTTCTTTTCGTTGAGTTTCGTGGCGTTACAGCAACATTTTTAACATTTCCATTAAAAAATATCAATTCTGGCGACACCGTCGACGTCACCAGTGGCATTTTGCTTGCTGTTGTAGTGGTTTAGTGGTGCTTGCTGCCTCTGTTGTTGTTGTTGTTATTGTTATTGTTATTGGTGCCGCCGTCATCAGTTTATGCTGTCATCGCTTTAAATTCACCACTCGACTACATTTAAATATTCATAAGGTGTGCACTTTGCTTTTGTCGCAATTTATTTATGCTCGCTTTTGGGTGAGGCAGCGGTTCGCACTATTCACTTGGTTTCATGTTCCTAGGTAAACTGTCCGATGCGGGTAGCTGGCTATCAAAGCACCTACATATGTACATTTATGTACATATGTATATGCAAATGTAAACATATGACAAGTGTCGCGATTTAGTTGTCAACAGCCAGTTAAAAGTTATTTTAGGAGGGTGTATCTGATTTACGAGGTCTGTTCAAAAAGTATCGCGAATTTTGAATTTTCGCGGGTTACGTATAGTCGACGACGTTACGCTACGCTTGACGAGATAAAGACGGGATCGAAGGAGGAGCTGAACAAGATAAAAAAAAATGATTTTTTGAAGGGCTTCGAAGATTGGAAAAACCGTTGGCACAAGTGTATAATATCTCATGGGGATTACTTTGAAGGGGACAAAATAGATATTCATGAATAAATAAATAATATCTGAAAAACACAAAATTCGCGATACTTTTTGAGCACACCTCGTATTGTATTATATTTATGAAAACATCAAATATTCCATGAAAATCCACATTAAATCAAGCGATAATAAACAGCTAGATTTTTAAAGAATCCATTCAACAAATATTTTTAAAGTATTTTCAAAAGGGCAGTATAAATATGTTTCTTATATATATTTTGATATCTTTAGAACTAATTAAAGCTTTCACTAACTGTCTGACTGGTTTTGACTGGTTTTTGTGACTATCAACCCCCAAATCAATAATATATTACGAAAAACTTTTGTACTTCACTTTCACGCAACGAATCTAATCGAATAGATGAGAAAGCCATAAAGCAGTTGTCTTTCAATTATGAGCAACTTTTTCGTTAACTAATTAAGTAGGTCACAAAGTAAGCTTAATCCTTCAATACAAATCATGATTGATGGCTATCTTTTAGCGGGTCAATTAAACAAATCGAATGTTAGCTGGGTTGACGCAATGAAATCGTCAGCGAGTTTGCTGTGATCCAAAAGTGGACAAACAGCGAAGACGTCTTTGTGTGGATTTTGGTTGAAAAGGAAGTGCAGAAACATGTCAACAACATGTTTAAACACGAATTAGGCACATAAAAAGCATAAAAAGGATTTATGCAAGACACAAAAGCAAACGCAATAAGATGACGATAAACGGAATAGGGAGCATTTTCTCTCGATTTCCAAAACATGCTGCTGCTGCTGCTGCTATGGCAAGTGGCAAGTGGCAAGTGGCAAGTGGCAAGAGGCAACTAAGAACATAAACAGGATTACCAAAAAGATTGATAGATTCCCCAGTTAAGTCCCATGTGCGTTTGTTTGTCCAGTTTTTTTCTTCTCTTTCGATTTATTTTTTTCTGGTTAGTGGTATAATAACAATTTACAGGAAATTGAGTTGTTATATTATATGGGTGGGTTGGGGTGGGGTAGGATTGCTCCAAACAACATTGTATTTGATTGATAAGCCAAGCAATAGTAACAGCAATTTATTTATTGATACGTTTTGTTTTCGCTATTTCAGGCACTGTGCGGCGTTGTCTTTCAAGTTCCTACAATGTCCGGCGATAAACTGCGCATCAGCACCATGCAGGAGATCATTAAGCCGAACACTGTGAAACGCATCCAGGGCTATGGCCTGCCCTTTCCCAAGGATACCACAAGGAAGGGAGATCTACTTGTCGCCTTCGATATACAATTTCCGGAGAAATTGACTGCCGCGCAAAAGGAGGTGCTCAGGGACATGTTATGAAGATAGTTCGGATGCCGCCTGAACCACGACAACGACTCACTCACCCAAAAAAACAAACAACAACAAACAACAACTCAGCTACACACAGTCTACGTCTTCTTTTAGTTAGTCATACTAAAAACTGCAAAAAAAAACCACTACGCAATCAAATGCTAATTTTTTTTTTTGCATCATTATTCATGAGTATTGAATGTGTCATCATTCAAATAATTCGATTTATTTCGATTCGACGCGCATTTTCAATTTGTGTTTTTAAAAATTAATTTTACAGGAATTTGTATTGTCTAATTTTGCTCATTGAAACAAACTCCATTTAGGTAAAAAAAAATACAAAAAAAAAACACAAAAAAAAACAACTCCTCTCCCACCCCATCAAGTTGCAATAATACATATGTTGACCATAGTTATTATATCGTATAATTCTTAATTTATTTGTCTAAATTAAAGCTACGTATAATAAAAACACACAACAAACATGTAAAAAATTAATCGATGAAAAGCTTTTGTTTAATTTTGTTTAGGTTGTTGAAATGGATTGAAATCCATTTCAAAAATGCAAAAGGGCTGTTTACCTTTTATGTTGTTAAATTAATCTACCCATATAGCTTAAGCCGATAAGTGTGATACTTATAAAAGAATGGGTAGATAAACTTTTAAGGAAGCAAGCAGGATCTGCGGCTTGAATTGACTGCCAGCCTGGTTTCAGCGATAAAGATAAAGCAGTCTTTAATATTACCTGGAAAACAAAGAACATTTTTGACTATCAACTTTAAAGATGAATATTTTGTTTCTACAGAATACAAAAAAGAAAGTGATTGAGAAAACAATATGCAATTTGCAACTTGTTGTCAAATTCAAGTTCTCAAAATAAGTATTTGAGAAACTTTTAAGGTAGTTGTAGTTTGTTTATGTACTTTTATAGGCAATAAGTTTTGCCGAATGTTATTTATAGCCAAGTCAGTTGTTCTCCGTCTGAGCGTCTGAGCAAAGAGTGAAAAGTTTGTTTGTTTGGCCTGAAAGGAAAAGTGCAAATTGTGTGGTAATCGGAACGCGTTTGCCTAATTAGCTGCCGTTGCCGGCAGTTGGCAGTTGGCAGTCGGCATTTGGGAGTTGGAAATGGGAAGTTGCCAGTTGCCGGATTGAAAAAGGAACTTGGCCAACGTGGCGCTCGTTAACTCATTAAAACTGCATGAAGTCAAAACTTTATGGTCTGCAAAGTTTGCGTCAAAGCAGGAACCACCCGAAAAATATAGAGGAAAAAAAATAAAAACGACAAGATGAAGAAAAAGCTCGGAAAAGTGGGCAACGGCAAATGCAGAAGAAACCGAGCAACATCAAAGCCGGCAAATGGTAATTCGTTTAAAAAGAAAGCCAAGGCCGGGGCACAGACGCATTTCATTTGCAGACAATAAACTGGCTCACCATCACCACCAACAACAACAACAAAGTCTAAATAAATTACATTTTTGAAGAGCTCTATGCATACCAAATAGTCGACGCCTCAAAAGGCCGTCTCAGATTTCCCAAACACATGCCATAAGACTCGCGCGCAGCCTGCAATTGACGATGATACCCTTAGGCCAACGCATCGACAGCCCAACAACAATGCCCCCAAAATGCACGTGCCCCTTGCCTCTTGCCGTGGCATGTGTCGGTTTCTGAGTCAGAGTCTATGTTTGTAGTCCTGCTTGTAGCTGTGCGCCTGTCTGATCTGAGGCTTTCGAAATCTCAGTCTCAGTTTCAGCCTGCCAACATTGTAACAATTCGTTGCGATTTTCCACTTTATTTTTAAAACGCGAGAGACCCCAAAAAAAAGGGTTCGCCGTTGCTGCAACAGCGCAGGGGGTTTAAGAAGGGGCAGCGTTGCCGAAATCACAGCAAAATCATCGACAACTGGCAGATGTGTGAATTGAATTTTCAAACAATTTGCCGTCAGTCAGTGGCAAAGTCAGAGTTGCAGTACTTGTGCCCCGTGCCACAGTGCTCACTTTCGTATGCCCTAACAGCGGGTATATAACTTGGCCAAATTTATTTCAAATCAAAAACATTATATTTAAGTGTATTATAGACTTTTATGTAAATTTGCAATTTATTTGTATATAATTGCAAACTTAATTCCAAATTTATTATCTAAAATCAGATGCTATTCGGCTGCTTGCAACACATTTGTAATCGTCACTTATTTTGGCTAGGGTATTTCACTCACTTTTTTTTCAATCCAGTTGTCAGTTGTTCCCATTCATTCCTTTATGGCTGTTGCTTTACTTTGCTGGTTTTGACTTGGAACGTAGAACGTACATGATTTGAGATTTGATTTGGTGTGCGGCTGTGGCAAACGCGCTTTTGGCTACATTACAGCCACGACAGGCTGCTCCTGATCCTGCACCTTAACCAACTGCTGCCCGACGTTGCCGTTGTTTGTCCTGTCCTGCGTGTCCTGTTCGTTTGTGGCGTCGATTTTAAACATTTCGCTCACGTTTCGGATGTTTATGCCATTAGCGTTTAAGTTGCCATACAAAATGCGTCTCGTAAATAAGGAAACGGTTTTCGCTTTTTCCCTTTGTTCAACTCGGGAGGTGGATAGTAATACTGAGGATGAGGCAGGGAGAACATTGTTGTATTTGTAATCGATGCTTTTTCTATTGCTATTGAAAATTGCTAAAGAATTGCATTTGGTAGAAAAATACATGTAAGCGAACTCGTTCCTATTTTTACGGATAATCAACATTATTTATACAAAACGAAACATTTTTAAAATATCTTTTGCAATCAGTGGTGTCTGCAAGAGGAGCCCATCCCTGAATCTGTTTGCTCCAAATCCTGTGAGTTAAGTATTGAAGCAGTTGCAAATTCTTCTTCAGAATCAACTTGATAGATGCGAGTCTTGACTGAATAAATCTTAGGATTCGGTTCGGCTTCGTCGAACTCATAGAAACAGGCACATAACGTTTGGGTTTGGCTTCTCGCCAGACTTTTGATTTGTCTTTACGGACTTGTGTATGGTGCGTTTCTTCAAGCGTTTCTTCAAGCATTTCTTGCGCTTCATTGAGAAGTCTGCGTTTTTGGTATGCGATGTGGGCTCTGTGATGGCCGCCTCTATTTCCGACTCGAAGAGTCTTTGACGATTTTCAGCTACTTTCCTTCGAACGGAGACACTCCAATGGCGATCTTTAATAACATCGAATGTTCGAAGCGTCTCTTTGAAGGCCATCTCCAGCATCTCCACAGCTTGTTGATTTCATTTGTGAACTCAGAATATTTGATAGGAGTTGTCAAGTCGACATATACACTAATGTTCTTTAGTTCTTTAGTCAGAACTCGGGAAGCACAGATACTTTTGATATCACAGGAATGCTGCAGTCTATTTTCGCTTTGTCTGTGTGCTCGTCTCAGAAGTTTGTCGCAATTTGTAGTTGGACTGCAATTTAGTTAATGCACCAACCTAATTTGCATCGATGGTGCGAAAACGTGCTATGCTTAAGAACAACCTGCAATGAAAACGGTTTTGAATGGGCAAAAGAAACGACCGATTTTGGTATACAAATTATATGTTTATTTGGAACCTGGATCAACCACGCAGTAGGTTTGTAGGGGCGCTGTGCTCTACTTAGATACATATGTACTCCTCCACAGATAAGTATACTTTGTGTGTTGTGTGACTGTTCATTTCTAATCAGAATCAAAATGGCAATGCCATTCAATCAGTGAAGCGTTTAATAACTGATTGCATTTGTGGTCCACGGAAAAGAGGAGGGAAGATAAACAGAAGTATTAACAGAAGCGCAAGCTAAATAAAATTTATAACATATCTAACACTCATACATAATTTTGATATGCATGCCACGCGCACGTTTGCGACTATTTGCTTAAGAGTTGAACTGAGCGAACCGAGGGAGGCAGCAGCAGCAGCAGGAAGCATCATTGCCAGTGGCAAGGACATGGATGGAAGTTAGGGCTTGGCAGCTGGGGGTACAGTGCACATGGACAGACACATTAATTTAGCTGCTGCTCTTGAAACCGCATGCAATTTTTCTTCGACTTGGCTGCTATCGCCTTTCAGTGGCAGGAAGTGAAGCGGTGCGATCCATGCGCCCAGGACCAAGGCAGTCAGTGAGGCATTCAGTCAGTTAGTCAGTCAGCCAGATAAGTGCGGTTTATGTGCGGCACGTAGTCCGTCTCAATACAGTCAATAAATTGCCGCTGCGTTGCACAAGGAACTGACCAAAAAAAATATATATATAAAAGGGTGAAGCAAAGTCTCTAGTTTTAGGGGTACAAGACTCCCCTCCTTCAGCTGTAACAAGGGTTAGCATGTGGTCCGTAGATGAAATTGATGCTGCGAATTTCTTTTGCCACTTGGCATAAGTTAAATCGATTCACTGTAAACACTTGAAGCTTGCAAGTAAAGCCAGAAACTTCACATTTCGAATGCAGTGGGTATCGACAAATAAAAACCCGTTGGAAGAAATGCCATTGAAGAAACTTGTTAAAACTCAACTACTTCATTTAAATATGATAATATGTTTATGGAACCTAAATTTCGAGTTCTTTTGTAGTGAAGTTCAGCTGCACTTGTGTTGAAAACCGAAAACCGCCAACAGTTGCCAGGGTTGTGCGCCAAATTCCAATTCAAATGAACTTGATATTAAGAGTACTTTAATGAGGAGTCGAATACCTCGCAGCTACAACAACTACAACAAGAACAACAACAACAAGAACAGCTAACTATGCAGTCAAATGAAGTGGACGGCGGTGAGGGATGTAAGTCTGCTGTGTGGAAATCCTTCAACCTTCGCATATTATAAATCAGAACGCGTTTCACTGCGCATAAACAAGCAAATTATAAGTAGAAAATTGCGAGTATTTTTCCGAGTCCCCCATCACCTCCACGCCCCCAGCTCATAGCTGCTTGGCATAGCGAACAACATTCCAGGGGAAAAGTGTGCCGGAAAATATGTTATTAATTCAAATTAATATAATCCAATTTTTTGCTGTTGCCTCTTCCTCGTTTCTTGCTTTCTTTTTGCTCCGTATTTTGCTGCTAGCATGTTCGTTGCGGAAATGGAAACTACTTTCTCAGCCGCTGTCAGAGCTGTGCGCATTATGAAAAGATGTTTTTCACTCTGCACCCTGGAACACCCCCCACCGCCCGTTGCACTCCTTTCTCCCTGTTTGCCACATCTCTAGCCGTGCCGTGTGTGTGCTATGATGTATAGATATAGTCGTATCTAGGCGGACTTCTCGTTGCTATGGCCGGGCTTAGTTTCTTTTTGGTTATTTATATATATGTTTTTTTGGGTGCAGTTGAGAGCGGGGTGAGTTAATAATGGGCAGATATGCCAGCAATGACAGTCCCTAATTTGTGCACATTTTTCACATTTTGCCATTAAATTTGTGCCTTTCGGTTTTAGGATTTATCATTTGGGTTCGCTTTTGACAAGGGAGTTAACATTCTTTATGTGCACCGCTCCATTTACAATATGTCAGAAGGCAGCTCAGCGAAAATGTATCAACTTAATAGCATAACTTGAAAGCATAAGTCATAAACTAAATTTACATAAGCCTTGTAGATAACAATTGGCTCTTGAGATATAAATATTATAATCTGTTGGACTACATGAGGAACATCAATTTAATTAGCTTTCAACTCAGTGCAGAATGATAAATTGCATTTGTCAAAACTTTACACTTTTGATAAATAGCAAATGGTATTTAGAAATACTTCTACTTAGATTTCATTGTGAGTCTTGAACAGATTGGCTGTCAAGTAAGGCAATGTTGCTCAGCACTTTGTGTAGGGTCGTTAAGTGGCAGCTACTTACCATAACTGCAGCATATTCGAAAGTGCAGCTGAACTCCTGGCTAGATAATTTGGAGTCCCCGACATGAATTTGTGCTTTAAATGAAGTGAAAGTCGCAGTTTTATTTGTATTAAATATTTACGGCAAAGCATCAGAGGAAAAACCAATTTCCAAAAACGTGGCTGTGCTTGCAAAGTGAAATTCAAGTCCAGAGAGGAGTTGTGAGTGGTTGTAATTGCGAGGGGAGTGGGAATTGTTTGGGGTACACTAGACGAAGTCGAGTAAGTGCTGCACTTGAAAGTGTTTTTGCATTGCTCCTCTCTCTTGCTGCAGTCATCAGATCCACTAAAGGAGTCGCGTGCGCTGCGATTCACCGCGTTTGAGTATTTCCTCGAGGCGTCGCCTTTCCTTAACTGTCAAAACCCTTTCCAGTTTTTCCAATGTTGAGTTGATTTCCCGCTTCGAGTGCAGTGGCAGCCAGAGTGTCGTTATCGCAAAAGTTCTAGAACGAAATGGATGTTAATGGTGTGTTTACTCATCCTACAGTAAAGGTCTAAAAACAAGTTTAACACGCTGTCAAAAATGATTTCAAACTCTATGGTTATAATTGGAAATCTCTGTCAAAGTTGAATTTAAATTGTATTATAAGTGAAATGTTTGATAAGCTTGTAGTTTATTTGAATTGAAGCTGGACTTCTTAAATATAATATAAGTTAACAAGAATATAGGCTCTGTTTTATTTAAGCTAATTAAACAAATTGAAATCAAATCAAAATCCAAGATTTGACAAGAAGACAAATTTGCAGTATTTATTTTTATTTTAAGCAGTATTTCCCAAATATAAGTTGCAGTTGATTTATATGTTAATCACTGAACAAGAAGATAGACAATTATAATAATAATGCTTGACAAGAAGATAGACTTGACAATTTACCAGTTTGCTAGAGTTTCAATAATGAATGCATTTAATATTTTTTGTAAGTGCGAAAAGTGCTCACAGTTTTAGCAAATGTAATGCAATTACAGTGCTTGTCAAATTGTACATTGAAAATGTTAAAAACTTTGAATTGCAAATTGCTAATTGAGTTTATTATTTTTATTTTTTTTTTGTCGAGCTCACCTGTGAACGCGCATCGCGTCGATTGCGCAGCGTTGCATTTGCTCGTGCATTGCCATTTCCAAGCGGAAACGCTCGTTGTAGCGCCGGAATGCGGCCATATAGCGACTATGGCATATGTCGGCGCTGTGTTGAGCGGGCAGATGGGTGGTGGTTGGAAAAAATTGTAAAATGTATTAAATCAACAGGAAATTGCAATTTTCACACAATTTGATTCGATCTGGCAGAGTCGCCTGGCGGCGTCTGTCTGACGTTACTTACTACGTGGGCTCCTTCTCATCCAGTGGCGGTCTCTGCCCGAAGCCCACACGCCTGGCAAGGAGGACACGATACCATTGCTTTTGCAGTGCATTCATTGGCCGCTTGAATGGATTGGAATTGGGATGTGTTCTTGCATTGCCATTGCTTGCCTCCGTTGCCTGCTGCTGCTGTTTGGCTTTCAGTTCTTCCATTTTGCTACGCTTTACCGTTTACAAGTTTTCCGTATTAAGTTAGAGATTGCTTCCTTACCGTTGGGCATTTGCCAATGTACTGCCCCCTTGTGGCGATGTTGCTCCTCGCTATTGTTGTTGTTGTTGTTGTTGCTATTGGCGCCGTGTTGTCAGCCAGCTGTATGACGAGTTTATCGAACCAACAAGATAAATGGGTTACGCCAAAACGAGTGACGAGCGGGTTGCTGACTGTTGCATATGCGAATGCGTTTAGTATGTTTCTTCCGTCAAATTACTTGGCTTTGCAAAATGGGGAGAGTTGGGTGGGATGTTCAATGAGTGTTTTGAGCTTTGCGATTGAGTGGGTGGGCAAAGGGGTACAAATTATATATCTTAAGGCATGTTGGTTGGAAAGCTGTAGGTATAACCAGAAAAACTAGTTGTATATGTGACATTTTCTATTTAAACATTGCACGTTTTTATAATAGCTTCTGCATAAATTTCATGTGTACAGGGTATAAGCGAAAACCCATTCTCTGAGCGAAATAAGCTAATTTTTCAAAATATTCGATAAACCCTACTCAAACTCCCAGCGAGAATAACAACTAAAACTGCTGCCTTTGGGGCCGATTAGCTTTAATCACTTTCATATTTCATCGGCAAGGGTTAAGAACATAAAGGACACTTGTGTGTGTGTGTGTGTGTGTGTGAGAGTGTGAGTGTATGGGTCTTAGCTGAAAGTTTAACCCAGTCGAAAGTCACATACATATCAATGACTGACATTTGTTGCCTGACAAAATAGGCCAAGCACAACCATATCCCAGCATACACACAAAAAGCACAAAACACTCGTAGGCGTTTGCTCAGGAGGAGTGGGCGGAGAAGGAGGAGGAGGAGTCGCAGCTGTTGGTTCTCTGTCTGTTGTCTGTTGACTGGCTTGGGCTGGCATTTTGCCGAGTAGACAACAAATGGAACTATTGAACTGAGAGTGGCGCCTGTCGCAGTTTATGGCCGAAGCCCGAAAGCCAATCATAGAAATGTGCTCTAATTTAAAGTGGCATAAAACAAAAAAAACAGTAGCAAAAACAAAAGCGCAGCAGATGCCAAGACAAGCAGCATATGACACGAATGGAAACTGTTTGCCAGAAATGCAGTTGGCTAAAATGATTTTTTTTCATATATATTTTATGTCTGTTTGAGTTGGAGTTTTGGACCTTTGGCTTGGGGTGTTCGGGTCGAGCCAATATCAACATTAGTTCCCCGTAATGTCATGAACTTTTGCAAGCGAAATGTTTTTGTATTTCTTTCGGTTGTTGTTGGCATTTTTGTTGTGGTCTCAGCTGTTGGCAGCGGCGTCTTTGTCAGCGCTTATTGATGGCTGCTACAGCTAAATGTTTTTCAATTTATTTTATTTGGCAATTCTTGTGCTGTTATTCTTTTACAAAATAAAAAGAAAACAATTTATTGGTGCCTCATGTCCCTGGCCCTTATGGCAATTGTTTTGGCCTTTTGTGTGCTGCGTATCAGCAATTTGATTGATGCTGCAACAAATTTTGCAGCATAATTTTGGGCTGACTTTTAAAATCTCATGCGGGTCACGAGTGCGAGCGAGCCGACTAGCTGCCACAAGCAGACACGTAGGCGCCGTTAGATTTGAAATGACGGCTCAAACCTACTACATGATAATATGGAGCCATATAATAGGCACATTTCTCATTTTATTGATCAGAGCCATTGGCCTCAATTACTTCACAAAGCCAACAGAACAGATCTGAACAATAAATTTAATTTTAACTGTGCGTATCGTAAATGATTTTTTATCAGCAGTACATATTACAAATGGCAGAAAGTTGACATTTTCTACCCTTATTCGTACTGTTTTACTTTGTATTATTAATTTTGATAAATTTATGTGAAATTAAACAATTTTTTTTGGTCTATTTGAGTCCAAGTTATGACCTTTTTAAATAACTAATCAAATTCAGGACCATTCTGCACTCCTTCTGAATAAACAATAAAAACTGATCTGATTTATAAAGATGTTGCAAACTAAAAGTGTGTTCTAAGTATGCGCACTACGTGCATCATGCAAACTCTAGCGGAAAGAAAAAATGCCAGTTCAACATGCGATTAAATTATGACGTTGCCTAGGAATATGTTAAATGAAGCTTTCTGAAGCCAATAGCTGCAATTAAGTCAAATGCAAACAGTTTAAAGCTTGACACTGTTTACACAGTCAAGACAGGCAATGACAAACTGCCAAATGAGTAAATGGATGAACGGCTAAGAGACAGTCAGAACGGAAACGTTGGGGGGAGGAGAGTGCAACTACATACGGCATGAGCAAATGCACAATGAGTTGATAATCCCAGAGGCAAACACACATCTGAAGGGACAGAGAGAGAGAGAGAGTGGTGGAGGAGGGGAGTTGGGGATTTGGGTGGTTGGGATCATCAGACTATGCATATAAGTATGCAGAAAGCCATAAAGCAACAATAATAAACGCGCATCATCATCAGCGGTTTGGTTTGTTGCCGCTGTCAGCAGAAAAGTATGAAATATCATCTAAAATAGGAAATGCGTAAATGCGAAATCCTACGCAACGGAAACTGAACTCAGCTCAACGTTTCGCTGATTCCCAAACATACACACACACCACACACACACACACACACAACACACACAGTGAGTGCATGAAAGTCAATTTTTCATTTAGATAACTTTGACATACGCAAACGTCATGGCTTGCTTTAGCCCTGAGGCGTGGCTTGTGGGGTTGGTTTTGTCTCTCTTTGTGTGTGTGTTGTGTGTGTTTGTGTAGCTGCACATAACGATTTAGATTGGAGTTCAGCTCAGTTCCTGACATGCTGCTACTGATGGCGCCAGCCGGGCACAAAGCGCCAAAATGCGGGCAACGTTTTGATAAATGAATATTTGGCGCTGTGGCACAAAGCGTTCGCAATCATGCATGTGTGTGTGTGTGTGTGGGGGGATATGCGTGTATGTGGCTTAAATGAAATGTTAACAATTAAAAGCAGAAAGCGCAAATCCAACAAGCGACACGAAAAGACTATCAAAACTCATAATAAGCCGGCAGAGTTGTTTACACGCGCATTCCCCTTAATACGCGGCGTATGCGCAACATTGCGATTGTAAATTATGCCTTCGTTTGTTTTTGGGGTTGGTTTAGTGTAAACTAAGCCAAACATTAACGGCGACGGTAAAGCGCTATAAAGCGCTGCATAAGTGGCAAAAAGGGATAAGCCCAACTGCGACTTCAAGACGGGGATTTTCATTATTTTCCACGACCTTGTTGTTGTTCTTGTTGCTGTTGCTGTTGTCTTCGTTGTGTGGCACATGAAAACAAGTTATTTTGTATTTGCGTAGTGCCTTACACATTGTTATAATCATAAAAAGTATTAAAAAGTAACAAGACAAGACACAGAGACAAACTGAGCGAACTGTAAAAGGCGGTTGCCGGGGAGTGCTCAGATACAACAATGATGGGCGAACAGGTGGGTTGCATTTGCCATTTGAAGTTGATGGCCCATTTTTTCTTTTTTTTTGTAAGCTATACTTGTTTACCTACTTGAGCTGCGACATGGAGTGCCAGCTAAGAGTAACATGGAAGGGTCGGGCGGGTCGGGAAGAACCCCAAAGCATATTGTATGAGAATCTGGTCGCGGCTTATGTATAAAATTTGCGCTTGCGTTAGCGTGAAATGATGTTCAGGTAATAAAGCGAGGCGTGTGGTTGGCTAAGACCACTTCACAAATGCGCTATATGGGGATGGTTAAGAGTCATTGAAGCGCAGTGTACTTTAAATATAGAATAAGACATAGGCAAGCAACAATTTTCATGGCGAAAACTATGAAATAAGATAAAAGTTAGATATTTTAATACATTGAGAAATAAAATAAAAAATATTTTAAATAATCCTTTATATAAGATACTCAATTTCTACAAATATATATAAAAGATACATGCATATAATTTTATTTTCAATTCAAGAAATAATGTGTATGAAATAGTTCTAAATTTCTCTACTCTTCAATTTTGTAGTTATCAGTTAATGGTACGATTCAACCTGGTTTTCCGGAACTAATATGCCATCTGCATTAGAAAGTAGCGCACTACAATCATATTTCACGCTTTGGTTCATCCAAAACAGGCAACGAAAGCGGCAAAGTAGCCATACACATGGATACCGTGAGTAATATTTTATGGGCATTCCATAACGCCAGCTTCGCATAACGAGCGAGGCCTGAAGATTGTAAATTTTAATGAAATCTTCTTTAAGATGCAATCGAGCTTGGGGCTTCAACTTAAACTGTGGCCTTTATGATGAAGGTAGAGAGCCGAACGGCAAACAACAGCTGCAGCAGTTCGCATCATATTTTAGTTTTTTATTAAAGCTCTCCTGCTCAAAACTTAAGCTTCAATATGGCAGCCGTAAATGTGCACAACCACAAACATACACAGTCACACACTCACACCTTGCTTCGGGCACGTGTTGTTGTGTTTTCCCTTTCCATTTCGATGGCGGCCGCTGGACGCAGGTGTTGACTACAGCGTGGGAGAGAGCCAACAAAGATGCCAGACCGACTTGGAAGCCATTTAAGAGTATCAGCAGCAGTAGCAGCAGCAGAAGCAGCAACTCCAGACGACCAGCATTCTGCTGAATGTTGGAACAATTTTTGGTTTTTTTTCTTTTTGTCTGGGCACCTTGAAAATCCTTAGACTTTTGCGGGTCGCACAGTTTATTTCATTTTATTCCTTTCGAATAGGAGCAAGGAACTGTAGTCGTAGCTGCTCCTCTCGATGCATACCTTTTTGGCACTTTGTTGAATTTATCGCATAAGCTTTTCGCATACTTCCGGGTAATTGGCAACACCATGTTCTACACCATTGTGTGTGTTTGTGTGTGTATTTATGTGCGTGTGCTTGTGCTTGTGTATGCGTTGCGCATTTAAAGGCGTTAAGGTGCAAATTTATTTCTACGAAACCTTTTCTACCAACGTCCGTAGTAATGAGCACTTTTGTGTACGTTATATTTCTCGACCCTGACATATGGCCAGAAAAACCCCCCCCCCGCACCCAAGTCCCATGCCGGCTAACCTGGCATTCCGGACGGTATAACGGGACTTCGGTTCTTGGGACTGTCTGGAGCGTGTAGGCACAGGCTCGTTAAAGTCGTCTGGAGTGCCTTTCAAGCATTTTTGCACTTGTGGTTTCATGTTATTGTTCAAAATTGTTAAGCACATTTAAGCCTGATTTAGTTGCATATTTATTGTATTTACTGGCGGCGCCGCCTCGACTTTTCCTCCTCCTTATCCAAGCTCCATTTTAATGAGTTATGTAAACTGTTTGGGTCTGGGCACTTTATGGGCTCGGTGCGAACTTAATGTGAACTGTTGAAAGCGCCCCTTAAGATGTGGGCAAGAATCTATTTATTACCACAGAAAAAAGTTGAGTGGTTGTGGGGTATTCTCAAGTAAGGTCATTGCTCTTGAGTAATAGAACTGCTTACTCATAAATATTTATATATATATATATACGTGAGATAAACTTGTGTTCAAATATCAAATTATTTATAAGTTGTACATATCTATTCTGAGATTTTGTATTGATTTTCACGGCAATAGCTGCAATTTTTAGCAAAAGTAGCTCTCAAACGTTATTTTGCACCTCGAATAAAGCATTTCATATATATGCAGAATTCCAAGTGTTTTCATGAGTCATAAAAAATAATTATGCATATTTTTTGTAGGGTTCAGAAAACACACAAAACATTCACGAAAATCATTGCAATTCAATGTTCTCATGTTTTATTCCACTGCCATTTGTGGCGCTATAAAAACATTGACAAAACTAACTCCAGCAACTATTTTCGACTACACCTTTTCTTGTAGCAGTCGCAGCCGAAGGACAAAGGGATGGAAAATAAAAAAAACATGTCGCTTATCGTAATCTTTTCCAGACAGCTGCGTTGACTTCCGTTTATATCACAGTTCGTTTACAAAGGCTACAACCCCGCCCCCTTTTTCGGGTCGACCCTTTTCCAATGATGATGGAAGCCCCAATGCCGCATTGCTTTATGGCCATAAATATTTCATTATGAATTTCTTTTTTTTTTGTTTCTTACTTTTCATTTTTCTGGCAACGCATTTCGGCGTGGTATCTACATTTTGCCTACGAAACTTGGTCGAAATAAGTAATAAAAAATGCAAGCCGTTGACGCTTCAATGAACCTTTACCGAGCAGCCAACGGAAATTTTTGTTATTACGCATCAAAATGTGCACCACGGTAGGGTTAAGAATAGCTTAGTATTGATGTTTGGAGTTGGGGTACACGCTGCTCTCGGGGCTCTGTGTTCGTGACATCTGCAGGTCGCATTAATAATTAAATCAAGCAATACAAATTCAGCACGAGTGACAGCCAAGCCCCAAACCCTTAGCTGAAAAAGCACAGCCAAATAGCAAATTGGAATTCTTAGGTGAAATGTGCTCCGCTTTCTGGATGCCCTATGTCAAATTGCATGTTGCTGTGAAAACCACTTAAGTTGTAATGACACTTCTTACTAGTCTTGACTTGGATTAATATTGCAAAAGGGTAAACATTAAATTCGAAAAGATTTCTAATCAATATACCTGAAAACTCGACTTCTTATAGGACTTGAAAATTCTTATACTGATTTAAATTGTAGGGAATATAAGTATATGCAGCCCTCTATATTTAGCTAGTTTACAAATATCTATACCCTTTCAAATTACACAAATCATTTGTTGTTTTGCAAAAATTATAAGCCATATACCCAAACAGTATTCTATGCAAATGTTCAGTTGACATTTTCATTGTGTTTTCAGCGCAAGATACACAGATAATTAAATATGTATGTAAATATGTATATTCTTTTCGATACTCATTTGCACACGAATTGCTAAATTCATAATAAATTAACATTGTCTTAAGGAAAATTGAAAATACCGCTTGCAACAACATTCTTACGCACGAATAATTCAATAATGAAAAGCGCTGCGTCATTGCTAGGGCCCAAGGACCCCAAAAGACAGATTCCTGGGTTTCAAAGCAGAACGAGAAGGAGAATTATAAAAGTGGTCGCTGCTGCTGCTGGCAACATTATTGTTAATATTTTGCTCAGTGCCTCGCAAATGCGATTAAAATTGTTAGAGAAAATTACGGCTAGAGATTTTCGCGCATTGTTGTTGGTCTCATTATATATATATATATAGATGTATGTACGTAAGTAAAAAATATATATAGATTTATATATATAAAATCTTGTTTAATCTAATAAAAATAGTTTTGCGCTGCTCATAAATTCGCAGATAGAAATTCCAGCTGCGTAAAGGAAATTACAACAAAATTAAGAAAGTTCTTGGCAAAACAAACGACCGCTCGCAGTGCGTGCAACTTCAAGTTGAATCAATAAAAGCCGCATGGGGGCTCGCTCTCTTAACTTCTACACACACACACAACCCTCGCCACACACACACACACACACACACACACACAAGCACACACTCATGTTTTTTTTCTTCTCATGTATAAACTTCAGAGTTATTGTTGTTATCATGCAACCCCGTTGCGCTTTGTTATAAACTTGCTGAAATTTTTATGAAAAACATTTTCATCCGTGCTTGAGCCCACTCCTCCTCCAATTTATGAGCCCCGACCTTTGGGTTGCGCCCTTTGACGCTGTTACCATATCTTGTTGCTGCCGCCAAGGCGTTTGTAAATATTTTAATTGAAATTACAATTTGGCTGGCTTTGCAGTTTAGTACTTCCCAGAGTCTTAGCTGCTTGTACTCATCGTGGCTTTTACCTTTTAGTTCTTGTGTCCTCCTTTCATGTCTTGGGCGGGATCATGACTTTGGCAAGTTGCCAAAATGTTGTTGTGGAAGTCCATGAGGTTAAAAAACCACAAAAATATAACATTACAACATTTAATTTGTTTATTCCTAAGGATAAACGCCAGCAAATGTATAATGTATGTATTAAATTGAAATACGAAATTATTATGAATAAAACGGCTTGAATACAAATCTTGTCCGCATTTTAATTGACTGAATTTTGTCAAAGTTAGGTCATTGAAAGGTTAGGAATTATTTACTAATTTTGAAATAAATTTCGCCAAAGAGAAAATGAACTGCCGGATTTCATATTTTTAGTATCTCAATTTCAAATTAGTTTGTATCTCTTCTTTTTTGCTTTACAAATTGTGTATGCAGAATAAATGTAGAGGAGTATTTACAATCAGAAAGTCAGTTCGCATGGATAACAGTTGACTTATGACAAACAGACTCAACTAGGAGTTGGAGTTCGGTGAGGGTTATAAGTTCTTCTTTGTTTGCAACATTTTCTACAGTTATATAGTGTTTATCATCTTGGACACAGTGTGGCACAGAGTGTGTCGCATGTCCGTTTTCTTCGTTCAACTCTCTGTCACATTTGTGATGCACAAGTTGAGGCCACAACCCGAAAGCGACTTTTGCATTGAGTTTCAATGACACAGACCGGAAACTTGTTCAAAGCAATTAGATAACGGGCTTTGATGATTTTAAAGTTTTACCCACTGCCTTATCGAGTGTGTGTGTGTGTGTGTGTGTGTGTGTGTGTTTTTGACAAAAATGGGGGTGTGGTGATGGGGTTAGTTCTTAAGAATCAGTTTGGCTTTGTGTGTGCGACGTCGGGCAAAGAGTTGGCAGAACGTTTAATCAGCGTAAACTTTGGTCACTAACTGAAGCTGAAGAAGTTGTAAAGTCGCCTGCAGATGCAGTTGACCAAGAGATACCTCTGCGTGTGTTTGAGTGTGTGTGTGTGTGTGTGTGTGTGTGTACCGAAATCTCGTTAAAGACCATAACAAAACGTAAAGTTCTATTTAGCTTGAATAATATTTGGGCAAGCGTTAACGGAAATGGCCACTAACTTGAGTGTTTTCCTGGCCGAGCTAAAACAAAGAAAAATATTTAAGCACTTAAGTGCGGCGAAGGACCGTCTCGAAGATGGAACCGCTACGGTCCTGTTTGGTACGTTACGGCCTGGCCCACTTCAGAGTTGGAGGCTCTTGGTGTGTGCGTGCGTCCACTCAGAAATTAGTTGTAAGATGAATGGGCCAAAGTCGCAAAGTTTTGCAGCTTTTACTTGGGACTTAGTGGCGGCGACGGCTGTAACTGGCTGCTGGACTTAACTGAACTGAACCAATCTGCCCTCCACCTCCCTGACTGACAGTCAGGGCTGACTGAACGTCTTTGACTCTACATCATGCTCTTTAGTCTTTATTTAAAGCAAAAACTTTTTTAATGAATGCTCTTAGTTTGTGCACATATTTTTAATGCATAGTTCATTAAAAAGCCACTTTCCTTTTGGCTCTATTTGCTTTTTTTATTTCTCTTTTCTGTCTTGGCGACTTTTTAGCTCAGATTTATGCACGCAAAGTGGTTTAAGTGTAAATCTTATTCTATTAGTTGCAAGCAGGCTCAAAATGGACTTGAAAATTGGTTTCGCAAGCAGCAGCTTACACATGCTGTGCAAGTTGAGTTGAAATTCTCTTGCAATGCTTTTAGTAATTAATTTGCCATCTTGCTTCAGTCACAGGATATAAATATGTAATAATTTGCTTGCTTTGATTAAAGCCTTAACGCAAAATATATATGCAGTTTTTATCTTTAAAATCTGCATTGACTATTGACTTTTTGACAATACATATGCTGAGAATATACACGTTACTATTACTATTATTTTCCAATTCTCTATTCAGCAAAAGGTTTATTTTGAGATATTAAAAATAAATAGTTAATTTAGAGATCGATTGAAAGAATTATATAAAAGAGAGAGAGAGAGCGAGAGAGCAAGAGAGATACTGGCTACAACTAGTTTGCACACCCTCAAAATAGTAATAATAATATTTTTACATAAAAAATAGAGAAATAATCACCAAAGCTTTTAAAAACATTTGTCATCAACTTTTATAGCGTTACCGTATCGTTTTGAGATGAGGAATGACAGAATCCGGGTTTTCAATTCTTGTCAAATTGCATCCTCGCTGTTGGCTCTGCGGACAGAAAAAAATAGCAAAGCTATCCAAAATTTTTGCAGCAGCATTTTTGCCATTTCTCCGGTGTTATTGTTTTCCTTTTATTTTGAACTGTTTATAGTCATATCACGTAGTATCAACGTAAAGCTGATACGCCGTGTATAATGGGATTTGTTTATTGGTATCATTTGCGCCAACTTTTTTTTCTCCTTTTTTTTTGTTGTGTGTGTTTCCTTGGTGTCTACAACAATGCTTCAACCCTCTTTGGTGTTTGACGATCTCCTCACTCCCCCTGCGAACGTATCCATTTGCGCAAGCGACCCCCATGACTGCAGTTACCAGTTCCCGCCGCCGTCCCGCCCGACAAAAGTTTCGTATTGCGTTTTTAGAGTGCACAACGGTACATAAGTAGCTAAAGTGGCCCGAAAAACGTACGCGTCGCTAATCCCGGACAGCCCAAGCGCCAACAGCTGACAGCTGGATACGAATCGGAGTGCGGGGATTGGGTTTTTGCGTTTGGGTTTGGGTTTGGCTTTTTTGGGTGTTGGTATCCAGGTGCGGGCACGTGATGCTCGAACGCAATATTGACACTTTCAACGACTTGACGCGCCAAAAGTCATAAAGGGAGTCAAAAAGTTTCAACGCCTCCGATTGCACTGCAGGACCTGGTTGGTTGGTTTGCTGGCTGGCTGGCTTGGCTGCCTGGCTGCATAAAAGTAAATCCATGGATTTTTGTGTAGCCACTTAAACTTTTTCGCACCCAGTGTGAAACCTTTGCCAGCCTTTAAGTGCTTGGGGGCTTCTTCTTTTACACTGGACGTCTGGGCGGCTGTGTGGGAAAGAAAGGGAAGGGGAAGGGGAAGGGAGGTGTGTGCGTGTGCCGAGCATTATTTTCATTGTCGCATTTTTCATCATCACTGCTGCCTGAAGTTTTTATGGCTCTCACTCTTTCTCTTTCGCTCCTTGTCTTTCTCTCTGTGCCGCTTCTGTTTGGAATTGGCTTTGCCTGCACCTGTGTGTCGCTTAGGACCGGAAGCTGCACATCAGCGCTGCCATGTGCGTGGGTGGATGTTGGTGGGGTTGGTTAGGTCTGGTTAGGAGTCATGCTGGCTGCTTTCTAGTCTCGTCGTTGCCTTTCCTGGCAATTGCCACTGTTTCATTCTGCGGGAAAGGGGGACGCATTGCAACGTTGCCTTCATTGTCTGTGTACTGTCTTTTTTTTCTTTTTCATTTGGTGGTTGTGAGACCAAATCTCTTTTGAATTATTACTGTAATTACCGTTGAGTTTCGGCTGTGGCCCGGCATCATCACAGTTACTATGTCTGCTCCTCCTTAGGACCACTTGGAGCTGTTGTGACACCGCTGATGACTGTGTTGATCCGACGATTATGATTTTATTACGCTTTCGTGTAGTTGTGCTTTGTTTTCTTAATTTCGTGGCACTTCTTGTGCCACACAGTGCGAGCCTGTGGCGAGAGTTATGGCACTCGATTTCGGTCCCAAAAAACATTTCGGTCTTCATGTATTTCTAGTGTTGTTCTTCTGGCCCAACAATCAAATCTAATCGCTTGCGATGAAGCTTCTCCACAACGTTTCTTTAGGTTTCTCCACTGGATTTTCATAGTGATAAACGACGTTGGCAAACTGTCGCGTTGAGCGGCGCGTTTAATTGTAATTGTGCCTCCGGGTGGTGGAATCCAGGAATAATACCTATGTATTGCTCTGTATGCTAAGCTATTTTTCTTCACAGCTTCTGTTTACGGGATTTTTTCTGTATTTTTGCTTAATGGTCAGCTAATCAAAATTGATGCATTTGTGCATTTGGAGTGGGTCTTTTGTGTTTTCGCCTGATACTTAATACGGACCCATTAGTGTTATCAATGAGCACAATTTGTGGACTTTGATTATTTGGTAAAGATTGCCAGTTTTTGAAGAATGTTAAGAAATTTAGGCACAAAAATCGAAAAGTGCCTGACTAAAGGATACCCTGTACACAGCTCTTAAGTATATCTTATTAGTGAAAACACTGGTTTTATATTTATTATGCTTTGTACTCAAATGCCTTAGGCTAGATCATCTCGACTAATGATGATGATATGGCAGATTTTTATTGCTTATGTTTTAATATTATTAATATTGTATTTATTGAACATTTTGTGTAAAAGTTACATTCCCCAAAAGGAGTTTTCAAATGAAATCAGCTGTTGGCCAATCCTCAATTTAAGCGTGTCTCACGCTTGTTTCTTTGAATGTCATGTTGTTAATCCTAGTAGAAATCCCACACACAAGCCACAGACACCGCTATCGCTACTACCCCTACCCGTTATGCTTACCGAACTACCCCGCTTAGCACACATTTAACTCTTGCTGGCTTCGCTCGACTGTTAAGTAGAATGTAAACCGCGTCGCACATTCCACAAACCAAACAACAACTACGACAAACACTACCAGAACAATAGACAGACAGACAGTCAGACAGACAGACAGTCAGACAGGCAGACATAGTCGAGTGCAGCCATGTGCCTCATATGGTGTCTATGGTTTAGGGTGTGCGGCAGAGGGATGGAGTATTGGGGGGAAGGGCAACGAATTTCGACACATGTTGCCGCAATAAAAATGTCAACACACACATAAAACATCTTCTAAAATGGCATTTGCACAGCGGCGTAAAATTCCAGCAGCCGAAAAATTTGAAGCATAATAAATGGCGCAATGCCTGGGCGACCAATTGCTACACACACACAGCCAGTCGACACATATAGGTACATAAAGACATACACACATACATACATGTACACACACACACGAACAGCGAGAACGTGCTTAAAGTTCTCGGCCCAGTCATACGCACATTGTTGGCCATTAAACACGCATTCCTTGTCCATATATAAATTTATAGACCAGAAGAAACACAAGACGACCAAAACAGCGAAAGTTTGAGCAAAGGAAAGTGTTGGCTGAGCGTGGTACAGGCTCTATGGGGGGGAGTGAATGGGAGACCAAGTCTGCTGCAGGCGAATGAAAATGCGAGTAAAGAGAATGGTGAATGTGTCGCGCAGAGTCGCGCGAGACGCTTTCACTTTTCTCCGTCCAGACAGCAAATGCCCAAAAGTCGCATTCGGTTTAAGTTTTGTCTGTCGAATTACCGAACCCCATCCCCCATTCCCCATTCCCACGACCCATTCCCTGTGCCGGCTCATGACCCTGTGTGTGTGTGAACTGAATTTAAAAAAAAAAATGCGCTTTTAGACGTGCGTGCCTTTAATGAGATAATCTGCGCTCTCAGTACTCATTTTATGTAATTGAAGGTTCACTTACCGTATCCCTCCCCCCCTGGTTCTCGACCACCCGCTGATTACAAGTGCTGAGCTGTGCTGCGGGGCAACTGGCCAGGGGTAGGGGTAATGATAGTGCCCCAGCCCGTACGTGCGTACAGCGTGCCCAGAGTCGTAACTGATGGGTGCCCTGCATTTTGGTTTGGGGCTCTGCGCCACATGCAGCAACAACGGCAGCAGCATCCACAAGAGTCTCGGCATGGTAATCTGCAATAAATGAGGCATGTTGGAAGATTTATTTGATTGCTTTATTTAATATTTTAGAAGAGGCAGATGTTTCGCTACCGATAAAACGCTCAGCTCCCTTGGCCTTATACGATAATAATGTACAGACTACCAGAGAAAGACCCGTTGCAAAGAAAGGGTGTGGGGGAAGTTGACGTTGTTGACGTTGAATTATGACAGACGTAATGAAATTTTTAAGGGCACCGAAATGGCAGAAAGGTAAGTGGGTTTTTTTTTTTGGATTGTGACAGTTGGTTATTGTCAAAGTGTTGACATAAATGGAATGAGTAGGCACATAAGGCGAAAAAACAAAAGGTAATTTACATTTTTGTAATGTGAGTGGAAGGAATATGATATATTGCATTTGATATCAAATTTGATAGGTTTCTTGTTATGAATGCCTTCCTAACGCTGCGACAAGCAAATGTTTTTGATTTATATCACTTTGTTATGGTTATCCCCTTCTGGCTATTCTGGCACATGAGTAAAACTTAAATAATACGTTTGGCAAGATGCTTTTGAAAGAATATTTTTTATCGTTAGCAAAAAAAGGGTATATTCAAACTTTTGCTTGGCACTTGTTTCATCATAAAATCTGTATGAACTCCGCTCAGAAGTTGCCCAGCACTTCATTTAAGCAATTGCCCATCTTACCCCCAAATATTAAATGTACATCTATGTACATACATCATACGTCCTGTAGTTCGAACGGTTAACCTTCGCGAGAGAGAGAGAGAGAGAGAGAGCTTCCCACATTAATTAAGTTTATAGAGCGTTTGTTCTCTGGGCAACACGCATACGCAACGTAGACCCGACCGAAATAGCCACACTCACACATACACACACACACATCTATCAGGCATCATCTATCTATATGTATATGCAACATAAACGTGCACCAACTAACAACTAAATTTCATTAAGCCGCATCGCACAAATTGAACTACAACTGGCGGCGGCAACGGTGGTGGTGGCACAACCAGTAACAAACAACAACCAACAAGCAGCAACCAACAACAATGATAAAGGGGCCCATGCAGAAAATTTAAGTGCCCCGGCGGCGGCCAGGGTGGAGTCGCCCACGGCACCACCAAACGAACCAATTCCGTAGCGGGCAGCCATGTGCCCAAAAAAAAAAAAAAAAAACAAAAAAGAAGTGGCAACAAGAGCAACACAGCAGTAGCAGCAGCAGTAGTAAGTCGTGCATGAAGTGCAGGACGAAGGACACGACAGCACAAAAATCAGGCAACGGAGCATGACAAGCAAAACGCAACGTAGCGCATCCTGTGCCGCCATTTGCCACCACCAGCAAAATGTTGCTGCCACAAGCCAACAGATCGCCGGCTGCTGATGCTGCTCCTGCTCCTGCTGGCCAACTTCAAAATGTACTCTCTCTGTCTCTCTGTCTCTATCTCTCTCTCTCTCTTTCTCTCTTTTCATTATGGCTGACTGAGTCGCACGCTCGTGTGATAATAAAATGAAAAGTTTGAGCCAAAGCCATGGAGCAAAGCGGACCAAGGCTATCGGCCAGCCAGGCAAGGCAACCCGGCCAACAGAGGCGGCCAGGCTAACAGGCGACCAACGGTGCACCGCATGTCTGGCATATTTAATTTATTTATTTTATGCAAATTTCGGATAATGTATCTGCGGCCGCAGGACACAAAACAACAACAACAACAATAACATCAAGGGGTTTCCTCCAAGGCGGCGCATCATCAACTTCTACCAGGAGCAGGAGCAGCAGCAGCAGCAACAGCATCAGAAACAGCAGCGCAGCATCATCCAAAAAATTCTAATGAAAGCAATTGTTACCAAACCGCGTACAAAATTATGCTGCATGCTGCCACACCCATTTACCCTTACCTCCCAACTGACTACCTATCCAAGCAGGCAGGCAACGGCTGGTTGCGGTTGCCAGCGCGATATTTAGCATTACACGGTTCATTGTCTAAAGTGGCGCTCGGGGAGGTGCCTCCCACACCACCCCCACCCCACTCCCCAAACTCTGCTCACACACACCCCCATATATATTGTATTTATTCAAAAGTTTGAAGCCGCCTGCTTGCACTAACTACTAATGTGCGGTTGTCTGTCTGTGTGTGTGTGTGTGTGTTCCTTTGGAGGGCGTGGTATTCGTGAGCAAGTTGTATCTAACGCCATTTGCTTTTTATTGTTAAACTGCTGAAAAGTTTTACCATAATTTTAGCTAGCTTTCAGCTGTTTTTTTCTGTTGCCTTTTTTGGGGCTCGTAGTTTTTGTTGAACTGCAATATCTGAACTCGAACATATAAAAGTCGAATCTTTCATATCCGTTGAGGGCTATATGAAGTTTCAAGTTTCTTGAGTTATTAAGATATATAGTTTTTACAATATGTTGTTACTCAAAGGTTAAGCATAGTCTACACAGAATTTAAATGAGCTTTGAAATATAAGCTGTTAATATTTCATAAAACTACTGCTAATTGTTACTATCGCAAATAATTATCACAAAACACAGGTATTTTTTCATACCTTCTGATTTTTCGAAAGATTACAATATGTAAATTCACATTTCACGATAATCCATAAATTATTGCAAGACAATCTTATAGTCCAAAATTTTATAATGTATAAAATATATATTTTTTTAAATCCGGCTTTGTTCTTATTCCAGTTTGAAAAGCAAGTGCTACTTTGTTTCTCTCAGTACTCTCGTTCATAATTTAATATTTTCGCCGTGACTTTCGTACTGTAAAATGCATACACCCGCAGCTATATTGCGTTATGTTTGAAAAGGATTCCACATTGAGTTTAACAAAATATTACGTATACGCGCTGTGAGAATTTTTACTAATTAAAATGGTTTTTCCGCTGACGTTTGCTGGGCCCACGCAAACCTTACTTGTATTCCCAAACAGATTTGCAAATCTGAAATAAATGGAAAATGTACAACAAAAACAAAGAGAAAACCAACAAAAATATATTTCTTCAGCTCAAAAAAATAGGACGGGGCTGCACCAAAAGCCTTGCCACATGTGACTGAGCGCGCAATAAATTAGAATTAAAAATACCTTGGGGCGTGGATAACGTTTTTTTTAAGCTGCACCTTTTGGGGCTCTTTAGCAACTATCACGTGCAGCTAATAAATTCAGATTGGGGGTCATTTAAAAGGATTGGGAATCGAGAGGCTGACGGAAAAGTGATTAACTCCAGACGAGCGGTCGTACAACCCTTTCTAAAATTGAATGGGGTCCTTTCGGCGCTGTCGTTTGTGCAATTGTTTGTGAAACATTTGTGACTTCAACCCTGGTCTAGCTTTCTTTTCTCTGTTTTTTTTTTGTTATTTGTTTTGAGTGTGAGGCTTTGAAACGTCGCTTGCAGTCCATTTACCTGCACAATTGACTGATTTTCTAAGCGCCGACATTTGTTGGCAACCTTTTTTTTATTTGTTTGGTTTTCGGCCACATAAAAAAAAAGTTTAAAACGCTCCTTTTAAATTGTATGCAGGTGCACAAAGACTGAGAATTTCAATTATATTTCTTATATTTAAATGGCCGAATTTGCATTTTTAAGTGTCCGTAGCTTAAAATTGGATTACTAGGAGTAAATTCCATAGGTAGCTTATGCTGTTTCATAAATTAATAACATTTATACATATTCAGTGGACTCAATATGCAGCACAATTATTTTAAACTAAATCTCTGTTATTTTCAAACAAACTCCCCCACAAAAGGAGTCTAGCACAAAAGTTTTCCTGCTGCAAAATAGTATTTTCTTTTCGCAACATCGTAAATATTCACTAGCTGTGCGACAACACAAAAATTACATTTCTCGTGGTCATTTTTTTTGTTGTGGCCTTCTCTTTTTTATTGTGTGTATTTTTTTTTTAGCTGAGCTGCTATCAGAGGTAATATAAAGAGCGCATTTCCGGCTTTCCCTGGCTGTCTGCTGAGCGCATATTTATGCGCATGTTGGTCTGAGGCAGGCAATTTGCAGCTTTACAATAAGTGCCAGGACATAAAAATAATAATTATGCTTGTACCTTTTATGATTATGGTGTGAAAACAACAATTGCTCGTACGCTGGTTGCTACTGCGTGTCATGTTTTTTGGCAAAGGACAACGAGAGCGACAACGACAGCGGCAACACACCCACACAAAGGGATACACTCTAGTGCAGATTTACGAGCCATGTAGGTGGGGAAAATTATTAAAACAAAATGCTTGAAAAATAAAAATAGAAGAATGTTGCCCATCGGCTTTTTAATACCCTGCGCTCAGACCTAAATTAACTATTAACTATTTTTGTTGTTTTTTTCTGTTATCTTTGCAATTCATTTGTGTTATTTAGCTGTTCAGTGCTGGCGGTGTTTGGAATACTATTAAATGATCCTTATATTCATTGACAGGAAGTTGTGAATAAATCAGAAATTATCTTTATATACTAGTCACAAATCACTTGAGCAAAATTTCAAGTCTGTAATCGGCACATACAGATCAAGATATTTACTTTTTTTGGGGCTATAAATAATTCCGTCTGCCTGTTACATAGTTTTGTGCAGTTTCAGTAAACCCTTTCTCACCCATTTTCAATGAGTGTTTAGGATTTAAAACGGATTATATGGTATGTGCGAGAATACATACACAATTCCAGGATACAGGGTATAGTAATTGTCAGGCATTAACCGCAACAAGAACAACTCAATGTTATTGCTGTCCAGCGGAGTGGGGGAATTGGTATGGGATGGATGCTATGAGGCGGGCACCTTGGCCTTAACATTAAGCTTAGCGTGGCTTTCAGCACAATAAACAAAAAGTAATTTTCACAAATTTGCCAACTTGTAAGCCACGCCGAAAGTGGGCGAGAAACGCGGTCGAAACCATTGAAATTTATGTGGCGTGCAGTTGCCGCGTCTCATCGCCCTGCCCCTCCTGTCCGCCACGTACCACGGCTTGTTTCTATTTGCTGAGAGTGGACGCAGGTGTTTTGTGGTGCTTGCCGTTAGCTACAAGCCAGACGACGCTGGTTCTTAATACCGGATACACAAAGTTTTGTTAAAAGGAAACTGTCGCGACGCCATTTATTATGGTCGTCTGAAGGGTCGTTGTCGCCCCACAGATATCGCTAATGTGTGTGTTTTCGAGGGTCCTTAAAGCGAATCGCTTTCGCATATCTTTGTGCACATATGTATATCCGCATATCCATCCTGTGTCCTTATCATGCGCGCCTAATTCAATCAGCCGTGGCAAATTAAAGTTCCATCTTTCGGCCAAATCAAGCAGTGAAGCGTTTGAATGCCATCAGAAAAATTACATGAATTGCGACCCTTCATCAGGGTCAAAGATTGATTTCAGGCTTATGGCTCAGTGACACCAGCTTAAACGAATTTTCCTGCTAAAGAATTATTCTAAAATTATAAATGAAGGCACTTTTAATGTGGTTTCTTTAATTTTTTTTGATTGTGCTTGTCGCACTGTTGCCTAAGCTTCTAAGCGGTCGATTATGAAATTATCGGAAATCACTGCGATAGAGCCTTTAAATTGAATTAAGGTCTTTGATGTTTTTAGGACTTTCTTTAGGTCTAGATTAACTAAGAATAGCTTCTCTCTTTCGAAAGAGCTTTATGCAACTAATTGTTAAATGTTATTCTGCTTTACTCTGATTTAAAAGCTTTAATAATCATTGTCCAATTATAAATGGTAAAGCAAACATTTCAATTCTTGATTCTGGTCTATCTGCTTGTCCATCAACTTAATCTCAAGATTAATTCATGCAAGTGTCATTGGGCCTTAAGCATATGTGCATAAATCACGTGCCCCAAAAAGGGCTGGCCCAAAAGCAGCAGCAGGACAATCGAAATTGCTAAATGCTACAGGGACAATTCAAGCATGTAAATTAAAGCGCACAAAAAAAAAAGAAGAATAGAAGCAAATCGAGAAGAGGGGAGCAAACAAAAGGACAGTGCAAGCGAAATCAAACTCCAGTTGGCATCTCCTTTTTTTTTTTTTTTTCTTTTTTGCAGCTGCGCAGCCTTAAAGACCAGCAAGGATATTGGTAGCGGCAGTGTCGGCGGCGACGATGGCGCTCAAATGAAATTAAAGGCGAGCAAACAAGTTACGGTCAGACAATCAGCAATGGGCCAAAAGGACACTGGATAAGGACAACGGACTGCGTACGGCGGACGGCGGATAGAAGACGATGAGAGAACAACGGACAAGGGACAAGGGACACTGGGACACAAAGTGCGTTGTGTGCTGCTTAAAGCAATTTCATTTGCTAACGCCTCTCCCCCCTTTCGCTACTCATCCCTTTTACAACTGCCTGTGGGAGCCTGGAGATTGATTTGTGCTGCCTGCTGGCTGCTGCCTCTGCCTCCGCTTCTGCTTCGGCTTCGGCTTCGGCTTCGGCTTCTGCGCCTTCTGATCCTGTCGCTGCTCGCTGGCCTGCTTGCCCTTTGATTAAATTAAATTTCATGGGACATATGTACACATTGAACTGAATTGGGTAGCTAACGGTTTTTTTCGGGGGTCTTCTTATTTTTTTTTTGGTTTGTTTGTTGTTTGCCCGGATTTAAAAGAAAAGTGTTGAAAAATGGCGCGTAATTTGCTGCAAATCCTTCGTGTAATTTGTTTGTCAACAAATGAGTGTGTAAATGTTGCACATTTAACATTCTACTTCTACTTCTTCTTCTGTTTTTTTTCTGACCCATCTTGGACACTGTGACATTGTCTAATGAGTTAATTAGGCTGGTTTATACGGGTAGCTGAGGAAGAATTAGGTTTTGTGCTCTCCAGCAAGCGAATTAAATTGATGGGTCGGTCTTTCAAATGATTGGGCTTTGTATAGAAACGTATAGAGATAAATAGTGGGTGCGTTGCCATTTAAATGATGGTTTCAATTAGCTATAGCCGATTTGCACAGCTTAAAAGGGGGATAGCAAAGAATTGCATTAAAACTTTTGCGTAAGGCTGAGTTTTATGTGACTACTTAAAACGAATCAAATTGATATATCTAAATAAATTACAGTTCTCATGTTGTAATAAAAAGCGAATCTGATTGTTCTGATAGACAGTATCTTTCGCTGCTGCAATAGTATAGTTTATATTAAGATTTATCTACAGAGCTGCAGTGGCAGCAGATCTACAAATAATATCCAACTATAAGTAAATTCAATGAAAAAGGTCAATAAAATAATAATATTTCACATGCCTTGTAAAGTTTTTACTGCCATTGCAAGTAAACTTTTGTTAATATACGAGCTAAAAGCATTTCGCTGGTAAAAACTTTACCTATATAGTTTGTCCTTTAACATTCTTTAAAGTATTTCAGCGCCCTTAAAACGTGCACAGTTCACATGTGCCCCAGTCAACTATAAAAACTCACAATAGCGTAAATAATGTAAAAGAAAATATGAAATACATAAATACCAACAAAAAAACGTACGAAAAAGAAATGCATAAAATTCGCTCTTTTACATTCGTCGACGAGCGACAAAAAATAAATAAAAAAATCGGAATAAAATAAAGAAAAACAATTGAGAGGGAAACAAAAACAAAGTTAAACCCAATACATTAATGGTATTTGCATTTGTACTGATTTTATTTGGTTTTTATTGAATTGATAAAATCACGAACGACAAACGGCAAGGACAAACGAGAGGGCTGCGGTCCTGCTTCGTCCTGTTTCGTCCTGCTGCCAATTTGATATTCCGATTGCAATTTATGTGCGCACGCAGTAATATACATTACATATGTGTGCTGTGTGTGTGCATGTGTGTGTGCATGTGTGTGTGTTTTGGGAGAGTGTATGTGGGTGTGGGGGGCGTGTCAGGCAAGTCGATGTGATTCTTTCGAATCCCCCAATCACCTTCCCCCATCCTGACCGGCTTTCTGTTTAAACATCTGCAATATGCTGCGAGAGCAAAGCGCGAGGGTTGTGGCAAGTTCAGCAGTTTGGGCTTTTGGGTGGATCAATGCAGTCCGCTGTGGAGTGTTTGGGCTGTGACTGTCTCCCAGTGTGTGTGTGTGTGTGTGTGTTTATTTGGCACCACAAATGCGTTTCCTCTGCGTGGCAGGTTGGTTCGTTTCGGTTGGAATTGGTGGCTTGCTGCCTGTGGTGGTCGTTTAATGGAATTCCGCTCTTGCATTAAATGTGACACACAGAAGCTGCCAATTGGAATGCACGCACACAGTTTCACTCTCACACACACACACAAAGAGCCAGTTACAGTTACAGTTGAATAGGACACTGCGGAGGCTGTTGTGTGGTTTAGCTTGTTTAAGTGTTAAATTAACGTTTTAACAGTTTCGATTATTCCGCCAGTTAATTTTTAATGTTCCGTGGAATCCAAAAAAGAAACAAATACCAAAGGAACCAAAGCGATATCTAGCACATTTCCGAATCCTTTTATTTTAATTTTTTTGTTGGTTGTTGGTAGCTGTACAATTTAATTAGTTTAATTAAAATTTTATATGCCTGCTTGTGTGTGAATGCTGCCTTTTCAAATTGAACCGCAAAAGTTTTCGGGTGGGTTGCGAAAGGATTATGTTATTGTTTTTGTCATTTATGTGCCCCATTGTTGCAGTTAAGTTGTGTTGTTGCTATTGTTGTTATTGTCTTACTGTTTTAGTTGTTGAAAACTTGCCGTTCATTTCGATTCACATGTCTTCTTTTGTTCCCTGTAATCCTAATAACACAAAAAAGACATAAGTTTCAGAGTCAGTATCAGAATATATGAATAGATAAGTACATTAATCGTGACATACATGTCGGTTAACAATCAAAAAAACTATTCAAAAAAACTATTCAAACAAACTATTGTCAGCGAAAATGTATATTTTCGTATTTTGATCAGTTTACTGGGTATGTGAAAGCTGAGTTTTACTAATTGATCATTATTCTGGTGGTCATACAACTCAAAAGTTGGTTCTGCTGCTTTGTCCTTGCCATTGACAGACATTGTAACCACAGTTTTCTTCTCGTTTATGCCCAATACGTCTAGTTTTCTCAGCATTCATCCCAACTAGATTAAATGTTGGCCAGAACGAAAGCCACAATAAATGATTGCGGTTGCTGACCAAACTTTCTGTCTGAAATGTGAAAACATATTAAAATTGAATGTGCGTTAAAAGCAATAAATGACTGCAGATTAGAATAGATACGCATTAAATATAAGATTTATCGCATTTGCGGTTAATCTGCATTCAATGTTTTTAAAGCAGACTAAAACCAGGGCACAAATCGATTAGGGTCTTCGGAAAATGTAATATTCTTCTATGTGACGAAAGCTTGATTACTATTCTAAGACATATATATCATATATATTTATTAAACGTAAGACATGTATTCATTGTGTTAATGCAATTCGTTAATTCATCCGCCTTAATTAACAATATTTGCTAGTCATTTATCAACTAGTTTGTGTGCACCTGCAGATTCTATCAACTATTTATAATCTGTTATCAGACCCATTTGCTGATCCTATTAAATAGCAATCTATGTAGCAGCTGATTCCAATTTATGAATTTCAGCAGATGTGTGCAAGTCGTGTTTTTTCTTTCTTTTCCGTAGAGCTGCTAATGAACTCTTGGCGTGTAAAGGATATCTAAACAATTACCGTCGGGATTGTTGTGGATGGTGCTCACCTTTCAGCAGGACTGGCAGACGGGCACAAACACAATTCAATTATTATTTTATAATTAATATTTTGCACATTAGAAACGCATCAGCAGCAGCTGGAAACAGGGATACAGTCATGGGCTCAGCACACGCAATCCGCAGCCGAGGAAGGACAAGAAAGAAGAACACGACCAGGAGCAGAGGAGCAGCATCAGGAGCTGAAAAAAAAAATCCAAAGCGTGTTGCGTGTGGCACCCAGGCACAGAAAAAGAAGAAAAATTAGGCAAAAGTTTCGCTGAAAGGCGGAGTGGAACAGGCAAAGCAATTAATAAGAGCGCACCAGGGATATTAAGTGCGTGTGGCGAGGAAATCTCATTTTCAGCATGAAACGTGATACTATACACACTCAGAGATATATTTTCTAAATAATCTCAATTAATATTAGCTTCGATTTGAAAGCATATATTTCTCATAAAATCTTAAGTAAATGTATATGTGTTTAACACGAGATACTCCCTCTTCTTCTGTTACTAAATTGGTCACTTCTCTTTTTGATGTCTCGCATGAAATCAAATTAAAATTCAATCTTGCATGTAATTATTACATTTAGCAGCAGCTTTCACCACCTGCATGATAGATATATATACATATATATATATATATATATTTTTATACTTGGTGTGTCGCATGCATATTTAGTAAGCTGGCCGGGTCCAAGGATAACAGGAAAATGTATGCCTGCTTTCTGTGAGGTGTTATGCAAATTGTCGGTGGCATTATTTAAATCTCTATTAAAAGCAAAATATTTACTCGACAGCTGAAGATGAATAACTTTTTAAAGACTTTAATAATGTGTTGTTCTGTCTAACTGTTGAAATTGATTTAATGTAAAATACCCTGTGACTAAGTACTTAATTACTCTAGCTACTATTTCATTTGTCATGTTAGTGAGCTTGACTTAGCCTAGCTAAATATATGAAAATCTATATCAAAGTATGCTAATAATGCTAATGCTAATAATGCTTCCCCTTTTACACATTTTTCTGCGTACAGGGTGTAGAGTCAAAGATAAAGCTTGTTAAATGTGTAGGCGTGACTGGCCGAGTGGCAAGCTGGAACTGCTACAACGTGGCATACTTTGAGTGTTTCGCAAAAGTGTTGCATGCCTCTTGTTGCTGCCGCGTACATGCGAGCATGTATATATTTATATATGTACATATATATAATTATTCCTTGTCTGCCGCTTCTCTTGCTACCAGCGGTAAGTCCCAGAAGTATACTTAATTATATTGTCGTAACTTTAAATGTCATTTTGCCATTGTGTGTCTGCCGCACATGAGAGATAGAAACGGAGTTGGAGTCGTAATTCAGACTCGCCACTTGCGGAGACAAATCAGTCGACGTACGTGGTCACAGTGGCAGTCAGACGGAGTCCAAACAACAACATTGAGATTCATGTGGCACAGTCGGGCCGGGTCAACGCGTGCCGTCTGACTGGCCTAATCCCGGGCTGCTCTTTCATCTTCCGCAAATACAGAAACGGGGGCGACGGGTCAAGAAACTTAAAATCACAACTCTGGCATTCGTTTCATGATACACATTTACCAGCTTCAATTTCCGCTTGCCCCACTAGCAAATATGTGTGTGTGGCGTGTTGGGCATATAATTCATTTGAGCAGATAATGCAGCCGAAGCTGCTAAATACAATTGTCTGACAGTTCTGAGTTCGTGTTGAGGCTTTAAAATCGCATTAATATTTCTATCATGCAATTGTATTCAGCGAATTTAACTATTAACAATTAAATGCGAAATATACTGTATGGAAAAACCCCAACTGACCAGTTTCTGGCAAGCTCCAATTGCAGTTGACGGACGCTTCATGGCGCTCAGCTGATGTTTAAAACAATAAAATATTTAAGTGATTACCATTTCAGAAAGCACATTGTAACAATTGACTCGAAAGATGAGCTGAGAAAACTGTCTGTTAGAACTTTATAATTGTAATTTATTTATAAAGCTAACAAGTTAAATAATTGCTTCTGAATATATTGTGACTTATGTGTTATTTAATGTCAAGTATTTGCTAACAATGATACTTAATAAACTTGTCTAAGACTTCAATTTCAATACACATACATACATAATAAACTTAAGTTTTTTAATTCATTTTAATGCTGCGGCTGAATAATAAACAAGCTTAAGTCTTATTTTTCATGAAATATGTTGTTTTTAGTTGTTTTTATAATATCATTTTGGGGGGCTTATTAGGCTTATTAAATGATTAAATGATGATACATTGCTTAAGTCATTGAACCAACTGAAGTAACCGGTTTTAGATTCGAACCTGGATTAGTCCGAACGATCTGGCTAAAGGCCATACATACATATGTATATATATATACTATATATATATACTTTATATATATATACTTTATATATATATATATATATATATATATATATATATGTATTTTATAAGTATGATGTTAAATAAAAACCTTTTTATTTTAATATTTTCTGTGCTTGGTATTTATAATGAAAGATTTGTATTGGTCGGGTAACTATTTATTTAAAAATTACTTTCTAGCTACTCTTAATTTATTTGAATATTTTATAAAATTGTTTTCTTTTTTTTTGTTTTTTATTTACATTTAAAAATAACAATTTAAGTAAGCGATATCACATTTAAAATTCGCTGCCACACAATCCGCTTGTTATGTGATATGCTTCTAGTTATGTGGAACATGACAAGATTGCTTAAGAAAGCTCTCTGCTTAATGATTCAGCTAACAACAAATAAATGCATTCGTGAGTATAAATATAGACCTAAGCGGCTACTCGTTGACTTTACTTACTTTTATCAACACTCAATTGTAGTTGTTATTGTTTCTTTTTTTTTAGCTTTTTATCGCCAAGCCGAGCACGTTGACGGCCTCGTCGAGAGTCGCTTGGGACTTTGAGAGCTTTGACAAATGTAGCGTTTGCTCAGTTCCAAGCTGATAATTGAGTGAATTACAATGCGAGCTCTGGCGAAGCGAAACTTTTTGTTATTGTTGGGATTGCACTTGGCTGTTACGGCATTGACCTTGGAGCAGTCACAATCGGAGACGGAGTCGCATCATCGTGTGAAACGCATTGTGGGTGGCAAGACGGCAAAGGCGCCACCCGTTGATGATCCCGTTGTATTTGCACGAGTCTTTGACCGAGATGTGCGAGTGGAGGGTTTCCGGAACACTCAAACTGGTGTCTATAGCTTCCTGGGCATGCACTATGCTGAGCCACCGGTGGGTCAATTACGTTACTCGCGGCCCGTCTATAAGCGCCTCGGTGGCGATGTGAATGCAACGCGTCACGGTGCACCTTGTATACAGCCGCATCCGCAGCAGCCGCAACGGATTATTGGCGATGAAAATTGCCTGCTGGTGAACGTTTATACGCCACAGATGCCGGACGAGACGACAGGATTGCCGGTTTTTGTATGGATTCATCCGGGTGGCTTTCGTTACGGTTCCGCTGCTCAGTATGATGCCACGCCCATGGCACAGCGGGGCGCCATTGTCGTTGCTCCCCAATATCGTCTCGGCTCGCTGGGCATACTGGGCGATGGGACTAAGGAGTTTAACGGCAATCTGGCCATGTTCGATTTAGCAGCAGCACTCCGTTGGGTTACGGACTACATCTCACACTTCGGTGGCGATCCCAAGCGGGTGCAGGCAATTGGACATGGTTCAGGTGCAGCTAGTGCAATGTATTTGTCCATGTCTCGGACAGCGAGAAATGCGGGAGGGGTGCATGGTGTGGTGGCCATGTCGGGTACGGCTTTATCCCAATATGCCATAGATAAGGAGCCGGTGCAGAGTGTCCAAGAGGTGGCTAAAATTAATGGCTGTCCGACTGGTAATGAGCTGGAAATTGTCAACTGCATGCGGGAGGTGAGTAACGAAACCTAGTTTGCATTTTATTATGAATTTCTCTATTCACAAGTCATTGGAATCAATTTTAAAAAAAAGTATTATAGAAAATAAACATATTTTTGCTCAACCATCACCCATTCAAATCTTCTGCTCTAATCCATATATTTATCATCGCTCGCTTTAGAAATCGGCTTTGGATATAATTAAGAATGACGACAAAGTGCAAACGGAACGTTTGGCAGGTCGAGCTTTAGTCAAAGGCCTCACTGGTAACGTTGGCTTCCAGCCACATCCTGAGGAGGCAGACGATAACCGTTCGTTGCCCAGTCTGATGATTGGTGAGCCGGAGCAGCAGCTGCGTAGTGGCAAATTCAAGGGCATTCCTCTGCTGACTGGCGTAACGAAACACGAGACAGCCAATTCGGTGACGGTGGATACTCTGAACAATGTCTTTGGCTCGGCCGAGAAGTTTTTGGGTTCGCTGCCAGATGCACTGCAGCAGTTGACCGGTTTTCTGCGCATTGATCAGCAAACGGGGAATATCGCCAAGGCTGCGCTGCCAGGACTGACGGGCGTTCTGACGCCTACGCTGCAGGATGTGTTGAAAGTGCCACAAGCGCTGAATCTGGATCAAGTGCTGGAAAAGGTGGTGGAGTCCACCACAGATGTGCTGTTCAATCTGCCCGCCGTGCTCACCACACAGGTGTGGTCCAAATTGGCACCCGCTTTTGTGTACAGCTTCGAGTACAATGGCACCACGTCAAAGGGCATCAATTTTCTACGTGGCCTGCCCATTGTGGCCGAGTCCGCCAACGATAAGCCGGAGACAGTTGCCCATGGCGATGAGCTGGGCTATATGTTCGATGCGAATGATATATTTGGCAATCCGTTACTGGAGACACGTTTGAGCAGTCCAGATGACTTGCAGGTGCGCAAAAATCTCATCGATATGCTGCTGCAGTTCGCCGGCAATCGGGATCAGGATAAGGGCAGCTCGGCAGCCTCCAAGCTGTTCCAAAGCGTGACCGGCGGCGGCACACCGTTCATTAAGGTGAATACCAAACTGGAAGCAGCCAGCGATTTTCGCTTCTGTGAGCTTTCAGTGCTGGGCGCTTCGTTGTCTCCGCTTACCTCCACCAGCTGTGCAGCGCTGGGCAATGTGCTGGGACAGCTGGGCGGCGGACTCGGACAGACGGTGGGCAACGTAGGCAATTCACTGGGCCTGGGAGGCGTTGGACAAACGCTGGGACTTGGAGGCGGCAACAGGAATGACAACAACAGGAATGTCAACAACAGACGTGGTGGTGGTTTGGGTTTGGGTTTAATTTAAGTTCATTAAACACTTTGCCTCTTTGTACTTTTTAACTTGCAAGCTTGTATTATATTAATATAGATACCAAATCATGATAAAAATGCATTGCTTCGGAAAATCGGTTCAATTTTGGCTGTCTCCGATTGGTAATCCAATTCGAGTATCACTCTTCACATCAAGTTTATGTGAAAATCTTGCTTTCAAACTTTAATATGATATCTACTTGTGGTTCACACCTCTCTCGAGAACTTTTACTTCGATTCTAGTGGGGAGTTTTGGTGGATGCCGAATAAAAAGTGTTTGCTATTGATATAAGCTGCTGGTTGCCATGACCCGTCGCTCAATTAGCACAGCTCACACAGTTCACAGAGCTCGTTGCCGACTTCTCTGTCTGACGTTAATCTGTCTATTGACTTTGGGCTGGCCGCAGAAGCGTCGCGGCGCAGCATTCATCGCAGCAGTCACTGAAATATGCCGATAAGCAAATTTCCCGCCACCCTCGCACAAAATTTAAACAAAAGCAAAGTTTTAAAACTTGTGGGCAAATCCAAAGCCCGCATCCGGCGGGGGTCGAGAAATGGGAGACTGGTTCGTTGGCAGTGGCAACACAGTGCAAACAATGAATATAAGCTTCAAGTGAAAGTTGTGAGCTCAAGCTGGAGGAAAGAAAGTAGCTGGCATCTATCTGCTGTGTTGCCTTGGCATCTTTTGTGCAAATTCCTTGCAGGCGCTGAACTTCTATGGCCAAAAAGCTAAGCGTAAATCCGGCTTACATTCAGCTAGACCCATTGTAACTGCTCTTTCATGTAATGGCATTAATATTATTAAAACTAATTTCATAAATTGAAACTGCTCGACATGCCAGCCCATTCCACAATATGGCATTGAGATCTGGCAGTTGGAGTTAATTCCTAGACTCGGACATTGATGTCACTCTGGCTACTGAGCCTAATCTCTGCTCAGTTGGCAATCACAGCCACAGCATACAGAACACTACATTGAATTGCTATTATGATTGACGATTATTCTAACTTCCTAATGGAAGTAGGCAAATATATATTTATAAATGTCGTCACGCATATATAATCGAAGCGAAACTAAGATTGTTGTTGTTGTTAGTAAAAGAAAGTCTTTCATCTTTTGATAAGGCTGATTAAATTACTAATGCATTAAGCAATTAATTAATTGTTCCTAACACAGATAAATAAATATATATTTATTATTATTGCCGTTTTAAGATATATTATAATTCTTTTTCCGAGATTAACTTTTTTGGGAACTGTATAGAGTTATAGTTATTAAAAGTATGATATCAAATGTGAGATATACTTAAGGTATATTCATAGATACTATATAAGTAGTTAGTACTTAAAAAGGCATTCCGAAATCTCACAACACATTGAAATCTTTATACAGAATATCATAAAATAGCAATTCGCGGAAATCTTTTTACATTCTTTGCGAGGCATTTCAATTAGAAAACTTTGATGTATTAATCATTGGTAAATTTGAGTTTGCTAGCTGCGACATCTGTGACAATATTAATGGGCCGTTACGGGTGGGCTTACAAACACAAACTTTACAATTAATTAGAGTCCGAGACGGCAGCCGGATGACAAATGATAATTATAATTCTAAGTAAGTAGTTGGCCAGGCAGGCTGCTTATAAATACTTAAACGAGCTGAAGAAGAAGATGTCGCCATAACTGGTTGAACACTTTTAATGATGGTCATAAAAATTCACGAATGCGAAACGTAAATTCGCAAAAGGCATAGAACAACTTTAAGAACGGGGAGGCGAAATAAATGATCAGAGACAATGATGGTGTGTAATCAAAGCAAGCTGTTAGCTAACCCTCCCATTCAGTCGTACCTATAAAACCTATAAAACTACTGTGGATAATCAGCATGCTGCCCCAACCCCCGAACGACTCATTCAGTTCATTATGGAGCTGTTTACCTGGGCGTACCTCAATTGAGCATAAATCACGAGTCCGTTTTATGGCTAAAGTGTCGCCCAATTTCCAATGCAATTTGCTGGACCAAAAGTTTTTGGTTAGTTTTTGTCTGAGAAGGCATTTGCAAAGGGGATCCTTGGGCTGCATTCCCCCCATCGTCCGCATCGTACCCAATTTTTCTTCATTAATGTGTAGTTACGCAATTTCCGCAAAAACTTTTCTAACGTTGCGTTAATTTTGGCCAATTCAGTAGCCGGTAATACGTTCATTCCATGCTTACCAGCAACCGTATTTGCCAGCCGCTGTTCCCCTCTTCCTCTCAGGGTGCTCATCAACCCTTAGCTGGTGTCAGGCCGTCTGCTGCTTTCGTCTCTCATCCTCCGCTTTATTCGCATTGTTGTTATGTCGTTTTGCGGTTCGAGCCCGGCCTATTTCGAGTCTTTTGCCAAATTAGTTCCGCCCCTCGATTTATATTGTCATTTCGTGCGTTTCGATTGTGTAAAGCAATTTCATAGGCACAACTCTGGATATAGTCAGTTTTTGCCTATTTGCTTCTACAAGCTCTCATTCCCCCTCCCCAACTATGTCCCACTTCTTCGTTTTTGCTGTCATTTCATCAATTCTGGAGCAGAAGTTACGGCATTGCGGCGTGTTTAGTCTGTGAATAGAATGTGGTTACCCATATGGAATACGACTACAAGTACGAGTAATCGAACTCACACTCACATTTTCTCTGAAAGTATGTGTATTTGTGTGTGTGTGTGTGTGTGGATTTTCCTCAGCAGACAGGCGCATAAATTAGGCTAGTCATTTGCTGTTAATAGTTGCAGCAGCTGCTTCTGGTCCTGTTCTAGTCATGTTGTTGATTTTACATGTACTTCTTGTGTACCTTACGAGATTACTTTGCTCGAAGTCAAAAACGTTGTAGCTTACAGCTTAATGTAAATTGGAAACTGTAAGAAGTTGAATTAGCCATATTGGGGTACCAATTACCTAAATGTGTTTTTAAAATCAAAAAGTAAGTTTTCGTTATTTTTCTTTTGTTCAAATTAATATTAATGAAACTCGTACATATTTTGCAACTTTGATTTCTCTGAAGTATTTCTTAAAATCAAATTTGGACCTCTTTAAAATGGATGAAGAGAAATAAACAAGTCTATATTATGTGTTGTAAATCAAACTTTCTTACAATTTCTCATCATGCATTAAGTTGATTACTATTATATAGAAAATTGAATTTAAAACCCTTTCAGACTAAATTTCAATCAAATATCTAAACACAATCTAAAACGTAATTAACTCTATTCCAATTTCGATTATTTTCAATTTTCGGATCAGCTTGAGCTTTTTGCACGAAATTGACAGGCACATTTATGGTATTTATTATGGACAAACTTTGAATGAAAGAAATAATCTGCTCAGCCTGATGCAGGTGGGCAGGCAGCACCAGCAACAATGAAGCCCCGGCAACAATTGGTCTAATCCAAATAATGGAATTTGGATGTGCTATATGCCCCAGCCTGTCTATCAGGCTTGCATATTGCAAGGGATTGGCCAGTTGACACCAGTGGAGAGGCAAGGCGAACGGTGGATGAGTGCCGTCATGCCGCTGTCAGGCTCAATTTTGGGTAAAGCCACTTGGCCATTGTTTGAGTTTTGATATAAGCAAAAATCTGCTTTGTATGGCCTCAATCTAAGGCTCTCTGTGCGTTTTTGGGTCTGTGACTGTGTGTGTGTGTGTGGATGTGTGTGCGAGTGGGTGTATATGGGTGTGTATGGGACAGGTCTCTTTGCTAATGTGAAGTCGGTTCTGTTTGGAATTATGATGTCTTTGTTGTTGGACTGCACTTGGCCCACGCTTTGACAATGTCAACTGCAGCCCCGCAATTCAGAGACCCTCATGAATTGAATGGACGTGGGTCGAACTGGGTGGGTGTCCAGAAACTGTTTCTGGACTGAGCATGAAGCTATCAGGCTCTAATTAAAATTGATTACTATAATTAGTATTGATTGGAGTGTGGCACGCACACAGGCAGCACGCAGCACAGAACTGAACAGTGCCCCAATCATAATTTTGCCAGTTTTCTTTGGGCAGCTCAAATGTTAACAGTTTTGACCCCCAACTTAATAAATCGTTAATGTTTTATTTGTGAGCAACACCTTTTGAGCCAATTGTCACAGACACTAATTAACTGCACGCAATTGGCCTGCAGGGCAAGTTTATTGATTGCCCAGTTCGATTGGGCCAATGCCTCGACGCCGTCAAGTATGCAATGACTTATTAATGCCGTTGATTGTGCTTGACATCTGCTGAAACTGACACATTTCGCAAAAACAACAATTCGCCACAAAGAACGAAAAACGTTTTCCCTCCTCCATTTGCACTCAATTCTTGTTATTAGTCCTCATTTTTTTTTACTGGGTAGCACTTACCCGAGTTCTAGAATTATTAAATGAATTGTTTGCGGCTTTATCGATTGGTAAAATCCGAGAAATATTCTTTTAACTGAGCTAAATGCATTCAATGTGCACTAACTTGCTTTGAAGTTAAATAATTATAGTGTATAGAATTTTACAGAAATCCTAATAAGATACACAGTCCATATAGTTTACAATACTTCGGTTTCAGTTTTTACAAAGTTATATGAAAACTTCGAAAGACCAAGTTTGTTTGTGATTGTTGGGTTACAATGTGTTCTAAACAAGTGCAATGAAATTATGTAATCAGTCTATAAACCGGCATTCGAAGTGCTTTCTAGTCAAAGTCAAACAATGGATTTCTAGCACCGTTTATATCTATATTGCAAACGGAAGTACTAAATCTGCCATAAAATCAACTTTAAAAAGCGCTTGAGTTGTTGCATTACATGCTGCCAAAAATCATCCCGTTATATGCGATTCTTACAAGCGCAGCGGGAGCTGTAAGCATGAACTTCACCTACCCCCCACCCTCATTTCTCACCCCTTTGACCAAAAGTTTATGTCGAGTACTGTTTATATGGCTGCTGTGCTGTTACAGGACTCTCTAATGGGTAGGGCCAGGATGGTGGGTGGTGTATGGAGGGGGCGGCGAATGAAGTGCATTGGAATGTGTGGCAGCTGCAATTGTGCGGCAATAAATTATTGTGCAACACGCAGACGGCGGTCTCACTGACTACGAGTCTGAATGTGCGGCGACTGCGACTGTGACTGTGACTCCGAGTGAGTGGCAGTCACAGCTCTGCTGTTGGAGGTTGCAATTGGGCAGTTGGGGGCTTGCAGTCTGGTGTCAGGGGGGTGTCTGGAGGAGCTGGGCGGCCTGGTAATGAATGCTATGAAAATTTTTTAACAATTTTTTAACTTAAAAATTACGACAGCGCTGACAATTTGCCATGCGACAAAAAGAAAAATAAGAGCGAGTGGATGACGCGTTTGCCCAATGCTGACTTTGCTCATTCGCAGGCAGACTCTGAAAATCCTGTTTGGCTGATGTGGAGCGAGGGGTGTCCGGGGAGTTCTGAGTGCTGACTGCTGGCTGCTGACTGTTGGCTTTTGCTTTTGTTACACCCATTTGATGTACCTCCAATTTGCATGTCTGTATGTGTGTGCTTGTGCGTTTGTGTGTATCTCTGCTGGCAGTGCAATATTTTACTTTGCCAAATGTATGTGTAACATGTGAGGGGTGTTCGAGAGAGTTGGGGATGCTCATTTGTCAAATGTCACGACTTGATGATGCAATTGTTGTTTGTGCCGCTTACTGCTGCACTTTCGTCATTTAGTTGCGCATGCAAATTTATGGCCTCGTTGCAACTGTTATTTATACGCATTTATACTCTCTTCCCATTTATGGCTTATTTACGCATTCTTAAAACAAAAACTCTGTCAACTGTCTGTCACAAAAACAAAAAAAATCTAGACTGACAGCAGACGCTCGATTCTCTCGCTGCCTGAACGCAACTTGAGTAAACATATCGTATTGCTAACAAGGGTTAGTTCCCAAAGAATAACACTTAAAGATGTGCAAACCCACGCCACCATCACCCATCACCATCATCCCCTACCCGACACCGAAACAAGCTGTCAGGGGGTGTTGGGCCACGGCAAACATCAAACAACCCCATCTGCAATGTCAACCTGTGCACGCGTTTGGGTATGGGGAGGGGTAGGGGTTAAGGAGCGGGTGGGGTGAGTGGTGCAAAGGCCCCCCTCGCTGCCAATACAATTTATGCGTTTTTAAAGACTTCTGGTTCAAGTCACAGCACTGTTTATGTTTTTCTACTTCTATGTGGATTTATCTATGCCCTAACCGAGGGTATTTTAATTATGTCACGGAGCAGAATAAGAACGAGAGTTTTATTTTATGCTGCGATTGTTGGCTTTTAAATTGATCTTGAATGTATTGACTAATAAATATTATTGTTACCATATATGATAATAATACTATCCCTCCAATAAATTCTATATAGTTTCAATCTCTTTCTCCACTTTAAACTTTATTCGCAGTTTTATTTTTATATATATTTTTTAGTATTATTTTGATTTTATATTCATCCCTTTTGGTATGTTTTTGTTTATCTCTAATTCACTAAATCTCTAATTTCCATCTGATATTTAGCTCATTGTTTGAAATGTTCATCTTTTTTTTACCGCTTTCCATATCTATGTATCTCTCTTTCTATCATGATCTTTAAATCAATTTCAAACTACTCTCGCTGGCTCGCTCTCTCTGTATCTATCTTTTATCTCAACTGAAAACTTACTACGTTTTTTTTTGAATTTCCAAATCAATGTCTACAGCTGCAAGGGCATTCAAACTTCACGAATCCCTCAGGTAACTTTCTTGTTTTTCGCTTTTTGTTATGCAATTTTTGATTTAACGCTCGTCTGCATCTCGGCTGTGTGCCTGAGAAAATATTATTCTTTAATTTCTGCGCAACTGCATTTCGTTGCCATTCAGTTGGCCCTTTCTGTTATTTGTCAGGTTTAATTTTTTTTTTTTTGTGCTGTAACTGTTGGCAGCCAAAAAGCATAAATATACAATGCAGTTTTGTTGGCTGTTGCTACCTTTGAGTTAACGTTAGTTTAGCCTTTAGCTCAGCAACTGCTTTCCAAACTTTCGATTGCTTCTTTTATGCGTTTCGCAAAAAAATATCAAAAAAGAAAACAAATCTGTTGCATAAGTTTGGGCGCCATTGCCATAACTTTGCAATTGGCGCGGAAAGTTTTGCTTTACTATCATGTAAGAATCTTTTTTCTTTCTTTGCGATTTTTTTTGTCTGCCTTCTCAAGCTGCTTAATTGTCAGGCAAATTTCTTGGTTCATTGAATTTCACTTCTGGCTGAGAAAACTTTGTGGCAGTTTGAAATACAATGCTACCTCTTGCAGATAAATTTCGCCATAAATCTACAAAATGGATAATGAAAAATTGTGCAGAAAGCGTTTCGAAATAATTTGCAGCAATTGTCATAATTTAAAAGTTCTTTTTGCTAATTTATCGTTAGCTTAAAGATGTGTGTGTGTGAAAGCTGGTTAAAAGTGAGTTGTGGAATGCGTTCAGAAATGCCTTTGGCAATTGCTGGCTAAGCACATGAAGTCAGTGAAAAGAATCCTTGTAGTCGTTACGTGTAAATATTTTGCCAGTCTGCCGAGCATTAATCATATCAAGCGCGTGTTTTTTTTTATGCCGTCACACCGTGCGTATGATTATTACCACTATTATTAATATTATCATGTGCTCGACTGCCAACGCCCGCGGCTTGTTTTTGCCGTATCCTGGCGCGTTGCCATCGTCATTGCAATTATTTAGAAAATCAAAGCACGTGCGCGCTGTGCTTTTATGCGCTTACGTGTGTGTCATGACCACATGTGTGTGTGTGTCTTAATGTGCGTGTGCGTGTGTGTGTGTAAGTGTGTGTGAGCGTGTATGCACACTAAAATGCTTTGAGCTGCCGCGCTTATTACGCCACATATACACGAAGAATGGAATGAATGGAAAGACACAGGCTCAAAAGACACAAACAATGCGCAGTTGTTGACAGCCTCAAATTGTGAACTTTCCTTTTGTAAAGTCGTGAGGTCACACATACATACACGTTGGGCTGGACTTTGGAGGGGGCGGGTGTTTCCTTTCTAGATTTCAGCATAAGAATATAGTTGTATTAGGCTTTGAGGTGAGCATATTACGAGCAAAATATAGGGTGTTAAATGTAAGTAAACTAGTATAGCTTATTTCGCGTTCAACATTTGATGTTTACTTAATTTAAAATAAAAGTCACTTTTATCGTAAATTACTTTCATTAGGAGCTAGAAATAAAGTGTGTCTGGGAAACTTAATTTAGCTTATGAAAGCAAACGTTTATTTTTGTTTATTTTGTTCATTTGAAAGTTTATTAATGTTTTAATTTATAGGATGCTAACTTCACTTAAGGTTTATTTTTCTTTATGTGCCAGGTTTTTATATCGCTTTATTTTCAGCTGCTCACACATCCCATTAATCCATTTCAAAACTTTTTGGCAGTTAACTGTCCCAAAATAACTCTAATTAACCCATCCACTTAACGATTGCCTTTTTTATTTTTTGTTGTTGTCAATTTTACATTTAGAGCCTTCTATAAGTCTTATGCATTTTTTCACAGCTCTTGAGCATCCTTACTTAAAAGTCACTTGTTATTTAACGACTAGACATTAGAAATTTTAAGCCAACAATTTTTAATTTCCCAATGCGCTCATCCCGAGAGCCCATGGAACCCTCCATTAGCATATGAACTGCAAAATGCAGACATAAACAAAAGTTTTTGGTTGTTAATCCACACGTTCGCTAATGAAATATCCATTTGCCCCACGCCATTGACAGCATCTTGCTGAGTAGCTGTCAGTCGGTTCATATGCTTGTAGCTTGTGTACCGCGGAGTAGAGAGAAGCTTATGTCTTGTTGGGATGTGGCAATGACTGTGTGCAACTTTTGCGGCAGCGCTTTTAATTTAAATTGACAACATCAAGCAGTTAAGTACTTGCAGCGACATTTTAATAGCTTGTAAGCCCCGAGAGTACCAACAACTCACACACCCAAAAAAAATAACAAATAAATAAATAAAAAGAAAACTGTGAGGGTGAAGGGAGGGGGCGGGGGGTCGAAAAAAGACGCAACGGCACAAGCTAAAGGAAATATATACAACGGACTCTTATTTACATATTCCCAAACGTAAATACGCGCAATTTTTATTTGCCCGACTGCTTTTTTATATTTGGGCACTCAACGAATTCAGCGAATCCTGTAGCCTGTCTCCACATTTTTTTTACTGTTAGCCCCTTGCTTTTCATTTTATTTTAAAGAAAATTTGCATAAAGTGAAAACAAGCATTTTAATTTCACTCGACGCAGTCAAAAAATAAAATGTACGATTGCATATACGAGTAGGTAGTAAACGTTAGCATTTACTGGCTCTCCCCATCCAATCCCATCCCATCCCATCCCTTCATACCTCTTCTCTTGATACCGGTGTGACCGGCAACTCCCCCGAGCAGTAAAAACTTTTGCGAGACGAAATCCATTGCAAAACAAGAGATTTTATTAATGGCATACCGAAAATTAAATATCCTAGCTGTAATAAAACATTCTTTTTTTTTAAACCATAATCAAGAAATAAAGAAACGCGGTAGATACAAATTGCATAACTGTTTTATGATATTTATTTTTTAAAATACTATATTTTCATTTTATATAAAACCGAAGAGTGAAGTAGAGATTAAATTTAAATTTGTGTAGCTCAAAAAGTCCTTCTCTATTGCATTACAAACTTCGTTAAAAAATGAAGCAACCCTTCGCAAGGGTATAAATAAACTAGGCAGGGGTTTGTGTCAGCAGTCGTAATTGTTGGGGACCTGTAAAAAAGCGCAATGCCCACAGACAAAACAAACCAATTTAAATTAGACTACCCGCTGGGCTGCTGGGGTCTCCGCACCACCGCTCGGGGGCTAATATTTGAGGGAAAAGTGTTGAAACTTTCCTGAGCTCCAACTTTTGACATTCGCAATGCACTAAATGTGAATGCCCCAAATGAGGGGAGACGGTACAGGGCAGCAGTTCATGACAAATGTGCATTCTGTATATAGCGTTAGAGGGATGGGGTATGCTTTGTGATACCCACGTATTCTATGAGGTGCCATTATGAAAACAATTTCGACAGATAACCGCAACCAGAGCTTGAAACCAACTAACATTTGCTCATTTAAGTGAGCGAGTAGAACGTATAGCTTTGGAGCATTATTTGAAATGGGACGCATGCCACGTTGGCAGTTTAATATAATTTAAACCTAAACACATACCGAAAGTCACACAGTGTATATGTGACTGTGAGTATGTGTGTGAGTGTGTGTATGCCTGTCAGGGGTTATTTGTGTGCGGCTGTCAAGTAGCCAGCCGTCTGCCTTTTGACGCTGTGCCCCATAAATTACAAAGCACTTGGCAAAGCAGACCAGACTCAGCAGCAAAGCCGCATCTTCCCAATTTGGTTAGTCATTTGCCTTGCCCCGGGCGCAACGCAAACACAAAACTATTAAGTGGGCATAAAACTCTCTGGATATGTGAATTAGGGATGGAGCAGGCGTAAAGACGCCAGAAAACCCTAATTCAAGTACCATCCACAAATGGCAGACGGTACTTTTGATAGAGCCACTCGAGTAGTTAGTCCAGCTGATGTTCATTTCGCAGTCCCAACAAAAAAAGAATATATTCAAATTCGAAAAAAAAAGTTTAATATTTTTGCCAACAAAACTTTGTATAAATATTTGTATCAATATTAATTTATAGTGGTATCCTAATAGGTACGCAATAAATATTTAATTAAATACACGTTTAAGCTCTTAAAATGATTGTTTTTGGAAATTGTTATCTTAACTTTGAACTATAACGAGGGAATTTAAAAAATTGATTGAAATAAACTGTCAGCCCACTCTTTTTTAACCATTTTTCTGTAGTAATTCAAATTAGAATCTAACACTTTACTTTACATTTAATTCAGTCAGACAGAGCAGGATCCAATCAACAATTTTTTTTATTTATTACTGACTACGTGATGCATGTTAATGACAATTTTACAGTTTGTTAGCAACTAATTACGCATTGATTTCAATAAATTGACTTTTAATTGCTTAACTCTTGTTTTCCTCTTCCCTCTGGTGTGCTGGTTTCTTTTTTTTGTGTACCAATTTATTGGCTTAATTGACAAAACAAAATGAATACATGAGATTCGTGGCCAATCGGTTAGTTGATTTATTTGCGCGATATTTTGCTGTTTTAATTGGATGCTGGTAAATCGAGCTGTCACATAAATAAAATATAACAATAAAGCATTTATTTAGTTTAAGGAAACAAAAAATAAACTGCAAAAATGGTAGAGGACAGAAAAAAGTTTGTGTCAGCTTTCACAAACTTTTGCAAAAGACATTTTCAAGTGCAAAGTTTTTTTTTGTTTTATTCTCCTGAGGACGGGACACTGGTTGAATTGTTTCAACTCTACGTATAAGACACGAGACAACAGCCACCCCATGCTTACTCCACGAGTGGCTGCATTTAGCGTGGGTGTTTCAGGGTAGCTCGTCCAGGGTTTGTGTGGATGTGTGTGTGTGTGTGTGTATATTGTACGCTGATTTCCAGGTCTAAAAAGTCAATCACAATTCCCAGTGCAATCAGAAGACGTCGTATTAATATTTAAAGAGGTCATCGAAATTGGTTTCAGCTCACCCTGTACGTGCGACAACTCTCACACCCCTAATACCTGCAACTCGCCAGATAAGATGGCTGTAGCAATTTGTGGCCTGCAATATTTTCCACTTAGTTGACGATTTGTTGCAGTTAAGTGGCTCAGCGGCTGAGTGGTTCTTAGCGCAACCCTCCCAAGCTATGAGCAGATTGTATCGTTCAGCTTTGTCCTTTCTTTATGTCTGGCAATTTGGGTTTTATGATTTGCAGCATTGTCTCAGCCGCGTTTATGATCTCACATCGCTGCATTTTTAATGCCAGATTGAATACACATTTGCATTTGCTCCGTTGCTATTTATGCTTTCTAGCTTTTCCTGGATTTTCCCGCTTGTATCTTAGCACAATGGCAGATATGTCTTGTCTGGTATCTGTCTGGAGTAAATGTTGTGTTACGCCTCCCCCTGAAAGGGAAAACTTTCACTTTTTGCTCATTCTTCAAGTTGCTGCTATTCAATTACATTCTGTTTCAATCAATCACACTCAAAGTTCAAGAGTTTTTCTTTTTCACTTGGGAAAACATTTGCATTCATTTTCCTTACTGCTGCCATTGACTTGAACCATTGCGAGTGTGTGCCTGAAAAGTATTTGCAATTCAGTTATGAGAACTTTTTGAGTAGTTTTCTAATATCAGTGTTATTTATACAATGTAATAAAACTGCATTAAGGGCACAAAATACAGATTAAATAAGATTAAGAATAAATTGATAAAAGTAATAATATTTGGCTATTTAAAGTGAATAGCTAATTCAGTGGCTACCTCCGAAAACAGCGCAAATTTTCAAATTGATCTGCCTTAGGTCTTCCTTAAATCTCATTAAAACTTCTTGCAGTATTTGCCGAAATGATGTAAGTACACAATAATTTGAGTAGTTTAAATTTTCGTTAGCAAAGAAACTGGCAAGTTTTGCATAATTGGTTAAGCCCCAACTCTACTTAATTTGAATGCCAACTTTTAATTCAGCAAGCCCGAAATGAATAAAATGAAATTATTAAAAAAAAAAATAAAAAATATTATAGAAAGAAAAGCAAAGCAAACGAATTAACACTTTTGCCAAGACCGCTGAAAGCTTTGGAATACCAGTGGAGTCTCCTAGCTCCCAAAGCCCAGGCTTCCAGTCCTTCTCCCTTGGCAACTTTTGATAGCCCGCAGTGCAAGTTCATGGGTGGGTGTAGGGAAAGGGGTGGAGTGCAGCCGTAGGACGCTGCGAATCCGGAACTTCCGTGCAGTGCTCAAGTTCTGTGCCGCTGGCTGTGAGCATAAAGTCTATGAGCACAGGGACTTGGTGGGAAGCAAGGCACGCCGAGTTTTGGTTGCAAAAATAAATTTGTATTGTTTTTGTTGTTGCTGTTGTTGGCGTTCTTGATGTGTGTGAGCTGCTGCTGCTGCGCTGCTGCTGTTGCTGCTGTTGCTATTGCTTTGTTGTTCTGGCGCGCCAAAGAGCAAACACAGTGAGCGCAAAAACCGCAGCCACTAAATGCATTAAAAGCCAGTCTCCATGAAATGGAGGCGTTGCAAATTGCGGGCTATGTATGTATGTGTGTGTGGGTGTGTGTGGGTGTGTGTGGGTGTGTGTACGTGTGTGTGTGTGTGTATTATTTGGGTGAGACGCAATAGCTGTCTGAGGGCTGCGGTGTGCGATATCCTCTTGTGTGTTTGTGCTGCGGTAATATTGTAACGGCTTTTGTATCTCGCTGCCAAGTTTCGAGTTTGGCATTGTTTTCCTGCACGGATATCCTTAATGAGTGAAAACTGGGCTAAGGCTCGGCGCTCTTGAGTCTGCCACACAGCAATGGGAAAGGCAACAGCAGCAGCAATCATAATTATCCACCTCCACATCCCTCCCCCAACACCGACAGCTTAACTGACAGAAACACACTCGACACTCGACGACAACTTTTCACCCCAACACTATACACACATGCACACACACACATACACACTTGAGTCTTTCTCTGACCACATGCGCACATAAATCTTGGGCCACCTACTGTTACACTTGTGTAATTATCATTGTGATAACTTTTCAACAGAGTGCGAAAAACTTTTGTATTAAAAGTAAACTTATGACAGGCCAGTAGCGCAAAGGCGCTGACTAAGTTGCTCGAGTCCTGCGGTCACAGGACACACTATACGTTAGAAGGAATCTAAACAGGCGTATATGGTACACACATTACGTTGCTACTGGCCATTGTCAAGTGTAATTTATCATTCAGTCAGCGTCCTTCGATTGCAGTTTATCATCCGACCACATTTTCACCCTCCTCCCTCCATTCACTTCTTGTGTAGCAGTTGCTTTACTGGGTCGTCTGTACAGTAATTTTTCTCTATCTCTTCGTCTTTGCACCCCAGTTGAAAGAAAGCAAAAGCTACGCTAGGAGTTGCATGACTAAACTAAGGAAGAGAAAAACGAATGGAAAATCAGTTCCTGAACTCAGCTTGTTATTTTTCTTGCCGGCACTTTAAAGCCATTTGGGGGAGGGTCGTAGGATTTGAGGGGTCGCAATTGCTGCTAGCTTGGTAAAATAGCAATTAATGTGGATTGAAGCTTCTACCTGCAATAATCGGAAATAATTGAAGAAAACAGAAATAAAAGCAAAGCAAAATGAAATAAAAGAAATAAGACCTCAACACGGTGCATGGCTCATGGAGGTCTTTGAAGGATGTTTGTACGTGCAATTTGTAATGTTTTAATTGTTGTTTACTGAGCTGCAGGCTGAGACAAGAGGGCTCTGGCCAAAAGAATTCTGATTAGACGCTTGCGGGTGGTTGGAGAATTTAAAACGCAACCGCAAGCCACTGGGGCTAATTTCGATTGTGGTGCTTGAGGATGGGCATAATATTAATGACATTCGTTTGCAGTCAACTGGGCCAATGATACCAAACGATTGAATTCAAAATGTAGCAGGAATATTTGCGATACTAGATACAAATTAAAAATACTACCAGAAGAGCACCAAGTGGGCAAGAAGTACGACTAATTATTAAGCATAATGTTGTATAGGACTTTGACTCGTATCAAAGGTAAACGAAATACGAATCACATCTTCATTATTTTTCACGCTGAGCTAGTAATTTTATTCAACAACATCCTTTAAGCAAAGTGCGTTGGCATTTAACGGCTTTTCTTCGCGCATATTTCAAAAATTCCACTCGTTACTTTCCCCATACTTTCAGCATTCTCTCAGTGGCTGAGCAACAACTCTCCTCGCAATGTGTAAGCGCCAGGAGCAGCGGAATTCGCACAACTCCGAAAAAATGTCAAACTCTCTGCAATCAATGCGCAGACTCAACATTTACCGGCAGAATTCAGCAACAAATGTTGTTTATCCTGCGAAGTTGATAATAAACAAAAGGAAACGTGGCTTGCGACACTGATATCTATGATAAGAGGCTGTCTGTGCTGCAATTATTACAATTGTAAATTAAGCGAAAAATATGAATAGATTTAATTAATAAAAAGAAACATATGCTTTGCATTTTCATTTTATAACACGAAAGCAAAATATATAGCAATAAAACTCATTTGATTGGAGTAAGCGAGTTACTATAGAATTTGAGCAGTTGGGAAGAAGAGGTTCAGGCATTCAAACAGCTGATTTGTGTGCCTGCAGGAATTCCGCTCGCACTCCGAATTTCGTAATACACGAAGTGCCCTAAGCGAAGTTACGAGCGTGCAACACGATGTGGCAAACTCACCACTCTCTCGGTGGGTGGGTGGGGGGTGGGTGTTTGCTACTGTTGGGGGGTAAGCAGCGTAGCTGTAAACTCGTAAACTGTTGGCTCGTTGGCGTTCAGTTGAGTTTTGGTTACTGCCGCCAACGGTTAACGGTTTGAAGCGAGCCACGCGTCTCCGCATTGCCACATTGCCACTTGCCACAGTCGCATTTGCAATCGCAGCGACAGTGCATATATCAAACAAAAAAACAAAAAAACTAAAAACGAAACAACAAAAATAAAAACATAAACAAACATTTAGACAAAAAAAATAAAAACCCGTTTCGCGGGCGTGTTGCAAGCGCAGCTTGCACCGTGCGTTATTAATTTGTTTAATTGCGAGGCGTCGCAAACATGCGAAACTCAAGTTGCCATCAGGTGGCAGGAACCGCAGCGACGCTGATGCGCCGCAAGATTTTGGTGGCAAACGGAAAAGCAAAAGCAAACGGAAGCGGAAGCATTTAAGCAAAGTGCCTACTTTCAGGCTCCCATCGAGCGCACTATGTATGTGTGTGTGCCGCAGTTGTTGTGCGAGTGTGTGTGTGTGTGTGAGAAATGCTTCTGAAGCCGGTTGGGCTAAGCCAAAGTTGCAGCTGAAACTTGCAATAAAAATTGAATACTGAATACTCAAAAAAGAATAAGAAGACACCCCTCATTGCAGCCAGCACATCCTTGCGATCCTTTGGTGTCTGTGGGTGTGTGTGTGTGAGTGTGTGTGCATGTGTGCATGTGTGCATGTATGCGAGAGTGTGGCGAGCAAATAAAAGCTTTTGCAACGCTTTTTTAGCCATTTTATCTCAAGTCGAAATACTGTAAAAAATTGTAAAATGGATTTACGTTTCGTATTCATCGTTTTCCTGCTGAAGTGGACCTATGCACAAGGTAAGTCCTTCTACTCTTCTGTGTGTTGGAGTTTTGTGTGTGTGTGTGTGTACATATTCGTATTCGTTTTCAGTGTGTGTGGGTGTTTGTGCATATGTATTCACTTGGGCATTCTGTTTGTACAGCTGTAGCTGCTGTTGAAGTGCAGTTTCTCGCATTTGTTCAAGTGTTCAAGCCGGCTGCAATTGCAAATATGCCATAGAAAATACCTCAGAGCTCAACATCATATGAGTATTTATTATACTTGTTTACTCAAATAAATGCATGTGTGTGTGTGTGTGTGTGTGTGGGCGTCTGTGCCACAGTAATGAGGCGCATTTAGCTTAGGTAACAGAGCGAATAGCTCCAAAGTGTGCGGGTTTATTTTTTTTCACTCGTCGTCGGATTTCTGGTACAAGATTTTTTTGTGCCAGGCTCAGAATCCAAAATGAAGCTTTTGAATACAAATGCAAAAGGTTTACTTTATTATTGATGCTGGATTCACAGGTGAATGGTGTTGCCGACAAGTACCAAAATTCGAATGTATTCTCAAGTTTTACAAACTACAAACAGCAAACAACATTACAAAATTGTGCCATACCGATTGAGATTTGTTTGGAAGGCAGCATACTAGTTGATTCTGATGTTTTCGGACTGTAAGATTTAACATATTTTATTCAATATATTTTGTTACTAAGATAAAACACGTATATTAAAGAATATCATATTTAGAAGGCAAATTAATTAGTTTCCAAAGTATTCCAAATTGTAATATGAATGCATAATTAATATGTTGAGATTTCTGCAACAAATTAAATCAAAGTAATCAATTTTCTCTATGCTTACTAAATACTAATTACTAAATATCCGCATGCGAAGAATCAGCTAAAACCCACTTAAATAGTTCTTATTTTGTGCAAGTCTGCGGAAAAGTATTTAAGTGCTGGTCCAGTTATGAGCTAATGTATTGGTTAGCTGCCGTCTCCTTGGAAAATATCTCACAGTTAAGTTTCGTTTAACATTCATTTACTTGCGCTCAAATAAACTTATTTGCTTGGATTTCATTCGAAAAACTTTTGCCAGCCACAAAACAATTTCCGCACTCAGCTTTCTTCTTCTTGCCTTGCCTCAGTCCTCCAAAGTCGCTGCCTAACAACTCAAACAAATTAGGCAAAAAAGGGCAGAAAGAAAAAAAAAACGAAAAACCAAAATGCGGCCAAGAAACAAGACACAAGGAACCATCCATAGTCAGCGTTAGAGCCAGAGGGCAAACCAAATTATGAATGAGTTTCTTGTAGCGCTCGTATCTTTCATATACATATATATATATATGTACATTCGTCTTTGGCTGCTGCATAAAATATGCGCATTTAATAAGCCCCAACATGAATATATATACAGCTCTTGTAGTGTGCTACTCTACCCGAATGCAATAGGAAGAGCAAGTAAATATGACCCTCGCAAATGAAGTGAAGCGAACTGTACAAAATGGAATGAAACGGAAATGAAGCAGCATTAAACAAAACAGTTTTACCGCACATTGTGGCAATTACATCGCATAAATTATAAATATTGCAATATATTAATACTCTGTGGGTTTCAAATTTTACTTTTCAACTGACACAAATAGCCAGTCGTACGTATCTGAGTTTCTATAAGCTATTTTGACCACGCAGACGGATATCAATGTTATGCAATGTAAAGTGATCAAACTTGAACCAAATATAAATTTTGAAATTAATCTTATGAGTAGTATTCAAAAAATACACATTTACAGGGTAGCTCCTAGTCGAGAATGGCGTTCTATGCTTGTGCCTTTTATTATATTGTAGTTTCATGCATGTAAACGTATTCAATTGAATAATATCCTGTCATTTTGTAGGGCAGCTTCCTACTCGGCTTTTTTGGCATGTCAAATTTTTATCAGCGCCACGTAAAATCCGCTATGGAGCAGTAAATATATAAATCCCAGAAAAAATTGCTCGCACACATACCCAACACACACGCAGACTCCCAAACATGCACAGGCTGAGCCAGAGGCAGAGGCAGCGGCAGCGGCAGAGGCGTGCGCTCAGAAGTATGCAATAAATTGTTGTTTGGCCGAGCATTGGCAAATTTATTGGCATTTTAGTGGCAGCAACTCGCAGGGCTAAAACATAAAATAAAACAAATTAAATACTCTTTTTTTTTGGGTTTTCTGTTTTTTGAAAACTTTTGTGTGCTGCATTATTTTATTTGTATACCATGGTAAAAGTTTTTTTTTTTTGGCCTGTTCGCATTTTCTTGTGCTTAATTTATAAATTATTCATTTGGCAGCGGCAGCCATTGGGCCAATTATCATTTTCATTGCATGCTGAACTCAGTTTCAGTTCGATGTTGTCTTTTGGGGGCACACACCAAAAATATAGGCTACAGCAGTAGCAAAACAAACACACATAAGCCCGCTTGGCGCAGGCAAAATTAATTTCTATGCGGTTGTGTGTGTTTCTCTTTTCGGGTATTTGTATTTGTTGTTTTGGTTGCCGTCTTGTGCCTTGCGGCCAACAGCGTCGAGCATAAATTTATTTGGCAAAAACTTTCGCAGACCGGAATATTAATGAGTATTTAACCTAAATTGTTGCCTTTGATAAGTGGTATGAAATGTTGCTTTCGCCCCCCCCGCCCCACAGTACCCGTTCGTATCAATGTGCCACAGACAGCTATCTCCTGGCCCCCATTTTCCTTCCCACCTCTTTGCACATGTTCACGTGGGTTATGTGCGTGTGTATGTGTGCGACTGTGCTACGTAACGTAGCGTTAAATTACTTTAAAAAGGGTTAAAATTATTTTTATATGGTTACATCTTTAAGACTTGGCCAAGAAGGCTTTGGGCCGCAAATAAAGGCAACTAGCTTGCCTTTTGCTCTTTTCCGGCATTTCTTTGTTATCTTTTTGGGTTGTTATTTCGGTAATATGCCCCAAAAGTGTTTTGTACCAGTTTGGCTTTTGTTGTCTAGTTAATTGAGACGAAGTTTGCCATTTTTGGGGTACTTTTTCAGGTATTATAGCGTTAAATGAGTTTGCACAAATTGTGCCGTATCTCAGTGAATGGATATAAATTGGCAGACTATTACTTGTACTAATTTGTATGAAATTTAAAATATATGCAAAATATTTGCATTGATGATGATATAAAAATATTATTAGCTTTCGAATGCTGCAGTTGTAGCAAATCCCATGAAGGGCTGAAATAGTTTAAATTCAGCACTGAAGTCAATCAATTTATTGAATTCTTGAATACTGTTGAATTGGAAGCGTTTTAATTAAGTCTCTCCTTAAGCTGCAATGATTTTAATCCAAATTGAAAACTCTATTAAAAGGCAACCTGCCAGTTACATGCCGTTGCCTTGAGGGCTTTGCCAAATTAGAGAAATGCGCAAATTTTAATTAATTTCGCTATCAAATGGATAAGCCTGTCATAATACAAATAGTATAAATACATGTAGGCACACAAACACACTTGCACATATATGTGTATGCACATACACATGTCCTTAAACAAACAAATCATTAGTGATAGACACATGTATTTATTTATCTAACGTTTCCTTTATAAATGTGTGTGTGAGTGTGTGTGTGTGTGTGTGTGAGTGAGTGTACGTCTGCACATATGTGTAAACAAACAGTAAAACATGCTGCAAAGGATATGCAGGGCTCGGAACTCAATTATGCTGATGCCTTTCAGCGGCTGAAATAATGGCAATATTTTGATTAAGTTAATTAAGTGATTTCTCGTTTTTACTCATACCCCGCAAACAACAACAACAATAGCAATAACAACAAGGACAGTAACACAACGACAATGCCTATCAACGGCAATTGGAGTTCCTGTAGCGCTAATCCTGGCGCAGCTTGACATGATTACCCGCTGAGCCTTTGTTTTGCGGGACGTTTGCGACATGAAAACATATTTCAAGCCATTATGCGCAAAACTAGGCCAACCAGAACAGCAGGCAGACACGACAACAACAACAACAGCAACAGCAAGGAGCGTCCAAATGCGTCTAATGAATTGGGCTAGTAAATTGTCTGAAGCAGCTGCTTTGGATAAGTTTAAAGTGCCTCTGAAGCATGAGCATAAAAAGCAAATGAAATAAAAACAGAAACTATGAAATGCAATAAAAGACCAAGTCGAATCGTTGATACTCTGGAGAATTGGGACTAGTAGAAACCTTATAGCAAACATAGTTTAATTAGTTAGAGATTGACAAAGTTTATAGATATGCGCTGCGTTGATTTCCATTTAGACTAGTTTAGTATTGAAAATATTAGTCAACTTATCAGTTATTGTGGTTTATTGATCAATCAATTCAAATTTAATTTAGCAATTTAAATGTTACTTCGAGAGTGCAAAATAAGTTAACATTTTTATATGTGAAGAGCAAGCTGATATGATATGATTTTAGTGGACAACTTTCGACACTCATTTTCAAGTCAAAAAAATTGCAGACCCAATTTGCTGCATTAAATATTTTATATACCCAATTAAATGTTGTGAAACAACTTGAAAATGGTCGAAACAACGCAACGCTGACATAAACAAGTGTTGAGAATATTTTTTATGACCACGTTTCTTATTTTTTTTCACGATTTTTTGTTGTTGCTTGTTTTTGTGGCAAGCCTGGCGCCGGAGCAATCATAAAGCATTGAGTGACCGACGGCTCAGACTGTGACGCCCGTGTCCGGGTTAAGAATGCCGAGAGTCCGACGCGTCGCAGATGTCTGGCGTAAAGGAAGCCGTTGTTGCTGTCATCGTCTGGGAAGCTGTGGAGTACGTTTCGTTGATTCACTTGCCACTTGCTCGCATTTCTGGCGCATTTTTTAAATATTTACCCTTTCGACCCTTGAACCGTGCACCCGTCAACGCCCCCGCAGCAAAGTGTCATTGACATTTTAATGTGCTAATGAAGATGAGGACCAAGCGCGAAGTGCACACAATAATGGAAGATGAAGTAGGAGATGACGAGCCAGCGGAGCAAAATAAATGCTAAAAATATTATAAAATTGTTATAAAAATAGTCCAGATTGAGTTGATGGGCATCATCAACGTCAAAGTTCTTGTCGCCGCCTTTAACTCGTTCAACGGGCTCATTATGAGAGAGTGCGGCTTTTTCATTTTTATATGAACTTTGTATACAGTTTGTACACGCTTGAAGGCTGCCCAAGGACTAGCGTTGTTTATGAGTTGTTATGCGTTTATGTTTACACAATTTTTGTAGCTCTGCTTTTCTACAATTTCGCTTCGTATCTCGTTATTCTTGCAGTCAATTATGTCAAAGTTGTCAATTCAAGTTGAAAATTCCAGGGATTTAGTGTAAGCAGCTTTTACAAGCAGCTGAGTGCAAAATATAAAAACAAATGTTAAATGTAGGTTATGATTTTACGAGCAAAATACTTGAAAGTACCGAAATTGAACTGGACAGCGCTTAAGGACCTGACAGTGCTGAACTCTACTGGCCGAGTGGAGGAGCACATTGCAATCAGGAATGAAAATACACAAGTAGCTGTAAGTAGCTGCAAGTAGCTGCAAGTAGCTGCAACTGCAAGCAAAAGTTTACCTCGAGGAGTGGAAAATGTCAAATAACTAAATACAGATAACCATAATAAAAATTTGTTAAATATATATTTATTTAGTTTCTAAATTATTCGAAGGGTATAATATACTCATTGACATTTAATATTTTAAATGTAATTTGGAATGAATAATTTTTTTTTTGACTTCTCTTTACAGTAATGTATCATCTTCTTCCGTTTACTGTCTTATTTCTTTAAATATAACCAAGCATCGATTTGCATCCCACATAATCTGTGTCCTCTGCGCGACTTTAGCAGCTCGAAATAAGAGCGCTTTATTTTCCACTTATTCCACTTGCCCTGGCAGCAAGCAACGGCAAATGACGCCAGGCACTTAAATTTTAAATGCCCCGATGCGAAACCATTTTGTTAACCCTTTGCTTGTATACAGAGTATGTGTATACGATGTATCCGTATATATTTTTAGATAACTTAACGCCAACGAGTCATAATTTTTGCCAACTCATTGCCATTTGAGGCAACACACAACGAAAATCTCGGCAAGGCCAAGAAGAGCGCAACAGCCATTTGTTGCTGCTGTTGCAGGACAGGAGAAAGGATATAAAAAAATATGCCTAGTTAAAATGAGTTTTGTATGTGTGCCGGACTCAGCTGTTGCCCCGAGCAGCTTGCATAATTTATCAATGTCAACAGGGTGATGATGAACGCGTCCCGAAATGTCAAGACAGCAGATTGTCAGGGCTCTCTCACCCCGCAGCCAGGTCCTGACGATGCTGGTCAACAAATCGATAGGCCTGAACTTGTTGGACATTTTGGACCAGCAAGAAAATACAAGAAAAGAACAGAAATTCCAAAGAAAAGAAAAGGCCATAAAACTTGAGCTTTATAACAAGCAAATCAAATGAAAAGCGAGCCCAGCACAACGGACATGGTCCTTATGAATGGACGAAAGCCGTATCTTGAGCTCTGCTCCTCTGCCCAAAAGGACATGCCGGACCATCAACGCTACGCATTTTGCTATGTGTGCGAGGGTGTCTATGGCTGTGCGTGTGTGTGTGTGTTTGCTGTGTGTGTTTGTGTGTGTTCGCTGGCAAACTCACCTTTTGCTTTCTTTTCAGGCTTTGCGCTTTTGTGTGCTTGGACATTTTATATTTATTAAAAAAGCGTTGGCAATTCGCAACGTTTGGGAATCCTTGTAATAGGCATCCGGTCATAAAAAAAAAACATGAATTGTGGCTCTTAGCAGCAAATCCAATTGGGCATAAATCGGCTTTTGTCGTTGTGCAAAACACATGAGCACGCATAAAGGACTTGCCTGAAATTTAATGGCCTTCTCCTTACCAATTGCTTTGTTCTGACTTTGGCTTTATTTTATGTACATTTGAGCACAGTACGCTTATTGACTTAATGACAAATGTTGTTTGGACATCAGTGCTGCTGATAGGTTTCCTTAGATGGGACACAGTCTCGGATGTGGGTAGTCAGATACCTCGTTACCAATGGATAATTGGCAAAGTGCTTCAGTTTTCCCTATTCTTGGGCATTATAAAAGTTGCACGGCAAATTGCATTGCGGCTGTCATCAGCAGCTGCAATTTCCACCACTGTCTTTTCTCCTATCTGCGTTACCAATTCGCTCCAGCCCGCCACTTGTCATTCCAAGCAACAATTCAACTCTCAAGACTGCCTTTAGCTATTTTTTCAAGGATGTTTACAAATTTACAACACGAAAGTGAATTTTCTTTCAATTTTGTTGCGCTGCCTGTTTGTCAGAAGCAGCAGCAAGGAGTCCTGCTTTGAGTCCTGTCGTGTCGAGTCGAGTCGAGTCTGCGTCTTCTTGCCTGCCAGGCAGGATGCGCGCCTAAGTAGTTTTTGTATAATTGCACTCGTCATTGTCGTCCTTGTCGACATCCTTGTCGTGCCTGACTCTCTGCACCCCCTTAGCAAAGGCCCACAAGGCAGCAGCAACAACAACAACAACAGCAATTAAGGAATGTTAACAAGCGCACTTTTCAACTTTGCTCGCGGCTGTTGCACTTCAAAGGTGTGCATGCCACGCCCATTAAAATTCTGCCTCCCCTCACCTGATGCTGCTGCTCCCTGTGGCTGATTCGAATCACAGAACTATATTCTGTATGCCAAACTCAACTTCTTATAGAAAGTCTATTAAAATAGCAAATCGTATTCGAATATCTGAATACGTATTATAATAGTAAGTGTAAATTTGTTGATTCCTTCTGTAAATAGCATTTAATAGATTGATTTAGTTATTCCAAAAATATCAAATTTTTATCGATGCTTTTTACCGTGAAGTTCACATATTGAAGTCGCGTAAAAAATAAACTCAAATTCTTTTCAAATTCAAACAAGTATTACGACAGTCTGTGAACAAGATGAACCTCGATGACTTTCCTCACAAGTGCAGGGTAACAAATAGTCTCGCAACATCAAAGTACTTGACATACTTGAAGTGTGTATGAGATCCGTTCAGGCGGATTCTTAATTAAGAGTTGATTGACAAGACTCAAGCCGCACACTTAAAAATCAATTTGTAGTTGAGTGTATGCAGATGCCATGCATGCGTAATTAAACAAATCTGAAAATAATTGAAACTTTGCCTCGTAAATCCCAGACATAAACACTCTAAACACACAAACACACTCACACACACATTCTCCTATATCAGCTAAACTATGCAAGTTGTTGTTTAGCTTAAAAATTCCCATGTTGACAATTAAGTTAGCAACAAAACAACAGCACAGACTGAGCAACTACAACAACAACATCAACACGAACAATAAAAGCAGAACGCGTTAAAGGCACGCAACCCTTACAATGAGTGGGTGTTGCTGGTGCGGACAGGACATTACAGGACAGTAGCCGTTGACAACCAGCCCAAGCAACCATCCACCCCCACACGGACAGACAGCTAAAAACTGGTTTCAGGCTTCGTTTTGCTGCTTACAACAACCCTAATTTACTTTTAATAACTTCATAGGCAACGGCTGATTGCCAGTTGAGGGGGGAGGAGCGATGCCTTAAAAGTGTCCGTTTTTGTTCATGTGAACTAAATACATAAAGCGTTAATTTCGATATTGCTTAACGAGGGTTAAATGTGCGACCCCAGCTAAAAAAAGAAGACAAGAACAACAATTTAAGGCCAACTGTGCGTATACGCGATATCGATAACGATAATCACACATGCAGACACCGGCCGAAGCATTCAGGTGAGAAATTCAATTTACAAGGCAGACCCCCTACAAAAAAAAAAAAAAAACATCTCACCCCCTTTCCTAGCTGAGGCGAGCGCGTGTCTAAGTGTTTGTGTTGAGCAACTGAATGGGATCATTGTGTTTTGTGTTTTTTGGGGAATGCACCCCAAAAAAGACGAGGAAAAAATGGGCAGTGTATCAAGGGCTGCGGCTGCATGACTGAGTGACTTTATGTCATGCCATGCGATTTGTGCACACAAGATGGAAACTGATGCAGCATGGGAGGGGGTGGGCAGGACCAGGAGCCGGAGCAGGAGCAGGAGGCGTATGACAAGCTCAAGTGTGTGGCAGTCGCATTCAATGCTGACGCATGTCATGAAGAGCATTGCGAGAAATCGAAAAGACATACAGAAACATAAACACACACACACGCCTACACTCAGCAAAATATATGTCATAGTCCTTGCCTTTTCTTAAAAAACATTAAAGTTTCCCTGAAACTGGAGTAATAATTTGTCGAAAATACACTGCAAAGTTTCCACATTAAGAAAAGTAGGTGCAGCTAAAATTTGAATTTAGAGATTTTAGAGTGTTTCCAAGCACCAGCAGTTACACGCGATTTTAGGAGCGATACAGCATTAGAAGCACACTTTTTCTTAGTGTAGATAGAATGTCAAGGCATAGAAACAATACTTCATCTCCATTTCTCACTCTCAATCTCTCTCTCTCTCTCTCTCTCTATCATGGTCACGGTCCTTTTCTATCTAACTGTGATTTCATGCGAGTTTGCTTGACGCCTGCTCGAGACCCAAACAGATCCTGACATGGCTGCTTTTGACAGTCGTTTTGCAAACATGTCGAAGCCATTAAGACAATCATGCGTTTTGCCAGCTTCTCTTCTTTTTCAGTTTTTTTTTACCAAGAGACCAAGAGTGAGATTTCTTCTTTCTTTGTTTTCATTCCTGTTGAATTTAGCCTGTTTCATTTTTTGTAAATGTTTTTTACATTCGCATTCTCATGCCTCAAATTCGTTTCACTTCTTCTTGTTTTGTTTTATTTGTCAGACTGTTTTGTTTTTGAAAAATGGCTGTCGCATTACTTCTATTGTATATTTGGAGTATGTGTTGTGATGTGATGTGTGTGCCTGTGTGTGTGTGTGTGTGTGTATGTGCTGTTTGTCACAAAGATTTATGCGTTGCAATTTACACACACTCCTACACACAACAAAAAAACAAGTCGAGTAAAGCGTTTGTTTGACGCTTACATCAAGTGGAAGGCACCAAAGTGGTTCCAAACTGGAGGTGTTGACAGTGGCAGTTTGGGTGGCATGTGGGCCCTTAAGTGCTTCGTTGCAAAGCTGGCAAAATGTGTGCTTCGCTTCAGGATTTCATGGACAGTAAGAGCTCAACCTGGCTAAAATCAAATAGGTGGTCAATTATGAACTTTTAGCCTATTATAACAATAATTTTTTATAAGAATACAGAAAAAATAAATATTAAAATATCTATTAACTTACTTGTGCTTATTGGGTCTGTACTTAACAATTTACAGAGACGTAGTAAACAAATTTAGTTACTGGTAAAGCTTATGATGAAAAATTATTATTATTTTTATTGAGAGATTAAAGGTACATTCGAAAAAAAATTTCCAAAATAGTTTACTAGACATACAACTCAAAGCCTTTATAGAAATGTATTAAGTTATAAGGGAAACTAAAAGCATCAATTCAAATTTTACAAGCAGCAGTAACTCAATTTTAATGCTAACATAAAACTCAAAAATATGATCCAATGAATTTATAATGAAATTTCAAAAATTAATTCAAATTTGTTTATAATTTATGAATAAGGGAAAACTAAAATGACTTTCGAGGGGACATAAAAAACAAACAGCGAACTAAATTGACTATATTTAACGAGATCTCCAAGCAGGCATACCACACCACACCACCCTCTGCTCAAACCCACAAAAGCTGAACCTATTGCAGCATAAAAAGTTCAGAGACCATAAAAAAGCAGCAACAACTATAAAGCGTCTAATGAAGGGAGTTGTGGAGGGAGGGGCGGGTGCGAAAATAAGGGGGCGGCACAGCACAAGTTAAAAAGTAAACCCAACAAGAACAACCAGAACAACGACAGGAACAAAACGAAGGGTAGCATAAAGGGAATGACTGTAACGACAGATTGAACCCTTCGCTTTTAATGCAATTAAGTTTAATTGAAAATTTTCACTCCAAATTATGAGCCGAACGTGTTGTTATGGGGCCCTCGAAGGACGAAGGACAGATAGACTGACAGACACACATACAGATAGAAAAGAGACATCCCCCTCAATCAGGCAGATTGAAATTAACATGCCCACCCATTCACATTCCGATACACACACACACTAACACATATACAGAGAGAGAGAGAGAGAGAGAGAGAGAGAGTGAGAGAGTGAGAGAGAGCAGCATTCAGAGAAGCGTGTCCTTTTGGTGCTTGCACGTACTGTGGCCCATAATGGGTAGCAGTCTGGCTGCCAGGATGAGTGAAAGCAATCAAGCGACCAAATCACTAGCCAAAAAACCGAAGGCAGCTCAAAGTTTGCTTTGATGCGAGCCGCAGAGCTCCAAGAGTGGGCAGATAGACTGAGTCCAGGACTTTATTACAAAACAAACAAGCAGCAGCAGCAGCAGCAGCAAGTCAGGCGTAGCACAGAACCAGCTCCAGTTCCTGTTCCTCACCGCTCCCGCCTAGTTTCACCACTTTGTCCGCTCGGCATTTAACTTATCTTTTATCTTGATTGCTGTTGACGATGACAAGGATAATGATGATGATGGCGTTAGCGTTGGCGCTCTCTGACGATGTTCTGTGATTTTAGTTTACCTGCGCCTCATGCCTCATGCCTCACTGCCCCACACTCTTGTCAGGATATCTGTTTATACAAGCGAATGCCGCTTGATTTTAATTAGCATTTGACACAGCTGCTTGACACGAACCAACATTTTCGTGATCTGACCCAGGGGCAGTTCATGTGGGTGATTGGATGGGTGTGTGTGTATGCGTGGCTATTGGTGTTGCCATTTGTGCTGCTGTTGTTGCTGTTCGTATTTGCTGCTTAATGACCCATCGCACAAACTGGAATTTCGAATGTTCCGATGTGCAAATAAAAATATCAGATGACTGCCAAACAGCCATCCTGCTGTGCCCTGCTGCAACATTTTACGCTTCACAAACTTTTGTCGCCAAATAGTTGGCTAAAAATATATGAATCTCGTCAGGAGTGCTCGACTGGGGGATACACTGTGTGTGGTTTATCGACAGCTTTCATACTTTATGGGATCGTGTATGTTTCCTTCTCCATTTTACATGATTTCCGCTGAATATATTATTCTACAATTTAATTATGGGATTTTTTCCTACAATTCCGTCAATTTAAATTTGATAAGAAATGCAATATACTCTTACTCGTCTCAATGCCAACTGACATCTACACAAACCCATACACACAGCTGCACACACACACACCTATACAACTACAGATACTTCATATATTTGAGGATTTTGTCGTTTAATGCGCTGTGTCGGAAAATTCAATGTGAAAAGTTTGCATTTGACAGGATACATTTGTATGTGTGCGTCTGTATGTGTGTGTGTGCATGTGTGTGTTCGAGTAGGTTGTGCTGCTGCGTGGTGTCGTTGCGGTGGTGCTGGTACGTTAAGCTAGCGTCAAGGCTGTAACTTTTGGCCAGAGCCAAGTGCAATTGCATAAACTTAGTTGTATCTGTAGCTACATGGAACACAACGTATTCGACATATGTGTTTTTTGTATTTTTTTGGTGGGTTGAGTGTGGAAAGTGGGCTGTGGTTGTAAGTGCGCTGCGAGAATTTGGAGCAGCAGTTGTAAAAATACATGTACATATGACTCGACGGACTGACTGACTGACTCAGTGGGCGGTCGATTTATATAGACGAGGTAAAAATCCTGCCACAGCCAACTCAAACCACCCAACCAGATGCTAAGAATGTCTAAAAGTATTTGCACATTTGGAGCGAACTAGAGGAGCGTTGCATTTGGCATTGTAATGCATTTAGTAGGAGCCACAGAGCCGGGAGTGGGCCAAACCTTAGACAAGGTGGGTTGGGGTTGGAAGCGGGCTTTGCTGTTTGAAGTGTGTCAATGCAAATGTTTGGGTGTGCGTGTGTGCGTGTGTATGTGTGTATTCAGTCTCTCGTGTGTTTTGAATTATTTATATTATTTGCACTTTATATGCAGTCGCAGGCAGACAGTTTTCCAGCTGCTGTTTTCTGTTTTCTGTGAGTTCTGTGTGTGTGTGTGTGTGTGTGTGTGTGTGTGTTTGGAGAAACATTTGCAGTTGACGTTGAGTTTGATGGCAATGCATCGCTCGCTTGCTTTTTGCATTTATTGCATTTCATAATTTAACCACACAAATCTTGACTCTTGACACGTTTACAATGTAAGTCGACAACGAGAGTGTCAGAAAAACACTCAAACACACACACCTTCCCCAAAAAAAAGCAATTCATTTGCAAAAGTTGTGAGTCATTGTTAAACTGGGGCCCGCCTATTTCGCAACCCTTGCCAGTTCGACAGCCAGTGAGTTAAAAAGAAAACAAACGAAAAAACTGTTGGTCTAAACGATATAATTTATAGCCATTTTGTTGTTTCTCTTATTTTTGCTATGGCTGTTCTTGTTGCTTGTGCGTCGTTATGATTCATAACTAAACAAAAAACTTTTAACAACATCCCCGGAAACAATTTGCTGCACACGAAGCATTCACCAACTTTAATTTGACTCATTTGGGTTCAGTTTCCTATTCAAAAGAAAAAAAACACACACAACATTTCGGCCGAAATAGAGTCGTGTTCACAGAGGCGACAATGAATTTATTATGGTGATAAGTTCTCAACTTTTCTTGGGTGGTTGATATACAATTTTTAATATAAATGCGATTCATGGTTAATTATACAAAATGTGATATAAGTTCTGTTTTGTATTCATATGAAATGACTGGCACATAATTTGTATTAATATAATTTTAATAATTATGTATAAGTGATGCTTAAAAGTTATTAAAAAAATTATAAGAATTGCGTTATTTAAACCAAAAGATGTATGGAAACATTAATGTTAACTAACTAATAATATAATCAATGTGTATAAAATATACCCAACAAATTTATATTTGGATTCTTTCTCTTATGCATATTTAAATTTGCTCATGTTAAGCTATGAAAACATTTTAAAATTCAAATTGAATTTAATAAGCAAAAACAGGAGCTTCAAATTGAATTTCGGAGGTGTATGTATTAATGATTTCCTTTTGTTTATACTTTAAAACAAGACATTTCAGAACAAAGCAATTTATTGGATTGCTTTCACATATTTTGGTATCTACCATTAGAATATTTCTCTATTTTTCGTTCCTGTGTCTAGATGAAATTAAAGTAACTGCAAAAGCAGGCCAAGTTTACTTTATAAACATACTCGTATTTCTTGCAAAATGTACTCAACTTTCTGCTTTCTGCCAGAAATTGCTTTTAACCACCCACTAGATAAATTTGCTTAGCAGCAGAAGCAGAAGTAGCAACAGCAGCTGTTGTTGCAACACATAAATTATGGCACAAAATTTAATTATCGCATTGGACGTGCAACTACTTCGACTACTCGTAACACAGTTTCGTCCGAGTAGCAAACAGCCGAAAAGTATGCTACTAAAACAATTAGCAGCGTCCTAATTAAAACAACAGTCCAAACAGGCAGCAGCAGCAACAACAACAACAACAACAACGGGTACCAGAGGTCCTTTAGGCCCCTTGATTGATGATGTAAGAGGGGAAAATGCCTTTAAGAATGCAGCACATGAGGCGAACTACAGCGAAGCGTTGAAGTCGCTCAGTTGATGGCTTTGTTTTATTTTTGGCCGACAGGCAACAAAAGCAAGCATGCAAATGTGTGTTATTATATAAAGGTACTACATACGCACACATACACACAAACACACACACACACACACACATATATATATGCTAAAACAAAAAAGAAAATGTTTAAGGAAATTGCTGCAAATATTTTGCTTGTTAAGTGAAGCCCAGTTTGGAGAACAGTTTTTACCAGAGACCAAAAAACTGCACTCTGCAATTTTCTTCAGGCATTTGGCCATACCACGAAAGCACTCATACTCGAACGTCTTCTTCTTCGTCTTCGTCCTCGTCTTGAGCGTTTTCCTTTCCTGGATTCGTCGTTGGGTTGTTTCCCAGTCCTTTTTTGGTCGCTTGGCAGTTTTGCATTTTGCATAAGCGCTTGGAAATGCCTTTGTCGTTTTAGCAATTTATGCAAATTTCGTGCATTTTACCCCATGTTGTTGCATTCTTTGTACGTCTTAGCCAACACACACAATATATACATATATAATTTTCACAAGAACCTAGATTATATAATGACTTACATATAGGTTTACATGCATCCATATGTAGGCTAAGACTGCCATGCAATTAAAACTAAATTAGTAGGCCTCTGGGCTATGGGCAAGGCGAGTTACTCAATGCAGTTTTCAGTTTGATAATTGAATTATTTAGTAGCGAATCGTTTTATTAAATGCACACGCAAACTTTTACGCTGCAACAGCAACATGAACAAGCGCGATAATAACTGCCAAATCAAGCCTTTTAAGGGGTCTGTGGGGTAGTTCGACTTTAGATGCTCTACATGTGGCGGGCATTTAGTCTGTTAGGGTATTTCAGTGCTCATTATACCCTTGTAGAGAGCATTACAATTTTGTTTTTATTTTGTATTTATTTTACCTTTTCGTTACATGCATTAATATTTACTCCTTATCTATTTTATTGATATCAAGATATGAATCTGACTCGATGACTGGCACACCCATTTACCCTTTGATGCAAAACAGGGTGATACAAAAGCTGTGAACTTTGCTTGCCAGCCATTCAGTTGGCTCCAGCACCACACCCTCCTAACTCCCAACGCTTGCCTACCCCGGCCAGTAGTTTTGTCATTTATAAAAACAACCTTTTTAGGTGTTGAACATTACCGCAGGGCAACAGCCACAACCGCAGCCAAAAGCCAGTTTTGCTTCTTGGCCCTCGCCTGGTCAGCAAAGATATGTAAACACCAAAACAAAAAAATACAAAACAAAATAAACAAAAAACTCCACGGTCCAGAAACTTTTGGTCTGCAGCCCGCCCACAATTCTGACAACCACCTACATGCGACATTTAACCCTCAAAATGTGCGCATTGAACACATTTGGACTCAACTTCAATTTCATTTGTTGGCTTTTTTTGCTGCTCTGTGTTTTTTTTCTTCCTGTTTTGTTTGCGTGCTGATTTTTGGCCCGGCCATAACTACCATCCCTCACCACCCCGCACCAGTTGGCACTTCAGTGTTTTTATTTTTTCATTGCTGAAATAACATTGACATGCGTCTTGCCTGTGAACCCGACGAATGCGAGACCCTCCGGCAAGTCGACCAACATGCAACACGTCTCGCCATCCCCCGCTCAGCTACCAGCAACAAGAATAACAACAACGATTCCGATTCGAATTCGACGACGCCTTCTCCCCCAATGTCTATTCGATTTACAGCTCGACTTTGTGCAGCGTCTGTTGCATGACATGCAACTTTTGCCTCGAGCTGTGAAGTAGTTGTTATTGTAGCTGTTATAGCTGTTGTTGTTGTCATGTTTGCTGGCAATGCAATCAACAGCAGCAACAACAATTATTGCAACAACAGCTGCGTTTTTTTCTTCTCTTATTTAATAACGTTTCAATATTCGAACCTTTTTTGACATATCAATTTTCAAACGATGTGCGAACTTATATATTTATATGTACTTATACATATAAGAGCGACTACACTCACATCTATATAAAAATGTATTTATTGATTTATGCTGCGATATAAATAAAGTTTTCCATTGTCGCCCAAGTTGTGAGTTCTCGTATTGTTATCGAAGACATTCTGTGTGACAGCAAATTGTTTTTATATGACACGAAAATTGAAATTTATGTGTGTGTCACTGACAGAATTCTTGTGGCCAAGCATTCGATTTACGTGGCAACCAAATAAAATATAAACTTTTGTGAAAAGTCGAAAGTGTTGAATACTGATTAAGGATTGGGAAAACAATTTGACGCAAGCCAAAGCACTTTTCAGCTTACAACAGAATTTCATGAGTAAACCGGTTTGTTGTTTGTTTCCCATCCAAAACTTCATCAGAGCTAAACTGAATAGCTTTCTGATCTTGGATTATACTCTAGTTTATTGTGTATTTATAATACATTTCTGTTGCAATTAAGTTTACATTTTAAAACATTTTCGATGTGCAAATTATATGAATTTCAGCCAAACACACAGCAAATATATTTTAAAGACTTTAGCCTCTGTAAATCTGAATGCAATATGCCAATGAAGTTTTTAAATTGTGTCTCTTTCAACTGCTATTGTAATAATGTAATCAAGCTGTAACATAAATATTGTTTCACTTCTTTATTTCCTTTTCACCGAATTGCACATTTGGAATGCACATAAATGAAACTAAAACTATGCTAATCCCTTGCTTATCTCGGCTATCTCTCAGGCCAACCTGTGCACAGGTCTTAAGCCTAGCTTCGTCCCATCTTCCCGTCCCAGTTCACCTCTTCACCCTCTCAGTGCCATCAGTTAATTTAGCAGTTTCGCATTATGCAAAAACAAAAAACTACTTAAGTGCTAAGCTGTGCTGCGGTCCTTTGCCGCATATGCAAATTTCCACAAATTAATTCCAAACTGAACCTTTGAACACCATTCACATTGCGACTGACTGCTGATATAAAAACGTTGCTTCCTTAAACCCCATGCCCATCCTTAAACCCAAACCCTATTGCATTGCGACAGTTGTGTGTGTTGCAACTGCAACTTCATTTGCAACGTCAACGGAAATGCGCATTAACATTGTTTTCATTTGCCAGGGAGCTCTTTTTAACATTTGCCAAACCGCTGACGACTGACGACTGACGCAGCGGAAAACGGAAACTCAGCTCCTCCTCGCCGTACCACCAACGTTCTCCTCCTACTCCTCCTCTCCTTTTGCCACAAGATCCCTGTGCAATTTGTATAAAAAGGCGCTTTAACCTCTTCATTGCTCATTCTACATCTCTTGCAGGTTCACATCCGCCACGAATAGTGGAACATCCCATAGATACGACGGTGCCTCGACACGAGCCAGCAACGCTTAATTGCAAGGCAGAGGGCTCACCCACGCCCACCATTCAATGGTATAAGGATGGTGTGCCACTGAAGATACTGCCGGGTTCACATCGCATCACCCTGCCAGCGGGCGGATTGTTTTTCCTCAAGGTAAGTCCACCACAACACGACAATGTCAGCGACCTCGAGCAAATCGCATTTGAAATACTCTTTCGAGAGTTGACTATGAAGTCATATTTCAGTATTATGCTTACCATATTAAGACTAAAACAATTTCATTATTTCTTAAATATTTTGCTCAAAAGAATGTTTTCTAAATTCTTTCTTTAACTCATAAAAAAAAAATGGAAATAATATTCATCAAAGATTTGAAAACTCGCAGTCTTTATAGATTTCATTGATAAAGGCCTGACAAACTGCAGAAAACTAATTATTAATTTTAAAGTCAATTTTAAGCACATTATGCATTTGTATTAATATAATATTGCAACAAAATCTTATCAATCAAATCCACTATAGGATTCATCATTTTCCCTTAAGAGAAAGTGCCAACGGAATCCTTTGTCATTGTTTGTTGTTAAAGGTTCTTCAGGCGAAAAAAAAACGATTACTCTCTATTCACACTTCTGTACTAGAAACAATAATATTTGCACATTTTTTCATGGAAAAACTTGACGGGATACTCATCGTATCCTTTTGATTCGGATAACGAAATGAGCCTGTGCCATATTTACATTATTGTCAGTGGTTCGCTTACTTATTATTATTATTTCTCGGTTTTTGCTTCCGCCATTTTTACTTATTGTGCTGCATGCATAATTATTTTTTTTTCTGCTTCTGCTGCTGCTGCTGCTGTCTCTGCGCTTTCATTCATAATAACAGACCCAGAAAATATCATATTGTGGGGAAGGGGTCGGGAAAGTCGGCTGCTTTTGCACTGTTTAAACATTTTCATTTTGCCAGGCCATCTGTTGAGTGATGAACAAACTAATTGCTTTTATTTTTTCCTTTACATTTTTATACATATATTTATAAATATATATATATATATATATATATATATATATGATATACATATATATATTTATATATATCTTTACCGAGCTGCAAAAATATTTTTGCAAGCCTTTCGCTGGGGTGGCCAACAACTTCATTAACGCAAGGTAAACAAACATTAAGAGGAACGTCGAGGGAGATATTCTAGGAGAGAGGCCGGCAGGGAAGGCGGGTCAGTAGGAGGCAGTCGAAGCCAAAAGCAGAAGCAGCCAGACAAATAAAGACAAACGGAAGTTGGCAGGCAACGCAGCAAAAGTCAGCAGCCTGATGAGCTTCAAATGAGTGAGTGAATGAGTGTGTGTAGCTGTGTGTGTGTGTGAGTGGGTGTGTGCTCTGTGGCAGGAACAAGGAGCAAGCAGCTGTAGTTCAAGCAATATCAATGTGGCAGCACTTGGACTGAGCACTCAGCAATTTACGACGCAAAAAGCCAACGACGCGCGCGTTGATTATGCTGATGATGCAGTTGGAGACGCTGCTGCTGCGGGCAGAACCTTTTTCGGGTGGTGTTGCAAGGCTCCCGTCTGAATCCTCCATCTAGAGCCTGCCACTTTTCACACTCGATCTGGCTGCCCGACTGGCTGTCTGTGTTGTCTGTGTGCTAGTCTGTGCTTATGTATCCGCATTCACATTCGCATTTTTGCATTTGTATTTGTGTTTGTGTTTGTGTTTGCCTGATGCGAGTGTATTTGTTTATCACTTAAGTGCAAAAAAGGATTCGGTGTGCAGGATTCCAGCAATCAGACTTCAGACACTCTCTTCCGTTTTGCAAATGTTGCTTTCATATATTTTCACTTTATTTTTTGTTGCTGCATCTAACGAGCTTTAAATGAATTAATTCAAAAGCTCTTCCTATGCTGTGAAGCGTGTATGCGTCCTGTGTCTGAGCCATTATTTAGAGCCCGTTTTGCTGTGGGACATTTTTGGCATTTTTGTTAGCTCCGTTGGCGCTAAGTCTGGTTGACTATTGAAATTTTTGATCCCTTTAATTTCGAGCTTGAAAGGTGAGCTTAAACCAGTATTATTTATACATATAAAAATGAGTTTAAATTGAGAATACAAAATTTATATTTTGAATTGCTGACTGACGCATTTGTTAATATAGGACATCTTTTCGCTCTCAATTTATTTTAATTTAAATTATTATTTATTTTATTACAACATTTTTTGGATATAAAAAAATCATTTGCAGATCGAAAACAAATAACTGAAATTCGCAGAAAACGTAAAAAATAATTATAATATGCAATTGTTATATTAAATTGTTCATTGTTACGTTTCATTTCTATTATCTCATTCGACCCTTGGCCACTCAACACAAAAAAAAGCAAAAAAATCATTTATTTATATTTCCTCTCAGTTAATCCTCGACTTTGTTGCAGAACGATGACTGCATAAGGATTACTGCATAAACTATACCACATAAATTCACTGCCAGTTTCATTTTAAATTTAAGCTAAGCATTTTCTTTTATTTTTCCTCTATCTATTTATTTTATTTTCTTTTTTTTTCGAATCTTTTCCATTTTTCTATGTCACTTGCATAATTTACATTCTAATTCCGCCAGCTTTTCGCTGTGCATTTCCCATTCTCTACAGCTCTTGCTTGTCCTCTCTCCGTCTCTCCCTTGCTCTATTTCAATCATTCTCTGTCTCTCTCAAGTTGAATACGATTCATCTTACTTATAATGCGAGTGAGGCTGCTACTTCGCCCAAGCATTATAATAACGAGGGGTGCTCTAAAGCCAAAGCCCCGAAAATGACAGCCCAAAACTATGCAACACTATAAAATTGTTCGCAACTGAATAGAGTAACCAGCGAATGGGAGGAGAGAAAGAGAGTGAGAGCGAAAAAGAAAGCACATAAAAATGTGGCAACTTTAATGCGGCACAAAGTTTACTCAGGGTTCTGTCTTTAAGTAACAATGAGCGACAAGCGAATGGGGAATTTGCAATAAAATACAAGAAGGCACAAGCGTATACAATGTCTGCATGTGTGTATGAGTGTGTGTGTGTGTGTGTGTGTGTATGTGTGTCGAGGAAAAGCGCGCGCCCGAAAAGAAAAAGAAGAAAAGCTGAAGTGTAGTGAAGAGTGACAGTGGAGGAGCGAGCAACAGGGAGACAGACAATAATTTACGTAACTGCACGAAAAAAAAAACGGCGAAGGACCAGTCAGACAAATGTTGTAGCTCACACTCACACACAGGGGGAGATGGAGTAGTAAACGGAGAGAGAGAGAGAGAGAGAGAGAGAGGGATACACATGATTTGTAGCAACTATGCGCGTGTATTTGTGTGCGCCACTTTGGTTTTGCCTGCCGCACATCATCAGCAGCACCAGCAGCAGCTGAAGAGGCAACAACATCAACTGAATCCTTGTGGCACTCTCCTCTTCCTGCTGCACTCCTCCGCTCATCCTTGACTGAAAGTTAGAACTCTGGCTTGGGCCATTCGGGTATATTTGTACATCTGTCTGGGGGTGCTCAAGTGTTTGCATGTAATGCGTTCGTTTCCATCGTCTAAATGTTTATTTAAATGCCTGCCACATTTGGCAATTGTGGCAGTAGTTTTGTGGCAAGCTTTAAAATGCAATCAAGCATTTGGCGAGCAGCGAGCAGCGCATTTAAATCAAGTACAGAATGGAGAGTTTTGTCGTGTTTGTATTTGTTATATGTACTTAATTAAAAACTGGCAAAACACTTGCCACAAGTTAAGCGCAGCCAAGTTAATGCCACACATTGCTGCAGCTGCCACTTGCCGCTGGGCATAACTTTTAACTGGCGGCGCGTGAAGTACATTTTAATGAGTTTACAAACGCTTGACACATTCGCAGCTACATAAAAATGAAGAATTTTATATACATCTCGCAACTGGAGTCAACTTTCGAGGGCAAACACTGCGTATACTTTATATATGACTTTATATGTACATATACTTATGTTTTTTACGAGTGGTGCAAGTGGAAATCACTTTGAGAGTTGCTTAATAAACGACTTAACAGGTGGCAAAGCAGTCAACTAGATGGGCAATAAGACTTAAATAAATGCGTAGCAAATCCTTGCCATAGCCACAAGGAAGGATAGAATAAAGAGTTTGTTAAGATGCAAATATTGGCAAGTCTTAGATAAACAGCTTTCTGTTTACATATCTATTTTTGGCATGCTTATATAGGCAATTTCTTATTTATATTTATAGTATTTTGTAAACTGTTTTACATCAAACATCACTCAATTCTCATCAGCAAAATATTGATTCATTTATTGTTTTTAACGTTTGTATTGCTTCACTTGTTATTAATTCAAATCGCAATTGACAACTTTTCATTTTAAATCTCAGCATCAAAATCTTTTAATATTATATGTGCCATATACAAATGACACTTTATATCCATTTACCTGTTGCTTGCAACAATTCCACTGTGACTGCTGGTGACAGCGAATTTAACCAATTTTGCTGACTAGCTCGATATCAAGCTCAATAAAAATCATTTACACGTCACATTTTACCGACTTTAAATTTAAACAAAATTATAAAGCGCTCGCTTCCACTCGCTTTGTCTATCACTCACTCTCGACTGTCTCTTCGGCACTCGCTTTCTCTATCCCTCTTCCTCTCTCTCTCTCTCATTCTCTCTCTCTGTCTCTCTTTCGCTCGCTCTCTATCGCTGGCACACACAATTACAAAATGTAACAACATGAAAACGAAATGGCTCCCAAATGAAATGTTGTAAATTTATGGGTATTTTAAATTAAAACGGAAGCGTGTTTTCAACGCGCGACTACACACAGCAAAAAACACTCACACTTACTGACACACACACACACACACACAGTCAATATATTTTATAGCCGCAGTGCTGCCCCTCGGCTGCTCTTCCTTGCCCCCGCAACTGATTTAAAGACGCACGTAGCACACGGCAGAGTTGCTGCCTCTGCTGCCTCTGCTGCTGCTGCTGCTGTTGTTCCTGTTGTTATTTGTTGTTGTTGTTTTTTGTTGGTGTCAAATCAGTTTCAATGTTTGCTGGCAGCACGCACAAAACGACAAACAAGAAATGGAAGAAAGTACAACAACAACAACAACAACAACAACAGCAATAGCAACAACAAAGCGCAGCCAATTCGCAGCAATTCGCGTGGCTCAAGTCATTAAAGAAATAAATAAATTTATGTGACTTTCGGCGCAGTTTCTTTTGCCTTATCCTGTCCCTTGGTTCCTGTTCCTCTTCCTGTCCTAACCAAAAATTTAATTTCAGCGAGAAAACACATCAGAACACAGAAAAGCAAAACGAAAAGCAAAAAATCGAAAATACTGAGCAATATATAGATTACATTGTCTGGCTTAGACTGCAGCGCTTACATTTTTATTTGTAAGCGTTGCCATTGTAACGGATTTGGATTATATTTTTCCTTTTTTTTATTATTATTAGAAAAGGATGTCAGACACAGCGACTGCCAGCTTCTCGACGCATTTTATATAAAATATTAATAGCAACTGGTGCACAGGCAACTAATGAGCTTAGCTTTCTGCTCCGCAACAGCAGTCAGCAGTTGCACAATTCGTATGGCACGAGTCGTATGCGTAATATTTTTAAAACTCCTCCCTACAGGTTAATGGGACAATGCAGTCTGCAAACTGAGATGCCAAGTGAAATTTAAAATAATTTTATACCTTTTACAGATCTATATACGGTAAAAAAGATGATCAAGATTTAATTTTTTGTATTTATATTTCACAAGATAATTTCATTGGAAATACTTGCAAGTTCCATATTTATTTAATTTACCTTGAAAATGGGCATAATAATAGATAACGTAATGAAAATAGTGTCTCTTACTCTAATCTTTCAGCTCATGAGTCCTTTATCTATTTGCCTGAAAAGACTTCAAACACATATTTAATATATTTGTCTGACATACTTACACTGATGCTGGGCATAATAAGGCAGATGGGAAGAGATATAAATACAAAGGTCTAGATAAATATATGGTATATTTATATTTAAGATAGCAATGCAAGAAGTTTTGCCCGAAGTAAGCGCTTTGCCTTTGTGTTGCCAGCATGACAATTGAGATGCCTGAAGCGCATTCGCTTATTTGTTTTATAAAGCGCACCCGCGGCACAAAATACACACACTTAAAGCACACCCACGCACACATACACACTCAACGACACATGAGCAAGATTAAATGAAAGAATAATAGAGCTGAAGAACCCTTTTGTCATCTTCACTTAGCGCAACACTTAATTTCACTTGGATGAGGCACAGAAGTTGTGTAAATTGTGCGAACTTTGTAGCTGCTCCTGTAGAGATAAATATGCCACACACACAACACAACACACTCAAGGCATACACACACACACACACACACACACACACACACAACACAACGCATTTGACATTTAATTTTAAGCGCATGTTGGGGAATTTCTTTTGTGCGCCAAAAACAAATAAACAAAGTGAAACACAAAAGCAGTCAGCGGAACAACAAATGCACAGGGCAAAGTAAGTAGTGGGAGTGCTGACAGGGTAGGGGAGAGGGCGCGGCGATGTGGAGTTAACAGAGGAGACAAGAAGTAACTATAAAGTTGCTCGAGAGACATTTTATGATTTGAGCACTTGAAGGCAGCAGACGCGCAACAGACAACAGATTGCTGACTGTTTATTATGGCCCAAAAAGACAGGGCAACAAAAAGGGGCAAAGAGCAGTACACGCAAAGGGGGCGAGAGATATGTAAGAGAGACGCATAGAGAGAGAGAGAGAGAGAGAAAGAGAGAGAGTGGGAGCGAGAGAGTGCGTGAGAGACTGCAAATCATCGTCTTGCAAGTTGTAAAATCACTTTTTGCAGCCCATTTGCGAAATGACAATGGGAAAGAAAGCAAAGCAATCTGAAATATGACATAACTTATTGTATACCCTATTCTGGGCTGCAATTAGTGGGTAGCTTAGGTTGATAAGCTATAAACCAAATAAGAGGAGCTTTAAATGGAAGCCATTCAGCAAGCTGTACAATTTTGAAAAGATAAATAAGCAAGTCAATATATAGTAAAAGTCTGCTCAGAATTCACTTTTGTAAGCTGAAATTTAATTTTAAAATATCCTCATAATTTTTCTTCCTTTTAAAAACATTTGAATATTACTACATTTAATTTTATGTATAACTATAAAACTGTTGAAGTTTTGCTTAGTTTTAGGCATGAGGCAAACGTCTTTCACTGAACATGACAGGGAAATTAAAGGCCTGTCAGTCAGTCAAACTCTACTTAAGATTCACATGCAACAATACCCCTCTAAAGGGGTTTGCAACAGAAAAAACAATCGTTTACTTATTTCAATTAAAATTTGCTCACATTTGGCCCACAACTCAATGCTTTTACACAACTTCTCAACTTATTTGGCTTTTCCTACTTCTTTGCAGGTTGTCAATTCACGTCGCGAAACAGATGCCGGCATTTACTGGTGCGAGGCCAAGAATGAACTGGGCGTGGCCAGGAGCCGCAATGCCACATTGCAAGTGGCGGGTAAGTCTTATATACATATATATTCTCATAGTCTACATCACACACACAGATACACAGAGACACACACACACACCACATGCTGTTTCTGCTGCTGTTGGAAGCCACAGTCTTCACTCAGCAGGCGTTTGCGTTTTTAATATTCTAAATTGATGTTGATTTTTGCCACAGTTGTTGTTGGGTTCCGATATGCTCAGGGCAGCTCTGTCATTTATTTTTTTTTTGTTGTTGTTGGCAGTTGGGGGATTTTAGTGGGCGTAGCACCACCGCCCACTTAACTAACTAGCTGAGCTGCGTTTACAAGTTTTCCGCATGAACGCACCCACTTGTCTCGTCAGTGGTCTCTGTCGCTATTTCTGCTCTTGCCTCTGCCTCTATTAACCCCTTTATATTTTTTCTTGATCCTATTTTATTTTGGTATTCGTTTTTTTTTTTGGTGCTATTTTTGCTTTTTGCCATTTTTTGACTTTTGAAACCTTTTCTAGCTGGTTAGTTGGTTGCTTGGCTGACTGAACGGATTGAGTTGAGTTTTTTTTTTATACTTTTTGTACGCAGTGTGGTTAGCTTTGTGTGTGTGATTTATGGGTGTATGTGTATGGAGTATATATATATTTTGGGTTGCGAAAGGTCTGTTTGACAAGAACTTGTGCTGTCACAATAAATTTGAAAATGAACCACTTAACTCGTGCAGAAAACACAATCAAATTTGTTTGCACATGTTCAACTAACAAAAAAAAAAATTTCAAACATTCTTCAATATAATTTTGTAAGACTCGAAACCCATTTAAATATATGCATATCTTCTTATTTAGAAAATAAAGTAAAATATGTTCATAAGTCTTTTAGAACTAAATTTCAATTATTTTAATGCAAAACCAATTTCATGATCATTTTTCACCTAAGAACTGTGGCGTATTTGGAGGCTAAAAGCGGGGCATTTGTGGCTCCGTTTGAACTCCCAATTGGCCCATTGGCACCGCAGACCGCCACTTTGTCTTTTGTTGGCTAATACTTCTTTTATTTGCTATGCTCTTTCATTCCTTACCGCCGCCCACATGAAAATCGATATTGTTTCCTGACGTTGCGAGTTCATTTTTTTTTTTTTTTTTGGGTTTTACTTCCATGTGCTGTTTTATTTTCTTTCTTTTTTTATTTTTGATACAGCTCGTGCATAGCCTCAGCCAGTTTGGTTTGCTTTTTGCGGTATCCTTGGGGAATATTTTTCAATATTTGCATGTAAATCACGAAAAGCACGTCAAATTTGTTTGCTTGGTTAAAACGTCGTTATTGCGACTCTGTAGCTGGCTGACTTGGCTAAGAGACTGCAGAGGGTAATAGGGAGACAGAGCTATGGCAAAAGGCGTTCACATTGATTGGGTTAGGCAATAAAATCTAGCAAGAGGATGCAGGAAAAAATAAATATGCGGTTCACTTGCTCACTTGTCGGGGGCTTTGTCAATAATAAACATAAGTTGCCCATTTTTGATGTTGTCAGCGTAATTTCTGGCGAATGCCGTCACATTACGCATACGCAATGTGTGTATGCTCAATAAAAAGGGTGAGACTACAAACTCAAACATGGAACCCACTTAAGTTTCACGTCTGAGTTTTACCTGCATATTATTAATTCTGCATGGTTTGCAAAGTAACTTTAGATTTGTATTGAAACTTAAACACCATGAGTACGATTGAGATAATAATTGAAATTATTTGTAGTATCATCATCAATCAAATCCAGGAAAATTCGAATCAAAGGTCTGAAGCGATTTTTATTGGATATAAATCTGTCAATATACTATAATACATTCATATAAATAATGTATCTTTAACAACGTAGATGTTTAATTGATCTTTTAATTTATCACACGATGCGCATATAAATAAAATTGGTTTTCTGAGAGAAAAGTAAAAATCTGCTGTAATTATTGATCGTTTTAAAAACTAACTTGAATCGAGCTTTGCTTTATCATAAATCTTCGCATATATATATAAATTTATACACAATGGCCTTATAAATATTGCGTTAACGGTCATTTATTAACTCATTATCAGCAGCTGGCATTTTGCACCTTTTCAGCGCGCGTTTTCCGCTTGACTGAGTCACGACCTCGAACCAAAACCGAACCGATTCAAACCAAACTGAACTCAACCGAACCGCATGGCCTACAACTTTCGCTCGTGCCACTGAACCTGACACTGATTATGACTTTGATTAATTTATTGATGGTTGGCGTGTTTCCTGCTGTGCTCAGCTATCGCCTCCTTCCCGCTCCCATTCCGTTGGCCTCGTTCCGTGTGTCCGGGTTCGGGACTTGGGTTCGAGTTTCGGCAACCAGCTCCAAAGCTGCTGCTATTTTGAGCGCATTAAAAGTTTTGTCAGTGGCAAAAAAAAAAAACATGAGGAGGGGCAACAGCCGGCGGAAGGAAGGCGAATTCGCTTTCGTGTTCACTTTTGCCATGCGTTGAAATATTTTGATTTATGTTGATTTATAGACATCACTTTAAATTTAATAAAAGTCATGCTTCAAGAGTTTTTCTTCTTTTTTTATGAAAGATTTTAAACTAAGGCCAAAGTAAATGCGCTTATTCACTTTGCAGATTAAAATAAAATAAAAAAATCCTCAAAATACTGTAAAATAAAATAAAAAAAGTGAAATTTAATTTACGTAAAAGCAGCTGCCGCACTCTGGATTTATACGTTATATATTTTGAATACGCTGAATGCGTCCAAGTTGAATGCACAAAGCTCGCTTTTCAGGACAGCACCAGCAGCAGAAAGTACAACAAAAAATATTTTGCGATGCTTTTCAAGTGCTTGAAAGTTACTTGATTTATTATACTACTCCCACGCTTTGTGTGTCTATATATGTATATCTGTGTGTGTGCGGTGTGCGGTGTGTGTGTGTGTGTGGGACAAATATTCGCCTAGGAAATCGGTCTAGCTGCTGGGTGGAAGGTGTGCAAATTACAGGTTTGCAATTTGACCACAACTGCAAAAAGGGAGATGCTAAGCAAACCGCACGAGATATGCAAAAAGATGGACGAGTATAAAAAGAAGCAGAAACAGAAGCAGAAAGAAGAAAAAAGAAGGAAATGCCACGCAAAATAAATGCAGACAGCTGAGTTAGTGCCTTAAATCTGCGGTTGGCAATATGCAAAATGTTGATAATAGCGTGATTTACTATGCGGCAGGGTTAAGAATTGCTTTAGAAATGCGTTTTGGTTAAAGGTTTGAATGCAGGTTTCTCGGCTAGCAAAAGAAGCGCATGAATAATTTGCAATGCAGCTATTATTCCACAACGATTAACTGAGTGGTTGAAGAAGAACTACTCGATATTATTAGATGGGAAGGCATATACTAATAAAATCTTATCCACTAGCGAGCAAATATGAATAAGATTTGATTTTAACAAATTCCTAAGGTGGATATTATTTTATTCCAGCAATAATTTGCTCAAAGCTGAATGGCTTTTCAGAAGCAATGTTTTGTTTTTACCAGGGCTTGCAATCGAATATAATAAAACTGATCAGAACTATCAATATTTGCATTGCAACTGTGCACATTGATATCCTAATTGATATATTTCTTGTCAATTTGACATTTGCAAGCGATTCGACAAAACTTTCCCTGTTTGTCGCCGACTGCCAAAGCGAAAGCAAGCTATTCCAAAAGTACTCCGCCTGCATCCAAAAAGGAATTGAGAATTTAGAATGGATGAACCAATTCTTTGGGCTCGTGTTTTGAAGGTGCTCGGCCGCACCGGCTCCCAGGGACAGAGTACCCAAGTCAGGTTGGAATTTCTGGGCGAGCAGAATCGCCAGATCATAGGCTATGTGAAGGGACCGGTGCGTGAGGGTGACATTCTGACCCTGCTGGAATCGGAGCGTGGAGCTAGACGTCTCCGCTAGAAAAATTGTGAAAATTCTCCGAGAACACCACTAATAATTAAATAATAATTTATAAGAGTGAGAGAGAATTCCAATCTGCAAACACTTGAATGAAATGTATATGAAATAAATTATTAAACACAAATTCGCAGGGCTTTGCGAATAATTTAGAGCAATTTAATTACAGTAATTTGTAGTTATCAGTGTTTAATCTATAATTTATTTGCTATTAGCTATGTGGTTTTCCTAATTGCTTGTAAAAGTCGACGTCACTCATTGCTCATTGCATGACTTGCTCTTCTTGCAGCTTATCGATAATACTATCGATTGTTGGCAAAATTAATAACCGAAAACATAAAAATGCGCTCAATTGCAAAAGAGCTCGGGCATTAATTTAAGTGTTGTTCAGCCCAAAAAATGAGAATAAACAGTGGATGCATTATATTTGACATAATTAAATTAAGTTGACGTTGCCAGACTTATTTATTTTTTTTTACGAAAAATTGCTGTGGCTATATGAGAGTGCTTAAAGGTGTGTGTGTGTGTGTGTGTGTGTGTGCGTGTGTATGGCGTATGAAAAGCACATTTATGCCATTTACCAACAATTTATCTTTGCTGTCAGGCCGCAAACACCCACAGCAACACACCTATACACACACACACACGCACACACACATAAAGAGTGGCATATAGCCGCAGGTTAAGGCAGGACAGGGACTGGCATTTATCATGCAAAACCAAGATAATTTATAACCACCAACGTGGAATCAAATGGACAGAGGCCATCACACACAGATACACACACACACACACACACACACACACAGATACACACACATACACACAGACAATTGCTAAAGCTCTCGCTGAGTTTTCTACTTCCCTTTGCCGCATTTTGCAGTGCTTCGCGATGAGTTTCGCCTGGAGCCGCAAAATACACGCATCGCACAGGGTGACACAGCGCTGCTGGAGTGTGCGGCACCGCGCGGCATCCCGGAACCGACGGTCGCCTGGAAGAAGGGTGGCCTCAAATTGGATTTGGATGGCACGAAGCGTGTACGCATCGTTGATGGCGGCAATTTGGCCATACAGGATGCACGTCAGAGTGACGAGGGTCAATACCAGTGCATTGCCAAGAATCCAGTTGGTGTCCGTGAATCATCCCTAGCCACGCTCAAAGTACACGGTAAGTAGAAGAGACACAGCATACCCCCACTCCCAATACCCACATCAGGCAGCACCTCACCTCAAATCAATGTGTCGTGTTCAATTTGCTGGAATGTGACTTGGGTTGCTTTTCACTGTATGTGCGTGGGTTTGGCTTATGTGCAGCTAAATGCTAACGGTAAGCGTTTCATTATGTTTATTGCAGTTAAGCCGTACATCATACGTGGACCACATGATCAAACGGTATTAGAGGGCGCCTCCGTCACGTTCCCCTGCCGCGTCGGCGGCGATCCCATGCCTGATGTCCTCTGGCTCCGTACAGCCTCCGGTGGCAATATGCCGCTAGGTAAGCGACCAATCAACATCATTCGCTTAGACAATTCCCATAATTTGATGTGTGTGTGCTAACTTATTTCAGACCGTGTCAGCGTGCTGGAGGATCGCAGTTTGCGCCTGGAACGCGTCACGATTGCCGATGAGGGCGAATACAGCTGCGAGGCGGACAATGTGGTGGGTGCCATCACTGCGATGGGCACTCTGACAGTGTTCGGTAAGTGAACGCTTCAACTCTCTGACTCAATGATATGTGCTCAAAGTGACTGCTGAACATGGGTTTAATCTGTGTGTAGAGATTATTTTGTTAATGGCATTTTATAGAACACTAAACGGTCTTAAAAGTCTCATGAAACATTAAATCTTAATGCGTTGGCAGTCAATAAAATCTAACGCTAAATTCAATTTATGTTAATTATTTTAAAAGTTCATGAAAGCTATATCTAAATATTGTTTTGCCTCATTTGAAAGTAAATGCTAAAGTAAAGCATTAAATTAGAAATAAAATACTGTCGGAATACAATTATTGTACGAGTATATCCATTTGGTCGCAATGGTTTCACATGAATTCTGTTTATTTTTTCGGAGTTTGATGATTTGATGATTTGCCAGTGTTTAATAACAGAGCTTGTATGTTCGATTATACATATATATAAATATATATATATATATTATATATATCGATGCTGAAAGTTTGTTCAACACTTTATCGTTTACTCTTTTCTGAACACAGATGAATTGAATGATCAAGCGTCTATTTTAAGTTGTCATTGAGCCACACAATTATTTAGCGCTAGTCGAGCACATTTAGCTAATTAGTTTATCCCTATATATATATATATATATATATGAACACACCCACACACCAACACACATATATTCGCACACTGTAGCGCCCCCGAAATTCATCCAACGTCCCGCCAGCAAATCCGTTGAACTGGGCGCAGACACATCGTTCGAGTGTCGCGCCTCGGGCAATCCTAAGCCCACCATATTCTGGACAATCAAGAACAACAGCACGCTGATTTTTCCGGGTGCACCGCCCCTGGATCGCTTTCACAGCCTGAACACGGAGGAGGGTCATTCGATATTGACGTTGACACGCTTTCAACGCACCGACAAGGATCTGGTGATTGTGTGCAATGCAATGAACGAGGTGGCCAGCATAACGTCGCGGGTGCAGCTCATCCTCGACTCCCAGGAGGATCGACCACCGCCCATAATCATTGCGGGGCCGGTGAATCAAACGCTGCCAATCAAATCGCTGGCAACGCTGCAGTGCAAGGCAATTGGTTTGCCCAATCCAACAATATCGTGGTATCGCGATGGGATTCCAGTGCATCCCAGTGCCAAGCTGAACATAACGGCTGCTGGTGATTTAATTATCTCCGATTTGGATCGTCAACAGGATCAGGGCCTGTACACGTGTGTGGCCAGCTCGAGGGCTGGCAAGTCCACATGGAGCGGTTTCCTGCGCATTGAGCTGCCCACGAATCCAAACATCAAGTTCTATCGTGCACCCGAGCAAAGTAAATGCCCCACGGCGCCGGGGCAGCCGACAGTGCTGAATGCCACTGCAGCGGCAATGACAATTGTGTGGCCTACCAGTGACAAGCTGGGCTCATCGCCCTTTCACGGCTACAGCGTGGAGATGTATTGCACGAACAAGAGCAAGACCTGGATACCGATAGCAAGCAGACTAAGCGAGCCAATTGTCACCGTGGATAGCTTGGAGTCGGGTGCCGCTTACATGTTCATTGTGCGTGCCGAGAACGCTTTGGGCTTCTCGCCACCCTCACCCATCTCGGAGCCGATTACGGCTGGGAAGCTGGTGGGTGTGCGCGATGGTAGTGATGCCTCATCGGGTGGCTCGGTCAGCTCACAGCTACTGCTCAGTGATGTGGAGACACTGTTGCAATCGAATGATATTGTTGAACTGCTCGAGGCAAATGCCAGCGATTCGACAACTGTCCGATTGGCGTGGGACATCGATAGTGGCCAGTATATCGAAGGATTCTATTTGTATGCGAGGGAGCTGAGGTCAGCTGAATACAAGATGTTAACGCTGCTCAACAAGGGTCAGGGGCTCAGCTCGTGCACCGTACCCGGCTTGGCCAAGGCGTCTACGTATGAGTTTTTTCTTGTGCCATTTTACAAGAGCGTGGTAGGCAAACCATCGAATACTCGATATGCCCGCACCCTGGAAGATGGTAAGGACTCTCGCCCATAATGCTTATGCTTTTGCTGTCCAGCTACAGCTGCCATTTGCCTAATCTGCTGAATTCCACGTGGTCTTTACTCTCACTAATCCCGAACTCATTTGTTTTGCTTTGCTTTTCTCTCATTCTCTTTGGCTCGTTGTTTGCAAAACAAACAGCGCCCGAGGCACCGCCGTTTGGCATGGAGGCCATCCAATTCAATCGTACCTCTGTCTTCCTGAAATGGCTTCCCCCACATCCGAATCGCACCCGTAATGGTAAGTACTAAGCAAATCCCCATTTTGAGCCCTCATCTAATAGGCGTCTTACAGTGAGCCATGGCAACTAACCAACCTCATTTGTAATAGACCACAAAAAATTTGAGGTTGAGCTAAATCTTATATTTTATTGATAATCTAGCTATGCTTAAACAAATTAAGATGATTTTTTTTGGAAAACCAATTTATGTGGGGCTTCGAAAATTATATTTGAAAAATATATTGAAATAGATCACAAAAAATCGGATGTTTTTTTCAAGGCATTAAATTCATTTAATATGATAATTCTAGTTAAAGAATGATAGTTTTTAAAAATACCTTATAAATCTACTTTAATTCAGCTTAAGCTAATCATTAATCTTCATGCAACAAAATGTTCCACAAAAACTACCAACCAACTCGCCATTTTGTATGCAAGGCATTTAAGTAATCGGTTAAGCGAATAAGTAACTATTTGCCATGTGCCCGTTGTTAACATTTAATTTCATTTGTCATTTGTGCCGTCTCTGACTAAATCTCTCTCTCTCTCTCTCTCTCTCTCGTTCTCTGCTCCGTTCGTTCGCAGGCATCCTCACCAGCTACAATGTGCTCGTCAAGGGACTGGATGTGCACAATACGACGCGTATATTCAAAAATATGACCATTGACGCGGCGACACCGACGCTGCTGCTGGCGAACCTCACCACTGGCGTCACCTACTACATTGCTGTGGCGGCTGCCACTCGCGTCGGCGTTGGTCCCTACAGCAAACCGGCCGTGTTGCGCATCGATGCGCGCACCCAATCACTGGACACCGGCTACACGCGGTGAGTGGTTGGTGGGGCGGTGGGTCAGTGGGTAAAATGTGGAAATGGGAATAGGTACGGTTTATTGTGTCTGTGTCTGCGTCTGCGTCTGTGTGTGTGCGTCAAGCTCATTTGACTGCCAGCCGTTTTGGGACAAAAGGACAGCAGAAGCTGAAGCTGAAGCAGGCGTTGGAGTTGGAGCTCTTGCAGCCACAGTCACATCAATCCATTAACAGCAAACGACAATGGGCGTTTTGAGAATGGGGAAATGGGCAGTGGGCATGGGAATGAAGCGTGAATGGACTACTATGTCGGACTACTATGTGACCATTAAACTAAGCCTCGCCAAGGCACGTACTTCCTGGCCAGTATCAATTTGCTCATTCCGGTTTCTTTCTCTACTCTCTGTTCTCTCCCTCTCTCCCACTCTTCGTCACTGTTTCTATTCTCTATTGTGCACAGCTATCCCATCAGTCGTGATATTGCCGATGACTTTTTAACGCAGACCTGGTTTATCGTCCTGCTGGGCTCCATCATTGCCATAATTGTGTTTCTATTGGGCGCATTGGTTCTATTCAAGCGCTATCAATTTATCAAGCAGACCTCGCTGGGCAGTTTACATGGTGAGTACGGTTATCCAATCCTCCTTTATACCTCACACTCCCCCTCCCCAGCAGACAGCTTAAATTTCTATTCTATTCCGTTTTTTTTTTCTATTTATTTTACTTTTTTTGTTGTTGTAGATTAAGTTTTGGTGGCAGCAGCTTAGTTCGTCTGGATTTAAGGAGCAGCTTTTGTGTGTGTGTGTCTGGGTTTCAGCCTTATGCTGGGCGGTAATTGCTTGGTATTTGAAATTTATGAGGTGTTTGCTCTATTGAACATTGGAAAATCGTCACAGCTTATAGGCGTTGAGGATTTTATGGCGCAATTTGGGGGATTAGCTTTTAAATCTTTTAGACATTTGCACTCGATGAACCCAAAGCTAAAGCAAATTATATTTGTGTATATATTTAAGTGTCAATTGAGCGGAGGATTTTCCATTTATTTGCATAATTAGGAAAGGAGACCCTTAAATCGTTTACATATTTACATTTATTAAACCACGAATAGAATATAAACATTATTTTGAATATAAATATATGTTTTTAAACATTAAATATACTAATATAAACTGTTGCAAGTATGCAAACCTTTAAAATAAGAGTATCTAACTTCAAATCATGATTTCATCCCAGAACTTTTAGGAAGCCGTCAGAAACAGATATCTTAAGCATACAGTTCACAGTTTTAATAAATGGATTCCCAGATTGAACAGCTCCATTTGGCTGTCCCAAACACACACATAGAGAGAGAACCGCAGGAAAAAAGGCGAAACTCGACTTTATTTGATAAGATAATTTTGTGTGAGCGCCAAGCTTGGCCAAGCAGCAGTCGTAGAGGTCATATAATCTATGATTTATGAGCGCTCGTTTATGGCTGGTCTCAATTAGGCTGCCGTTTTGTTAGCCCCAGAAAGCTACACAACACGCACTCATAGCATTAGCTAGGCAACTCCGAATCTAGCCGTACCTACGGTAATCATCTTGTGGAGCCGAAAGCAAAAGCTCGAAGGTTAAAGCAGCGATAAAAGATAAGCACAAGTAGGGAGCGCGGGGAGGGAGTGGAGATCGAGTTGGGGCGGGTTGGGGCCGGTTGTGTCTGTTGAAACGACAAATGCGCACGTGAAAATCACATCAATTGTCTAGTAAACTCTAAAAAGGCAAAAAGTGGAGCGGGTGGAAGGGGAACAACTTGCTTGCCTTGCCAATTGAATATAAAATGTTATTTCCGTCTTTTATTATTTGCACGTTGCCCTTTTTTTGCGTTCTTGTTCTTGTTTTTGGGATTGGGGAACGGGTCTACGCCTTTAGCCGTGTTGTAATTGGCGCTGCTAACGAGGCTTACGACCAGCAACTTGCTTGCTACCTGCTGTACGTCGTCAGCCCAACTAGTGCTATCTTCATGTGTATTTATTCGATATATTCATTCATTCGTTCGTTCACTCGCTTTATTTCAGGCAATCACGCAATCGGCACCGTGCGAAAGTTTCCAACGTTGCCTATGAACGGTGGCAGTGGAGGCGGAGTCGGCGCTTGTATTGGCAACAATGCTGCTGGCAACGCGGGCATTTCCAACTCGAATGGGCTATGGATCGATCCGAGTGGCGGTGTTTGGCGACAGGCCGCTGGCTCATGTACAACAAAGGAGCAACTTCCGGGCTATGCACAGGCCACAGCACCGCAAGGACAACGTGGACAGGGACAGGGACAGGGACAGGAACAGAGGCGGAGACAGCAACAAGGACAATCAAACACACAACAGCCGCTGCCTGATTATGAGAGGTGAGCATGATTTGAAGCTTTTGGGCAGAAGGGTTGGATCGCATTAAATTGGATTGGATTGGGTTGCGTTGGGTTGGAGGATTCGGTTTGGTTTGGTTTATCTGCCGTGTGCGCACAGGAAGTTGCCTTAATATCCTGCCTACGGTTCGCTGCCTGTTTAATTACGAAAAATTTCGAGAGGAGTCCCGAATAACCACGCCAAAATCCTTAAATGTTTTACTATCAGGGCTGTGGGGAGGGTTTGCTTGTGGGTATAAAGAAAATACCGAGTGCCAGGCCGCACTATTTACGATTCGCTCATAAAAATTGCAGAGCTGCAGTCGCATCCACTTCAATAAGTTACCAAACCACCACCGCCCCCAACCCCGCAACGCAACTCCACAAACAAAAATAACAACACCAACAACAACAATAACAGCAACCGCCATTAAATTGTTACACTTGAACGGGTTTTACTTTGGGCCATATCGTTTGCCAGTGCCTGGTACTGCTGCCCATTCTGCTGCTTTCTTTCTATTTTCTTTTTTTTTATAGCTGTGGGGGGCTGTACGAGCTCCACTCGGCCTTACCGGAGCTTTACTGCTCGCCCATCAGCACCCCGAGCCCATCGCTGCCATCAAAAGTGCGGCCATTTATGCTGGAGTCCCTTAATTCATTTCCATATACGACCGTGAATTTCATATTTTTAAATATTTGTCTGTTTGTTTTGCCCTTATTTCGATTTTTTTGGAGCCTTCTGTTTTCTCTCCTTTTTTTCGAGCGTGTTTAATGCAATTTCTTTTGTGACTCTTGTAACGTGAAATGTGTGGCAAGCGTCTGGCATTATAAAGTTAATAAATGAATTAAAAATGAGTGAATTCCTTACAATTCAAATAAATTTAAATATAGGCAACACAGATTAGATGTGCAATTGGAATTCAGGATAAATATGTGTGATTATCATTGTAACTAGTAAATTTATGGGTATACTCAAAATGTACTATAGAGTATATAAAAATAGACATAGGTAAGAAATATTAATTAAAATGCATTAGTAATTCTTATATTTAACAATTGGAGAAGAAATAATAGTATCAGGAATCCTGGATATATCCTTGTGACTATCATTATATTCCATATGCAGTCAGCAAGATAGAAATTGTTCTCAAATTGAAACACCGGGTTGTATCTCTTACTTAGACATATTTGTCTTCGTTTGATTTAAACAGCATTTCTTGTAACATTCTTATACAATTTAGTTTTGTTTCACACTTGTTTTGGCCCTCTGCTTAAATCCACATCGCTTTAATCCAATTTTATCCAAGTATCCCATACTCCTTCCTAGCTTTTACTTCTTACTTAACACAATTTGCGCCGTGTTTTTGTTTTTCTTGTTTTTTTCTTAATGCTTGTGTACATTTTTTTCTCCCATTGTTTTTTTTTATTTTTATTTTTATTTTTTTGGTGTTTGCTCAAAAGTTTCCTTTAAAGCTTAATGTAGCGTTGTGGCAACAATAACTGAAAAGCAAACAAGGCGCAATAAAAAGACGCAACTGCTGGCGACATATTGCTGTTCTTTGTTTTTTTCTTTCTCTTTCTCTTTTCTCTGTTTTACAACCACCGCCACGCCCCGCTGCACCACAGCACACCAACGCTCCCCTCTCCGTCTTTTGTGCGTATTTATTTGCGGCATTTTACGCATTTATTTGTTTTTGAGTTTGTTTTCTTTTTTTCTGCTTGTGTTCTTTTCCAGCAACTGAGGCAGATATCTGCCCCACTCTATTCAACATGCCCCCTCCACGTCCCCTCCCCCACACACGACACTACAATTCGTGCACTTCCTATTGGCGTGCCCCATGTTCATCCCTTCTGCCGCTTCTCCCGCACATTTTTCTAATGCTGTTGCCACTTCCGTTACGCGATTTTCATTATTTCCGTTTCAATTTTTCCGTTGTGTACTTTTTAGCAACTTTTCTGCGCTGTTGCTTTTGTTGTTACTGTTGTTGTTTTGCATTTTAACAACGTTGTAAAGTCGTAAAAAAACACAGACACACACACACACACACATCACACACCCGCCACCTTGTTGTGGCACTTGGCACGCTTGCGACGCCGTCATTTGAATTTCCAATTAAAATATTTAATTTCTTTTCGAGTTGTCTGATTTTCAACATTATGGCCTCCAAGCGTACAACATCTTGTACTGCATATTATGAATCCCCCATACTCGGTAGCCCATCTCCCATTTCGCACCCCCCTCCAGCAAATGTATTTGGTTTATTAGCACGAGAACGTAATTTTCACCGCTAAATTAACAATTAAAAATTGATAGCCCCGAGGGAAGCTGAAGCCGCCACCTCCTAGATCCCAGTCCCATTCCCAGTCACATCCACAGTCAAGTCCAAGCCTTAAGGATTTAGCATATGCAAATGCCTTGGCAGGTCTACGCTTGCGAGAGGGGTGAATGTTGGGTTGGGGGAGAGTTGGTTGGTTGGGAGTTGTTCGACAGGCACTTGGGTTCCCTTGTTGCCGTCACGTTTAATTGCTGGAAAATTTCAAATTCCGCTGCATAATTTCAGGCGTCAGGCGTAATGCTCTTTAGCCATAGGTATTAAGGGTATTTACGTATGTCTGGACTTGACTCTCAGACAAACGGAAGAACATGATACATATGAACTATTTTGCTTCAAAGATCTGCTGCTAATTATAATCTTACAGAGGGTGCTTATTACTTTGTCGGATGTTGAAGATGACGTCTGCAATCCTATATACTTAGATCTATAAAGTCTTTGATTATAAAGAAATAGCCTGAAAGAAAGATATTTCAATAGATTGAGACTATCTGAGAATGAAGTAATGTGTAGCTAAAATTTGGTCATCTCTAAAAGTTAAATGCCATATTCAAAATAAAGTAACATGTGGCTAACTCTAAACAATCTCTAAAAACGAAATCTTTTCTGCAATTGACTCATTCTTAATTGCTTACACGCTTTCAAAACAGTTTTAGCAGTGATTTTTTAACTATCCCTTTAATCTCTTGCCAACTTATCGCACTGCATAGTTTATGCTTGACTAAGCTTCACTTTGGTATATGCATTTCAACAGTTTGTTTCCAGCATAAAGCACAAATTATCGCTTATCGCTTTCCAAGCCAAAACTTCCATTTCAGTTATTTTGCATAGTGAGCGCAAATAAAAAGCTGGGAAAATTCATTGGTAAAGTGCGATAGATAAGCATTATCTCATTAGCTAATTAGTGCCAGAAAAATTTCAGCAATAAAAAAGTTTCTTTTTGCATACAGTTTTTTTTTTGTTTGTTTGTTTTCAGGCGGTAGAGGAGGGGAAGGAGGGTGGGGGAGACGGCAGCGCTTGTGCGCTTGGCAAAAAGTTTCGCCAACGATTTGAGTATTTTGTTGTTGTTGTTGTTGTATTTTCGCCGTCTAATTAGAAAGTTAAAATGCCTGACACGCCCAGCTAATGGGCAAAATGTATTGGCAAAATCGACACCCTGTCCCCGCACTTACAGGTGTAGGAGGGTAGGAGCTTCCCATCAACTCGTTACCCAGGCTAACCAGCAACAACAGTTTTAATGAGCTGCAGCAAACAAATTTCCGTTTTGGGTATTCGAAAAACACACTGTCACCACACCTCGTGCACCCCTGCAGCGATGCACCCCTTTTTCGATTTATGCGACTAACAAAAGCAATTTCCTACGATTGATTTATGAGCGTAATGCATTTGTGGGTCCAGACATACGCTTTTAAAAGCCCAGTGAGTTAATAACCCAAACCCGGATCTCTCCCTTCTCTTTCAGACTCTCGCCACTGAATATGCCGGATTATGCGGAAGTTGCATGTTCAACATTCAAAAGTCCGCACAACAATGCTGCACAAACTTCCGGTGCAGCTGCCTCATCAGCATCATTATACGATAGCTGCGGCGCCTATGCCACAACAAATGTGGTCGCCAATGTGAAGCTCTATCAGAATCGTTATGGCACACAGCCAACAACAACGGCAGCAAATGCTGCAACTGCAACTGCAGCTGGTGGCAACACCAACAACAATAACAACAACAATGGCACACTGATTGGCAATAGCCAGAATAGCGATTATCAATCGAGCGGCATGTATTCGGCGCCAGCTAGTGCACATTATGGCTGCCTGGAGCCAAATTCCAGTCCAAATCCGATGACCATATCGACAGCCTCAACGGCCATTTTGAGCGGCTCGCCGGCCAAACTGAAAAAGATCAACATCACCGAGAACAAAATGGAGCATCTACAGAATCTGAGCAACAAGAACGATACGCTCCTGCTACTGTCGTCCACCAGTAAGCCAACCAAGGAACGCACAAACCCCTTCAATCAGCAGCAACAATTGCTGCTCGCGAGCAATGCATTGAAACAGGGCTTGGGCGCCTATGCGAATACCACACTGGCGGCTCAAATGGCCAGCGGTGGTGGGGCGGGCACCTTGCGCCGCCAACGACAGCCTAAAACGCTCTTCAAGAGCGAGAACAACATATTGGGCAGTAAGTCGAGCAATTCCCGGCAGCAACAGCAGCATCCGAACAATGCATCGGCGAATGGCAATTTAGATTTTCTCACTGGTGGTGGTGCTGGTGGTGGTGGTGCAGGTGGACCATCAGCATCCATTGGTGATGGTGCGGATAATTTGGACGCCGACTTTACGGCGCTGTGCAATTCAACGAATCAGCTGCTAAACGATTGGGCTTCTTCCAGTGCATCAATTGCTGCAGCGAGCGACTGTCATCATTTTGGTAGCAAACAGCCGAGCAAACAGCACTTGTACGTCAAGGCCAAGGATGGCACCTGGTCAGCCGTCAGCTCTGATGCCTATCAGAACTTCAAGCAACAGCAGCAGCAACAATTCCATGCTGGTACAGGTGACAACAAGCAGCTAGCCCCACTACTGATCAATCCCGCCCATAGCTCGAGCAGCCTAGCAGCTGATAGCAAATTCCTGAGTAGTTTCGGTGCCAGCGCCAATGTGTAGAGCGTTTTATATCTATATCTATATATATATATATATACATGAGGGTTTCTCGGGGGGAATAGGGGGTCTGTAGCAACCCTTTAGACATCCCCCTCGCTTCACCCTCCTGTGTGTGTTGTGTTTTTGCTCATTAGACTTAAGTGCAAAACCAAAAAGTTGAGAACTGCATATATAGAGAATGGGAGAAGGGAACTAACTAAATAGTTGCTTAGTTTGACTTACATACTTAAAAAAAGGGTTAGGATTGACAGAGTTGAGGGGCAAGTGGGGTAAGCACACCAAGCATCTGCTGCAAAGTTGTAAGTTATTAGATAAAATGGCTGAAAAGTAGCTTATAGAAAAGTTTATGAAACTCAGATTTAAAACTCAAACTCATTTTGGCCTAACAGATGAAAGGAAATATAAATAAAACCAATTTCCAAGTAAAAAAGTTGGGAAAGTGGAAGACATCAAACCTTTCATAAGCATTTCATGTAGAACTATTCCCAATAAATAACTAATAAGGCTTTAACAGAGCAGCAAACGATAAGCAAATTATTTTCATGTTAAAATCAGGTTCATGTTAAGCTGAGTCAGTATTTTAATATCTGTTTAGATTGGGTTAGCTAAGACGATTTTAGGACTATAAACTGATATAAGTATGCCAGATGTGGCCCGGCAGAATGAGTGTTCTCGAATTTTTTCTGTACAACTTAAAAGGCTCTGTGCAGCAGACACAGCTACAGTTCTATATTTAGCCCCACGAAACCCTCAAGTAGCTGTAGCCCTAAAGGTCTAAGCTAGATACCCGTATTGCAAGTTCTACACTGAAAGAAATCCAACCCAGCCCAACAACAACGAAAGGTGAGTGTATTTGTGTGTGTAAAGAAAACGCATTCTATGATTATATATACATATTGGCTTGTAAATAGAACTCAACCGTATAAAGCATATGGAATATGACATTCAGACTAAAAAGCTAAGCAAAAAAAAATAATAATAAATAAATAAAAATACATATAAACATGCAAACACACACAGAAAAGAATCCAAATAGCACCGACGTAGTTAAACTAAGTAAAGATTTATGTAAATTTTAGTACGAAATCTGACAAAAAGAAACCAAAAATCACAATGAATAGCAAACCCTAACGAAAAATTACAAAATAGAAACTCACCTAAGCGAAATAAATAATGTAGAATTGTATTTAAAATCCAGCAGCAGCAGCACATTAAATATAATATACACGACAGATTCATTAGCTAAAGGTGCAAAGTGTAATAATCCCCCAGATAAGCGACATAAATGCTAATAATAAGGCTGTTAAATGTAAAATATCATAAATAATTAATAATCCCCAACCGACAAAAAAATAATTAAATATATATACATAATTATATATATATATCTACATTAAAATTGTGTAATTAAAGCATTTAATTGTAATTAACTGACGAACTAGTTTTAGTTGCCTGTAGCTAAACTGAAAAATATATTTCCATCAATATATTTCGCTGTCATAAAATGGAAAATTATATTAAAAAAAAAACATTCAGATTTAAGCAATCAATGAAAACTAAATTGATAAATTATGCGGAAAAACGTACGTCAGAAGTAACGCTACAAATAAATACTAAATAACTACTAACAAAGTTAATACCAACTCAAAAAAAAAAAAAAAACATGTAAATGTGTATTTCATTTCATGGAATTTCAAATTTTGGATGTGTAGCTGCCACCGTTTGGAGGCGCCACAGCTGCGCCTACATTCTACTGGATGATTCGATGGATTTTGTCATTTGAATTCCGATGCGACTGTTGTTGACCAAAGCAGGTAAACCAAAATCCAAAACCAAATCCCAACAACGCCAACTAACTAGAAAAACAAGTTAGCAAGTAAGAGTCGAGAGTGCTCGACTAAGAGATAACCTGCAACCAAGTCTTTACCTATTTACCTTTTATAGATGAAGTTTATACTTTTTGGAAAGCTAGTTTAATTGCGTCTTATACCATTTGAAATAGGAATAGCTTTCATACCGATAGTCAAAATGATACTATTACTAAGTACATATCTGTACATCTCTGAGGTATCGATATTTGTGGAATCTATAAAGTTACATATAAGATTCTATAAAATTTCCAGTCTCTAGCTCTTAAATTGTATCTGAGATACTCCCAGACACGGCTAATTCGTCTCGGCTGATCAAGAACATATATACTCGTACATATTTGATGGGCTCTGTCTGCTACATAGTTTTGCACAACTGCACTATACCCTGTTGCCCATTTTTAATGAGTGCAGGATGTAATGATATCCTCCCTTTCCTACTCTGGCTCTCTCTTCAAATTAATTATGCGCTTTGAATTGCCCTACTTGCCTCTTCACCCCGCTTTCACTGGGTTTGTGCTGGAGCATCATTAAATTGAAATGAGATATTGTTTATAGTCCAATGCTAGTTGTCCCCGCTAACCGTTTGCCCACGTTGCCATTGCAACTGTCAAAATTGAAATGCAAAAAACAGGATAATCAAATAAGTGCACCCATTCCCCCCCTCTCGCTCTCTGTATGTGTGTCTGTTGCTTTTTGTGCTTTTGTTTTCACATTTGGTTGTAAAACAATTTTACAAATTGTTATTGACAATTTATGTGTGTTGCTCTGTTTTTTGCTTATTTTTTTCCCCATATCTTCCCCACTTATCCCCCCTCTCACTCCCATATCCTGGCTGTCCCCGGATGCTGTGTGAATGTGTGCATTTAAGTTGTGCAAACAAATGAAAATCAATTCGACCAAATGAGGCGCACTAATATCGCAACAATTTCTGCTTAATATTGGCATTATTAGGTATAACTATATATTATTATTATTGAGGCAGTAAAACAAAAATGTTCACAGTAAAGCATCGCTTGCGTGAACTTTAATATGGAATGCAAATTTTAAGCTAAGCTGATTAAAGTAAGTATAATTTAAATGAGAATAACAATTCTATGGCGATCTCTGTTGACTTTTAGCCATTAGCTCAAAATATTAAGAATAGTTCAGATTAGTTCCTTTTGAGTTTCTGAAAGTTGTTGAATATTTAACGATAGATAATATTTCAATAGTTTGAAGTTTGACTGTGCCAAATTTGAGGTTGCTGATGCATAATAAGTAGATATTTTCTAAATGAAAACAATTGATAAGATTTCAAATATTTCATATTTATTTTTATTAAATAATTTATAGTTTAATCTTTAAAATGCTATTACTAAAATAGCAAATGTAAATCAGAGTAAATTCCCTAAAATCGTTGTTTTCTTTTATGAGAAAAGCAATATTCTTGCAATAATGCTTCAAGTTTATTGTATATTTAATTTCTGGTATTATTTTCTTGAATAAACACTTAATTTAAGTCCAGGCTAAAGGTATTATTTCCAAATTGTTTGCATTCAAACAAACTATTTTCATTTGCAGTTTCTGCAGAGTAAGTGATATTTTTAGTCTGTTTTCGGCTTATAAGCTTCTCCAATAATGCTCATGAAAATTTCAGCACTTTGCCCAAATGTGTGTATGGGTGTGTGTGTGTGTGTGTGTGTATTTTCCATTTGTATAGAGGCTTGTAACTTTAAGCCGATGACAACAGGCAGCAGCAACTGGCAGCTGCAACAGCACCCAAATGGATACAGCCTAACGTAACTGAACTGTCCACAGCATTAGCTACAACCCACACACACACACACACACACACACACACACACATACAGCCACTCCTCAATCCCTTCTGTAGTCCTACTCCGCACTGCTAGCAATCCGATCCCAACTACAAATAGGCAAAGCTCTCATCTGCTTTGCTACTGACCAGTCCGATAAATAAACCCAAATTTATCATGTACATGAACACAGCTAAGTTTGTGAGACAGATAGAGAGAGACAGAGAGAGAGAGAGAGAGAGAGAGAGAGAGAGAGAGAGAAACAGAGAGGGGGAGAGAGTGTGAGAAAGATGGGTGGGAGATAGGGCATACAATGTATTCCAGGGCAAACCATATATCGTGGATATAATAGCAATGCCGGCAGCGGTCATAATTTTTGGCACAAAATTGTCGATAGGCGTTGAAGCGTTCAATTGAATGTCCTGGCCCAGGACATCGTCTGGCCAGCAGTTGAATCCATAGCTCCAGTCCCAACCCCAATCCTTAAAACCCCCGCCTAGACTGTAGTCAGCTGAGTCTGCAGCCCTTCTTAATGTTGTGCAGCCAAAACACTATTGTATAATCAAAACTAATGGTCTATAAAGAATCAATTCTCAATTTGTTTAGCCCCAGCTGTTGCTGCCATCAAATGTGGCAGGAGATACACACACACTGGACACACAATGGAACATGATACGATTTCACAACTGGCAACACACACATGTGGCAAATAAAATTTTAAATGCACTTTGTAAATAATTGAATAAAAATGGCAAAGCGAAAACACAAATGGAAACAACTGTTATCATTTTTTGTTTGTTTTTTTTTGGCTTTAATGAGCCTGATTAGGGATATGGCCGCAACATTTGTACATAAACTAGTTGAGCGTAATTTGTAAATGATAAAAATTCAATTTGTTTGTATTGTATTTGGGCAATCGGATGTGTGAGCAAAGCATGAGTTACGGAAAGGAAAACGGCATGGATGGACGTCAATTGAGGATGAGCATGAAAATGGAATGGAAATGGAAATTGCAAATCGGGTTGGGGGCATTCCGGAAAAACACTGATTCAGCAAACTGCCATAAAGTTTAATCAGCAGCTTGACATCATCAGACCAAGCACAAGAAACTACAAAAAACAAGTTAGATAGCTGCAGTCGAGAGTGCTCGACTAGGAGATGCCCTCGACTCGACTGTTAAATACACAGTAATTGCTGATTGTCATCTGTTTAATATTAAGATATATTTCGTAACTGATATTTTCAGTAAAAGGATAATATATCTGGGTATATTATGTATCAATGGGAAAGCTATCTTTACAATTGTGTCATTTATTTATATCGTCAATCGATTTATATCGATATGAAATTAACTACACTTACCCAACTTACATATGTATATTCTAAATGCGAAGTATTTAGCTATTATAATTAACTAAACATATAAATCGACTATTGATGCTGATCAGGAATACGCCTCGCTAATTCTTTCTCTTGCTCAACTTCATCATAACCTTCCCACTCATTTGCACTGAGTTCAGGGTATACAAAAAAGAAAAAGAACTCGTAAATATGAGCTCAGACACAGACACACACACACACACACACACACACACACACTCTCACAAAAGTTTAATGCGCATTTGAGTGACCATAAAAATGGACAGTTGGGTGTGGAGTAGTCGCAGCCATCCCAGTTATCCCGGCAGGATGCCTGTGGCCTGTGCCCAGCGATGCCTGTTGATAACAACAAAATTGTGCAACGCAATTTGATGAGATTAGCCCATCATACAGACATACAGTACGTATGTATCTATATATATAAGTACATATATATATATATAAGTACATAGTCAAATGTCATTATAATTCGATGCGGCAGCAAATTGATTAAAGCTGACACAACAACTACTTGTCCTAAAGCAAAGACTCTTGTCTAACATACAAAATCCTGAATTTAACCGTTTACAATATCGAAAATTGTGTTATGGAAAGTATTAAAAGATATGGGCAGTTAGCTTAAGGAGTTTTTTATGCTAAAACCCCGTTTCTTTATTATCAATGAAATCATTTTATTAAGCACGCAAAGTGAACGCAATTATGTAAGTTTTACTGGAGAAGGCAGTTGTTAAATATTCTATTTATAGCCATCAAATAATGGCAATATAATAGAAAGCATTAAAACCAGTGAAGAGAAATGGCTTTTTCAGCGACAATATTTCGGCCAGACCAAATTCATTCTCAAAGCAAGATAAGAGAGCCATAATAAAATAATCGTATTCTATAACAAAAAGCTTACAGGTTTCTGAAATATCAACAGCTATTTTGAGATGGTAAAAATTAAAAATCTTTTCTTCTTTTTTTATGCTTTTTAATCCCATTTTAATACTTTTAACTGCCACTTAAAAGCGACGAAAAAGAATTAAATTTGCTACTATACAAATTGCGTTGTTTATATGAGCAATTTAATTTAAAACTCCCCAATAGAAGAGAACAAGGATTAAATCTAAATGCGGCAGACAGCCAAAAATGTGTGTAGGAATTTACACAGAAGGAATAAAAATAAAAAAGAACGAAAATCACATAAAAATTCTAGTGAAGCAATTCAAATGCGAAATGCAAGCATTTTAATTTGAGCAGTATTTTTGATTTTGGAACTTTGTTTGTTTTCTGGCGACGGCTAAAACAAATTGAAGTTGACCAAAACTGGAGGGTTGAAAACAGACCAAACAGACAGACAGCTGCCTTTTACCTTCACACACACAAACACCAATTAAGTTGCGCACTTTAAATGGAGCGACTAAAACTTACTTGTCGAGTAAGTCAAAAAAAAATTTTAATTTGCACCGTGCAAGCTTTGAGCTGCCTCAATGGCTTCTTCTTGCTTTCGTGAGTAATTAGTGAAATGCATTAAAATAAATGAGCTTCGAGCAGAAAGAGCAGAGAGTGGGAGAGGCACGCTGACATGTTTTACATGTGAAATTTGAGAACGCTGCACAAATTAGCATGGCTTATTGAAGAGATTAAATTTCCCGCTTTATTGATGCACTCAATTATTACAGCACATTTAATCCAAAAGCTAATTGTAATAACAAAATGTGTATTTGCTATTTCATTTGCTCTTATACACATATTAAACTAAACTACTGGCTCTTCAAGAAAAAAAATGTTTGCATTTCGTTTAGTTACTGTAATTTAAGCAGACATAAAACTTAACAGCCTATTTACAGAGACAGACAATGCCCCGCTCTGCTCTCTCTCTCTCTCTCTCTCTCTCTGTCTCTTGCACACACACAAAAAGAACGGACATCGCTGTGGGTGAGAGTCCTTAAGAGTAAGTAAGCGAGCGTATTACGAATGAGCGTGTGTGGGAGAAAAGCGCACAATATCTGACGCGACCGTCGCTGCTGCTGCGCTGCCGGCAGTCGCTGCTTCCTGAGACACTTAAACAGGCCATAAAATACATTTGGAGCGTCGCTGCTTTGGTCGCTTTGTCGCTTTTTGTAGTTGTCATCTCATTTCGTTTCGCTGCCCCACGCCTCCCTCACCAAGTCTCGCCTCGTTTCGCCTTTAGGCGTTGTAATTTCTTGAATGTGTCCGCTCCTAATTGCAAAATATGGCGACAATTTTCAAAGAAGTTGAGCACATTGACGTCTGCTGACTGCCGCCGCTGCGGGGATAATTTAATTTCAGCTGGCATTTTGCGTGTCATCTAAATAAGGCAGTACGACTGACGGAGGGGGATGGGGGAATATTCATAGTCTAGCATGGTTGAGCTCGCGCACGCTCGTTGTTGAATCAAAACAACAACTCACCTCAAATGCAGACAAACACAGGCTTATATACTAAAAGCAAAGCTTAAACTAAAGCTCAAAATGAAATGTTAAGAGTACGACGAAAACAGCAACTCAACAAATTCGCTCAACTGCAAGTGTATGTGTGACGCATTTTATATGAAACGTTTTATTATACTAATTTGTAGCTTGGCACTGGTCGCCAGTTTCGGTTACATCGAAATGGCAATTTGCCACTGCGTGAAATGGCAGAGTGAGCAAGTGGGGACTTCGAGTGAGTTTGTGTGTATGTGTGTGTGTGGGAAAGGGAGAGATGCATACAATTCAGTCGTGTTTCGATTGGCAAGCAGACAATGCGCTGCTTGCAATAGGGAGAGCTTTTGGCTGGCTTCTAAATTCGCCCCTCTTCTAAAACTTGTGGCGAAAAGGTATTTCTAAATGTGCCCATGAAAATTGCTTAACTGTTCTCTGTCTGTTTGCGTGTCTGTCGGTGGGGATTTTCGGGGTTTTTATTAAAATGACGTTGCCCGTTTTGTGTGTCCTGCGTTGTCCTCCTCGTCTCTGTGGCCAGCAATTGCAGTTGCTTCACGCATATCCTGCAAAAGGTCTTTAGCATCGTTAGAGTCCCATGCTGCAGTCGCATTCGTCCTGGTTAAGTTTTCCATTTTGGTTCTTTTTTTTTGGTTGGGGGCCAAGTTTTAACGACTTTGTTTCCGTTACGTCTAATTTAATGAAATTCGTTTTGCTTTTGCTTTTTGGGTTTCGGATTTGGTTTCTGTTTCGGTTTTTGTTTTTTGCTTTTGATTTTGCTTTTTGTCCAAGTTTTCTGCATAAAATTTACCGAAATAACGGCATTCTAATGACTTGGGCGTTACTGCACTTACTGCTTGTTGTTGTTTTTGTTGTTGTTGGGGTTGGAGTTGGGTCCTAGACTGAAACACCCTGTACCCGAACACCCTGTGCGCCTTTCAAGTTGGCTTTGCAATATTTTTGTTTTGGGTTTTGGTTTGATTTAATGATGGTCTGCGTGTGTGTGAGAGAGTGTGTGTAAGTGTATGTGTCTGCTCTTCTTCTTGTTGTTATTTTAGTATTTTGCATATATAAAGACATTGCTTATAATGATAGACGGTGCGAGTAATTCTATAGCTGGCTGTGAGCTGAATTGTGTGTAGCCCCTTGTGGCATGGCCCCAATGGGAGTGATAAGTGTATGTTTGCAACACTCGGGGCAACATAGTAATTAGTTGCTCAAGTCAGATTTGTACTGTAAATTTAATTGATCCAAAATACTTTCTGTTTTGAATAGTTTGATTGCTGTGTAAATTAAATAACAAACATAATTGAAATTTCTATCGGAATAATTGCAAGGAATTTCAGTTTATTGCATTAAACATGGGAATTAATTAAAACTTTCCCCAGCAATTAAATACAATAAAAAACAATTGCGTTTTTTATTGCAATTGACATTCCACAAGTAGGAAGTAAATTAGCAATAAATATTCACAAATTTATTTATTTATTTACTTTGAAAAGTGTCTTTCCAAAACTATGTAAACCAACAAAATCAATTAAAATTAACTAACCAAATTCTATAAGACTTAACACAGTATTCCAGATTCAAGAATCACTCGTTGGTTAAGCAGCCCCAAGAAAGGAAACTTGATCTCCAATTTTCCTTCTCCAAAAAGTGCAGTCTTCAACATTTCTTGGCAGGCAATTTACGGACACGGGTGCCACGCCCACAAGGGCAGGACCTGTGGCAAAAATGCAGCCGCAAAATATGCAGCAATTTTTCTTTGGAGTTTGTTTTATTTTATACACTTTCGCAGAGGGAATTATAAATTTCAGTTGTAGTTTGAAGACGACTTCTCAGACACTATAAGGCATATCTATTCTAAGGCATATATATTCTTGATCAACATCAGCCGATCGTCTGTCGATCTATATAAGCTAGTTGATCTGTATGAGATGTGTTGAATTTGGCATAGAAGTTCTCGTGTATTAAAGGCAGATTCATTTAATTGTTTCGATAACTACACCTGTTCTGCGAATATCGATATAAATCGATTTGCGATAGCAATAATGGATCAAAACATCAACATAGATTCCCAATGAACAAACAAACATCAGCCAGCCTACTATATATTTATCAGGGTATTTCCTAATCGAGCTGTCTCGACTAGAACATTCTTTCATGTTTTCTTTCCATTTTTTTTTTGGTAGTCTGATAACTTGAACTATTTGCAATAAATATGAGCGAAGAAGCGCGTTGCGAATAAACAAACTGATTTGCATTTATGGAAATGCAAGAAAAACACACACACCCACTCGCACATAGATAGACCAATACACACTCAAACACACACACACACACGTACACACGCACACCACACCCGTAGACAACACGTAGCGGTAATGGCGCAAAAATGCAAAGGAAATATGATTTGTGTGTGTGTGAGCCATACAAACACACACTCGCAAACACACACACACACACACACACACACACACACACACACACACACACACACACACACACACACACACACACACACACACACACACTTACACATGAGCTGCTTCTGACCAAAATCAAATAGAAATTTCGAGTGTGCGTGTGTGTGTGTGTGTGCAAAAGCCAAAAGTAAATATTTATGTTTTATGTTAATGAGAATATGTCTGACTTTTTGCTATTTGAATATTGGCCAGGACTTGCTGGTGTTGCCTGGCATGTCCTGGCCCACCCAGCTCCCTTCCCCGTCCATCACCGATAAAGGAGAGGATAACAAATGCATTGGGGCGTTGTTGGTTAAACTGCGGTTGCAGCTTTTTTTTCACTTGCTACTGCTGCTGTTGTTGTTGCCACAAACAAAAAACAAGCAACGACAACCAACAGGCTCAATGAGTCTCAGCCGCGACTGTGTTTTTTTGTGGGTGGTTGTGGCGGTGGTTGGGTGGGTTGTGGGTGGGTTAATATAACTTTATAACGCTGACTTTCGCTAGCTGTTATCGAAGTTAGAAGAGTATCTCTGGTTTTTTGCACTGTGTATACACTCCTATATAAATATCTATAACATATATTCCGCGACAGACTAGCTGGAAAATCGATAACGTCGATAAGTGCCTATCGATAAACACCCTTCAAGAATAGATAACTCAGTTTGGCACGTCTACTGTATTTTTATAGTATAATATCAATGAAAACTTTACAGAAATATCACAAAATCGATAGGGGAACACCCGAAATTCGCTTGATAAACTTAGGATTAGTTTATCAACTTAGGAGTAGTTTATCAATCGAAATTAGGGTCGACTCCCATAAGGCACCCAACTGCAACATTCTCCTTTGTTATTGGTTTTTTTGTTGGCGTATAGTTGGCTGTTTAAATTCACTGAATGCAACAAAAAAACAAACACGTCAACGTTTTGTTGAAAGACGGAAATTTAAATACTCAAATTTTTCAATTGGATAACTCAAATTTTGCAACATTTCTATTTTGCCAAATAATTCAAATAATTGTTATTTAAGGGTATTAGGAGTGCAGTGTGCACTGCAGAGGATTGCGTCTCTAGTTGTGTGTTTAATTAGTTGGTTGATAATTTGTTTCCCCTTTTTCAGTAGTTTTTCATAAACATTGTTGTGGCTCACAATCGGTTTATTTATTTAACTTTCCTTTTTTTTGTGTTCGGGTTTTTATTTTGTTTGCTGTTAATTTATTAATATTCCATGATATGCCGCTTAAGCTGACATTTAATTAATTCTATTAATTTTTTAATTAAGCAAGCAATGCAAAAAAAAATCTGAAAAGTTCATGGAAAAAACATTTATATGAATATGCAAAAAAAGGATAAATAAATAAGTAATTTTTACGTGAGAAAAAAGCTGCGAATGTGAATTGTTGTAAAAGTTTGAGCAAATAATATAACGACTAACAAAAAGTACACATGAAAATGCGTATAAAGGGTATTATCAAGTTGTGCATATGCATGGATATCTGAAACATCTGACACATCAGCTATACATATATATATATATATATATATATATATATATATATTCTCCTTTCTTTTGACATATGTCCCTCAGTCGATTTTGATGTTTTTAATGCCAAATTGTGGAGCGATTATATTTAAGTAGATATATAACTTAGATTGAAGAATCAAGAGGATTATTTTGTAGATGGATCATTGCACAGAGCACGAATCTGAGCAGCCGACTAAACATAAACAATAATAATACTTGTAAACAAAAGTTTAAAAAAATAGATAAAAAGAGAAAAAGATAGACCCGTATTGCCCTGCTCGATGCCAGAACCATTTGGGAATTACTTTAATGAGTACGTACAATGAGCACCACAAAATATGCAACACTTTTTTCTATAAATTGTCATTCCGTCTGGCAATGCAAATTTCAAATGTAATTTTATTTTATTTTATTTTATCGTTAACTTTGCACGCTCTGCGAATGGAAATCGATTTCCGATAAAAACAATAATAATACTTGTAAACAAAAGTTAAAAAAAGACAGATAAAAAGACAAAAAGATAGACCCGTATTGCCCTGCTCGAAGCCAGAACCATTTGGGAATTACTTCAATGAGTACGTTCAACAAAGCACCTCAAAGTATGCAACACTTTTTTTCTATAAATTGTCATTCCGTATGGCAATGCAAATTTCAAATGTAATTTTATTTTATTTTATTTTATCGTTAACTTTGCACGCTCTGCGAATGGAAATCGATTTCCGAAAAAAACAATAATAATACTTGTAAACAAAAGTTAAAAAAAGACAGATAAAAAGACAAAAAGATAGACCCGTAAGAATCATGGATTCAATTTGTGGAAGGCAACGCGTTGTGTCAAGCGGCAGCCACTCAGGCGGATCCCCATTATGCGACCTGACAACACTTGGTGTCGATCGGATGCAGATATTGCATCGGCGTTTGCGGACGAGCTGCAAAGTCGCTTCACGCCCTTTGCACTAGCATCGCCCAGCCAGGTACAGGACACTGAAGCCTTTTTAAATGCAGATCTAGATCTTGTACAACCTGTTCTATGTTTATGTTATATATTGTAATTCACTGTTATTATTCATTCTGTTCCAAATCAATGTTTTATAGCCTTTGAATAGGTTGATTAATGTTTAAAATATAACTGTTATACAAAAAAAAAAAAAAATAATAATAATAAAAACCCGGAACCATTAACCGGGAACTGGAACACAAATTCGATTCCGCTTAACAGTCTGGCTTAAGATTGAGGCTAGATTATATAAACTTTAGCAAATAATTCAGTGGAGAGTACGGAAATTATTGCAACATCATATATATATATAATCATAAAACTGTCCAGTTAAAACATCTTCTTTGAGCTCGCTTCAGATCACGGCTTGAAAATGAAATCATTTTGCTGTCAACCTTTATCTAAAGGATTTTATTTTTACAAAACTGGTCAACTAGTCTGAGTTAGCCCGCATATCCAATAATCAAACTTTAGATTGTGCAATCACAGCTCAAGTCTCAAGTTTCCCTCTACTTTCGAGGGGGCAGTTGCACTCAGTGAAATGGCAAAGGTTAATGCACCATTGGACAGTTGTCGTTCCACACACACTCTCTATGCACACTATGTCTCATCCGATCCGTGCAACCAATGCCGACATCATCATCATCATCATCAACATCAGTATGGTCATCATCAGCATTTGTTGTGTGTGGCATGTGACAAAGTTCAAGTGCTGGTAAATCCATAGATTTCATGCTGGCAGCCAACAAACATTGCAACATATTGTGCGAGACAAGCAACAACAGCAAACAAGCGGAGGTGTTGGTAATGTGCTGCAAACAACAAACAACAACAACAACAACCAGAGTTGTTGCAACAATCGTATCGCGTTTCAATGTTTTTAGTGCGGCATAAAAACAAAAGCAAAAGCCGCATTCAAACTGCGAACTAACACTAACAACATGTTACTGCCACAGACTGCGAAAGTTTTTATATGCCACAACTGGGAGACACTTACCACCCCCGCACACCCCTCACACCCCCTGACAGACTGCACGTAATTTTGTTGTGTGTCGCGACGCAAATGTGTTGCCCATGAAAAGTCATCGAACCACCCTCGTTGAACCGCTGCTTGCCCACCTCACCACCTCAAGCCACCCTCAAACCCCCCTCGGCCCCTCACTCAGCTGCTACCTTGGCATTATGCAAGGCGCCATCGCCGTCACACTTGTCACTTTAACCTTGCACGGCCTGTCAGCTCGGCTGCTGACAACTCACACCACCGCACACCTCAACCCACCCCATTCTCGCCCACCCAGCCACATTGCACCACCTAACCAGAGCCCACTGAAAATTTGCGCAAAGCGGCATGGAAAATGAAAAGAAAAGCCATAAAAAAAATCCAAAGACGACGCGCAAAGCCAGAACAAAAAAAAAATAAAACAAACACATAATGCAAGAGACGCAAACAGTGGAAAAATTATGACGAAGCTTAAATGCCCTAACCATAAAAATATATTAATCAAATGATGAACCCATAAGGTATAAATTATCATACTTTAAAATGTTGTTTAATTAGTTCTTAATGAATGAAGAAAAGTAAAACAGGCTGCTTACTTTCTAAAAAAACATTAAATGCCTGATTTATGAGAGTTTCAATAATAATTTGTTATAACTCGCGTGGAAGCTAACATTTACCAAATATTGAAGAACAAACAATTCTTCAACTCTGAAAGAGTTTCTTTTTAGGCCTACACTTTCATCTCCATCATTTTAGATTCTTATTTTGGAGACAACTTGACTAGAAACCAGCTTTTATAACAACATGATAGTTCTTTGAAACACTGACTGAGATCGCTGAGATTGGCTTGATCATAACGACTGACAGCTGATCAGCTGTTGATACGGTTAAACTTTAAAAAAACTGATTGCAAGTTGTATCTGAACCATAAGCTAATCGAAGACTTAACTGAATCAGGTCTTATCGCCTACTCATAAATATTCTGTCACTTTCTCTCCGCTTAGTACTCTTTTCTGCTCGTTGTCTAACCTTGTGGCAGAGTTAATACTCCTCATGCGTAGGGCATTGAAACTGAAACGAGCGTAAATATGCCTGTCATCATTTTGACATCAACATTGCTGTCTTCGTCGTCATCATCATCATCGTCTGGACTGGCATTGGACTATAGCTGGGATCTCTCTCTCTCTCTCTCTCTATGTGTGTGGCTTGATGGTAGTTGAACAAGCGGACCCATTACCATAACTATAATGCATATTTCAGCATCGGCATCCCCATCTCCATGAAGGCTCCGTCATCACCATCAACGGCGACGACGACGACGACGATGACGATGATGTGGAAAATCCCGGTATCACTTTCGCTTATGCCTTGTTGACAATCTCGGTTTCAATGTGCGCCTGTGTATGGGTGTGTGGGTGTGTGTATGTGCCCAGTATAATACCCTCTTGCCTCTGCCTCTCCATCGTTTGCTGTACTTGGCTATCTGGTAAGCATGCCTGGGCATATTTATGCCACATTTTGTTGTGCCTTTTTCTTTGCCAAGGCAAGGTTTTAGCATAAAAGTTTATTGAACTAGTGCACAAGGCGGTAAACACCCACAGAGACATACAGGCCTAAATAGATTCCAGCCACAGCAGGAAAGAACAAACACAATTTACACATGCAGACACAGTCAGGATAGTCCCCGGCGCTCTTCATAAATAAATCGATGCAATTTGCGCGAAAATTCGACAGCGAAAACTACTTTGCGGTGCATATTCCCAGTTGAGGTAATATTTATGCAGCTTAAGTGGAATATTTTTTAGAATTTTCTTAAAAGAATTTTTGGTTTTCTTTTTAGGTGGAGGAGGTGGTGACCTTTTGGAGGGGTCTAAAAATATTATAAAGCAGCCGAATCCAAGATGTCAAATTGAAGTATACTGAATATTTCGTATAGAGGATCATTTGGCAGCTGATCAACGGGTAGGCGGATCAGCACTGGGAACCACTCTGCCCGAATCCACGAAACCTCTTTGTCATCCCACGTTTTCAAAATGAAAGCAATGAAATATGGTATAATTATACTCGTATAAAGTGATATCAAACTTGATTGGTTATTTGACAGTGGACAGTTGCTTTTGTTCAAACATTTTAATTGCATAGTTACAATTAAGGATTGTAGAATAGGTTTCATTATAATGTATTCAAGGCATTTCTTTTGCACAAAAATAAATCATGCCAAGCCTTTTGCAAAGGTATTGTATTTTTTTTTTTTTTTGAGGAAACATGAATTTAAAGCGCGGAATCAATTAATTAAAAACATTCCGAAGGGTTTCGTAAAATCAACTGAAATTAATCAAACATTTTTCATTCTCGTTAAGCTCAACTTTTTAATGGGTTTAAGCTTCTCAATCATTTCCGAGCAAGCTAAGGTCAGACAACAACAATATCTAGCTTATGGTTGTGGCAAGTTTCGTTCCATATTTCTTTGATTGGATAAGTAAACAGTGAACTAAAGCCACTTGGGGATCTCAACGAAATTCAAACAAGTTGGTTCTTTACACCCTCGGCCTCGCTCTCTCTTTGCTCTCTCTCTCTCTATCTCTCTCTCTCTCTCTCTCTCTTTGCTCTCTCTCTCTCTCTCTCTCTCTGTCTCCTGGATTTGCCCATTTTGGCCAATTTCCCGTTGGCTTGTGTTCGTAATCCACGTGGATTATGTCAAAATTGGTATATCATAAAAACGTCGCGTACGTGAGTAGCATAAACCAAATATGCTGAATGCTGTTGATGTTGTGCAACTAGAGTTTGAGAGCTGGAGAGAGAGAGAGAGCCAGAGAGAGAGAGAGGGAGAGAGGAGTGGTTCCACCATTAACTTTGCCTTTTTGGGCGCTGCTGACACTGGAAACCTTTTGACCAAGTGATTAATTTGTATGCGCCAGGCGCTGACTTTTGCGGTGGTCTCGGGACAAAGGCCAAAAGTGTTTGGCATGTAACGGAAATGCGCGCTCGGGGACAGACAGACAGACAGACAGACGGACAGACGGACGGACGGATGGATGGACAGAAAGGAGTTAGCAGCCGATGGGAAACACATTGTGTTGAAAGTGCTTTGAATATGCACTTGCCGAGGCGTACATTGGGCAAGTGGAGTGAGAGATGGGCGAGGGCGGGGGGTGAGGGGGAGGGGGATGCAGCATAAAGTTTTGTCTTTGGCTTACGAATATCACCCAGGGGCAAGTTTGCCACACTACGGGGCATGGTCTTTTAATGCGGCTGGCTTACGGCCAACAACTTGTACAAGCGGCACAAAAACTTGGAATACATTTCTTCTTTTCGCGGTCTTTTCCAATTTTTATTTTTTTATTTTGATTTTTATACAAATTGTAAGAAGCGAAATAAAATTCATGACGCGACAATTGGGTTAGAGAAGTAGAAAAAATAAAGAAAACGGTTCGTGTCAAGATTTCATTAAACTTTTTGTAAGACAGCAAAGCTTGACCAATCTCTAAAGCAGCAAACCCGAAAAAAACAACAAAATTGTATAATACGCTGCAGCAAAAAAAGGCAGAAAAACTTGGCTCATTTAATTTAATTGGCCAATTCATTTGCCCATTTAAATAAATACTGCATTAATTTTGGCAAAGATTTCTTAGAGAACGAAATTTGCATTCCTCTTTTTTCTAGGCTTTGTTTAAAATGAAAGAGAACTGCTAAAAATGAAATCATCAATATTAAAACTTAAATCATAAATAATGTAAAGCTTACGGCAACAAAGCTACTTTAAGGAAAATATCAATGAAAATTTGCCCAATTTTTCCTTTTACCCAAGAGAAAATACATACACCGACAGCAACAACAGCTTCAAAATCCTCTGATCCTTGATCTCTTCATTTTTTATTATGTTTAGCACTTCACAAATATAATAATAATTATAATAAACCTAATAGAAGTACTATAAATGAATCAATTCTCATTTAAAACAACGGATGGAGATTCATAATACCCTTTTTATATATATTTCAAGTGGAACCGGGTATAGTAATGTAGAATGTAGAATAATGAATTACATGCAAAGTATTTTTAATAATAGAACATTGCTGTTTCTACAATTTATTAGTGCTAACCAATACGATTATATGCCTTATGGATGTAAGTAATGTCAACCACAATGCACCCCATTTCAAAAATGTATCCTGTTCAAATTGCGAAAACATAAAAAGCAAGCAACAAGCCTTAAGTCAAATTCGTTGAGTTTCAGTTTCCTTGCTGGCAAAAAGTGTTTCCTATTTCAATTTCTCCATTTGAAAATGAGCTTTACACTCATCGACCCCTCCCCGCTAAGTATCTGTGTCTCTGTCTGTATCTTTAGCTGTCTGTTGCTGTGTTTGTATCCTTTTCTTTTTATTGTATTACCGCGAGTGTTATGCTAATATCCGTAACGGAGGGTTGGGAAATTGCTGCCGCCAGAGAGTCTGTGGCTCAGCCAAGTCGTCGTCTTCCAGCCAGAGGTTCTGGGCCGGAAATGAAATTTAACTGAATTTGCATTGGAATTCGATTAAATCGTTTATGCAAACATTTCGTTTCATTTCATTTGCGGGTTTTTGCGCTTTACCGACTCGCCTCTAACTGTAACAGTAACTGGAACTCTAACTGTAAACAGGGCCCATATGAATGTGCGAATCCTTTATGTCTCCGACTAGAGCACCCCTCTGCCCTCCACCAACCACCCATGGCACCATTCGATCCGCTCATTTTGCGCCATTTGATTTGCCTCTTCGTCTACTTGTTCGTCTGCAATTCGTTGGCATGAGCGAAATTACATTGAAAAGCCTCGAGAGTTGATTTTGGCATTCATCTAATTTACATAATGTTCATATGTGAATGTTGTTTGCCAGTTTCCAGTTCCGAGTTGCGAGTTTCGAGTTTCGAGTCTCGAGCTCCTTGGGTTCTGCACGGCTCAGCAGCACATTTAATGTTGTGTGGAAATGTATCTTAGAGCTTGTTATTTATGAATTAATTTCATTTGCCATGTAAATGCATAAAGGTAATCGAGTATGCGATGCCCCCTCCTTGTCTAAAAGTATTTGCATAAAAATATGAATTTTGAAGGCTACTCGCAATTGATGGAAGAGATGCTCAGCATTTGTATGACGCTTGGAGCATTTCGAGTGACGATTTTTATTTGGCAAATTAAATACAATTTTGATGACATGGTAGGCATGTATATATTTATACACACTTGCAAAAATACACATTTACATGCAGGTAATCCTATTTTTGAATATACAAGTACAAATTCACTTATTTCATTTTTAGACAAATTTGCAGCTTTGCACTCTTAAAGTGCATCATAGCCTAAGCACTTTAAGGCAATTTAAATATAATTCTTATATTTATTAAGCTGGCAGGCTGTTCTATTTTAACACCTTACTATTTTGTTGATGATTGCTATGTGGGCAACACTATTTTGCAAGTGTGTATGTTGCAATCGTATAACTTGCAACATTGCATTTGCATTTTTTTTTTGTAGCTTCCTCAAGCTCGTTTGGCATGGCACAGAGTTTTATCTAAAGCCCCAAATGGCATTCAAAAGCAAACCACATGAGTCGCATAAGAAAGTTGGCTATAAGCTGCACACACGGTGTGGCATTGTGGCATTGTGGCACTGTGGCACTGTGGCACTAACCTACTGCTCTCATACAATGTCTCTTTATGTTCGCTCTCTCTCTCCCTCTCTCTCTCTCTCTCTCGCTCTCTTTCGCTGTTCCTCTGGAACCCATTTGATACAAAATGGACCCGAGCGTCGAGGGAAATGCCTGTTTTATTGCGGCCAACAGAACAGTTCATAAATAAGCATATGCATGTGAGTTTATCAGTGTGAGTGTCTTGAGTGCACTTACACATACTTAGACACTCATATGGCAGAGGTATGCAGACCACCTATTTATATCAGCATAACTCGGTTTGTGGCTTTCTCATCTACAACAGCAAACTTGTATCGAAATTATATTAAATTTGCTTTCGAGTTTGCTTTTTGCTTTGCTTTGCTTTAGAGATATGTTAGCCTAGTCTCGAATGTCTCATAAAAGCGTTGCGAATCCAATAAAAAGACACATAAGAATGCTCTAGTCGAGAGAGCTCGACTACGAGATATCCTGAACCAAGCCTTTAAATGTAACTCGATTTATATCGATATAAAGAAAACGACGTTATTGATAAAATTCAAATAAACTTGAGCTTCCTTTGATAAGTGATATACAAAATTTGAATTCGTCTCTGAGATTGGTTTGCTGATACAGATTGACTGACGGACAAGGCTAGATCGACTCATCTGCTTATTCTGATCATGAATCTATATACTTTATGTAGTCGGATAGCTACCTTCTGCATTTTTTCTATTGCTGTGAAAAACACCTGTGTCATAAATATTTTACAAAGTTAAGGCCATTAAATATTTAAGCAAAATGTGAAAACTCGATTAACATCATCCGAAATTGTACAATGGCTAACAGTGTTTGGCCGAAAAGTTTGCAGCTCGCTGGCAAATCATAAAAATTGAAATCAGACGAATACAAAACTTGCCAATTTAAAAACCTTAGCAAGCCAATTTCCCCACCATTGTTTTTACAACAAATTTAAGTTGAATTTAGTAATTTGGCAGAGCTCGTGGCTGAGTGAATGAATGAAAATGAATGACTGAATGAATATTCAATTTGGATTCGTTGAATTCTCAACTCAGCAATTTGAGCAACGTTTCGCCAGCGGGCGGTATTTAAATTTGTAAACTCAATCATTGAACCAATTTTGTAGCAAGAACTTTGCGTTGTGAGCCAAATTCAGTTTCAAGTTTTTGAAGTGACTTTCAAATCAATTAATGCAAAAGAAGAAAACTAAAACTTAAAGTAGATACTAGTTTTGAATGGAAATAAAGCATGTTCACTTTCATTGGCTGACTTTTCCGAGCTGTTTCTATCTATTCAATCTTTGACATTTGCCCTGCTGCATTTCGTATAAATATTTTGCCAATATTTGCAAGAAACCAACCAATTCCCAAAAAAAAAAAAAAAAATAAAAATAAGCCAAAATCGTTCTCACTGCGGCACCCTATCCAAAAACGATATATGGAGCCCATAAATTTGCAAGTTTGTCCCTCTGCTTCTCCAACGCCCCCCGCCCAGCTCATTTGCACAGAGGATTAAAAGGGTCTCGACTGGGGTTTTGCACTCTTTTTGCACCATTATTTGCTATGCCTTTGCGTAGGACTTTGCTTTTGCCCAATTTTTCTTCTTTTAATGCCCTGCATCTATTGAAAATATGGTAATGGGGTATTATGGAGTTTGGGGCAGTTAGGTAGCAAGCGGATGGAAGCAGAAAAGATGGGGCATATATATATGGGTGTCAGAGACTATGACAACTAGCTGGGAATGCAAGTTAAGAATATATTTCGATAACTTCTTAGATTCATGAATACAATTTTAGAGATAAATCTTTCGAATCGGGAACCTTGACATCATTTTGGTAATTTGTAAATTTTGTATCAAGATCGACTATCGATTTTACCAAATTACACAGCAGCATACATATCATACTTGGCCAAAAAAGAACAAAACAAAATACAAACAAAAGGAATGGTAAAAGATTATCCAACGAATCGAGGAGAATATGAAAGTGGCTCTGAAAATATTTAGATCTGACATTTTATGAAGCAGCGCTAATATTGTTTTGACAGCAACTGTAGAATAAGTATACGCTTGAGGATAGGTTGCAGGGTATCTCGTAGTCGAGCTCTCTTTCTTGAATTGAGCAACTTTTCGGCTTGTTTGATATTGGTTTTTTTTTTGTAGGGGTTCCCCTGCAAAAGCTGGCAAAAGTGATTAATGCAAGAGTCGTCTGTGGCGTGCAACAACAAATTTGGTGAGCGCGAATAGAAAACGGTCACAACGCAGGCATTTTTATTGAATTGCCAGTCCCGGAATGCGGCTGTTGGCCAGTGGATACTACTCCATTTACCTGCGCAGTTCGAATAGAACTAGACACTCAGTGAATTGAAAGTGAAGAGTTGGGGTATTCCTCTTGCATCAACTATGCTGTGACTACAGTTGCGCGGATTAAAGCCCGAAATGCTCGCAAAGCCGATTTGGATGGCAAAGAGTGTACAGTGAGGGGGCGCAGGGGAATTAAAATCGAAACGGTGGCAAGGTGGCAGCAACAAGCAGCGAATTTCAAATGTGCTCGCAACTGAAATATTAAAGCCATTCAATGGCTTTCTTCATAAATTACTGCGGCAGATGCAGTTCATACAAGTCTTTGTTCAAGATGGGCGAGCTCCATTAAAAAAAACAATTAAGAAGAAATACTTTAAATATGTGTTTTGACTTTTATTTAAATTGATTTTTTGTCTTTAATTATTGTCGGCTTATAAGGCACACGACTTGCTGCACAGAGTTCAATTCAGAAGCTTGGATAAAAGTAATCAGTTGCATTGCGATAGAAAGGAAAAACTGAATGGACTGCACCTCTTCTCTTTTAAAATCTACATATTGACGGCACCAGCAGTTGGCTGTTTAATAATCTATCAATTAAAATAAATTAAAGATGGGAATTATTTAATGGATTTGCAAGATACCTGATAAAGTTAAGATGCTCCTTTTCGTTGCACACGAAAACGATTTTCAATAAATACGAAACGAGACAGAGACAATAAAATGTCAAGAAAATCAGACAGTCAGCCGCCCCCGCAAAGGCCGGGCACGCTTAGTGCCCCTGAAGGGCTTTTACAGGTGGAGGGGTGGAGCTATGGGGAAAGTGCCAGCCAGATTTCTATCAAGCCATCAAGCTGACAATGAGAGGTGAGTTCTGCGCCCTGTGCTCAGAGCTCAGTCAAAAGTCACTGACATCGAACCACCCCTCAATTGCGGGGCGGGGGTTGGTATAACAAAGAAGAAGGTGGGGTGGAGTGGGCAAAGGAGAAACGTCGACAGACTTTGCTGTACAACATTCAACATTATTGATGGTAATTTTAAAACGTGCCTACAACCAAAAAATTTCGTACACATTTGCCGGGATTTAGAATTTGTGTGTGTGGCTTTGATTTGCTTGCTGTGTTTCGATTGACGCTTATCTTAATGGGCCAAACATATGGCCATGTGCCATGTTCTGCATCCTGGATCCAGGCACGTCAGTGGCAAACGTGTTGATAATTTAAATAAGCTACTTTAAGCGCTGCCGTTTGACATTGCGCATACGCAACGTTCGCCGGTTCGCTTACTCGCCTGTTTGCCTGTTCGCCTGTCGTCGCTGTGATAAGCCCAGCTAAATGTTTTTCGATTTTGTATTAATTTTGTGCCTAAATCTCAGCGAGATTTGCGCCCAGAGAGTGATGACAGAAAACAGGGCACTCTGATGCATACAAACATGAATGCGTAAACTTAATTAAAAATAAATTTTGTAAACGCTTCTGGGTAATGAATATTATGTTGGCATAAACTTAGAATACGCTAATTTATTAAGAGGATAACAAAAACAGAATTTTTTAACTTTTTATTCATCCTCGAGTAAATAATATAGGATAATAATCCCAAAAAAAGAAATTCATGAATAATTATAAACAGACATTTCAATACTTATTTTTGCAAGTTCAAAAGTATTTTTTCTCTTCTAATCCTAATATATATATTTTTTAAAATTATTTAATTTGATGTTTGATTAATATTATTCTTGTATTTAAATTCCAATGGTGAATGTGTTAAAGAGCAGCTCTCTTCTCATCGTCAGCATATTATTAATGGCATGCTAAGAATGCCAGGTTGCAAGCATACGCTAAGCATATGTGCAACTTAAGCGTATCAAGAAGCCAACAGGACATTGGCCATAAAGACAGCCAGACAGATAGACAGACAGACAACAAAAGCCAAAGAGCAAATATCAAATCAATTTTAATTTAGAAAACAAGCAAGGACGCTACGGAAAAATGCAAAGGCAAGCGAAAAAAAATGCAAAAAGGCAGGCTGCCAGGACAAACAACAATAGGAGCTGGGAGCCGGGTGCGGGGTGCTCGGGCAGCAACAGCAGAAATGCCAACCCTTCGCAAAAGCAGAAATGGGCAGAGTCAACCCCAAAAATGAGAACAAACTTACCGGTAAGCCATACACCCCTTGCCTCTCCCGCCCAGTCAAGGCAAACAGTGTGCTTAGCATATGCGCATAAATCTCGGCAGGCAAGGCCCACAAAGAGGGGGGGTTAAGAAGGGAGAACGAAGAGCACCCCAATGCAAAAGTTTTTGCGATTCGCTGGGTCGTCTTCTTCAAGACGACAGCACAATCTAATAAAATGGCTAAACGCTTCAATGACAATTCGAGCATGTAAAGTACACGTATATATATAAAATTGTATATACATATATACGAGTATACGAGTATATATAGAGAAACAGAGAAAAGAACGGTAAATACATGTTGCATGTGGCGCTTAGCCGTGTCGAACAAGCGACTCCTGCTCCCTGGAAAAGTAGGCAATAATCGTAAGTGAAACTGCGTCCAAAAAGGGGGGATTAAAGTGGAGCAAGAGCAGTGGGCTGCTGGTGGGCTGACACTGGTCGGTCAGTCACCAGCTGCTAAACTGAACACCATCCCCCTCCCACTCCCTCCACAAGACGAAATCGTCCCTTCCCCAATGAGTTCGTGTATTGAAATGCGCTTTAAGTTGTGGCGATGTGTAATTGAATTAAATGGATTTCAATATGCGGGCACATGTTTCCCAAGCATATAGGGTGGACGCACACAGGGGGAGGGGCGGGAGTGGATGGTTGTACTTGGTGTGCCAACTTGGAACAATGTACACGCATAAGCAGCTGCTGAGATCAAAGAAAAGAATGTTGCAGATTAAAGCTGAATTTAAGCTTATTACATTGCTAAATCGAAGTTTCTTTCGCTTATTGAAATATATTGTCAAACAAATGCGCAAAATATGGAATACGAAAGTTTTTCCATGACACATGCAACAAATGTTGTAGCCATTTTTATTAGAAAAATTGCCATTGCAATTTTAATTTTAATCATCATAAATACTAATTTATATTTTTAATTAATTTAACGCTCAGTTCTATGATATTTATCTGTGATTTAAAATTTATGGCAAAATTCAAATAACTCAGATTATATTGCAATTAACATTGATCATAGTCGACACTTAAATTAATATTGAAATGTTAATTTGTATGCAGAAAGGTAGTTTCGTTGAAATATCATTGAAATGATTTTCAATTTAATCCAAAATTCCGGTCCAAATTCCCCATTCTTACCCAATGTTGTTCTAAGCAGGTAGCTGGTAGATTTTGTTGACTTTTTGGCACATTTTATCGTGGGGCAACTTTAAAACTCAGTTTGTGGCAACTTTTGGGTAACATGCAAACTTCAATCAACACCAGCAAATATCAAACTAGAAACCTCAAGACAAACTTAACTGACCAACTGTCCCGCATTGTGTAATTTTTCAAGTGGAGACAGAAACAAAGGGCAAAAAAAGTAAAACAAATAAAAAATTGGGAAAGACAAAAGTTTTTTGTGACTTCTTAACGCTTTTGTCGGTTCTGTTGGTCGATGTCTTTGGTCGTTCATTGTTTTATTTACCTGCTTGCCAGGTTGTAGTTAGTGTGTGTGTGTGTGTGTGTGTCTTAATGTGTGTGTTGGTGTGCTTATTTATATCGCATGATTGAATCTTGCCCAACAGCAACTTTTTCTATTAACTTTAATGCCAGCAGAGACCAGCAGCAGCACCAGCAGCACCAACTCTGTCTGGAACTGTCTGTCTGCTTTTTGGCGGATTTCTGTGTGGGTTTGTCTAGGCAGAGAGCTGTTTTTAGCTGTTTTTACCTGAGAAATGGTCGCCTCTTTAGCTCGTAAATGAACTTAATGTTATCGTCTCAAACTTCCCTCTCCAACTCTCTCTCTCTATCTGGATGTATATTGATTTCCAGTGGCTTCCACTTGGCTGCCTCGACTACTTCAAGTGGTTTGCTGCTACATTGTTTTTATGCCACGTTGGTTTTTTTTCTATTCGGGTTTCGTCTTCTTGCGCTAATGAAAAAGTTCAAAAGTCAATGTTGTTTTTTTTTTATACTTTTCATTTGGGTTTTCTTCTTAGAAGTTTGCTTTTTATGGCAATTTCAGTCTGAGTCAAGCGATTGCCCATTATTGATGACTTTGCAAGTCCCAGAAATATCTCAAGAATAGTTCATTAATCGTTGCAGGCCAAGGCACTCGAAGCCCCTCGAGCGTCTACTAAAAGTTTAACCAAAGGAGCTGCTGGCATAGCTTTAAATCAATTTCGGTCTTTGAAATATTTGTATTGGATCAAAATTGATAAAGGTAAAGATAAAAGTGCGTCCGTTTTTCAAATGAAGGTATAGCTTTCTTACAAGACGGCTGCATAGATATTAAAGCATTGTGAGCAACGAGTAGACATTCTAAATAATGTGGGCAAAAACAATAGGGTAACAATCTACTAGTTACTAGACTGACGTTCTAGCCAGGAGCCTGCTTACATTTCTGGTGTCCTAAACCAGTTTATACACGCAATGTAAATCTTTGTATTTGACTAGAATAAAAACAGAAGTGTGAAAGGTAATGGCAGCTGTGACAAGAAACATATTTGCGATTGTCTGAATAAAAGTGAAAATTCTACTTGGATTAGAACCTGCTTCGTGTCAGGACATTACAGATCGCCCAAAGATCTGCACAACCAAATTAGAAGAAGGAAGATGTATTGTGTAAGATCTGCCTTGAGACTGAAGAGACTTCATAACACATACTGAAAGACTGATAGAGAAATAGTAGAGAAATGAGAACTTTAAAACTCGACCAAGAATCATAGCTCACTTTTTTATAAGGTCAGAAACTATACTCGTGTTCATACAACTATTATAAATAGGTTTTCTTTAATCTTTGACTATATTTACATCTGGATACATTTATTATTGTTATGTTATTCGAGAGAGTTTCTTCTTCTACCAACTAAAAGTAAATATTTTTCAGTGTATTGCTGCTGTGACTGTTTGTTTGTTCGTCGGCTTTTTGCATTTGATTTATTAGCGTTAGCTCATTTCCGTTTTCGGCCACTGATTATCTCATTTGAAGTGAAGCTCATCTCAACTCAGTGGAGATGACTTCAGCTCAGTTCAGTTCAGCTCAAGCGTGCGTGTATCTTTATGGTTGTATCTGTATCTGTATCTGTAGCTGCTGCCTGTTGTCTGTTGACTGTTTGTAACTGTTCTGTAGGTGGAGCTCGTTGTAAATTCGTTGTGGCAGCTTTAATGTTTGACAAAGCGGAAATGAAAAACTTTTGCACGTAGTCCCCAAAAGTGGCCAAGTGCACGTTCTGCCTTAGCATTGTTGTTGTTGCTGCTGCTGCCGCTGCTGCTGCGATGAAGCATGAAAAGTTTTGGTTTAATTTTGGCATTTTCATGTATTTACATCCACACACACATGCTCAACACTTGCGGCTCAGCCAACCCCACCCCGCCCGGTCACCGTACAAAGAGCCGCCTCTAAGCACGCTGCGAGTCTTGGTTTCTGGGCTTAGCTGACTTGGCACGCACGTCTGCTCATTAAATACGCATACGCATGGAACAGAGAGAGAGAGAGAGAGAGAGAGAGAGAGAGAGAGAGAGAGAAGAGTGAGAAGACAGACAGACAGACAGAGCCAAATGTAAGAGGAAGTCACATACTCACATCCAGTGCCACACAGGCAGTTACATCCACATACACTTATAAATGTTGTGCTAGATAATGAATCTCTCCAGCTTACTCCCCGCTCCCTCCCTCCCCTGCTGGACCCCCTTCAATCAGCGTACCGCTGGCAGTAAGTTTGTGCTGCTGAGTTTGCTGTCTGTCTGTTTTATTTGCTTTTATTGTCTTCAACTTTATTCATATCCTGTTAAAATGTATAACTTTGGGCTTTTCGGGTTATAAATTAAATGCAAGTACAACCAATTCAAGACGACAGAGAGAGGGAGAGAGAGAGAGAGAGAGAGAGAGAGAGAAGGAGAGATAGAGAGTCCTTCAAAAGGTTGACAACGACATGGAAGAGGAGTTGAATGGGGGAGGCGTGGTGATTGGCTGAGGGTGTGGTAAATATGTTGTCAAGTCGACGATTGTGTTGATAAACTGCAATATGCAACATAATTAATGAGCATGTTGTACAATGCCAATATTTTACATTGCCACACAGCCAAAAGCACACACAACCACACACCCTTACACACACACACACACACACAGCCACACTTATAGAATAATACGCTTAATTGCACTTAATGAGCAATTTATGTAATGTGCTTGGAAGATCTGTTTTAAAGACATTTTTAATGGGATTTTGAGGAGTGCTTGTAAAATTTATTTAACGACAAATGAGTTAAGTTACATTTGATTCATGGAGGAAGAGAATTGAAATTTGTATAACTAAGGATTGTCAAAAGGATATAATAAAATTGTGCGAAAGTACATTAGACAACAATAGAGGAGTCAATTTAGTAAGTTCTAGACTACCTTTGAAAAATTAAGTATACGTAGTTTTTTTATCGATAACTATCTCATTCCATTTTAAACTACCACTCTATTTTTACAGTTTGAACGCTTTTTTGGCTGCTTAACACATATCTCAGAATTTAAGCTATCCTCTTCTGTGAAATTCACTTAAAAATCGTAACAATTTGATTAGCATATTGTTATAGATTCCATTTTTGAGCATTGTCCAACCGATGGGCAACTTAATTTGTCAAATCAAGTGTAATTTATCTTTCTCAGTCGCTAAACCAAGCAAAGTCATTCATTATTGTAATTTATTTGCAGCTGAAAATGCCAAATATTTATTTAATTTTGAGCATTCTTCAATTTATTTGTTTGCACAAGCGAATTCAAAGAGATCCCCAACCACTTTCCCCTACCCAATTCACCCACCCCAACCCCCCTCGCCAAGCTGAGTGACATTTGGCAAGGCATATCGATTGCGATTAGTAAGAAAATTTTCAATTTTCGAGCAGTGCCTTCGAAGCATTCAAAAAAAAAAGAAAAAAGAAAACAAAAAGCAAATCGCAAGCAAACAAAACTGTTGGAAGGGCGAAAGCCGCTGGCAGTGTCGACACCCGATGTCAGCCTCCAACCACCTTCCACCCCCACCCCATCCTCTCCTTCTTCCCTATACTCTGCTGTAGTCTCGAGCCGGTGGGTTTTTGTCTTCTGGGGCTAACCGCTGTGAAAATACAGCTCAGTATTATCGATGTCCGTAACAATAGCAACTCAAAGCGTCCTGCCACTGACTGCACTGCGATAAATATATGATGTACTAGACATAATGATGAGATAGAAAGTTTGGAAAATATCAATCTAGGGATTTCTTTGTAGTTTTAGCAAGACGTATTACTAAATAAAATATTTATGGGATCGGTCTTCAAGGATTTAAGTAGTTGATTTTGCCTATGATGATTATTTTAAAAAACACAATAATTATTTTTAGTTTTCACATAAATTTTTCGCAGTGTACTGGCTGCTGGCAGTTTCAGCCTGCTTCGGTCGCCGCCGGAACGCGGTTTCTATTTGAAAACCATTTTGTTTGCTTTATGGATTTGCAGAGCTTAAAGTGGCTTCGTCGTTTCGTTTGCTTCATATTGCTATTGTTGAAAATTTTGAGGCGTGAATGCGACCAGACCCCAAAGCCAGCACCCAAGCTAAAGACAAAGCCTTCGCCATTGCCATTGCCATGGCCAGTCAAGTGTTTGGTTCTGGGCCTGGGAACTGTTTTTGTTTTATTTTCTCATGTTGACTATTGGCTTAGAGTTATGTGCAATGGCAACTGTTTACACACGCTGCTGCTGCTGCTTTTGTTTCCTGGTTCCAAGACTTGGTGCCTTTAATTGGACGGGTCGCTGGCGCTAATTTCGAGAGCGCCAAGTGGCAAAGTTTGTTGTGGGATTAGCTCGACGAGCGCTGATTAAGTGGCAATGTCGACTACTGGCACGTTGGCGGGTGGCAGGTGGCAAGTGGCAGCTTACTGCTGGCTTTAAACTCTGTTTCTAATGATATATCAACAGGTTTATTCTCTTGACTATAAAAATACAACAATTCTTTAAAATTCAGCGATACTCAAAGCAGTATTTAATTTATAATGCTTGCAAATCAACGTCAAAACACTCTAGTCTACCCTTTTGGGTAACATTATTATTATTATTATTATACGTAAGCATTATGCAAATCCCTAAAAGATGCAACCCATTAATAATGCAAACGCTTTTTTTTAAAGAAACCAAAATTGAATTCATAATTGTATGCCTAGGTACTTATTGACATTAGTCTAAATCAGGGAAACTTCTGGGATTATTCAGCAATTCTTTCAAATCTGCACAATTCTGTTCATCAGACTTTGATATACATTTATTGTATACTCTGCTCTACTCTATAAGCTTACATCAGCCATCTGTTCATCAGGCTGATTGGCTTGCAAACAAATAGTTAAGAAATTATAAAAAATAGAACCAGGCTGTCTTTTTAAATTCTGGCGCCCCTTCAATTAAAAACAATTGCAGATTCTGCGACAGCAAAGCAAAAAAACAAAAAATTAAAAAGAAAACCCCCTCCTCTCAAGGACTTTTGAAGGCACGGCCTTGTGTGGCAGCAGGCACAAATGAAAATCGACACCCAATTTAACCAGGGCTAACAGCCGGGCCACATGCGTCCATTTATTGCTTCGTACCACGTTCTCAAGCATTCTACACCAGCCCCATCGCAGTCGCTTCCCAGCTGCTCTGGTGATTTTTGCTGTAGTGCTTGAACAAGAACAACACTTCGACGTGCGCATAATTCACAGCTGAGTGAATTTTAAGTGGTTATTGCAAAAGTTCGCACAGGCGAAAGTGTTGGAGGCAAACCCAATGCTCCCTGCCCCACTGCACTGAAACCAAAGCAGCCATATTGGGTGCTAGCAAATTGGAGCGCAGTTTTTATTGAGTTATGCTCGTGCGAAAAGCAGGCAACGGCGACGGTGATGTCGACTGTGAAGCCGACTGCAGCAAGGACGATGGCGTCGTTGACTAGGCCAGAAATTAGGTTAAGCATTATAAATAATTTGATAAGCCTTAATTGGCGTGAACTTGCAACGACCTCAAGTCAGCTGCAAAGGTCGCCCTCCACACCCCACTCGTCCACTTTAGCATTAGTCGAAGTTGTTTCGCCGATGATTGACAGGCGACGTGTGGCAGCAGGGCAGCGGGGCAGCGAGGATTGGGGTATTGGAACGTTGGCAGACGGAAATGATTATTATATAATTGAAATTGATAGGCAAGTGGGCGCCGAGAAGTTGGTTTGCCAGTCTTCCACTTTCCGCCTGCTTCAATTATTCATAAAAATCCCATTTAATACGAATCACAGATGCAAAAGCAGCTGCTCATCTAATGATAAGCCCCACAATCTACCCCAAAATTGAGGGGGTGAGTTGTGTGGAGGGGCGGAAAATCGTTCGCTTCAGCTTTTGTCTATTTGCCCAACAACTACGTGTCCAAGCGAAGAACGTGCTTAAGTTGAGATTTAAAGCTGCATTTGTGTAAATATATATAGTACCATCTAAGATATTCAGTCAACAAAGTGTTTCTTTGCAGTATATCGAGACTATTCGAATTAGAACTCCTGATCTGATCAATGTGCACTTGATTTAGGTCTATTGTTTCGTTGAAAATGTAATATTTAAAAGTAACAGCGCTAGTATTAAAATGTATAAACATCAGCAAATCACATAATAATCCGTGACACTATTTGCCAAACACAACGTTGATAAGCAAATATAAGTAAGTAACTGCTTAGCCTGGACACAAACCATTGTCAAAATCTTCTGCATTTAGCACGTTTTTGGAGCTTGTCAAACGCCGGCTAGATGGTCGAAAGCGTTGAGTCATTGCAATATTCAAGTCAAATATATCATTGATATAATTTGCACCTGTGCAAATTTTCACATTTCCTGAATGTAGAAAGTTGCAAAAGTGAAATTGTGCCCAATGTCTAAATGCACTAATTACAACGGGTCTTGTGGATGCACCACACACTGCAAACTGGCCGTACGTCGATTGCTAATTGAGAATGAAATGCAAAGCGGTGAAATTGGTGGCAAATGGGCAAAAAGAGAAAGATCATTTTGGATGAAATCTAATACACTGGCAAACAAAAGCTAATGCTTAAAAAAAAAAATATGAAAGTTGTACAATAGACAAACAATTTTGCAATGATAACTAAATAAACTGACAACTGGCCGAATCGAGCGAACCGTGAGCGACGAATTGACTACTGGACAAATAAACCGCCTGGCAATATCAAAAATCCTAGCTGACAAACAAATCCCAATGACAAAATCAAGCAATTGCAATCGATATGCGATGCGCACACACAAACACACACAGATATACATGTGGAACACTCAGTAAATGGTCATGTTTCGGTCTGTTGCCAGTGCCGAGTTCTTACTCAGTTAGCGGGGGGTTGCAGAAGTCAGCCTGGAGTGGAAAGTGTGTAGCTGCTATGTGTTCGTTGGCTTGCTGCGGTGTAGAGATGTGCGCGGTGCTCCAAAAATATGTACTTGCAACACGACACGTGTCACGTGGATAAGCATATAGTTGATACTTACAAATTGTAAATATTATTTTTCTATTTTGTAATATGAACAAGTTTTTTGAATCTGAGCCAGGGTGTCAAACCGTAACCGAAATGGGAATCGGTTCAATTGAAATTCTGAATCGGAATGGCACAACCTTAATTCAAAATTCTTGTAAAATCAAAATATTTATCATAATGTTACCTTTTAATCATCATTAAGGCTCTAGAGTCGTGGGTAGTTCTTCATGCATTGACGTGCTCTTATTACAGATTAGAAATGTGTATCGCATCTTGGTCTTAATTCGTGCTTTGCTTAACAAACACGATACTGGCTCCTCTTTAGTTGAAAGGGTCCAGTTACTCGGCTGTTTAGACAGACAGACGTGCAGCGACGTGTAGCTGCTGTGCTCGTTCAATGCTCTGTCGAAATGTCAATGCAATCGTCATTGTCTCTGTGCAACTCTTGCTCCTGTTCCTCAGTGGCTTGTTCCCGTATTGTTTGTCGTTTGCATCATCAATTTGGTATGTTCAGTTGTGGGGTTGTGAAGTTAATGGACAAAGAACTTGACGCCCAGCTGCTGCTGCTATTGCACTTATTGATGAGTTCGAGCACAGCAAACGGATAGGCAATAAGCGGCCCAATACTTAGGAAAGAACCTTCACACAGCAGGCAGACAGAAGTTATGTGAGGTAAATCAGCTATGCATTTTGGCAATTTGATAGTCATTGCTTGAATAAGGCAAACATTGAAATTTTAAATGTAAAATTCGATTCATTTTGTTCTGTTTGAAAGATGGGTTAAAACTATTACAAGTGCAAGTTTATTAGAAATGCCTTTAAGTGATGCAAAAGAAGTGAATATAGTAAAACATCTTAAACATTTCAGCAAAATCTGGAACTTATGTTAGAAACAATAGTTTCCTCATAGACATCAATTAATTGTAAGAAACTGTAATAAATCCGAAAGAATTAAGCTCGACAATTTTTGATTAAACATTAATCTTGGGCTAATAAATCTCAGGAAGAACGATTCATGACAAAATAAATAGAGAATTATTTTAAATATAATTCCTCAACCAAATTATTACCATTATAAATATGTCGAACATAAACAATCATTTGAAAATATGTGTAAATAACCAACTAAATGCTAGCTTTTGCTCGTAATACGGGTATCCATTGAAAATCACACACGCAATGGAAAATAATTTCCAAAATAAAGCTCCCAATAACCATGGCAACTGAATCAGTCAAAACAAAGGAAGGAGGAATACAAAGCCGGAACCAGAGCCAAACCAACGTTGATATAAGCCGCTTAAAATCAACAACAACCAAAATCGTTGTGCGAGTGGAAAAAAAATCGCACTCAAAACTCATTACAACAAAAGGTGCTTCATCAGCGTGGCAGCAGCAACAGCAACAACATGCCCACTTAAGTCGGCATTGGCGGCCATAATCAACTCGCCGCCGCCGTCGAACACCTTGAGCATGGAAAGGCGGGCAACAGAAGGAGCATGAGCAGGAGTAGGTTGAGAAGGAGGAGGATGGTTGCAGGTTGCCCAAACGGGGGGATGGTAGCATTTCATTTGCAGCGCACTCGTAAAAAGTAAAAAGAACAATGCCTGTGTCAAGGACCAACTGGGACTACGGGCTGCAAAATGCGGGTCTGCTCTGACACCAAACGCCCTCCTCTTCCCTCAAGGGCTGCCTTCGAGCTCATGCTGCGCCTGTCATCCGCTGCCTCACAATGTGGCACTTAAGCCATTGCTTTTTGATGCTACACCAGCACTCCCACACCGCGAGAGAGAGAGAGAGAGAGAGAGAGAGAGAGAGAGAGAGTGAGTGTGTGTGTACTGCTCCAGTTTCCTGTGTGTGTCACAGAATTTTTCCTCATTTCGCGTTGAGAGTTCAGCGTGTCAGGGCGCAACCCATTTGCCTGTCTTCCAAACAAACTGTTTGCACCGTGAAGCAAATATGATTTGCACTTTCATTTATTTTAAAATTCATTTTATAGCACTTTTGTTGTACAATACCATATGCATTGAAGGGAAACTATTTAATTGTATAATTATTTAGTTTTGGTTGAGTGATTGCTTATATTATATATTTTCATATATCTCGACGTTCTTCTCTCTCTCTCTCTCTATATATATATATATTTCTCTTTCTCTCTTTATTACCTAATTTGAAAAAATCAATTCTTATATTTCTCGAGTGAAGTTCATTTTACCTTTCGCTTAAATTTTTTTAAATTAACATGTTTTTTACAGTGTAGCTGTCTGCCTCTGATTCTCTGTGTACGAGTATAAGGTCTCATGGTCATGTGTAGACAGCTAGCAATAATTCTGATACTGCCTCAGAGCTAACTCTGCTTCTTCTCCTGCAGCTGTTGTTGCCGGGAAGAGGTAGCTCTGCTGTATTCCAAAAATTGTGCCTACGCTTCTCTGGGCCTGACAATGATGGCGTTGACGTCATTGGCATTGACGTTGGCTCCTGGCGTTTGCCATTCATTTACTGACACCAACACGCCGCCCCACTCCCCCAGCACAATGCCGCACTCCGATTTCCCCTGGCATGTCTCTGGCATTGACTGGGGATCGCCGTCACCCATTATTTATGATTTTTAGGTAGAGATGCAGAGAGCTGCTCAGGTGTCGTTTGCCGCTCCCTCGACTCCATTTCTAGGGATTATATATGCAATCGGACGTTGCACGTTGCCAGATTGGCAAACAACAACAACAACAACAACAACAATAAAAGAAAGCACATCTTCAATATGCAGTTGTCGTACGTTTTAATTGTTATTGTAATGCGTGCTGAACGATAATTGCCATTCAGTTAGCTTTAATTGGAATCGAGTGAGTTTTCCTGTTGCACAATAACAAACTCCAGATATCCGTTCCTGGCGAGTAAGTAAAGAGATAAAGAGTCCGAATTGCTTGCTACTAATTGCTTCGAATTCTCAAGTGCCCATTTTCGGCTCGTAATTAGTGTATGTAGCCGAGTTTCGAACCCATTTAAGTACACATAACTAATACGATTTTAAATGGATGTTAAAAATTGTAGATAAATATCGCACATTGATACATCTATCTTTGACAAAGGTTGGTTAAATATCAAATATTTTGTTTACTTAATGTAAACGCTTTGAAATCATAGCGTATGCAAAGATTTTCAGTAAATTGCTTGATATGTACACATTAATCAGCATCAGTGCAGCAACAACCCTTTGCTTTTGAAGTACATTCTCAAGATTTGCTTTTGGGGCCGTGGTGTTAGAAGTGGGCGTAACCTGAACGCCCTGCAGTGACCAAAATTACAAATAGCGGTTATTATGAAGCTGTAATTTATGCAAATACGTTATTGCGGGAGAAGGTTGGGCAAGGGTGGCCAAGGGTGGGTGGTAGTTACTTGACGCAAACCAGCTCTAATTGTTTGATTAATGGTTTTGGTAAAAACTAAACGGAGGCACGTGCTCTTAGAACTACGCAATGAAGCTTAAGCTTTAACATGAAGCAAGTATAACCCTGCCTGTTGGGTAGTTCCATTTGCTGACCTACGTTATTTGCGCGCTCTCTCTCTCTCTGTGTCTGTGTATCTGAGGGAAATGGGTGACGAAGTAGGGCAGGGGCAATGTAAAGCGCAAATATTGTTTCAATTGCAAAAGTTGCACACAAAATTTACCTAGCGGGCACAGACAAACAGTCGCACCAAACTATCCGACTGTGTGTGTAGCCATATATCTATAGATATACATGGACCACGTACATATGCAACTAGCGCATATGATATGATATGATATATACACATGCACAATATTTACACTGAAATAAATGTACAGCTTCTTATGTACATAACCAAACCGAACAATTTATACACTCGAACATTCGAGGGAGTGGACATACTTTTTAGAATGATAATCTTTAATAGATGTGGGGGTGCCAAACCGAAACTGGAACAGTATTTGGAACCGCATTTTACTTTGCCGATTGGCGGAAAGAGAAAGAAAGTGACAAGTCTAGATAAATAAATAAAAATATAAATATTGAATATTGATGCTTGACGTATGAAATTTGAGTGGTTTTTGTTGTATTTTCTTGCAAAAGTTGTTTTACGGAATCCAAAAAAAACATCAAATATTCTTATAAATATAGTTGAAATTTAAAGCATTACTCAAGCAATTTGTTGTTGGATTTAAACATTCGGAAGTTACTTAAAGTACTGTTTTGCTAACTTAATTTAATTTGTGTATATTTTATATGTATATCAAAATCGAATCATACTTCAAGTTGAAGAAACGAAAACTTGAGTTATTCAATTTTTGTTTTCGGTGTACATACTATATATATTTACATAGATACATATATCATGAGCATTGCCTCCGGCTGCCTTGTGCATAACCCGGCCAAGGTTTGCCCACTTCCTGCATATCGCTCCTTCTCCTTTATGCTCTCAACTCTTCTCTCCGTAAGTTTAGCAAGTTGTTTGCTGTTTTTCATGTTTTTCATGTTTATGCGAAAAACTTTTGCCAAGCATCGCCGTGCGAGCGTCGCGCCTTCGAGGCATATTTTCGTACTATGTCTTCCGCTGGGATTCGCCTGGCATCGTGATGCATTCAGGCAGGCAGGTGGGATGGTATCTGTTTGGGAGTTGTGCCAACAGAGTTCTTGGCGGTATTGCATTGTTTGCCTCTGGCTTCAGCCGCCGTGACGCTGTTTGCATTTTGGTTTATGGATTCTAGTTTTTTATGCAATTTTTATATGCTCGTTGCGCATTCGTAGCCGCTCATCCTGGCGCATCATCCATTGGCCATATTAAAAGATTTACATAGTTAAGCTCTTCAAATTGCTGGCAAATGGAGTCATATTTTCTGATTATGGCATAAACTAGTGCCCAGTCTGCAGTTTAAATATGGCTACAAATTGTTTGGTCAACATCCAATAAATCAAGAGAATATCTAAAGTACGGTTAGGATATTTTAAGTATCATTTGTTATTAAACACATGCAGTAAAGTAAACACTCCACTGGTAAAAATATCTACAACTAAATTGGGTTATACAATTTTTTTCTATTTTTCTCAGACAATAAATCAAAAACTTTAAAGCGATCGGAAAATAAAAGATATTCCGATTGTACAATAAAACTACAAAAATTATAATACGAAATAAGTTAAGCTTCTACAAGCATGTTTCACTGTAGTCGCCCGCCCTCTGGAAAATTATGACTGCACTCAGCAGTTCTTAGGCAATGAGCTCCTCAATGGACGGAAATATTCCAAAGACAGACTCAAGTTGAGAAAGTTTTCATATTTCATGGGCCATTCGTTTGGGTTCGTGCCCCTCCAACAAAAGATAAGAGATAAGATCAAGTTGAGCACAAAAAGTGTATGCAGAGAATTGAAGACCCAATTGAAAGTTATTGAAATTGCACAATAATTTCTTCAATTGCATGCGCTATTGAATTTCTCTGTCATAAGTTTTCTTCTGCTCTTCGTCTTCTTCTTTTTTAAGCGTCCTTGCCATAACAGAAATCGCCAGCGGGGTGTGTTTGGAGGGTTTTGCTTTGTGCTTTATTGTGTGTGTGTAATTATGAGCAAATGGGAAAATGTATTAAAGTTTTCGGAGCATTCATTCATTCATTCATTTTGTATGCCAAACGGGTAATTAATGATAATGGCAAATTTTTGCATTCAGAGCGAGGAATAAGTAAAGTAGGTGCCTTCCCACTTATTACTTAGGACTCATGAAAAGATAGTTCGGTTGGTTTGAGCTCGGTGCGCATCAGCAAATTTTTCAATTCAACTTTAAATAATTGATTAGTTTTATTCCCAAACAGCGTTCAGCTAAGATATGTAATTTTAATGATTTGCCTGAAACGATAGGAAAAGTAATTAAGTTGTTCTTTTGTATTTTAATTTATAGAGCTTTAACGTATATATTCATAATTATTAATTGGAGCAATGAAAGCGGATCATCTGCACTTGGATTTATTTCCATTCATATTTGAATGCTCGTTGCTGTTATTGACATTTTATGCATGGCGTTCCTTCACTTGCGGCCTGCTATTGACAGGAAGCCGCCCCCTTTCGACATACCCATGTCAAGAGCAAAAGAGCAGCTCGTGCAGTGAAGAGACAACAAGCAGACCCAAAATGGTTGGGCTGCAAATGACACGAGTTGTCACAGTGAATTAAAAATAATTGATTTATTTAAAACGCAAGTTAAGCGAATAGCAGTAGAACAACAACAAAGTAAACACAACCGAACCAAAAAAAACACACACACAGATGAGAAAAAATGTGAAAAGGGACGCACTTGAAAGTTGTCAGCAACAGAACTGAGTAATTTGAAGGATTTCGGAATGAGTACCTAAAAAAAAAGAACAGAATATGAAAATTAAACAAAGCAATAAATATGCAATTAAAAAATTAAAGACCTGCTCACTTGATGAACTTATTAGCCAAATGACCAATTTGCCGGAGTCGTTAGAGAAAGGGATTTTTTTCGTTTCCTTACTTGGGCAAATCAAAAAAGACTTTTCAAGCGGCTTAAGGAGGCAGGAGAGGAGACGCAGCTGTCCTGCTTTGTCCTTATCTTCTGTGCAATGTTGTGTAAATTGTCAAAATTATTAATTGCGGACATTACTTTTGTGCTTGGTAGCTCTAACCAAACCCAACCCAATCAAACCTACTCCTCCTCCCTCTAGCTGCTCTTCCTTGCTGTCTTGTTCTACACGCGGGAGGGAGGTGAAGCGAGGCGGGGCGAACTTGTCTTTTGCAAGTATGGCAACTCCCCCCGGCTCCATTTTAATTAGCCAATAAATGCCGCTGTGAAAATTACGCCACAATGAGAATTAATGCCGCCTGTTAACCGTAAGCGATTTGTTATCGTTAAAATTATATGTTTATATATACTTGAATATTATTTTTTGTCTTCGCAAGTTGTTAAGCTGCCAAAAACTTTGGCAGTCGCCCTTTTTTGTATCTTCTGGGTTAATCGCTTTCTTGCTTGCGCTTCTCTTTTGCCCCCTGCGAGCTCATAAGTATTTGAGCCCTTTTTATTAGCCAACATTAATATTTTTATAGTACTGCCCCCGCGACTTCTGCTTGCGCCTCGTTAATAAAGACATAACGGTTTTGCCCAGCGGACTTTATTGCAGCGCGTTCATTATATTGAGCGGCCGATAAGCAGAGCTCCTAAAAATATCAAAATGTCAATCAAATGCGATAAAATGCATTATAATGCGAAGTTAGGCATGAACTTCAGAATGGAGAGAATGTATAGAAAAATTCAGTTGCCAGTTTCAAAAAAGTTCTTAATAAATATATATATTTAAAATTAAAGTGACAACCACCACTATCTAATCAAAACTGAGGACTACAGAGTTCGTTTTATGGAAACTCGCTTTTCAATCCCTTAAAAATCGGCAAAATAATCTCACGAAACCAAAAGGAGCACCTCCTTCAACCTCTTCCAACCCCATAAGGTATAAATATATATTCATAACCAGCACCAAGTCGAGTATATTTAGCTATGTTTGCCTAACTTTCTATACGAATCTCAGAGTCTATACGAGGTATATATTTCAAAGTTTTCTTATATCATATGTATGTCGATAAAAATCTATTTCTAATAGCAACAAAAAGCAGAATTGTTCACATGTAGCAAATGTTATATATAAACATGTTGATATAAATAAATTAGTAATACCTTGAGCTAACTAAGGGTATCTCTTGGTTGAGCTGACTCGGCTAGACCATTTTAACGTGTTTTTTGCTTAGTTCATTTGAAAAAACAAATAAACATTTTACATATTAATCTGCCTTTACGCAAAAAAAAATACATATATATATATATATATATATATATATACATATATAATATATATATATAATAAAATGTTATGCCAAAAAACGGCAAGGTATGGCTTTATGGACTGTGTTCGATACGTTGCGACCGTAAAGTTGTTATCAGCACATAACGCGAAGCGTCACATTGCCTGAATTACTTCCCGTTCGACACTCGGAAGGAGCAGGAACAAGAACTCAAACAGCAATTGAAGCACTTAATCAAAATAAATAAATCGGTAAATGTTGCCGCTTGAGTTTCGTGATTGTAGATTGTAGATTGTTTGGGGAGGATGCCAATGACAATAAAGAAAATGCCACTCAGCTGGAAAACTTGGATAAGTTGCAAAGAAATAAATATTTTCATATCGCCAGACAACAAAAAGATAACAAAAAAAATGTGTTTGGCATCGCTTTAAAAGGAAATTTCAAACGGAAATTACACAAATATGCGAGCTACTTTTTAAATGCGTATACGAGTATATGTGTAGATATATGAACCGATTCAACTTACAAGTAAATGTAAGAGCTAAAGCAAAAGCGAATCCGAAAACCCTTTTGCATATGTGAGCATTATGCGATTTGCATATATAAATAAACTTTATCAAAAACATATTCATAGCGCCCGCACATTTACAATATGAGCCAGGCGGATGGCGTTTGGGGGTCGCAGAGAAAAGCAACAAAACGATTTTCCACTTGACATGTGCTCAAGTGGCTGCCACTCGCTGTTGCCGGTTACACTCAGAAACAAATATCGGACCTAGAAATTGTAAAATACCCTCAAACTATATTCGCATTATAAACATGAACAAATATCTATTATTGAAATTATGTAGCACCCTCTTAAAATTTCTAAAATGTGCACATTTATATAATTTCTGCTAAATCAATGGAATTTTTGAACTTTACTTCTTTTTTTTTCTTTCAGTAATTAAGTTTAATATGTGTTCATAATAAAGATAATTTTTAAATGTTAGCCAACTTTTAATTTAGAAATCATAACCCTTGTTTTTGTGAGTGTTTGCTTGGGCGGAGGGAGGACACAGGATATTCAATCTGTTTTTTCCATTTAAACAATTTTCAAAACTTGTTTATAACTCAATTTTGCAAAATAAAACGAAGTAACACTTAAATAAATAAACACAAAGCGCACAACACACAGCAAAACCAAAAGTTGAGTACAAAATGAACAATTCCCCACATTTTGTATGCTCTCTCTCTCTCTGGGTGTTTGTGTTGGATTGTGTGTTCTTGGGCTGCCAGTTCACACGCATGTACCACACAATAACAAGAATAACAACAACAACGATAGCAACAACAACAACAACAAGAGGAGCAACAATTGCTTTGTTGCTGCAGCTCTTAACTGGCACGCGAAGAATCCTCCAAACGAAATGGATATATCAAGTGCTTTATTCCTGTGCGCCCAAAATGGATACACAGCCAAACTGAAATTGCCAAATGGCATTTGCCCAATGTGTTTGTGTGTGTGTGCTTCGAGTGTCTGACTGTCCGACTAACCGCTTGGCTGGGAGGGGCTAGTCAGACTTGCACAAAACTTCTTAAAATGTTCGCACCACCATTTTTGTGTTTAATTTGGGAGCATTTCGATTGGCCAAACACGTAATTCTAATCTGAAATGTTAATTAAAACAATAAGAGCAATTTTAACATATATTATGTAATGGATTGCCTTTATGTAAGGCATTAAAGTATAGCCAGTAGTTAGACACTTGCAGATGGTATTTTTTATACGCAACACCCATAAAAAGTTAACAGTCTAGTCGATTTAGCCATATCCGTCTGCCAGTCTGTATCAACAACACGATCTTAGAGACTATAAGAGATAGGACTTCAAGTTGTCGTATACTGTATCATACTATCGATATAAATCCCCCAATAATAAGCATATAATTAACGAAATGAAGAGTAAAAATATAATTAAAATCAACTACTAATTTCATATTGAACAAACTAATATCAGTATTCGAACTTGTTCTATTTGTATATCTTATACAATCTCTACAGTGCTCTAATATCAATGTTAGTATGACAAGTGCAGTAAGCTCTTTAAATTCTCTGCTTAAAGGTATCCCACAATGATACCAAATTCACCTTAAATTTCAACACCTGCCTCAAGCGCAGAACACAGTTTGCTTTTGCAAGAGCCGAGATAAATACCGATTGAGTTTTTCCCCCTTCATTTGTGATTTTAACGGAAACTGTTAAAATGCAGCGCATTTAAGTGCAGCTCGTGCACTGATAAGCTGCAGCTTAACTTGGCAATTGCTAATTAGCCGGGCTAGCAATACCCCCACCCCCCAGCTGTATCTTCTCAATCACCCCTCCACTTGAGGGCCAAGGAATTGTCATTGTTTTTCTGCAAAAGTTATCCACTTGAGTGCCGCAATTTATGCATTTTCCATGGCATTAACGTTGAAAAGCATCGCAAATGAAATGCCATTCAAATGTTGTGGCTCTGTTGGGGCTATATCTATGTAACTGGTTCATTCCCTCGATGGTTGGCTGGTTGACTGGTTGCTTGGTTAGTTGGTTACCTGGTTAGTTCTCTCCCAGATCAGGCAAAGGTCATGCAAATTAGTGTAACAAGAGGAACAAAAATCAGCAGCACAGCAACAACAATGCAAAACTTTCATGAATAGCAACCCAACTCAGCTCTCAGACGCATTCAGCTTGCTCGTAATCTTGGGGCAAAAACTTGTAAAACTAACTAGATAATGCAGCATGCAGAAGCTGGGCAAAACTACTTTTGGTATCTGACTCAGACCAACAAGAAACCAACGAGATGCCAATAAAGTGAGACAGTAGAAGGGAAATTCTTTGGATAGTTGGACTAGTTGAATGTATATGCGGATTGAATAATGATAAGATAATTAGTTGATTAATATGCAATTGAAGTCTTTTTACTTGGTGCAAAAACTAATCATGAGCTAGGTTGGTACTCAGGAAAATATCACGAAATTTTTAATATACTCTTTCAATTTTTAGCCATGTTACTGAGAATTCATTATAAAATTCTGCCCACAGAAAATATGACTACTATTTTTTGCTCCCAATAGTATGCACATATTTATCATCTATGTTTGCAATTACGTCTGCTAATATTCGGAATGAGAATGGGCCAAATGAGTCGTCAGCTCAATTGGGCCAAGTAAAATTGCCAGCTAATTGCAACGCATTAATAACTGACACAAAAACAAGAGAAAAGAAGCACGAAATCTGTGCCCAAATGTCACTCTCACAAATTAACCTGAGATCGCAACATTAAAATAATTAATAAGCAAATTAATATATAATAAGCCAAATAATGAGCCAATAGTTGTGCAAATATTGAGAAAATGGCAAACGTAAGCGCTCCAATTACGACATCAATATTCTGACACACACACATAAGCACTATTTGGGTGTGTGTGTGTGTGTGTGTGTGTGTAGTGTGCCCATTCAAATGCCATCATTATCGTGCTCATCATCGTTCACATGCCAAGTGCCCAGCATTGGATGGAAGGACACAAGATGCTGCCGTTGTTACTGCTTCATTATCCTTATTACTCCTTCACTTCTTGCCAACAACATCCAGCTTCTGTTCTTGCTGCTCCTTCGGCTCCAGTGTTACGTTATTGTTTCCATTTTGAGTTATATCCGTCCGCCTGATTGACTGCACTGAGAGAAATGTTTTTCCTGGAATTGTAGAGTTATTTTCATAATTTATTTTAAGCGAATCACAAAACTTAATAGAATAATATTCATTATTATTATTATTATTTTTATATATATAATTCATATTAATATTACTGATATTTACTCTAGAATTACATAATTATTTTGAAATATATACATTTAAAACAAATCACAGAATTTAAAATAAAATGTGTATTATATTATATTCTTCATATTATGGATATTATCATTATTTGTATTTCTCAATACATTTTTTAAATTTCCTTTTTATCTTTCTTAGTTTTATAGAGAATATTTTGTAAGAACTTCAGCCTTAACAAATAATATTACAAAATATTTATCATTTGCTTATAGATTTCAGAAAAACTGTGTCTCCCCGACACCAAAATATTTCCAAGTGTATCTTCCAGTCCATGTTGCCGCTTTACCCGTCCACTTCCTCGCTGCGCCACTGCTCGTCTACAATTTTAACGTTGTTAACCAAATTGCATAAATTAAGTGCGTTCGTTTGCTTGAGTGGCGCTGGTTTCGCATAGCCCGACAAGCTGCCAACTCCTTTGCCCAGGCTCATCTCCAGAATTCCCTAACCTCCATCTCCATCGTCCTATCCATTCTTCAGTCAGCTCGACTGCATTTGTTTTGCTAATGTGCACACATTAGACGCACATGTTGCCATGTGGAAGCTGCCACAGCTCTGGTGCAGCAATTCCTCTTTTGACTTCTGAGCATTTTCAGTGCTTATTTGTTTTTGCATCATCCATGCATGTACTGGCTAAAAAAATTGCGCATAGTTTTTGCAAATTAAGTATAACGCTGGGCAATATTTTTTTGAATCGCAGGCAAATGCGTCAGCGGTGCGAATGCAAATGCTCCAAGTTACCAAGTTTTTCATAATAAGCATCATAGAAAATAATTGATAATAAAATAAATGAAATGTTTTTCTTTTAATATGTATCTAGAAAATGTAATAGTTATTATTATATTATAAAAATTAGCTTTTAAATTGATGTAGTGTGGCAATTGAGGGCTTTAGGTATATGGTAAATGCCGACAAGTTCAATAAACAGTTATTGCACGTATATCATATCATGTCGTGGCTTAATTTCATTTAATTTGTGCAGCTGCAATAGCTGCTCAAATTATAGAAATTGCACAAATAAATATGTATTCAAAATAATATGCAAATATTTGCACGGGTTTCATAAATTATTGAAAATTGCTCGCGCAATTTTCTTAATTATATTTGCAATGACAATTGCGAGTCGACGATTATTTGTAGGCAAATATTGATTTGGTTGTATAAAAGCTTGAGGCTTTCAGCCAGTAGTCAATAAGCTTTGCAATGAACGGCTTATTGTTGTGCGTTTTGGTGTTGTTATTGGGCCAGACTAAGGCCGAGCAGGACGACCTGAATGTGGTGCGTGTCCTGAAGGAAATGGGTGTGATACCAGATGTGCTCAAGGAACCGCCGCAACAGCTGCTAAAGGTGAGTATTTTATGTTCTTAAGATTCGTCCATAACTCTTCCTACATTTTAGATGCGCTTTGGAAATGGCATTGAGATCACTGCGGGTGAAACATACACCCCGACCGAACTGAAACTTCAGCCTGAGCTCGAGTGGAGTGCCGATGAGGGATCATATTATACGATCATAATGATTAGTCCCGATGCTCCCAGTCGTGAGTTACCCATATATCGCTCCTGGATTCACTGGCTGGTGGTAAATGTGCCCGGCACGGATGTGTCTAAAGGTCAACTGCTATCCGAGTATTTTGGCCCAATTCCGCTCAAGGATAGCGGTCTCTGTCGTTTTGTGGCTCTCGTCTATCACCAATCCGACAAACTGGACTTTGACGAGCAGAAAATGGAGCTAAAGAGTTCCGTGGATCACAGCAATTTTGATGTGGAGAAATTTACCCAGAAATACGATATGAGTACACCATGTGCGGCAAATGTATTCCAGGCCAAATGGGATAATTCTGTGCCAGAAATGTTGAAAACGCTTTACGATTTGACTGAGTGAACGTAGGTCGAGGTGCATAATAACAACTATAAAATAACAATTTGGTGATGGATTCCTATAATATATGCAATGTAAATGATATTTAGAAGTTTTTCAGTAGTTGTGAAGTAAACGTAGTTAGTCAAATGATAACCAAAATCGAAATCGGGAGTGGGTACACCTAACTTAAAAATAAATCAAAAGTAAGTGGATTGCTTGAATTGAATCTTTTAATTCACATAATAAATCAACAAAGCAATTTTATAAAGTTGTATAAGATACTTGAGCTCTTCACTTAACGTGGCTCAAAACATTTCAAGCCAACTTATTAACAGCACGTAAAGTCTCAGCTTTCACCATGTCAGAGGGAAAACTTCAAGTTAAGAGCTTTAGATTCAGTCGCCTAATCGAAATTTAACTAACTTTGACTTACCCAAGAGCTGCCACAAGCATCCGCACACACCCGCTCTCTATCTCTGTCTCTTCACCCAAGAACATTGATTGACTTGCTACATTTTCAAAGTGCCACAACAACAACAACAGCAACAACAATCAGATCTATGCAGCGAAGCTATCGCTTTGCACTTGCAGAAAAGTCACTTAAACTTTGCAATCGTGATAAGACGTAATGCCAGATTTCCATTTATATTTCCTTCTAATACCAATCCACCAACAGCACCACACCCCTCCCAACAAAACAAGTGTTAAAGGTGCAACACGAACACGAGGCTGTGTAATGCGAGAGTCAAATGTTGCCAAGTCAACTTAAGAGATGGGTATTGCTGAAGTGGGCGAATGGAGACCGGCGTGTAATATCTGGGGTCTGGGTGCCCACTCGAATAGTAACTAAACGCAGGGCACAAAGCGTTTTGCGGCAAGCGGCAAATAACCTTAAGGTTAAGATTACAAGGTAATTTGATTCAATTCCACTGATAGGCGTGCCAAAACCAACAACAAACAGTCTCAAGACTGTAGCTGGGCCAATTTCAATGGCAATGGCAATGGCAATGGCAACGGCAACGGCACCGGCAATTTCCCAGCTCAAGAGATGACAGTGTCAAGATAGCATTTTTGTTGCAACATTGCCGCCAGCCCCAAAAAGTCTTTATTTTTTACAAGTATTTTGTTTTTTTTTTTCTTCTTGTCTCTACTTCTTCTTTATTTTGTTTATCAGTTTGTGTATAAATTTGCCTTTATTTTGACATATTTAGTGGGTTTTTTCGGTTCGGTGATAATACCAAAGGCAGCCCATGCGATGCTCTACCAGCTGCTAGTCCATTAAAATGCAATATAAACACAATAACTAAGTGAAAGTGACTGCTGATGGCAGCGGGGCAAAGGACAGGCGGATATAATTCACATGCAACTTTCAACTTCAACTTAAAGCGGAATTTATATATGTCAAATGTGTCGGGCTAAATCTGTACTAGAATTAAAATCTACTAAATTACTACAGAAAATTTTACAATATAAGCTCGATTCAATTTGAGATTTGCCGTAAGTTTGAGTAACAAATAAAATAGTTCAGTATTAGTTTAAGAATATATAAAATTTACCACATATAACACAAATATTTTAGAAAGTTCAAGAAAAATGAAGCAAATATTTCACATTTCACATTGTGTAAAAATTATGAATAAAAACGAAAACAAAAACATTTCTAGAGTATTACTATTGTTGGCTGATACTTTCCGTTTGCATCTAACGAGTTGTACAACACTGTTTAGTATGCATCCTTGGCACATTCACACTTATGACAAAGTGCCTGCGACCCGCTTAAAGTGCTTACTACTAATTTCACGCTGGCCTGGTCACACTCTCATATACATTTTGAATGCTCGCTGGCAGCACATGGCGTATGAGTAATCTCCAGCTCACAAGCTCAGTCGCAAATCCCCAAGCAGCCGAGCTGTAGTTGTTGTAGTTGTCGTTGCTGCTGTAACTCCCATGTGCCCAGTGGCACATGCTGTGTAAAAGTTAAGCAAGTTTCTTCTTATTATTTATCCCATGTGACAAATTTGCAGCAGCAGATTTTTGCCTCGCATAATAAATTATGCGTTAAACTGCACAAAAAAAAAAAAGAATGGAAGAAAAATATATGTAAAAAAGAAATTTCAGTAACAAAACTGTGAAGAAAAAGTTTCCGCTTTGGTAAAAGTTGCTTGCACGTTTTAATTTAATAATCGTCGCAATCGTTAAGTTGCCTTCAAGTTTTGAATTTCCAGCAGGTCTCATTTGATAGTTGGCTGCATTTACATTTACTTAATAGCCGCCTGATGAGTAGGCTTTTAATTGCCGAGCGAGTCTCGAGAAAGATGTTTGCATTTCAATAAGTAAATAGTGCCCACACTCACACCCACACACACACAAACACACACACACACACACACAGTTGTTGGCCTTTGCATTATTTATTGTTGGAATCAATGACGCTGACACTTGGAAGCATTCAATATGCGAAACTTGCACTTGCACATATTGAATAACATTTCAAATGCATGCCTGACAAACCAAGCAAATGACAGGACAGCAGCCCATGCGACTGGACTAGGGTGTTTCAAACAAACACCCGCATACACACACACAACAACAAACATTCAATGCTGACTGCCACTGCTGACATTGTCAGTTCTGTCACACAGTTAAAATGTGATAAATTCCATTAAGTGACAGTCGAACACACAACGCACACACACACAACAACCGAAGAGCTAGCTGCAGCAGCAAGAAATCCATTTTGTGGACTCAAATCAAAATGTGCCCGCCAGCCAGGCACAAACCCACACACACACACACACACACATACAACTCTAAACACCAACTTGAAATTTCATGTTCACATTGAAAGCCAAACTGCCACCAACAGACATTTGTACGCATTGCATATTGAAATTGTAATTTGATTTCTGCCTTTGGCCAACAACAAAAACAACAGCAACTCTTCATCTATCCGTGTTTAGAACTGTGCCCTTCTCTTCTCTCTCCCCCTGGCTCTATGCAACTGTCAGGCAATAGAGCTTTCTCTATTTTAGTCAAGCAAATAGTCGCGTCAAAGTAGACCAAATCTGAATACTACTCAATCAACAGTTTGAAAGCTCTGTGAGAAAATGTTAGTTGTAGATTTATTTCATGCCTTAAATCATTGTTAAATTTTAATTTAAAGCTTTAGCAATAAATCAAATTTAACAAATTTGTTGCTAAACAATTTATTGATATTGTTCCGATTACTTATTGTTTCATTTTATATTTTGTAACATTAAAATCTTTTTAAGCTTTTGTTTTTTTTTTTTTATATTCAACTTAATGCGAGCTAGAGATAAGCTATATATTATTATAATTAAATGACAGCAGAATATTTTTGCTTTTATAATTCTGTATTTGAAGCCCCCTCTTAAAAACGCTAACTTGACAAAGGGCTGCAGCATATTATTGTCAGCTGTAGTTGCTTGGCTGGATGTGGCCAAACAGACAAAAGCCTCGTGGCGCACTTAAATCATTATTTAATTTTAATTTTAAATGCGCTTTTTTTTGCAGTGAGGCGTCGAAACAAAGAGCGCTCGGCAAATAAATAAAATAAAATGGCAAACTCATTACAAGGCAAGTGGCGCACGGACTCAACGCCAAGTGGCAACGTCACGGCAACAAGTCGGTTAACGGTATCGACGACGCGTCGTAACGCTGCATGCGCACGCCGCACGCCGCCTCGACCAACAATACAACACAACTCTCTGGCTGCAAATAATAAAAAAAAAAAATAAATAAATTGCCCACAATGAGCCGCTCAAAAGGCACAATGGTAGTTCAACACACGGCTGCTGTTCCACCTGCCCCAACCGTATCCTGTTGCTGCTGCTGCTGCAGTTGCTGCCCGGTTGGTTGCATTGTTCAGTGGCAGTGGCCCTACGCCAGCGGCAATGGCAGCTTTGCCTCCATTGGGCCATTGATGCCAGGTGACAGACGGGAAAAACTGCCTGCCAAGTGTGCATGTCTGTGTATGTGTGTGTGCGTGTGAGTGTGTGTGTGTGTGTGATGGTATACAATTTTCAAACCGTAACCAGGCATGTTTTCAAGCTAATTGCCCGCTATTTACTTTTTAAATTGAAAAACTTAAAGTCAGCTAAATGCATTTTGATATCATAGCTGCCAAGCCTTAGTTTATTATTCTTTTATGATAATGTTCAGCTAATCTGTGACTTTTATTTATTTATCCTATTGTATACTGAATATATATATTTTTAATAATAGCTTATTAACAAATAACAATGTTTGTTTCAGCTTGTTCATAGATTTAATTGTGCATACGAAACTGCCTTATATTAAGCTTTTTAAGTAGCAAATTTTAAAATATAATTTTGTGATTCTAATCTGGGATCAGGTTCTTGTGTCCCTTTTTAAGTCAGTCGGCAGCTGGCAGATTTTTGTTTTTGTTTCTATTTATCATTAATTTGCCCCTATGTCATGCACAGTCCTTTGAAATATGCTCCTGTCAAAATGATCTATGCGGCTAATCAACGCATAACAGCAAAGTAGAAAGCAAAAGGCAAAAAAGCGAAAAAAAGTAAAAGTTGAACGGCAAACATATTTATAAATATTGAAAAAATAACGAAAAGTGTAAAAAATGTGCAAACATTAAAAAGATTTAAGTAAATTTGTCTTTCTGCGTGTGCCCATCAATAACTTTGCCAGCATATTTGACTTATGGAAGGGCAGCGGGGGAAGCTGTAAGCATATTTTTTTGCAGTGCCGCCCTCCAAGCGGCTACCACCCCGTTTTGTGCGAGCTTATTACATTGGTGGGGTTATATTTTGGGGGTTTACTGTGCTGAGAATAAATCCAAAAAGTCAATGCAAGCCTTCAAAAATGTTTGGCCTGTGTCAGGCAGTCAGACAGTTAAACAGTCAACCAGTCAGCCCATCTGCTACCCCCAAGATTCCCTCAACGGCTCACCACCCCCGACACCCCCCCGCACCCCAAAAAAAGGAAGCCACCCTCACACTCTGTGCGCACACTCTTTTGCCAGCTATCTGGCTAATGTTTGCTCTTGGCATAGCATTACAAACATTAGCTTTGGCTGCTTCATGCAAATATGCAAATATTCTCTCAAATTGCCCGAAAAAGTATGCTACACTTGTGTTTTGCGATGGGCATTTTGCTAATTTTGTGTTTCCTTTTCTTACACTTGCGCCCCATGTAATTTTAAAATCGATAAGCAACAGAGTTTACACAGTAAGGCATAGGCCCCTCACCTCCCAGGAAACCCCGCCCCGAGCGTGGTTTTAGAGGAAGTTAGGGAGTTGCCATTTTCTTTTGGCATATTTTTGCATGAAAATCACGAAGTTTGTGTCAAAAATGTTACCTTATCGACTTTAGGCTGCGGAAATGATTGGAAACGCAACGACCACTGGAAATATGGCCACAGCAACGAAAATCAGCTACAGCTGCTGGGCGTTATGTGTGTGTGTGTGTGTGTGTGTGTGTGTGTGGGTGTTTTGTTGTGGTAAAAACAATTTTCAAAGTTGTCAATAAAAAGTAACTGCTTGAATTTTTGCTGGCAATGCGGGGTTTGAAAAGGGGTGCTCAAATTGTTATGCACGGTTACTGCCAACCATTTTCTTTTGCGTTGCTTGTCAAATGCAGGCCACAACAGCAATAACAGCAACAACAACAACATTAAATAATAAAATGACAAAGGATTGACATATTTCAAGTGGCGTAAAATGACGAGAGCGCATTCCGTATGCATGAACAGAATCAGGGCTTTCGGACTCAGATTTTCGTTTTCGATAATACTTAAAATTTATTACTGGCATTTATGCTGGAGAAATGTTTTTAAAATTCAGTTTTATTTTTAGTTATACATCTCATATTAAGTCTATAAATTCTAGATGGTGTCGAGAAAGTATAGCTGAAATGTGTTTGGAATACAAAATTTGACATAAAATTTTTAGCAGCCATAATTTTGTCAAAATTGTGTCGGTTTTCAAAAACGACGCCCGTTTGATCATAGCTTGACCTATAGAAAAATACTACGCTTAAAATTGGAAACGCCATTCTAACGCCAAATACATGCTTCCGTAAATTACTGATTATAAGGCTTTTAAGAGTAATAAGTAAGCGCTTACAATTTAGGCCTGTGGCTTTACTGCTCAGTTCGCCATTTAAAATTTATAATTTTGTCTCACTTTGGAATGCTTTGAAATATTACAAAGTCGCAAAACGCATCCCCGTTAAACGCAAAGTGAAGAAAATCGCTTTGCAGACACATATTCTGTCACATTTGCGACTTAATCAACAAAAGCACTAATTGCATAGAAGACTCACTGACATTGATGTCTGTCTGTTGGCTTACACATCGTTCCCCTCGAATTTCATTTACGCTTATGTGCAATGACATTACCTTTACCTATGGTTCCCCCAAGCACACACACACATAAAACAGGAGCAGAGAAGCCCTACCCTGCCCTGCCCTAATCCCTTTACTTATTCCTACTCCGCACTGTGGTAATAAATTTCACTTTTTCCGTCACAAATGAACAACTGGTAGAAATAAGCAAAGCTTATGTTTCACAGTTTTAAGTTGCCTTTATAAATGCATTTTTGCGTTGATAAAACGACCTTTTTTGCTCCATAGTGCATTGACTGTCAGCACCCACTGTTGGCTCACAACTTCATTAACGCAAAGTAAACACTCGCATGCAGTTTGACGCTGCGAGCAAAGTGTTTGATGTTGTTTTTGTTGCAGCTGCTGCTGCCGTTGTTGTTGTTTGCCAGTTTAAAGTTACATTTTCGACATTTTCGGACTGGGATTGTCTGGGTGGTATGCGGAGATTATGCAGCGGCGCCCACAGTGCAGATGAGAGCTCATCTTTGCTATGCCCGCCTGCGTGTTTGTTTGAGTGTATTTGCGTTTCACTTAGACGCACTTTAAACCCATGCAACGTTGGGCATAGAAAATTAAATTGCGTATACGCAGCGACTGAGCCAGTATATTTTTGGCGTCTTTTAAATGCATGCAAATTAACATGATTTAAATAATTAAATATAATTTGATGTGCTTTTGTGGCTTTGGCTTGGCTGTTGTTGTTTTTGTTGTTTGTTACATTTATGAGCCTGTGCGCGAGTCCATTAAGAAAACATAACGATGTGTCATGTGACTCATAACGAGCGCTAAAAACCACACACACAAAGCACACATAGGCGGACCACAAAAGCGGCACTTGCCACAGTTCTTTTTTTCCTGGTTTTTCTGTTTTTTTTTATTTTTATTTATGAGCCAAGGACTGTTTGCTTGTATGGATGCTCTTGCGAGTGTGTGTGTTGCTGTGTATGTTTGTTGTGTGAGCGCGCCTTTTAACAAGCCTAACGAACTGCCAAATTACCCGAAATAGCATTAAAAATTTAAATTTGGTTCGTACTGCGCAAAAAACGTAAGCGCTGAAAGTAAGCACAAAAAACCCACGCGCTTACATCGAAGCGGAAATTCAAGTGTTGTGTTTGTTGCGACTGCTTCTCGTCTCAACAAATAAATCACTTTACAAATGGCACAACAAAAGTGCTGGTAAATAATACCAACAGCAAATAAACGATTGTATGAAGCTTTAGGGGCTCTTAGCTGCATAATAATACTTTTCAAATCCTGATTGCACAGCATTTGTTACATGCAGAACTTAAATTGTTGCAAATCAAAATACAGCATACGAAAATAATAATTATTTTGATCAAACAAAATTTGAGTTTTACGTCTCTCTAACGTCTTTAATAAAATATAGTATTCAAGGGCTCCTGAAACAGTTAAGACACAAGATATAAAATAAAGCAGTCAGTGCAACGTTAAACGATGACGCAGACTGCAGAAAAATGAGCATTCGCAATTGTATACATTTAAATATGTAAATAGATCCAAATAGATGCAAATAAAAGCATTACCATAAGCTCCAGTAGAACAATATGCAGTTTTACAAATGAAGTGGTCGTCTAATTGATAAGTAAATTAATGGAAAGTCTATCAATTTGCTCGTGCTATGCTGCTAACACATATTTCATTAAATTGAAAATCAGAAAATATAAATAACCAGATGAAGACCGATTCGAAAGCGGGCTGCTTGCCTTAAACCTTGTGACAAAAGTCAATTGTGAAATGAAAAATAGCTTGATAATCGCATGTTAAAGCATGCCTTGCTCCATCTTCGTCTCCTGCTTGCCGTTAAGCCGTAGCCAGCACACAATTGCACAATATTTCCGGTAGGGTAATAAATAAATTGCATACGTAATTAAAATTGACGACTCTGCAGGCCGCCTTTCGTTTCAGTCTTGGACTGCAGCTATGGCAATTGTTATAGCAATTACAGCAACAACAGCAATGGCCAGAAGAAGAAGACGACGTAGAAGAAGAAGCACAAGCACACAATACGTTGAAGAAAGCAAAGAAACAAAAGTTTTTTTCGACTTGACTTGTGCTTCCCTTTAACGTCAACCAGTTGCCAGTTTTGCTGTTGTTGGCAGCTCTTTGCTTTTATCTTTTTGTTTTTTGGTTTTTTTTCATACTACACAAGTTGCATGTGAAACATGGATGTGGCTTGGCCAAGGGAGGGGGGGAAGCGAGTACATGAAGGTAAGCACTGTTAACTTGTCTACTCGCCTGCCTGCCTGTTTGCCTGTTTGTTTTTAATTTTATATCGTTGCGGTCTGTCTTTGGGGGTCTCCGCCTCGCTTGTTCAGCTATTTGCATGACAAAAGCTCAACAGGAGCTGCCCACTGGGTGTGTGTATGTGTGTGTGTGTGTGTGGTTGTGTGGTGTGTCCTTTGGTCGTAGCTACACCTTTTCGATTGTTTCTTGCTTCCCGCCGCCATTGTTTGCCACAAGTCACGCAACTCGTGTTTGCCATCAAGAACCTTTTATGCTCATAACTAGCACCTAACTTGATTTCTTCACCAATTTTAACAAACAACATTAACAATGAGAGCATTGTGTGCCCATTTCTGTTAATTCATTTGCAGTCTTAACATTATTAAGTAGCTCGAAGGGCTTATTAGAGCGAAGAAAATACCACTAATTGGCGTTAAATGTGTGATATACAAAAAGCGAAGAACAAATAAATTATGATTACTTTTGGAACCATATCGTATAAGACAATTTGTTAATCTGTTAATAGCTCGAATTAACCATCTTAAATCACTGCTTCTAATGAATGAAATATGTATATTTAACTCTCCGAACATAAAACAACAAATATTTATCATTCACAAATTACTCACTTAATATTATTGAACAGTATTTGTAATCAAAACAGTTTTTATTTAGTATTTAGTAAATTGCCATTAGCACAATTGCTCGGAGGCACATTTATCTAAAATAAGAAAAACTTTCTGTGCATAATTATTTATTTTATTGTCAATTTCTTTATGCCAATTAAAATGATGTTTTACACAAGTGCATCTAATTGCATTTAAAAACGTTTTTATGACAAGTAAACTTTTCATGTTTCGTTGCATGCTCAAATGTGAAGCGAACTTTTCGTAACAGCTTAAAGCCAAGAAATTATGTAAGGTATAAATGTTGTCGCCGCTGTTGCAATTGTTGTTGTTGCTGCTGCTGCTGCCGTCATGCGAGCCATTAAAAAATCAAAACAAGTTAACAGTAACCAACTAGTAGCAGGCGACCCGGAAACCGGAAGTGAAAACAGGGCTCTGCCGCAAGTTTGCGGTGACGTCCGCGTGTGGCGTATGCAGGAAGTAAACAGCCCTGCAACAGCAACAACAGCAGCAGCAGCACCAGCACCAGCGGCAACGGGTTAGCTAAGCAGCCATTGTTGTTGTAACTGGTCAATGGTTGCTGCTGTTGTTGTTTTTGCTGTTGGTGTGGTTCTTGCATCAGAGCCATGTTCTGTGGACGACTCGCGATAAAGTTGGCAACACGTTAACAACTTGAGCTTGTATCTGTGTGTGTGTGTGTGTGTGTGTGTGTTACTGCTGACATTTGTGTGCCATGTAGTCCAATGTCAGAACTGTTAGCTGACCTGTTGTTTTGGACTTTAACAAACGAGGGTCATTTGCAACGGCCTCGACTCCCAGCTCTGCTTGCCTTCGGTTGCAAATAAGCGACAGCGTTGTTGGTAGCAATTCATGGCTTATATTTGCCACACGACACACAAGGCTGCATTACATAAAGCTGCCAATTTAACCAGGCAACCGAAAGCCGTTGGCTAATACTGTAACAACTTCATCTTCTCTCTCCCTCTCCCTCTCTCTCTCTCTCTATCTCTCTATCTCTCTCTCTCTCTCACACTCTCTTAGTCTCTAGCTGGCTCTCGCACTCTGTGACAATCAGACAGCGATGCTTTTGGCATTATAATGCCATTAACTTTGTCAGAATTTAGCGCTGCAAATTTATGCATAATGAGCAAATACCCATACAAGCACACTTTCTAACATAACCACATATACACACAAATATACACCGTGATATCAAGTATACGCATGCAACCAGCACAACAGCAGTTTAGTACCCAACAAACATTTGTTTTGTTAATGATGGTGTTAAGAAAATAATATGAAAGCTTCGATGATATTTGCTGCAACAAAAACACGTTAGTAAAAAAAAATTCAATACTCATTTATCCATTCTTGAAAATCTTTTGCAATTCTTAAGAATATTTTGTTGGGAAACTGTCATGGAAACTTATCCTGAAATTTACAGACACAATCTATGTAACAAAGTAATTGTGTTAAGTTTCAGACAAATCATTTGAATGGGAAGGAAAAGAATATTATTTGGACTAATAACCACACAAGCTTTTAATACAACATATTAATCACTAACTGATGCATGTATATAAATTTCTCTAATTAGTTTTTCACTTATTAAAGTTTCTTGCATTTCTCTGAATAATGTGCTTATTGGGTAATATAGCTACCAAAATGAGATTGTTTATGACGGCGCTAGCACTCGCTGGGAAACTAACTGGCTGCAACTGCGACTGACTCGGTTTCTGCCGCTGGCTGTGGATGTGGCAGTGGTAGTGGCACTGACGACAGCAAGTGGCACTACTAGTATTTGGCAGTCATAGACGTCAACTGCTCGGTAAGCTAACCGGCCGGCCATAATACTAGTGGTATATCTACACACAAATGTGTATGTGTGTGTGTGTGTGTGTGTGAGTGTTTTGGTGATGTAGCTTTTGTCTGGGGTTGTCATGGCAGGTGAAATTTCTTGGAAACACCGCACAGTGAAGGCAGCAGCCAACTCATTGTGGCAATCGGGTGTTTTGAAGACAGAGACTAAGTTGGTTAACTGAAACTGAGGCTACCACCACAGCTGGATGCATTGCAGTTGTGTGTGCGTGTGTGTGTGTGTGTGTGTGTGTGTGTGTGTGTATGCACATATATAATATTTTGAGCTGTGTGCTTGACTTCGTTCACTCGAACAACGTAAACGTCAGCGAAATATTTTTGTTATTTGCTTGGCATGGTTGAGTTTTTGTGAGTTTGCTATTGCTGTTTTTCACTGGGGATAAAATTTATGAGACCGCACACATACACACACACACCCACATCTTCGCACACAACATTTTGCATATTTGCACTGTGCAAATTAATTTCGCTCGTTTTATTTGCTTTTTGTGCAAGGCAACGCCCCAAAACCCAAAAGCGCTCAAAGTACCAGGGAATATTCATATAAACGTTTGGTTAATTAAAAATTTTCGTCAACAGTGGCAATAGCGGCAACATCGCCTATACTAGTAAATATAAATCAAAAAAGTTGCTGCTTCTGCAAGTTTTGAATTGAATACAATGTAAAGTAGTAGCTTATACACATAATATAACATACATTCTGTACAACTATAAAATGTCAGCTCTATAAAATGTAGTCATTATTTTTCAATTTCAAAAGTCCTTGAAACTGACGCAAACAGAACGACAATAAATTGTTATAATAATCTATGAAAGGAACCAGAGATGCGTTCTCGATTTGAAATTGCGTAATAATAAAGTATTTTTAGGGATATTTATAAAGTGCATTGTTTGGTCGAGTGCCAAAAGGTCAAAGCACCGCTAGACAAATACAGTTGCCTTTGTATACACTGAGTAAAATGGATCAGAAGAGTATAATGAACTATGTAAATAAATAGCAGGCAGAAAGAACCATCTCCAACCCCAAAACGTATATATATTCTTCCTGTATATCATATATATATATATACTTTATCGATAAAATTGATTTCCGATGGCAATAAAAGCCACGCAAACAGAACACGAATATTTTTAACTGCCGGGTTCAGGGTATCTCCAAGTCGAGCTATCTTGACGTGCTTCTTGCTTCTTTTATTACACTTTTTAGGCGTGCCAACTAAAATGCAACTTTTTATGCACATGAGTACAAAACTTTGACATTTGCATTTGTCACAGTCGGTGGCAAAAGTTTTCAGCTTAAATTCCTGAATGCATTTCAACACGCAATTGGCATGTGACAGTCAAAATGTTTGCTCAAGATGAGCCAGGCAAACTCACATAGAGATAGATAGACAGAGACAGAGAGAGAGAGAGAGAGATAAAGAACAAGAGAATGACAGCGTAATGGGAAATGGGAATCGAATGTTTGATATATCAATTTGAAAAGTTTGACTTAGTTTCCCCACTCGAGCATTTCGATTAAAGTTTTCCATGCGGCAGATTAAAAACTTTTGTTTCCAGCTCAACTTTTGTATGTGTGCCAAAAAATAAATAAAAAAAAAAAACAATCCAAGAAGGAACCGCTTTTTTAGGTTAAATATTACATACACTTTTAGACCGTAGTTTAATTGCCGTCATCTAAATTTTACTATGAACATGGAAAACCGACCGATTGTTGCTATGAAATATGTAATAAAATGTAATAAATAAAAGTTGTTCATACAAGAACTCATCTTTCGACTGATCGTTCCATTAGCCCGATCCGGTCTGCTCTGATATATGTTTGGCTTGCAAATAAAACTGAGGAGCTGGTTTGCATATCAGCTGTTATTGCTGACGAAGAGTATATATACTTTATGTCTTCTTCAATGTGTTACAAACTTGATGACAAAATGACAATACAATCTGCAAGAGTATAAAAAACATGTTTGCATTCTCTGCATTACTTGGCAGCATACAGAATATGTTCGATATGCATTTTTGCATTTTTAGCTTTTTGGCATTCTTGTGCTTTCGCAAGCCAAGTGGGCCATGGGTGTGAAACAAACAACAGCGACACGAGGCCACACAAAGTGAATCAATATAAATACAAATTGATGTCGCAGAACCTTTGAGAAAAAATAACTCAAATTCACCGATTTCAACAATTATCAGATTAAACAACTTCCTTATATATTTGTTTTATATTCATTTTACACATTTATTCATTCATATATATATTTATATCCAACATCCGACATGATAATCATAGATTCGTTATCTGAACATCACCACAACGGGTCATTCATTCGCTCATTCACTCATTTGTGCGTGTTTGCATATATCATAGTATGCTATTAGCTATTAGCATTTATGTTTGTTAACAATATACAGTACTAGTTGGTACATACCCGAACCATTATCCAGACAATGGCCGAGGAATTGCGTGTGTCCGGCAAATTAGCATTTCATTAAAAAACAGGCAAAATTTGTTCGCAATGTTGTCGTTGAATTGGCCGCTCGTTGGTTCGTTCGTGTCTCCATATCCGTGTCCATGTCCGGCAATAGCTGAAAAAAAATAATAATACAGACCATAAATTAGTTGCATTACTTGATTAGAGCTGCACAAATGCCATTATTAAAATTCAATTTCCTTTACGTGCAACGCGATTGCATGTCTAATCGAATTTAACAAGTTTTCCATTTTGCCCTTTGCATTTATCACGTGCCCCGGCCAGGTCCCGGAGAAATTAATACAAATCCATCGTGAGTGCATATTCCGGGAAGCAATTTGTCATGCGATTTTCATATACTGCTAATTTGGTTTATTTAAAAGAATTAGTTCCTGTCAGCGTTTAAGGCTAACTTATTCCTTATATGCATATATATATATATATATATATATATATATATATATATATATAAACTCCTTATTTCCGGTCAACTGATATTAGAGCTATCGATATAGTTAAAACAAAAAGATCGAGTGATCGATTGTTCGTCCGCTATCGATATGAAACATATAGCAACTCTGCCAGCGTTGCCAGACTTTCTATAAGGTGAAATGCAACAAAACGGCAATAGTGTTTAAACGTGCTGGTAAAAGGTAAGTTAAAATTCTATCAAGAGTCACTCCAGAATTAAAAATAATTCATAAATAACAAACTCAAGATATCCACAGAATGTCAGACGGCGTCGCAGTTATAATAAGTACAGATATGTGCGAAGATATGCAAAATTGCTGTATACATTGTGCCAATAAGGCCCTGGAAATCTTCAACACCGAAAAAGACATTGCGTGCTACATTAAGAATGAGTTCGACTCGAAGTACTGTCCCTCCTGGCATTGCATTGTGGGTCACAACTTTGGCTTGTATGTGACACACGAGACGCGCCGTTTCATCCACTTCACTTTGAATGGTGCTGACGTATTGCTCTTCAAGAGCGGTTAGCTCATCGAACTCAACATAAAAAGAAAAAAAAAACACATGTATACTTAGTACTAGGCATTTCATTAATGTCATCAAAAAATAAAAACTCAACTTAAGTAAATATTCGTTGTGTCCAATATGAATATGTGGATAGAGCCTTCGATTGCAGAACGCTATCGATATACCAAACTGTAGCTTTGCCAGTGCTGCCATATTTTCCACAAAGGCCGCTTTGCAACAGAGCGCTTTTCAGTGCCTCAATAAAGTTCAGCGAAAATCTGCCACAAATTACAATTTGAGCATTCATTTTGTGGTCAAGTTTCAAGCGCTCTTTGTTTTTTGTGTTGTTGCCTCTATCGGTAATTTGGATTTGTCAGTCGAATATAAACGTAAGCCTGCCTGTTTTTACAAAAATTCGAACATTTGTGACAAAATTATCCGAAATCGGCATTTGTTAAATATTTGATATAGTCGACCAGGGACCAAGGGACAAGGTAAGTGCATCTGCCAACTTTACCCAAACGATGAAACAAAAAACAATCTTTGGCAGAACATTTACTCAATAAGAAAGCCGGAAGATGTCAGATCGCAAGGCAGTCATCAAAAATGCGGATATGAGCGAGGAGATGCAGCAGGATGCTGTGGATTGCGCTACCCAGGCCCTGGAGAAGTACAACATTGAGAAGGACATTGCGGCCTACATCAAGAAGGAGTTCGATAAGAAATACAATCCCACATGGCATTGCATTGTCGGACGCAACTTTGGCTCGTATGTGACACACGAGACGCGCCACTTCATCTACTTCTATTTGGGGCAGGTGGCTATACTGCTCTTCAAGAGCGGTTAACCATATCCCAAGCCACGCAGCAAAATCCACAAATAAACCCGAACATACACACACATTCACACACACACCCATTCCACCAATGTAGTAGCAATAAGCAGGTCGACTTAGTCGTTGTTGAACACACACTCTGAACTCTGATTTGAAATGGCACACTGTTGACATCACTTCCATCTTGCAACACACACAATCATTTAGTGAACGCAATGGCAAACCGAAACACAACCAACCAACCGCTGAACACAAACAATTTCCTACAAAATACATGTGTTTCTGACTATTTACCAAACCACATAAATTTCGACATGCATTAAATCAATTATATCAAATTATGTTTGTCTTGTTATTTAGAAATCAGCTCTCGAATCTCACTATACCATTAATCCAAATTTAAAAGTTGAGTTGAATTGAAAGTATATATACTTAGTCTTTATCAGCATCATTAGCCGATTCGATATAGCAATGCCAGCCTGTTTCCCTGCGAAGTAGTCAATCAACTTCTAAGCTAGGAAAATGGGCACATCACGCAGCAAAGTTGATAAGGCATAGTTACGCCCAAGCTACAGCGAAGGCGATGAGACTTAGTTATGTCTTTAGCATTGTATAATGATAATTTAAATATTAACACATAAAATATTAAATTCCCATGCTTTGTGTGATTAGTCAATTACTGTTATTAGTCTTAAGACTTTTAGGTTTTAAGTATTTTCTTATCGACTTTGCACATCTTCCTCCACATAGCTTCCGTAAGACGAACAGAAGACTGAATTGTGTTATTAGTATTTCAGTTTTTTTTTAGTTATTAGTAGTTTAAACACAATTAAAACACTTATTCAATGCTCTTGTTCTTGGAAATAAAGCATTGGCTGATAAGCTCGTTGGCATTTTATATACACTCAGTTCGCTTCAGTTTAGTTTTGCACATCTGACGAATCAGAGCTTCCAAGCCATTAATAAGCAAGCAAATTTAATATGTTAAAAGTGTGCTGGTTATTCGTATTGGTTAGCGTGACACTAGCAACCAATAAGTGGAATAAAAATTTGGATACTCAAGTAAATTCACGGCTGAGTGATAAAGAATTGGAGGCACTGTTGCTGAATCCGATAAGGCTGTCCCGATTCTTAGAGGAAATTCAAAATAATATTATACTAAGTGAAGCCCAATTATTGAAGAAGGAAAATGAAATTTTGAGCATTATTAATAACACCACTGATATAGCGCCTCCCAATCCCGCGACCCAATCGATAGATGTTGAAATTACAAATTTTAATAAAAGGGAGAAATCCCTTGCCATTAATGTAGTCAATAAAATTCTGCTTATATATAATGAGTGGTCAGTCGCCAAATGCATTCAAATTGAATTTCAAAATACTTTCCAAGATTATAACTGGGATTGTATGGTGGGTTATGTATTCAACGTATACAGGCACCAACCAATTCATAAATTTATATACATAAATGTCGGACCAGTGCAGATTATGTTGTTCGGGAAAAGAAAAAAAAAAATAAAAACTCCGGAAATAAGCGATCTAAAATCTAATACAAGTATTTCATTTGGAAAAGAAACGTTTCCAAATAATTAATCAAAATAAAAAATAATAAGAAAAAGCATTAAAAAAAAACAAAGCACAAATTATATTGGGCTGCAAAGTCAATTAAAAATCAATCATACTAATTTAATTTAATCCATTAAATAATATTACGTTGTTTAAGTAAAGGATCAATTATTATATGTGAAACTGTGTACTGTGAAATAAAAACTGTAATGTATTTTGAGATGCCAATTGAAGAATACGTTTTTATTGGAGTTCATGATGCTGTATGCTACAGCTGTCTGCTGGCGAACATATTTGAGAAATGCATGCGTAGTTGTTGCCACAGTTGCTCTTGCCACACAGCGATCAAGTTATTCTACTAAAACTTTGTGTGTCGAGGTGCAACAACAAATAAACAATGCATCCCTGCTCTTTTTGTCATGTGTGTGTGCGAATTTGTGTGTGCTTGCGGTGTGTGTATGTGTGTTTGAGTTAACACATGACCGTGGAAAATAAAAATGGCTTAATTAAGTTAATTAAAATATGGTTGCTGTTGGGTCATGCACACGGTTCGCTCTTATGTGCTTTTATTATCTCGGCGATTGGCAATTTTCGGACTGCAGGACCTTTGCACCGCTGCTCAAAGGATGTCTCGCCAAGCGCGTAATTATGTCAGCTCACGTACTTAACTCGGGACTGGGAGCATCGGCAGGCAGAATTGGTAACCAGTCGGAGAGCGGAGCCAATGACAATAATAATAAAGTTGCTGTGCTGTTTAAATGTATCTATATAAATATATAAATATATAAATATATGTATATATATTTTTATTAAATACTCTCACGGCAATGTTTGCCAGCGGCCAAACAGGTGCATATTGTTGCGGAATACCGTTTGAGCCGTTTTTACAGTACGACGACTTTTGGCCTTGTCGCATTGTTGCCGGCCGCTGGACAGCTGCATCCGATATATACGATGTGTGTGCCACTTACATGTAAATGTGATGCATACGAAAGATTCAATTCAATTGAGTTGCTGTCATTGCCAACGTGTGTGCCACAGACAGTGGCTCATGCATATTTCATGCGCAGCTTAAATACAGTCGAAATGCTTTTCATGCTTAACAAAATCCTTTGCGCCAATAAAAACAAAATTTAAGTGCCGCGCACGCACAGGACTCGCAATCAGTCTTATGCGCTCAACCGTGGTTTATTAATATTTTTACGTTGTCAATTTATGGTAATTTTTTATGGCCAAACATTAAACAAAACAAGTCAAAGGTAACACTCAAAGTTGCAAAGGCAGCCGAAATCGTCATTTGTCTGCTTGCCAATGGTGGTCAGACCCATGGGCCCATCCAATTCCCAGACGCTTTTGACCCCAACTAAACGCCCTGCCTCTCGTCGCCCCCAGTAGGTGGTGACTTTGCCAGCAGCTGTTTCGCATTTGCTTCTCTTTTGATGTTGCCTCCTGTTGAGCTGAATGAGCAAACGGGAGCGACTTGTGGTGAGTTTGCGCACTTGCCACAATTCGCTCCGACGAGTCGATGAACAGGTAGCGAGTCGCAAAAGACTCGTTTGTTAATTACTTGACACATTTTGAATGTGTGAGTTTCCGGAAACTAGAATTGAAGAAGTTGAAATTACTTTTTATTATAAGAAACAAAGTAATATTATCATTGATGGATTGCGGGACGCTTAACTATTAGTTCAATTAATTATTTCAATTTCTTCTCATTGAAAGACAGTTGTTATACTTGAATAACATATTTATTAATTAATTCCGAATTTTTGATATTCGGAACTGTTCTATTTTAATATAATCAAATTTAAGATAGACTTTGTTTGCAATTAACTAAAACCAATTAAGTCTGACATTGATTAATTTGTAATTAATTTTTGTATTTGTGTTTAATTTTTGCAAAAGAAAAATAAACATAAAATTTAATATGCTGATGTTTATTTTATTTATTTTATAACCATATTTTTCACTCTTGTTAAATTAGAGAACATTATTTTAAATAAATATATATTTAAATGTTAGTATGATACTGCAGATAAAACAAACGTTTTTACAGCCATTTAAACGATTGAGATCAGAGAGCAACTAAAGGAAAAAATGATTTAAAGAGAGATATACTCGATGGCCAATTTCCATGTGGGAAATTACATGCAATTCGAGCAATTTTGCATGCCGCCCCACACCCCGCACAATCCACACGCACACACAAAAGGAGCAACCGAAACTTTTTGGTCTTTTTGAGCTGTGTGCGGGTCAAACAAAATGCCAACTTTTATAAATTACAGTCAGCAGTACTGACCTCAATATAAAATTACACAACACGACTTGAATAAACATACACACACACACGCACAAACACACACATGTATGTCCAAATCCAGATACTCTTACAGTGAAAAAAAGAAAAAACAAAAAAATGGGAACAATTGCAAGTGCCATAGATACGAGTGTAATTGCATTTTACTTTGTTGCATTTGGTTGGGCAAAAAGCTAGAAGCCAAAGTCAACCAACCAACTAAATAACACACACACACGCACGCACACACATTCATTAACTTTTTGCATTTTGCTATTATTATTATTATTATAATAGTTATTTTTGTTGTTTTTAATTTGTGACCGTAAAAACAAGCAAAAACCAAGCGGGTCAGTTGCAAGCAGGCAGCGAGACACAGAAGAGAGGCGGGAAAGTCAACACAGCGACCAGTTTCAGCTGCCAACAATAGTCGCCTCTGACTATGACAAAATAAGCAAAAATACCTAATGAAACATAAACAAGACACAGACCGAGGAACAGAAACCAACCAAACAACAAAATATCTTATCTAAACAAGAAAATGTTCATTTGTTGCGGAATTTAACATACAACATAAAATAAAAAAGAAGAGTTAAATGCGCTTTTATATATATTTATATTATGTTTTATGATAATTGTCAGTATTATTCTTTTGACATTTCTGTAAATTATTTTTCACTAAAGTGCATTTACCTTTCTTGATTGATCTTTATGTATATTAAGCAGATTTAAAGCACTTAAGGGAAACATGAATCCCTAACTTATTCTTAAGATTTAAAAGTACATCCTATTAACAAGCGTAATAAATAAATCAACTAGGAATTTTGATAAGTATACACCCAACAAACAGAGTAACTCCCGACCATTGCGATGGCATTTCAGCTCAAGAAATGCGCTAGATTATCGCACACATAAACAATAATAATCGCATGACAGTCCGGACTCAGACAGGCATTCAGGACAGAGTGTTTCTTTTGGACTTTTCTCAACTGAGCCGGAAACTTGCATCGCTTTCGGCGTGATGAATGGAGCACAGTGTTGCCCCCAAACTGCCACAAGCCGCATGCCCCAGCGATAGCAGCTCGCAATTCACATGGGGGGCGTGAGGGAAGTGGTTGTCAATTTTTCATTTGGTAAAGAAATCAGTCTGTATGTTTGTCTGTTGTGTCTTTCTTGTGTGAATTTGGGAATATTTTTGCCTCACTTGTGGCTCATCTCTGTCGCTGACCATTGCCATTGTCTCCTTGTCTTGACTTGAATTCGGATTCGGAGTTTTTTTTTGTTGTACTTCTGGTTCCTTGCCTGTCAACATTGCTTTAAACAATTGTGCACAGTTTGCTTGTTGGTTGTTAGCATATATACTATTATACTCAAAGGGGATATACACTTAAAACGATGCGAAGAATGAGGATTATTTTTAAAGTCACAAATAAGGCGATTGATTTGTGATATTTTTGTGTAGTATCTCGAAAATAAATGCCGTATAGTTTTGGCAGAGTATTTAAGTTTTGGTATGTTTATTATGCTTTTAGTATGAATTTGTTGTTGTAACATTTTGGTTTGTTTTATTGTTCGTTTTGATAAATTGTGCGCCTTTCGTTTTGACACATGTCAGCGTTTGTCTGCCCATTGTATAAAAAGCAACACTCGTATTATGGAGGCTGTCTTCTATTTGCTACTTTTGATTGTATAGGCTGGCATCTAAAGGTTATCGCTCTTTTCTATTTATAAGAGGAGAATATTAAGTCTCGGTCGGTTATATACATATGTATGTACACCAGTGCAGATAATATGCTGACTAAGACGAAAAAAATCTGTGGATAACAATTAAAAACGTTTATAAGTCGTATATAAGTCGACAACTTGATTATTTAAAGTTCAAAATAGGCAGTTATAAATAACAACTGCATAGCTACAACAAATATCAGCAGTTTTGGATAAACAAGTGGGTTGTTACTCTGTGTTAAATGTGCCACAGTTTTATTAATTATACATAACAAACGGAAAGCTGGAAATTATATCACAAATTTGTTGTTTACATGTAAACTAAGACTAGGTATTCAATATTAAATATGAGACAGTTAGATTTAATATAGATCAGATCAGATTGTGGTATGGAATGTATGTATGCTAATGCGAATGCAGTCAACTGCTTGCTGTCAATTGACAATCGAGTCACTTGAACTGACATTGGTGGGTGCACCGATTCTGGGCAGGACCCAGGCACATGTGCTGTCAGTCACTCAGTCACTCAGTCAGTCAGTGAGTCCATGTTGCTGCTACTGTTGGGTGTCTGATGTTTCAGCTTCAGCCATGTCAGCGTCAGTTTATGCGACTGACAGCGTCAACAATTTTATTTACTTAATTTGGCTTTAGTTTGTCATTTATTTACTTGTTGGCCCCCGCAGCCTGTATTCGTGCTATCTCTATCTCACCCGCACACGCTTGCTAGCTTATCTAGAGCCACATCTCTCCAACTCTGTACCCATCCCCATCCCCATCCCCATCTCATGGGCGTCTCATGTGCGTCTCTTAATGTCTGTTGTTGTCACTTTGACGCTTGACGTTGTTACAGTTATTGTTATTGTTGTTCTTGTTGTTGTCGCTTTGTGTGTTTGTTTACTCAAGAGCCAAGGGTAGTTGCGACAAAAACAAAGCATTCATTGAGCAACCACAACTTGCCAAGAATTCTTAGCCTGCCTCCTTCGTAAAGTGTATCTGTATAGGACTGTTTTAGCTTTGCATCCTATGATTTTTCGTTCAAACTTTCCTGTTTAGTTTTTCGTGCACCTAACACTCGATCAATCATTCAATCATGCATTGATTGATACTTTCTATAGTTGATTTCTGTTTTTTTAATGTATTAAATTGTTAGCAGCTTACAGGGTAAGTGTTAGTCGCTATTTTGGCACTATGTTAGCCTAATTTGTTGTTCTTTTTAACTGTGACACATTTCACTGCCCGCACATTTTTATACGTTGGTGTCATTTTTGTTATTCTCTTGTTGTTGCTGGCACGTGCTTTTGCATTTTTTATGAAAATTTAGAGACCGCTTTTGGTTGCTTTTGTTACACATGCTCGCACTTTAATTAAATATTTATTTCAATCATTTTGCCTAAATGGAAATGTGTTCAGCTGGGATCAAAAAGAAAGACGGAAAGAGAGAGAGAGAGAGAGAGAGAGAGAAGCTGCACTAACATTTGTCATTACACATTAATAGCGCACCATTAATCTTTTCGTGAGCTGCTGGGCAAATGAATGCTGGCTACCAAGGGCCAAGTCCCGTTAATTAATGTATGCCATTTAGCCGGAAAATTGCAGGGGTGCACACACACATCAATAAACATACACACATGTGTGTGTGTGTGGCTGTGTGTGTACAGGCCCATCATAATGAGCGCCAATTTAGTGTCGTTGTGTGTGTGTGTGTCGTTGTCGCCACCGCAAACAAGCAAAGGCCAAAGCCACAGTGAACACCCTGCGCCCTGCGCCCTGCCCCCTTCTCAGCCAGACTGAACTTGCCCTCTCTCTCGTGCTGTATCTCTGTTGCTAGACCGCTCACTCTGCCCAGCAGGTATGCTTGATTAATGCTTTATAACAGGACACAGAAAACACACACAGAGACAAACAACAAAACAAGGATATTGCTGGCTGCATGGTTGCTAACGCCCATTCGTCCTTTCGCCCGGCTGCCGATCTCCTCTGCCAATACATTTTAACATTAATTTAGTGGAATGCGGCAAAGGACTATGAAAGCATTTCAGCGTCGTCAACGACACATGTTAATCCCGTCGTTGTCGCTACCACAAACCACTCACATCCATATCCAAACTCACATCCATATTCCCATTCCCATTCATGCTTAACTCACTCCACGACAAATAGTCGTATACGGATTTAGGCAGCATGAATTTCAATCGCTTTTGACAAATAGCTACATTTTTGAGCGGATTTCTAAAACTAAACCCGTAAAAGGGTTGGCGAAAATTGATAAGCCGTCACTTTGTAGTGTTAATGTTGATGAGACCAACAAACACTGTGTCAAACAAAACGATAATTAAGCGTAAAACTAGTGTATTATTTATTTTGCTAATTTATTTATGCAGAAGCTCGATTCAAATTGAATATAGATATGGCTGTTTCGCATAAGCTACAGGTAATATTCTGCATATCATTTAATATTTTCAGCCGTACACCTTTAATATATATAAATAGTTTTTGTGACAAAATTAGTCTATTTATCTTCTATAACATTATTAGTAAAACTCTGATTATCAAGTCAATAAAATCTAATTAACATTTTAATAAATTTAACGATTGACTTAATAAGTAGCCAATCGAGTGATTTAAATAGGCTATCAAATATTTTGTTTGTTCTGAAAGTTACGTCAAAGCTTAAAGTTAAATTTTGATTTTAGTTGAGTTATTTTTAAAATTTTAAAGTTTATTGTTTTCGGCCCGCGCATTCCCCATGTGCGATAGAAATCCAACGATGAACTCAACTCCGCCGCGCTGCCTGCGTTGTTGTCCGCCCTCCTGCAATCCATGCCTCTGCTGTCCGCCCGCCTGTTGTCAGCCATGCACCGCCTTTTGCATATTCGATTTGGAAACTGCGATTTTCGGTAAGTAAAGACAGTCCGCCCCTTAAACTATATGGATTTTAATAACAAATGCTGTTGCAGACACACGTCATATATACCAGCGAGCATGTCGCGATCTCCTTGCCAGCTACAATAAAACACTGCCGAATGAGGTTCTCATGCAATGTGCGCCCATGGAGACGCATGAGATGGCCGAGCTGATATGCCGCAAGTGTGAGTTGCCCGTAATGTGGGAGAATTTCCTGGTGCAGCTGAACGAGCACACTTGCCGTCTAATTGCGTATCCGCCCCTTATGGAGGGCGTCGAGCGTCTGATCAATCATCTGCATGAGAATTGCCTTGGTCTGGCTCTGATCACCGCCAGCAGCCGTTCGATATACTGCAAGAAGATATGCGGACATGAGGAGTTGTTCGCAAAGTTCGATCATGTGCTGTGCGCCGATGAATATAATCGTCCCAAACCGGATCCGGACTGTTATTTGATTGCAATGAAGCTGCTCTGTGATCCACCCTGTGCCGATTGCTGTTTGGCATTTGATGGCTCCACGAAGGGTGTTCAGGCGGCTAGAGAGGCGCACCTTAGGGTCATTATGCTACCGGATCCAGAGTTACCGTGCTGCTGGTCGGAACTGGCCACCCAGCGTCTGGAAACCCTTCTCGAATTCAATCCTGTGGAGTACGGCATGCCATATTTAGAACCGCTGCCGCCATCACCAACAAAACCATCTCCTGAATCGCCCCTTTCGCCGACGCACAGTGCTGTTAATGAAAAGGTAAATACGGAGGAGGAAATTGTTGCTAGCGGACAGGCCGAGGAAGCGCCACCTGAAGCACCACCTGAAGAGCCATCCGCTGAAGCATAGATAAATCAAGTTTCAACCAGAAGCTGGGATCATAAATTCATAGCTCTCATGCGGAAATTGTGTGAAATCTCGTTAAAATTGGAAACAACATTTATTCGTTTATTTTATGCTCTTGTTGAAGAAAACAACGTTTATTAACACCTAACAAAGAATTATCACATTAACAAAGAATTATCTAATAATAAATAATTATTTTTAAGAAAGTACTCTACCTTAAAATGAAACTATTCATTTGCTGGATTTGTTCAAGATAATGTTGATTTGATTGGCTAACAACTTAACTTTTGAATGCTGTAGAAAATAAAATGAAAATTTGGCCGCTGATTTTAATTAGAAAGAGATGATTTATAACAACTAAAAGCATATAAATATTGCAAATCATTCAACATTTAAGACAAATTATTGATTATGTTTACTGCATTCCCAAATACGTTACACAATCTCTCAAAAACCTGAGCACCCCCCATTTAGAGTATAATACAGAAGTGCAAGTCTAACACTTGAAAACAATTCGCAAATTTCAAATATGCAACACCTTCAGCCTGAATATTATCAGCATTGAATGGCCATTATGAACAGGATAAAACCAACAATAAATCAAACTTAATTGCTTAAGCAAATGCAACATTTTATTGTCTGTCTGGTAGTCTTTCCGTCTAATTCTCTGTCTGTCTGGCAAAAGTCAATTGTTGACAATTAAACTATGCAATGCAGCTTATAATGCATATGCCGTATATGGCAACTTTACACGACTTGACAAAGATGTCGCTTGTGTGGCATGCAGTAAGCAGCGCCACACAGCACAACTTGCAACTACTAACTTTGGCAGCAAAAACAACAAAGGGAACTCTGTCCCAACTTATAATTACTTAATGCTCCAGCCAGACTGCCGACAGCTGGAGTCAACTTGGAGTCTTCAATCTGCAGTTGCAGCAGCTGCAGCTGCAGCTCAATCTCTGTCTATGCCTCATAACCACTAGCCAGTTCGCATAAAACTAAAGTGAATAAACCTTTTAACTCTTTACGCTGCTAATTGCGTTTGCTTTTCATTATTTGTGAATCATTTCTTCTTTTTTTTTTACTCCCACTTCCCTTTTTAGCCTAATGAGCGAACGCCACAGGAGGTACTCGAGAGCGATGCTAAATAATAGAATAAAAATAACAAAAACCAAAAGAAATCATTCACAATTGAATTAAAGACTCGAACATTTCCCTCATGCATTTCCAATTTGATTCGCTTCCATTATAGCTCATTAAAATTGCAACTGAAACAAATTGATTGCACATTTTAGTCTTAAATAAATAATTAGGCCCACCGACCCATTATCATAATGTCTAAATTGTTAAAGTTACTCCAGCAACAAAAATAAAAAATTTAATAAAAAATTCAATAAATTTCTAAAAAAAAAATTTGATCACAGATAATTTTGGCCAAGAACAATTGAAATATTGAAGCGTTGCTAACCAAATGTAAATTTCGAGACATTGTCATAGGGCGGCAAACCAAACAGTTCCGGCTCAAATTCGGCCATGGAGCGCAGAACTAGGGTAGCGTCCTTGGTCAGTTCCGGCGGAACAATGACATCTGGTATCATCACCACCTGCATGCCCGCTGCAATACCACCCCGCATGCCAAGTGGCGAATCCTCAAACACCAGACAGCATTCGGGTCGAGGAGCTGGCTTGAAGCGCGATGCAGCCAATAAAAAAATATCGGGCTCAGGCTTGCCACGCTTCAGTTCCGGATCATCGCCGCAGACAAAGTGACGAAATGCGGCCATCAGGTCGCAATGATTTCGCGCCTTTAGGTTAAATGTTTTGCGGCTAGCCGATGTTGCCACAGCCATGCCCACCCGATGTTCGAACAGATGCAGCAGCAACTCTTTCACACCTGGCAGCAGTTCCACATTGCACATCAAGCGCTGCACCTCAGCATCAAATTTGACCAGATACTCCTCCGGTTTTAGCGGCAGTTTCAACTCATTGACGACCAACTCGCTGGCCAAATGCGCCGATATTCCCATGCAACGCATCTTAAGCTCTGGACTGTAGATCTTTCCATAGGGTGTGAGTAAGTTTTGCACTGCCTGCGTATACAAACGTTCCGTATCTGCGGAATGTACATATCATATATACGTATATGACTAGCTGCAATTATGTTGCGATTTATATGCATTACCCATGAGAGTTCCGTCGTTGTCAAATATGCAATGCGTCACTTTCGAATAGCAATTGTGTTTCGTTGCCGCCATCATTGTCTTTTTCTTTCATTTGCATTTACAACATTTTCTGGAAATAATTTTTGATTTTCGTTTCTTTTTTCAAACCAATTTTTTGTTAGTTTCTAACAATTTTGATTTCGCTTGCTGCGTTTTTGAGCTTCACTGGAAAAGCTGGCTGCTTCAGATTGTTTTCCACAGCCATAGATTTTTTCGAAGCAACATCTTGTTGAGCATATGTTGATATCGCAATATTTGCTGCTCGAAATTAAATAAATTTTGTAAATTTCTAGGGCAAACTGTGTCAAAATTTGTATTATGAGTTTTGAAAATTGATTTAGCTAAGACAAAGACTGGTTCCGCACTTCTCCGTTCTGCAAATTTAAAGTAACAGCATTCAGAAATATGTTCAATAGAAATAAGGAGTTTCTTAATCATTATATTGCAATTAAGGCAACTGTACTTAAACTTGTTTGCCTTAAGAGTTGGCTGCCGTTGCAAGATCACGTTGATTTCATTAGGCAAACCAAAGAAATTGTTGAAAATAAAATGCTTCACATGCATTTTAATTAAACTATTTTCGACTTTTGCAACGTGCAGCTTAAAATACTTTGCCAACTTGCTAGTGCAGGCGGTGGGGGTGCCCATTTGGGGGAGCAATTGGGGGCAACAGCTGCAAGTGGAAGGTGCTTGCAGCAGCTGTCAATTTAGTGGCGCCTCGGGACAGCAGCCTTAGCCATAGCTTTAGTTTTAGCCAGTATGCATGCCACTAGCTCGAACTCTTCCGGGGGTAGCAGGGGTCGACGCTGAATTTTGGTTGCCAGCTTCAGCCTGTCGCATGTTGTTACAAAGTTGCGTAATTGATTAAGCAGTTGGCAAGCGTGCCACAAGACGCTGTCGCAGCGGCAAACTTTGTCATACGACTGCACGTGCTGCCCCACGTTGACAGCCGCTTTTCGGAGTCGAAGTTGAAAAGGGGCAACAACTACGCCAGCTACGTTCCCAGGACAGCATATGAAGTACTCAATGCGACTGAACTCATTGCAAAACTATTAGTTGTATTAACAAAAGAAAGAAAATTATTATCAAAATTCCATAACTTGGCCAAAAGTGACCCGAGTTTTAAATACCATCGCTTATTGATCATTGTTTGATTCGATTAATAAAACATTCAAAGTTGAGAACGCGATTGAAGATTCAAATTCAAGTTTAAATTATACTCTCAAGATTTTCCAGACCCATAACTCTGTCAAAAGAGATCTGATTTTCAAAAACTTAGGCTTGTTGGCCATGAAGTAACCTGTAAAATAATGCTATATTTCACTTTGAATAGCCGCTAGTTAAAAGTGAACCCATTTGAAAAACCCAGCGCTTTTTGAACGTAGTTGGATCTGTAAATAAATACTACAATTAAAGTTGAGAATCGGGTTTTTGGCTGGGAATTCATGTTAAAATGCAACTCTAAAGATTACCTGATGGGATGGATCAAAACCTTCCGGACCCATAACCTGGCCATAAATTATTCAAAAGCCAGTCATTTTTGATAGCGATTCGACCTGAACTACATTTAAGCTTGACAACGCGATGCTGACAAAAAAATATAGACTCAAATAGTAGCCGTTATAAACCGATTTAAACAGGAAAATTGCATTCGGCATTTTGCCTATTTAATGAGCACAATATATGTATTCCACACCAGACTTTGTTTTTTAGCAACATACTTGTTAAGTGCGGATGTACAACCACAGTGGTGCAAAAACCCCTAAACGTAAAGCTGCTGCTAGTCAATAAAATGGCTTTAATTAATCGGAAGCGCTGCGTCAGCTGTTGTTGCCGCACACACACAGACACAGCAACAAAATGGACAGCAGACGTTGGGCATTTGAGTGCAGCGATGAATTGTGCGCATAATTTATGCAGCCGACCATTTTGGGCCAAGCATTTATGGCCACGTTTTTTGGCCACAAAAACGGAATGGCAGCAGGCAGCAGTGAAAACGGCCGACTGCCCAGCAACAATATGTTGTAAACTGTTTAATTTGAAAGCACCTCCCCTCTAATCGCTATCCTGGCAACGTGTGCCAAACACCCCTGCCAAAAACGCCGCCACCACAACACTCCGCGTGCCCCGCAGCAAAACGCGACCAGGTCGCTTGTAATTGCGTTCATTGAATTGTTAACTGGTTTCGTTGTCTACGGCGAGCCGCTGGCCGCAACCGCAACTTGCAGCTACGGACGGGGTGGCGGGAAAACGGCTAAAAGCCGTTGTTATCCTTGTGGTTGCTGCGGCTATATATCCTGTGTATGTGTGTAAATGTGTGTGTGTGTCCCTTGAGTTGATTTGGTTTTACAGAGTACCACGACGCATTGGGATTTGAATTTGGCTGCAGACTTCACAAAAATCCCGGTCAATGCACATCAAACTTTTTGGCTCGCTCGCTGGCTCGCTGCATTTGGCATTTATTGGTATTGTTCCAATTAAAGTTCGACTAGCTCCATAAAATATGCAAACACGTAAAAGTTCTCGCAATTCTCGATTTTGGCTGTCACAGGACATTAATGCTTAACGGTCAATGGTTTTGCACTGCAGCGCCCTGACCAATCCAGAGCACATTGCCAATAAAAGGTAATAAAATGGTATGAACAGCATTTCCAGAGCTGCTCAATTGGAGCTCGAGTGCAGTTGGAAGAGATGCAAGTTTCTGATTGCCTCTGTGTACTTTAAGCGTCTCTCACTCTTGCTGCTCTATATTTTTATTACAAAGTTACTAACACTCTTGTGGTCTGATTCGTTCTTGAATGTTGGACCATTTTCTATTATATTATGGTTAGCTTAAAATAGATTTTTAAATTTCATTTTTATTATTCACTTTCAATTCAAAACCATTTCATTTCTAGCATTAATTATATTGAAATTTATACTAACAAAATAGGTATTTTTTTTAGAGTTGTCGATTGTATTTAAATAAAATAATGTGATTTTGAAATATGCTTGTCTTGTATGTCTTAAACACATTTGTACTCTTACTGAAAAAATTTGAAAACTTAAAAAATGTACGCTTATTTTAGCGTATCATCGTTTTTTAGGCTATTTTTAAGAAATGATTTAATGGGTTTTTCAACAATTCTGGTAAAAGTCTTGAAAATATACAATTATGTGGTCTTAAAATATTTTTTTTTGGATTTTAAAATATTCCTATCTATTGAAAATGTGTCAATATAGTGACTGAAATATCATTGTTTTGAATAATCCCAAGTCAGGCACATTCAGCATTTAATTTTTTATATTTTAAGTTGCTTTAAAGTTGCTTATTTGTTGTTTTATCTATCTGTAAGTCCATCGTTGCTTTTTGTATTACAAGCCAGAATTTCTATAACTGTCCTACGGTAATTTTCGCCACTGCGCGTGAGTGATGGGGAATATAAACCCTCATTTGGCTATAGCCCAAGGCAAGCGCTCACACATTGCATGCTGAGTGTTTTTTGCACTCAATAAATATTGTCTGACCGCACAGTATAAGTACGTGGAGGGAGAGTGTATACAGTATACATATCTATCGCTCATCGAGGTCTCAAATGTCAGTCTGAGGCAGTCGCACACATCCACATCCTTGTCGAAGCATCACGCACAGCAGCAGCAGCATCGGCTCATGGGCGCCCCCAAGGCGCACTTGAGCGATTTCCCAGAGGTGCCCCAGCTTTTCAGTTCTTTGGACAAAAATGCAAGAGCAACAACGCAACAAAGTACAAAAAGCATGGCACAAAGTCCAATTTGTTTGTAATGGCATTTACTTTGTTTACAAAATAAATTTTGTATGCATGGCGAGTAGTTGTCCCTCCAAACTTTCCCTCTCCCGGTCTGTCTCTCTGTGTCTCTGTCTATCTACATCTCTGAGTCAGAGTCTGAGTCGCGGTAAGGCGACTACAAGCTCAAAAAAGCAAATAACAAAATAGAAAATAGAAAATAGAAGAGAAAAAAGGGAGCAGTAGTACAAAAATAAAATACTAGATGGATGCATATACAAATTCTAAAATCGTTGTACCATAAAATTTCCCCATTGGGCGTTTGGGTTTTTGTTATGCCACTCTAGGCAAGGACGATTGTCTTGCCTTTTCGCTGTTTAATTTTGCAATTGTCCTTTCCGATAGATAGGGCCAGAGAGGGGTAGACAAATATAGAGTTTTTGGGTGGGAGTTATCTATTCCGGTCATGGCTGTTGCGGCTAGTGATTTATGTTTGTTTATGTTGTTCAACATTTGTTTTATTTACCGCACATACAAAACAAAAAAAAAAATAAATAAATAAGAAGCGCTGCAGACCCGCACACAAATAAGCAGCTTAGAGACAACAGCTGCCAGCACTACTACCTTAGTAAAAAATAGTATGATATTTATGTTTAGTATTGGTTTTGACTTTGCTTTTGTGTTTCATGCATTTTCCACTGACATTTGGGTAGTTTCAGCATTTGCTTTAAACTCAGTGTCTAAGAAATTCTTATTTTAAAATGTTGCTGTTGATTTTGAGTACACTTGAGCTTAAACGGATCATTATCAGCATTTATGGCATGTAAACTAGAAGAGGGCTTCTTAACAACTCATAATTGATTATTAAAAAACTCGAGCTTTTTATGCTTTGGCTTGAGCTATTCTACTTTGTGTCGTGTCAGAAGATTCAAATGTCTGAGAATTAAAATTGTATGAATCACTACTCTGATTATTATGTCAAACGGTCTTTGAAGGTCAAGTACGAGTATATTATGAATAGCGTCGCTATCCGGTGTATTCTATTCAAATAGCAATTCAAAGTGCCAGACGCAGATGAATCGCAAAATATTCTGAGCAGAATGGCTTCTTATTAAGTTTGGTCAGTTCCACAGATAAGTTGAAATTATAACGCGTCATGATTTTATATATGCTTTTCAGCATTTGAATTACTTGATACTGAACTCTGGCCATATTATTTTCATTTTAGCTTTAATATCAAGCTATTATTTCTAGTGTGACGCACCACAAGCTCATTAAATGTGACTATAATCTATTAAGGCAAACATAATTAGCAATTTCAGGGAACAGATAGTGCTCGAGGGGCAGAGAGAGAGAGAGAGAGAGAGAGAGAGAGAGAGAGAGATACATTATCTTTATTACATATGTACAATTATTATTTCGAATTTAAGTTTTTATTACTTGAATCAAATATTCTAAGAATAAGATCAACCGAATCTAATCTCTTATTATTCTTTATATATTTCGTTTGTATAGTTGGATTCAACGAGCTTCTCACATCAATCACATTAAATTTGGCAAAATGTTCTTCACTCACACAACAATTCACTCTTCCTGATGGGAAGCTCAATTTCTTTGAAAGACCTTAGAGATGAATTGGATAATTGGTACATACAACTAATTTCAATTCTAATAAAAATTCTGTCTAAAAAATGGAGTAAAACTGCTGATTCGCTCAATCAATGCAAGGCAATAATATAGATTTTAAATATTGTAAAAATATAAATATATAAATATAGTTTACCATTGTATAGTTTCCAGTTGCCATTTTGCTAATGCCGATTTGCTAATTGAACATTTTCACAGATGGTGCTAGAAATATTTTGAAATTTATTATTCACATTGAATTGGGAATTGAATAAATTTTTACAAATGATAAGTTTATATTAAAAATAAAAGTGAAATCAAAATATATTCATATTACTTACGGATTTCTTTTTGTATATTCGCTGACTATATATACCAAATATATACTTCTATATAAATATATATATATATATAGATACATACGAGTATATATGTATGCATATTATTGTTCTTATTTATATAAATGTAAATAAGTATCTGGCCAGTTAAATGATTCAATTATTAGTAATTTCTCTCTTTAATAGATATTTAACATTGAATATAGATTATGTACATATCTGGTTTGTTGATAGCGTTTAGTCGTTTAAGAAATTCATGTATATATCGTAGAGACGCTGATAGAAGCGTCTTAGCCATTCTCATGCCGCCTCAATGGCCTCGGGCAAAACATTGGCGACAAAGTCATCCACCGGATTGAAATTGGGTACATCTGTGTCGTTGCCTGTCAATTGGGGACACTTCTCCTGCTGGGTTTCCATCAGTAGGGCCTTCGATATATTGTTGTCATCCAGTATCTTGCGTGCGGTCTGAATTGCCTGCTCGGTGGGTATACGTTGTCGCGTCAATATCCAAACTATTTCTGTAATGGACAATGAATGATTGTAATTAACGTTGTTGGACAAATGTCTCCCTGGTTGACCATAATGCAATTAATTATGGCGTTGCATTAATTATGCCAAATGCAATAACTGATTTCTCATTTTGCATGACAAATTAGCCAAGTTTAAGGCGGGACGTGACTAGCAAACGGGGCCCAAAAGCATCACGACTTCCGCATACTCACTCAAATGGGCCAGGGAGAAGAAACTGGTGCAGCTGTAGACAACTGCATATGAATCGTAATCGGTACCCAGAACCAAATAGTTTGGCTTCGTAGCTTGCTCTGCAATGAAATATATATATTTATATATATACTCGTATATATGTTATCTTTATTGTACATATCCAATTAACGTACGATTCTGGGAGAATGTCACTGCCAGTTGGGCGGGTGCAATGACCTTGGCTGTACCAGTCACATTCGTTGGACTTCCAAGGCTGTTTATTTCGAAAAGAGTGTTACGAGTAACCTTCAACTATACTAAATATTTTACTCACAATTGATTGATGGCTGCATTTACAACGGATACTGTGCTGTTATCGACAATCTGATAGTTTGCGTAATTACATTTCTTGCCTATTTCAAAGGCAAATGGATACCTTGAGTACTCATACCAGATGCCCATATACTGTAAAGTTTTGCAAAAATATTAAAAGCTTGAGTAATCAAAATCAACGAGTCGGTCAAAAGAGGAAAGTAAAACAACCTGTTCAAATTTGGAGTACTTCAAACAATTATTGCTGCGAATATTAAGGGATAGGCAAACACATTTTTTAATTAAAGTCCACATACGAGTATAACCATAGTGTTTGTTGTTTCGCTACTAGTAGCTATGACAAATATTTGTTCATTTAATCTAATATACTTCTGGTTAATCTGACTTATGGATGGATTTAAGTTTCAATTAGAAAATCGAAAGTTTTCTTTAGACTCCTATTGTCCCCTTTCAGTTTTCACAAATATTAGCTACAAGAGATCTTGGTATAAATTTGGAATTGTTATTCATTAAAAATAAATATGTTAAAAGTCGATAAAAATACATTCTACACTTTTCATTGAAGGTGTGTTTTGACAACATGATTGCTTTAAGGACTAAGTATAAAATTCTTTTTGAAACTTATCAGATTAAAATACTTATGGATTGATCTGTTATCTGTAAGAATAGCTTAAGATTTGTGCATTATTATTGGCAACTACAATTCGTAGTTGAAGATATATTAAATAAAGTATTGAAGTTTCCCCAACTATTCGAAAATAAATCAAAAAACTTATCTTAAAATTTTACTATAATTATTATCAAGCCAAGTTACAAATAAATGATTCATGATTTATCTCGTTGTGTGCTCAAAATTAAATTTTTGGAATGTAACTTCTGATAAGCAAACACGAAAATTAAATTGTGCCAACTTCTTGATTGCCCACTTAGCAATTAATTAGAATAACTTGACAATTGCGTCACATTTGATTAATTAATTGCTCAGGTGCTTAAGTTCGAGTGCCTCGACAGTTTTCATATGAATTCAATTGTTTTTGGGCCACTTACCGCTTCCAAGTCAAAGGTGTCCATTATCTTAACCTCAGGACATTTGCCGGGAAAGGGCACTTGAGCCGCAACCAAGATTCCATTTATTGCCACAAATGTAAGTAGCCAAATTGAAGTACTGCAAAATGTGAAGAGTGTTGCAAATGAATTTAGTTGCTTTTCCCGTTCGAGGGGTGGTTGAAGCATAAATTCACCTGATTGGTTGCCGCATTATTGTTGATTCCTGTGGATAGGTTGATTGTGATTGAAAGAAGCGCCGAGTTTGCTGTATTCTCTGTCTGCTCGTTCGTTTAGCACTGCAATGCTAGCCGGCTGCAGTGCATCATTTATAGATTCATCTCTAAAAGCTTTTACTGTTCATTTGTTGTTGTTGTTGCTGCTTATGTTCTGCTTCTATTTGCAAAGCTTTTTCAACTGCGCTGGCGCTGCTTTATTTGTTAGAGGGGCAGCAAACGAAAAGTGAAAAGCTGACGATCCAAAAGCGGAAGGGCTTAAAGGCAGCGAGGGGAAAAGAGCAGAAGAGGCGAGGGGAGAGATTGTTGGGGTTACAAGTAAATCGAAGCTGTCAATGTGCGTTCTCGTTACACTCACTGCTCGCAACGCTTTTACTCTTATTACTTATCAGCAGCACCGTTAATTCTATCAATAACGAAACCAACAACATAACAGCAACTGCCACTGCCACTGCAACTGAACAATGCACTTGTAATAGAAATTCATACAAATATGGTTGGCAAAAAAAAGTTGGCTTGAGCGTTCCGCATTTTCAGACTCAATGCCAATAATGCCATAACAGAAACAATTTTATTTGCATATAAATTATGTAAAGAAAAAACCTTTTATAATATAATGAAAATCCACTTGTTTTCATTTATATTTATTTATTTCATATAATATTTCATTCCACTTTATATTTATTTAGTATATTTTAAATAATTATGACTTAGGAATGAAGACTTTGTATTGGTTTAACTTTTATAAATGTCGCTTGTTGTTTTTTGAATGTAAACAAGAAAACGTAAGCATATTTATCTACATTACATCAATTTAACTTTGAGCCATTTAATATTATTATCTGTTTAACCATATAATGAGTAAATTAACAAATACGCAAAACACCATATTCCAAATGGCATCCACACGCCTGCAAGCAAAACAAAGCTTTCGCTTGACTGTGGAATGTGTTTGTCACCGCCATCTATTAGCTGCGCATAACCGCTTTCACACTGGCGCCATCTGTGAGGCGCTTTTGGTTGTAGCTGCAACTATCAGGAGTCTTAGCCATTATTTATTGATATCTCTCGCACACACCTGCACACACACATACACAACTACACATAAAGTCCACTTACACACACAGAAAATGGTTCTGCTGCGGTTATTTATAGTTTTTTTTTTTTAAGTGCAATTTCGTATTATTAAATTAATTAAATGTAAGCCACAAATTGAGTTAAATGTGCAAAAATGCGCCCTTGGCAAGGGGTCAAAAAATTCTGAAAGGCATTCACATATGGCCCAGACAAACTGGCTTACAAAAGTATTTATTTAAGCGGGCAGTTTGTTAAGTTAAGCCCATGTTTTCTTTAAAATGAATTCTTGAAAGTTTTCAAATTCCAATTTATACAAAATATTTAATTACCACCATTTTTTTGATATTTAAGAACTATTGTGGTGTGTTACTAAAAGTTGTAACAGATTTTGAAACTTGAGTGTGGACAAATATTCATTAACAATTGCCATTTCTTATATGTATAACAATCGTCAGCTTTACATTAATAATAAGTTCTCGAGCAGCCCTCGCTTATTAAAATGCACACAGCCGTGTTGTGGACAGCAGAGATCTGAATGGCCTGCCAACTATTCTCGAATGGACATTTATGGCGTGCTCCAATGCTGAGCCACTGCGACAAATGAAAGAATCTGTGGAATGGGTTCAGGGAATGGTTAACGGGAAATGGGAATGGGTTGGCTGATCTGCTTGACTGGATGGATGGATGGATGGATGGATGGATGGAAGGCTGGCTGGTTGCTTGCACTTGGTGCTGTTGTGTGGCAGCGTGTAGTAATTAAATTTAAAATATGTACACACACACACACACAAACGGATGTTTGAGTTTTGCAACACAGGTGCAACTCTGCGTGCGATAGATTGGAAGGGGAGGGGGAGGGTGTGGGAGTGTGTGTGGCAATGTAGGAATATAATTTTATCAAAGGCAACCGACACGACGGCGATAGCCATGCCATAAGCCAACCAACTGGACAGCTCTCTGCAGCTGTAGCTTCTGCAAATGCAAACACACACACAAACACACACACACACACACATACATTCACACACATAAACTCACACACCAACACACACCCGGGCACAATTCAATCATTTTGCCAGCATTTTAAGTGTATTTTGCGGTTATGCGCTTTATGCGCATTTTGTACTATGTAATTTGATTTATACGTCCCTGCCAGAAGCACCCCCGCCCCCCCACCCTCTCCAGCCCCTCTGCAGTGTTTTTTTATATGGGAAAAAAACAGTGTTTGTGGAAAAAGGAAATGCGTCCATTTAATTGACTGGTCATTGCATATTTTGGCCACAAATTGAATTAAAAATTGATTATTGTTATGCCAGCAATTGCAACTGCAACATCTGCTTCTTCTACTGCTTCTTCTTGTTGCAATCAACAGTTGATGTGGCAGATAGAAGCAGCCGCATCATTGAGCCATATAACCAACTACGGCTAAACAGCATTTGGGCAGAACCCACTCAGGATGACCTTTAACCCAATTCCTTGCGGGCAAAAGGAGTGTTCGGGGGGGCGGGTGCAGCTTCTGGAAAGGACACAACATGACGCAATTTGGCTTTCTACACCCACACACACACACACACACACAAAATGGTGACAGGACTGCGCTTTTTGCATGCCTTGCGGCAAGGATTTTCCAAGGACTTTACAGCTAGAACAGCGCACAGTCGAGTGCACAATGGAAGCAAATGAATCTCATTGAAGTTCAACTTATATAAGTTATATGTTCAATGGCGTAAACTGAAGATTATAATATTATTAACATGCTGATATGCAAATCAGTTCAAATCTAATTGCCCACAAGCAAAAGTGACGAAAGCCAGTTTGAATGTTAAAATACCAAAATAAGTCGAATCATTTTGGGTGTTCTGAAGATTAAAGATAAGATTAGACTGCATCATCATTCTCAAAATACATCCATAAATTTTATATTCATAGTCTCTTTAGAGGGTATGTTGATTTTATCGCGGAGTTTGTAACACATCGAAGGAGATGCTTCTGACTTGTGGCTGTAAATAATTCGAAGCTGATCGGTGCGGATCACTATATCATATAGCTGTAATATAGGAACAATTATTGTTGCCTGTTTTTCAATTCTACGAAAATATATCTACATAAAAATATGAGTATTTAGAAGAACGTTTCGATAAAGCAAGAAGTCTACGTAAAACACTCCTCTTCGATTGCCAAAATTTATAAGGATTATTTGAACTTTGCCCATAACAAATAAGAAAACTAATCACTTTAAAACTCTGTAAAGTTGGCTGACTTTTAAAACGATGTATTATTAGTTAGGTGTTGTTCTAGATAAACATTTTTCTGAGAAAATGGAATAACTTCAAAGTTATCGATGTTGGCAATACTAAATACATAATTTATTTATCACCTTGTTGTTTGCCTGCTGCTTTTGTGTGGGGCATCAGTTGTATACGAAGAGCAAACAAACAACAACAACAGCAACAACAAGCGACACAGACAACAAAGACAGAAGTATTTTGATTTGTGCAATGCTCGAAAGTATTGTCATTTTGGCTGCTATTTGGCGGCAATTTCTTAAATATTTTATAGCACATAACCTGTCTGGCACACATGCGCCCCGCATTCCACCTTAGCTCCTTTCCACCTCGCCACCAGCCTCACCAATACCAACTACAAGCTGCTCCTTGCTGCTTGTTGTTGTTTGTTTTAAGGCTGAAAGTTTCGCGTAGCGGGAAGGGAAGAAGACAATGTCGTCGCTATCGTTGACTACGCTTATTGCATTATGCCATCGAGTCGGCCAAGTCAGTCAGCGTGCGTGCACAGCCAGCTAGAAGGAGGATGTGGAAGGAAGTAGTTGGAAGGCGGCTTCAGGATATATCCTTGCCAAGTGCAGCTGATGCCACTTTTGGAGTCCCGCGGCTGTTGTTATTGTTGTTCGTTATGGCGTGCTAAGAAGAAAAACCCAGCGCGAAAAATAACAAGAAAAGAAAAACTGAAATTGCATAAAAGTGATTTAGAAATACCCTTTGCCAAAATGCAACTTCAACTTCAGCAAGTACTGAATGCGTTTAAAAACTTACTTGAGTCAAGCTGTCTGATTCAACATATTTTAAAATGCCTATCGCTGCGCCTATAACACTTTCATCAAGCCTGATTCTTGAACAAAAATAAGAATTTTCATTTCTTAAACTAATTTCGTCATTAAAATTAAATAAAGCAAACCAATATTTGAATGGAAATTGTGTTTTAGGTGTGAAGTGTACAAAATTGTGTAATTACCAAAGCCTGATTCTTTATTTATTTATTTTTAATACAATACTTATTTTAATAATATATGGGAATTATTTAACCCTTACAAACATAGTGGCAAATGTGGTCAGGTTGCTTTGCAGTAGAGCATACAAATATGTGAATTGGCACAGCTTCTGCCACGCATCTAGCAACATTTCCTGAAACCGCACCGCACCGCACCACCCGCCCCCTCCCCTCTTCCAGTCGGTGAAGTTGCCAAGTTGCTGGTTGGCAAGAAATGTTAATACCAAAAACGAACCATTTGCCGCAATGAAAATCGCGTAAATTTCATACTGATTGTAAGTGTCGCCGTTTGCCTGACGTTGTTCGCAGCTGAAGCTCAAGCTCAAGCTGAAGCTGGAGATGAAGATGAAGACATTGTCGAGCATGGGCTGTGGGTGGCTTCTGTTTGCCGTCTGTTTGTCTAGCTGCCCTTCTGCTTCTGCTTCTGTCCCCACCGGCGACCCCCTCCCACCCTGTCTGTATGTTCGTTGGCTGTCGCCTGCAGATTGTCATCATTGTCACAATTGTAGAATTTTTAGTTTTTTTCTGTCGCTTCAGCGCTGATTTGCTTGCCATTTTGCGGCATTTACCATAAGCATTCGCTGCCATCGCCATAACTGAAACCCAAGGCTCAGAGGATAAGCTAAGGACCTCAGCCAAAATGCCCTTCGATTGCATTAATGGCAGCGAATGACAGCGTCCAGCGCCAGCTGCAAATCTCTCAAATGAGAAAACTTTTACTCCGCTACCAACCAAGATGTTCTCCATGTCGTTTGGTTGTCTTTCGATTTCACACACACACACACTCATGCACTGAGTGTGAGAGTGTGTAAGCAGCTCGAAACTGATTCTGAAATTAGATCAACTTTCTATGCTGAGAATTAAATATGGACGCATACACAGAAACACCATGGTTGACATGTGCTTTTAGAGTTGATGGTTTGATATTTGCTTGGCCATACACTCCGAGAAAATCGTTCAAGTTTTTACAAAAAATGTCTAAATATACGAAAAAAAGTATCTTAAGCATAGAAGATGTAAAATCCGCAAACATTAAAGATTTATAATGAAATAAGCAACAAACAAAGCTAATAAAAGAGGTCTGTTTACAGAGCTAAAAAAAGAACCGCCTGGAATTAGATTGCTCTACAGCTGTGGAATAAGGTACATTATTGAGAAATATATATCAGATACTGTGAAAAATTTGTTCTTAAATCAATTTTATGTTGATTTGTTTTGTAAGTGCCGAATGTGGGAATGAAAATAGAATTTTGTACTTTTTGCTGTCAATGAATTCATTTTGTTTTCCACCCAACTAAGCCAAAATGTTGTTAATATTATATTTGGACGAATACTGGGCGCTGATTGTTGTTTAAACAGCAACTAGTAACACACTCGAGTGACAACTGCGACAACTTGGAACTGTGATTAAAAAATAATTTCAGTCAAATATATGTCGGGAGATGAAAATGTAGCCAGGCACGTCTCATATTTGCTAAAAAGGGAGCGAGAAAGAGCGAGTGAGGAGGGGATGGTGGGGGAGAGGGATACAAACAAAAGCGGGAAAAGTCAAAGTAAACATTTGTCAGACATTGGGAAGACTGATGGCATTTTTGATGGTCGAAAATCAAGTTGGTTTTTACGTGCCGCTCAACGACAGAAACTGTACTGACTCTGTCTGTGTGTGTGTGTGTGTGTGTGTGTGTGTGTGTGCTTGTGTGTGCGTAGGAATTTTGCTGTGGATATCAAAGGTCGCAGCTGCTGCAAATGGCTGGTGCTTTGGTGAAATGAGAGCGCGTCGAAGCAGTGTGCCATTGGCTATGAGAAATCGCTCGTCATTATTGATGCTTGCGAAAATTCGCTAGAATCGCACACATGTACCCCTCACCCACCAACACCCCCACCCACACCCACACCCACACCACCGGGTTACACCCACCCAACTTCCCCCTGCTCCAGGCGGCGGTGCGCCATAAATTATGCCACTTTCTGTGTTGGCTTGCTGCACGAATATAGACATCTGTAGCTGTGTGAAAAATCGTGCCCCAAAAACTTTGACCTGCACCTCGCAACCCCCCTCCCCCGCACCTACCCCTCCAAAATAAACCACCCAAATCCGACCCCTCAAGTAAAACTGATGCCAACTTATTGAAAATCACTTAGACACACATGTGACGCCCGACTTGGGCCGAATATATACGTTACGTGAGCGTAAAACTGAAACTCCCAACTCCGCCGTAGTTTACTCCGCCACTTTGTATAATTTATGTCTGCACATTAGAATTTATTTTGTTCGGCCTCTCGGCCAGAAATGGGGCTAATCTTATGTGGTGTGTTATGTGTTGCCGAGTGACATAGGAAGACAGGCGTATCCAAGCTGCGACCAGTTGAAACAATTTAAAAATATTTTAAGGCAATCATGGCTAATAGATCTTGGCTCAGAGATTGAGCAAATACAGCAATAAATTAACTATTTCTGTAGCTCTGATCAAGAATATTGTATATATATATGTATATATAATGTTGCATACTTCAAATCTCAAGAGTTGCTTTAAAGACTGTTTAAACTGGATGCCGAGTGGGTGGGTTGGATGTGGTCAGCAGCAGTCGCGCTTGGCTGCACTTGATAAACGATTCGTCTTCGGAAGGATATGCGTTGAGGAAGAGCAACGGGTTTTGTGTTCCAAGCAGGGCAGGGCAAGGCAGAACCCCAAACTAAGCCTAAGCATTGTCAAACATCGGACATTCTAAGGCTGCTAATAGACACAACCGAGTGGCAGCCAGCGACGACATATTTGTAATTTATGGCCAGAGACGCCAGCGTCGCTGAATGAATGTTGGCTATCTTCGCAGTGGGTAAAGCGGACAACGGCAACGACAACGGCAGCGACTATCTCAGTGTTAGCCGTGGCGAGGTTGTCGGAGAGTATTTCCCATGCGAGTCCAGTTAGCAACCTCTACGCACTGCTTTGTGTCGCTGTCAGTGGTCGTTGTCTGTAATTGTTTTCCTAATGGAAGGCACCCCAAACATTTTGACCGCACTTAAGTTGTCATCCGAGTATGTGCCGTACAAATTTATGAGCTACCCATTCGATGGCTGCTTTCAGTTCTGGCAAAGTTGTACTTATTGTTCCTGGTTACATGGCTGTAATCGGACGGTGTCAACTTCAAGTACGTCGATTTTCCAAGGTGTGTCCTGCAAAATAGATCTGATCCCATCTGTCACACAGCTGTTAATCAATAACAGGTTTAAAGTAACCGCGTACTCTCATTGTACATTGAGATCGCCGTGCATATGCAGACATCACTCAAACAAACAAAAAAAGAACATTGTAAATTGGATCATTTAGAAAAATGCTTAAGTATTAACGTGGCAATAATGATAATGAATGTCTTTTTGACCTGTTCAGTTTTTGTTTACCTTGGTGTCCATTTCTTAATTGCAAAGCCCTCTGCCTATGCCATTAAAGACTCAGCAATTTTGGTAGAAAAATGAATTCATGTAAAAAGGTTTGCCGAAATGCAAGCATGAATCCACAATGGCGAAAGCAAATCCTTTGGCCAAGAGCTACACACAACCACACATAGCTAACAGCCAGCAAGGAGGCAACTCAATTAGTTGCACGCATCCATTAGATATTCCAGGCACAGTTACAGAACGATTGCAAAGCCATAAAATAGCCAAAGGCCGCATTGAAAAGACCAAAAGAAGATTATTTTTGTACGCAAGGAGAGGATGGGTCGCCCATGGAACGGACTCTCTCCAAACCAAAAAACAAAATGAGACCAAAGATGTCACGCAGCGCTGGGTTGCCCGAGGGATTTGCCATAACCCAACAAAATATTATGTATTATATATTGTATGACATTTTGTTATGAATACTAATCTGACGGGTGGAACTTTAAAGGAGCCACAAACCACTTTGCATAATGTACAATACGACTACAAGTGTGAAAAGCAATGGAATTTGCAAGTATTCCCGATAAACAAAGAGTTCCACTGTTTCTTTGGGGATTCCATAGAATTTTGTGATTTTTTCAGAGAACTTGAATTAAAATGACCGGCTATTAATACATTGAAACCATTCAAATGATATAAATAGGTTAAGCGGAAGAAGGACCAAATAAGGTATACAAATTCTAGATCTGATTTTACAAACCAAAGTTGAACACGGATAGACAATTTTTGATTTTCATTATATTAAAGTATATGCAAATGATTCCTATAAGCTAAAACTAATAGTACTTATTTACAGAAGCTTATCTGGATGCTTAGTCCTGGAATCTGTCAGACAGGCTGCTAGTGATTATTAGGCTGCTTTGATTATCCATATTATTGTTGAAGTCTGTGCACTGGAAACACTTCAGTCGCGTGTGTCTCTCTATCTATGAACCAGATAAAAAACACCAAAAGAAATAGTCATAAGTTGAGGTTGAACATGGTGGTTGCTGTGCTGTCCTGCCTGCCACCTGTTGCTCACCTGTGCAGTAATTGATGTAAGTCTGTCAACGTTGTCAAGTGACACAGCTGTTGGCTGCCTTTGCAATTGCTTATTGCTTTTGCTGCTGTCGCTGGGCTGAGTGCCTCGCTCTTTTTGCAACTTGTTCACAACTTTGAAGGTATTTCAATGTAGCAATATGCAAAAAAGGAAAAAACAAATAGAAGAAAAACGAGTCATGAAAACTGTGCAGCTGAGTGTGGCTGGGAGGCAGACTGTTAATGTGGCCGAGAGGCTGGCCCATGTATTATTGGCAGTGCCATTGCTGACCCATATCAGGCATTTGAACTTATGCATAGGCACTTGGCAAATGATAAATAGCACTGGAGTGAAAGCAGGACACAGCCTCTCACCTCAGGTATGGCAGACATATCCTTATTGCTGTGAGCTAAGCCCAAAAGTAATGAAAATGAGATGAAAATTATTGCACCGTAAATCAGCTGCGGCTCTGGCGCCCAGCTGCGTCCTGCAACCTAGCAACAGTCTCTCTCTCTCTATTCTGCGCTCCAACAGCTAAACGGTTTCAACTGCTTAATTTGGCTTTCATTGCGTCTTTTCGTATACGATTCTTTCTTGTGTTTTTTTCGTGCCTGACATGAATTATTTAACGATCTCCAGCTGCGCTGATGCGATTTCCCAAGGATAGCTCTAAATTAAAGCTATAACAAGCTTAATGCACGCCAAAACCGCAAAAGCGGACGACGGACTGTGGACAAAGCAGCTAAAGCCAGAAACTTCATTTAATGCTACAATGGTGGCCCAAACAATAAGCTGATGCCCGTTAACTTCCCATACTCCTTCCCCCTCCTCTCCACACACACCCAAACTTCAACCCTACGTATAGAAATCGCGATGAGGGGTGCGGGGGAAGGCATAGCTACGGATGCAGATACTGCTACACAGACATTGAGCCCGTGCCGTGCGTCATGTGGGGACTTAACTCTTTGTGTCGGCCACCGCCCAAAAACGTCGTCGACGACTTTCCAATTTCAAGTGAAAAATGCCGCGAATGAACATGTAAACAAGAGCAAGAGCTACGATAGGTGGGCACTGGCCAAAAACAACACGACGGTAACAAAGGCACACGGTAAGCGACTAAGATTGATTGTACGCCCGAATTGGACGACTGCCAGATGCACTGCAAACAACATGTGTTATACAGGTGTATGTCAATTAATCATAATAATTTCCACCTGTTTCATTAATTCACAAATGCATTCGTTGCACTGGCATTTATGCGATTTGTTGTCATATCGAATTGAATTCAGTTTACAGCTGACATAACCATTGAAATACTCTTCACAGCATCGGATCCAGCAAATCTGGACAGAACTACTGACAGACTTTGCTGTGTGCATTGAATACCAACGCTTGTTTCCTGTTTCTACAGCTGCAACTGTGTCCCAATGTGTATCTGTGTGTGCAGTAGTAACTGTGTCTGTATCTGTCGCTGCATCTGTAATCTGGTGAGTGGTGTGTGGTGCGTAGATGAAAAATTTGCAATGAACGCTGCAACATTTGGATGGCGTAAAAAGGCAATCCTAAAAGCAAATAAAAAGCTCGGCACATTTGCCGAAAACCCACTTGAAATATTTTGGGCAATGAAAATAACCAGATAGAAGATAAACACAGACATAATAAATGGAATGAAGCGCACAGCGCTAAGCTGCGCGTCGAGAATGTTGCAACATTTGCACCATTCGCATTGTTGCAAAGTGCAGGCAAAAGCGCCGGCTGCTGTTAATCCTGGGAAATTTGTCTGAAAACCCGAAAATCCGCGACGCTGCGTATCCTTCCTAAGGCTGATGAATGACGTCGTCGTTGTTTTTCTTGTTGTCGCTGCTGTGCAAATTATAAGAGCAATTTGCATTATGTGGGTCGCTCTTGTCCTGGACTTAATGCATAACGCCATGCGGTGCTCCCAAAAACCCCTCCACCCACGACTTACGTGCTACCCTGCAAATTACTCACGCTCAGAAATTGTTTGCCAGTCATTTATTGTTGGCTTCAACTTGAAATTAGCTTTTTGTTACTTGAATTATGATTTGTGGAATAATCGCCGGTTTGCGCTGCAGTTAAGTTGAAGATTTCTAATTTGCAACTTAGAACAACTTTTTGGGTTGATTTTCCTAAGGTGAACTGGCTTCGAGCAGCAGGTTAAGGTGAACTGACTTTATAGCAAGTTTAAGTGTAGATCCCCATATAAAGTTATTTGCCTATGCCTAAATTTATCGGGTTGCTTACGCCTATTTAATTTTCCTTAAGATATTTTAATTATTTGCAAATTATTTGTTGCTTAAAAATTAATAACGATTTTTTTAAAGATTACATATGCTTAATAGATGTATATTTAATTAACTAATTCAACTATCGACGATTAAATCATGTATATATTGCAATAAATACGTTTAGTTAATCGATACAATCAATTTTCCTAATAGACTTCATGAACTCGTGGAAGATGTTATCCATTAAATGATAGTTATCGCGTTGCTTTGATAAGTTTGACTAGCAAATGAGTTATTAAATTACTTAATTAAGGAGTTCGATACTTTGACATCATGGGAAATAGCTCCAATGCGGCGGATGTTTGATCGCTCGCCCCTAACTTCAACCATAAAAGAACGGCCAGTAAATACTGCGCCGATGGTAGCAGAGACTTAAGCTTAAAAAGCAGGCCATCATGCCATACGCGATCAAATGCTTGCTGGATATCCAGGAAGACGGCAGAGCTGTACTGCTTATTTTCCAAGGCCTCGAGGACGTGCTGTACTACTCGATGAACTTGCTCTGGTGTACCGTGGTGATGCCTGAAGCCAAACTGATGATCAGGAATGGGCCTCTGAAAGCCTCTAACTGCCGACAATCTTCCAAGAAATATTTTTTCAAATATTTTGGAGAAAGTGGTCAGCAAGCTTATCGGTCGGTATGACGAGACAAGATTATCTGGCTTGCCAGGTTTCGGAATCATCGCAATCACAGCGCACTTCCACGGAGTGGGGAAGTGGTGGATGCGAACCATGGAGCTAAAAAGTAGCACCAAGAACAATACTCCCTTCTCTGGGAGGGCCTTAGCAACTCTGCCGTCAACGCCATCATAGCCAGGGGCCTTAGTGGACTTAAGCCTGCGAATCTGTAAGCGGACCTCAGTAGGGGCGATAGGGGTGATCGGTTGTACTGGATCTAGATCTGCATTTAAAAATGCTTCAGTGCCCTGTACCTGGCTGGGCGATGCTAGTGCAAAGGGCGTGAAGCGACTTTGCAGCTCGTCCGCAAACGCCGATGCAATATCTGCATCCGATCGACACGAAGTGTTGTCAGGTCGCATAATGGGGATCCGCCTGAGTGGGTGCCGCTTGACACAACGCGTTGCCTTCCACAAATTGAATCCATGATTCTTACGGGTCTATCTTTTTGTCTTTTTATCTGTCTTTTTTAACTTTTGTTTACAAGTATTATTATTGTTTTTTTTCGGAAATCGATTTCCATTCGCAGAAAGTGTAAAGTTATCGATAAAATAAAATAAAATAAAATTACATTTGAAATTTGCATTGCCCGACGGAATGACAATTTATAGAAAAAAGTGTTGCATATTTTGTGGTGCTTTTTTCAACGTACTCATTGAAGTAATTCCCAAATGGTTCTGGCTTCGAGCAGGGCAATACGGGTCTATCTTTTTGTCTTTTTATCTGTATTTTTTAACTTTTGCTTACAAGTATTATTACTGTTTATGTTTACTTTTGTTATTTAAATTTTTTTTATATTTGTTGATATTTTGTCTTTCTATTATTGTTGGTAAATAAAGCTTCTCAGTTCTGCTGATTATAGATTTGTATCTTTTTATCTATTTTTTTTAAACTTTTGTTTACAAGTATTATTATTGTTTATGTTTACTTTTGTTATTTACATTTTTTTTTATATTTGTTGATATTTTTTCTTTCTATTATTGGGAATGGTAAATAAAGCTTCTCAGTTATGACGTCACTCCTCGGCATTTCCGGTGTCAGCTGATTATAGATTTGTATCACTAAGAGCAATTATTTCAACTTAATTGAAATAGAAATTGAAATCAGCGGCTTGGTGACTTTTTGATTATACCATGACTCAATCGTATTCTGATACAAGGCACTGGCTGCTGCTGTTAACACAATCAACCCCGTAATTCCGGACACACACACACACACACGCACACACACATACAGTATACAAATAAATGTGATGTCAGTGCATGGTTTAAAGCACAATAAATTTTTGAATGCGCCATTAGCATGATTTATGCCTATTTAATTTTTCATAACAATGAAAGCGCTCACAACAACAGCCAGGATAATAAGTACAACTGCATATAATGTGACAACAGGCGCCGCATTAGCGCCGCCCCGCAACAGCAACAAAAGGAGCTGTGCCCCGGGCGCACTGGACACACTGTGCCCCATAAAGAAGAGTGCATAAAAAATGTGATTGGCAGGCGGTGGATTGTAGCAGTGGTGGAGTGGGTGGTGCGCCGTTTGGCCGTCAACATAATTGAATAGTAAAAGCGCTCACTGAAATTAACCACCACAAATGACGCAAATAATGTTAAAATGCCAGCCGGGCGCAGTCATGAGGGGAGAGGGGTGTACAACTTAAGGGGGCAGACCGCATATACGGACGATTAAATTTCATTGAAATTGAATTACATTAAAAAGTGTAAAAGGCGACGCAGCACACAAAAGCGCTGCGTTCCACTAGTAGACAACCAACGCAACAGCAACCAAAACAGCAGCGAACACAACAACAACAGCAACAACAACAAGCTGGTTGACTACAACAACAATACTTGAGGGCAGGACAATAGTGCGCAAATTAACTTACAAAAGCGAAATAAAAATCGCTTATGTCACCAATTTTACTACGAACTAGTGCAATGTGAGGTGCTCTCTCTCTCTCTCTCTCTCTCTCTATCGCTCTCTTTTTCTCTCTTATTACGTCACTCACTCTGTCGCTTTCTCATCCAGTCTTTTTGCAGTTGTTGCTTTGCTTAAACGTCATCTGCCACAATTTGGTTTAATGCTAAACAGCCCAGCTACCCGTTTGCACATTTAACAACAAAACAATTCCTGTTCCAGTGCCCCTCCCTCCCACCACTAGTCGCTTTCCTCCTAGCATCCCTGCCTCCTTGCATGGCCACCCTTCAGTTCAAACGTGGCATAGTTTGCAGCGCTTTGTTCAGGGTCGCTTCTTTTATACTTCCCAGTGCCTTATCGCATTTGCCGTCATTGTGCAGAGGAAAAGGAGTTGCTTATTAAGTAATTTGCGGATCTATTATTAAAAGTTATGCGCCTTTTCTCATGTTGTCATCTCTCCTTTCTTTTTGCTTCTTTTGAGTTTGCCACAACCCCACTTCCACCCGCTCAATAATTACTTGCTAAGAGGTCAAACTATGATAAAAAAAAACCCAGCTTTTTTTGCAACTCGAGTCACTCTTGACAAAGTTAAGACACTGAAAATCTTTTGACTCTTTTCGGAGATATAACTTTTACATGAATTGTGAGCCAACTTTGATTGTAGTTTTAAGGAACGGGTCAAACCATGATCCAAAGATATTTCTTGCGGGAATCGGTTCAGTTTTGACAAAGTTTGGGCTGTGGAAAGCTCTGACTCGTTCCTATAATCTCTTATTGGGAGTTTGCTTCAACATGGAAATTGTTTCCCACTGCATAACTGTGATATTAATCAAATATATTTGATCGTGAAACATTTGCACTTTTTGCCTTTGCTGTTGATTAGTCAGCTTAAGACCAAATAAAAGAAGCTCTCTTCATGCGATTCGTTTGGCGCAAATAAATCAAAACAGAACTCATCAGCGAAAATTACAGAACTCTGTAATCACACTGGCATAACATAAATCTACTTGACGCAACATGCCCCCAACTCCCTTTTGGAAAAAAAAATACTATGAGCCCCCCAAGAGAGATGGGGAGCAGCACAGCGGGCGTGCTGAGGGCAAAGATTTATGAAACAGTCAAGTATTTTCTATTTAAGTTAATAACAATCATAATAATGGCACTATGAAAATTGATGCAGCTTCAAGCTGAATTTTCTTGTGGGGCGACAGCAGCTTCTATGTGTGTATGTGTGTGTGTGTGTGTTTGGGTGTATGTGTCAGGGTGTGTTGTTGTTATGTTAACCTGATGATAGATGATGTGCATATAAGCTCAAATAAACACAGAATCGCTATTGTCTACCAAATATGTTCTTCATATACACACAGCGATATTTTTCTGCTGCATACTTTGGGGCGCTAGGCAGAGAGCAAAAAACCAGCAGGTCGTATACGTAATAAGCTGTTGAGGTGTGCGTGTGTGTGTGTGTAAAGCCTTTGCATATTTGAGCAGCTGTTGGTGTTCTTTCTGCATTTGTGACATTCACTTAAAAATTCCATTACAGTATGCTCGAATAACCACATGAGAAGCTGACGCTACAAAAATCTTATTTCAGGCAGCGTTAAGCACACAAATTGCAGTTGACAACAAAGCAACTAAGCGGATATCTTTATATTGGTATAGTATCCAAGCTGGGGGAACCGTCAGACATTCAGCTACAACTCATTAAATGTTGAAGAGCCCTTGAACAGCTGCTCGAAACATTTGAGCTCTCACTTTTTATGCTGCTGCTCATAACTTTTAAAGATGAGTTTGGTGTTTGACCTGCGGCTACACTTAACGAACACCTCGATGAGCAGTCAAATATTTTAGCGACATTTTGACACATTATATTAGAGACATCCACCAGTTCGTAAGAATAATTGAAAGGGAGAGTGATGGACAAAAATATACCCTCAATTCCCCCTGGGATTGGACATACAGAATACAGCAGATCTACATCTGTGGCGGTATTAGAAATTTGAAGCAAATTGGAATGGTTAATTTTGTATTCCATTTACTTAAGTAGGTCTTCAGCAATTAACAGGTAGAAAAGAAAAGCATATTTTATTGCACATTCCACTAATTTTGTCAAGGCCATTTCTTTTGTACAGGGTATAACAAGATGGACAAGAAATCAAGACCGGAGGCGCCCAACTGTTTTGTAATTTTGTAATCAAATTAATTTTGTGTATTTAACAAAGTTTACGTACAACATCAGGCTTACAACAAACTTGAAGCAGCCGTCCCCTTCGCATTTTGTCCTAGAATAAGTTGTTTAAGTTTCTGTCTGCTGCGCAAAACAATGAGGCAACAAATACAAAATAGCCTGCAGCAAAGTGCAAATCAAAAGCGTCAAAGAATTCACTTTCATGTTATCGATAAAGAGAAAAATCAATCTGTCTGCTGAAAAGGCGCAAGTTGCTAGCCTCAGGCTTGTCACATTAAATGTTTAATCAGCATAGGGCTGAAACTAAATGTATAAATGTTCAGTGGCAAATATTGTTTGTGTACCAGACCAAGTTAAATGTGTATCGACAATTCACCCAATTCTATGTATTCTTAGAATGTCTGACATCTGTTTGCTTAAGCATTTGTGTGTGTGTGTGTGTGTTGGACAACAACTGGCAAATATGTTTTAGTATGTGATTTGGTCATGTACATTGGATGCAACAATAATTATTATGCCTCTTGGGGACGTCTTAATATTGTAAACGTAAACGAGCTGCTTTGATTGATTAACAGCAAATGCAGCATCAGCAAGCTAATTGGAATGATTACTGAAATGCTTGAATGCAGCTTAAAATGAGATTTTAAAAGATCAGCAGATAAACAAGTAAAGTGGGTAATGCCTAAGCATTTGCATTAAAGCTCAGCTTAAGTATTACTTTTGAAAAATGAAGTAAAATCTTTTTTCGTTTTATTGTATAACAATATGAAATCCTTTTACAAATTGTTCATTTAAATATGTTTTATTAGTTTTTCTAGAATATCTGAGGTTATTTAGTGTTTTCCTTGGTGTTTTAAATGCTCTTAAATCATTGTGCAAAGGAAAAGTCAAAACTTTCCCATTTGCTTTCTGTGATCAAAAGAATTCACACTTTCTATGCGTATTGAGTCCACAACAAGTAATATTTTCACAAAATACTAAGCCCTTTGTATCCTTCCAGTTACAGCAAACTCTAGCCTGCTGTTAAGTGCTCAATATACCAATCAGCACATCATATTGTCAATAACGAGCACTGTAATAGCTCTAGTCAAAAACACTTGCAGCTAGTTGGCAACATTAAGCGGATCAGTTTAAATATGCGCAAATCCTTTAAGCGGTTCTCCGACTCAGACAGTTGATGGCCAAACAATGACAGCCAAACAACAAGACCAATAACAACAACCACAATAACAACAAAAAGAAAAACAGTTACAAACAACTATTTGGTGTGTTTGTTTGTATCTGCATACATAGGTATGCGATTCAAGGCAATTTCCTTAATGCTATTTGAGGAGCGTCTGGCGTCGTCTGCCAGATGGCCATAATTAACGCACGTTGTCTGTCAGGCATTTTGGTTGAGCAAAGTTCTCTTTATGAACACACGCAAAAACTTTTCTTAATACACTGCAAGCAAATATGCATTCTAGAGTATATTAGTTATATTTACTTTATTGCCATTGATTAATTCTTAATAATAGCAACAAAAAAATGCTATTGCTGAAATTCCACTTTTCACATTTTGTAACAAAATATTTAATCATGTTCTGGAAAATTGTTGCCGAGTTCTAATTATAATGTTTATAGAAAATATTTCGGATTCTATTTTGTTTAATTAATATTTAGATTTGTTTCCGAAGATTTTTTCTGAGTGCACACACATGACAATAATAATTATCGTCTTTATTATGCTCCTGTGCATGTTTAACTGTTTTACTTATCCGAGTTTTGCCATTTAGCCAAATTGTCAGACATTTGTCTTCAGGTCGAGCTGACTGCTTCAGACACTCAGTCTCCAGTCCTCAGTGGCTGCTTTGGTTGTCATTTCTCATACTTCTCAGCCAGCTCTTAGTTATAATTCTGACATTGTTTTGCTTCGCCTCTTATTTTTTTTTTTTTGCCAGACTTCACCTTGATGGTCTCAGCTCATGATTGGTTACCTGGAAGCGTTGGGAGACTGGCTGCCTCAGTTGCTTGATGCTTAAAAGCTTTTCATTTAGCTTAATTAACTTATAACAATTTGGTGGTTTATTATCTTAATTTATAGCCCCAAGGCATAAATCGTTTCACTCTTTTGTTCGGACTGTCGTTCTGTGCAGACGTGCTCTGATTAAAATTTAAGTGAATTTCATTTATGAAGTTTGCCGCATTCTCATGTTTATTTAATTTGTTTGATAAGCGTCTGCACATTTTTGTGTGAGATATTTACTTTGATTTATTAGTTGTACTAAAGTGGAGCTAATCAAATCTCTCGATCATGACTTAATCAATTTGACAACGTAATTTATTTTGTCTCACAAACGCAACAAAAAATGTATACAAACGAAAATCAAATGCAACACTGTAATACAACTAATTTATTTAAAATGCTCATTCATGCCATGTCGAATTCTTGTCCATTCATCAAAAGCCAAAAGTCCAGGCTAAAGGACATGGGTCAAAGCCTTTTGTGTTTGCGCTGCGCACTCTGACCCCCAAAAGATGTCCTTTGCCCAATCCCAAGCAATGCAATTAATATTGAAAAGCTCAGCACTATACAAATCTTGGCATCAGCTTAAGGGTAGCAGCTACCCTGAACTTTATATAAATGGAATGAAATGAATGAATGAATGAAGCTCAATGAAGATGATGGAACTGATGAAAGCGAGCGTGTGACAAATGTCCCAACTGTCCAAAGATTACGAAATCTGGCTAAGCATTTCTTGGAGGTAATTAATTGAACTTTGGTCAAACAACTTTCGACTTTTAGGTCAAGCAAAAGATGGCAATAAAAATAGCAAAGTAAAATTCAGATGTAAATAGAATATTTGATAACAGAATGAAATTTGTTTGTAGTTATAAATAAAATTAACTAGAAAATATATGTAAAATGCATTTTTGAAACAAATTTTCTGTGTGGCTATTCCGATATTCAGTTTACTGTTCTTTTCAGTTCCCTTGGTTTTTTTTACACTTTAAAATGAGATTTCTTCACTTTTGTTTGGTCAGCACAAAATCAGAGCATTCAGTATTTGAATTCCTTTTCTGTTACGCCTCATTATGTGATTTATTAAACGTTTAGCTGGTTTCTGAAAATTTGTCTGTCAGCCGTTTGGCAGCTTATGGGCGTGCCGTGACTTGCACTTGTGATAAAGCAGCGCCTGTTTAATGAGCTATAAGTATCTGGCGAAGACTCACAAAAGTGGCAGCCACTCATTCGTTCTGTCATCGCGCCACTAAGTATGCAACAACTTTTGACAAACGACATTACAGCCAATGGCAATTAATTTTCAGCCAGGCACCCCTCCCAACGCTCCACCGAGAACATGAGTAGCCAGTTCTTCTTTTGCATACAGAACTATGGGGTCTATGTAAGTACCAGTCATGGACGCCACATTACGTCTCATTAGCGACTGCGGCTGCCGGCGGAAATCATTCATTTCCGCCAGTCGAAAATGAAAATGAACAGTTTTTCGGCAGTTTTCAACGGCTGATGTGCGCTTTTTTATTTTTTTTTTTATTTTTAGAGAGAAGAGCAGCAAACAAAAGCGACATTGTCATCGGGTGTGGCAGGGGGATTGGAGTGCGGCGTGGGTAGGTGAAAGTTCCCCAATTCCCAATGCTCTTAAAAAAAAGTATTTCAATTGAATTGATTTTGAATGCTGTTCACTGTCTGCCGCCTGTCTGCTGCCCATTGAAAAGTGCGTGCGTGTTTTCTGAGGGGAGGCACTGAGAGTGGGTGGATGGGCGGCGGAGCAAGGATGCCACACAGTTCTATTAAGTTTCAGTCTGGCAGCGAATGAATGAAACCCCCTCATCCGCCCAGCATGCCACGTACTGATTGACTTTTGCGTTGACATTTGCGCTCGGTTATCGCGCGCCGCCCTTCGCTTGTTTGGGGAGTTTTCCCTGCTGGATTTTCTCGCCCCCTTCTCCTCCCGCTCGCTTTGGCAACTGACTGGTCCACATCTGTGAGTGTCTGTCGCTGCTGTTGTGTGTTTGTGATTCCACAATAAACGCATTATGCTGCCATTAGTTGAGTGCCAGAGCCTTCCGCTTGTTTGCCAGCATCCGTTTGTGTTTCTGTTTGTTTTCCTCACTTTTCACTTTTTTTTCTATTTTGTTTTCTTTTTTTTGTTGCCAACAATAAAACTGCCTTGTCAATGGGATGGCGACGTCCGGCTTACTGAGCTCCGTTTCCCTATGAGGACAAACAACGTTTTTGAAAACTTTTGCATGCAATGAATTGTTAATTTAGTTAAACAGTTGCTGCCATATTCTACCCACCTGGGCGGACAGGTCCGCTAAACAATTTCTTTCCTTACAGTTTTATTTTCTTCAGACATGAAATGACATTTTCCTTGATTGCATTGCTATGGGCCGAGTTTCCTGCTCATATAATCTAGTATCTATTACTGCATAATAAGAAGTTCAATATTGTTATCTTTATTTAGAAAAACAAAACAAAATTGTTAAGGCTAGTAGCCAGTCGTGATTAAATCTTCTGGTTGCCTGCCTTGAAGCAGCCGAACCAATTCATGTGCAATTAAGTGCATTCAATTTAGTTAATATGGCTTACAGCGCTCACCGCCATATCAGATTGGCTATAAAATAACCAGACATATGCAATATGCTTTTTATATAGCACAGCTCATTATTTACTTATTGTAAAAAAGTGTGCTGTAATTTGTGCCTCATTTTGTGCTGTAAAATCCTTGTAATGCCTGGGCACTTTGCTGGCAATCAATTATGTAGAAAATGTTGCCAGTTCATAAAAGTTGCTGTCATTAATATGTAAGCAATCGCAGCAATTGTTTTGAAAGTGCTTGTGCTGACAGGGCCAGGGCCAGGGCACAGCAGAGACAATATCGTTATGTTGCCTGCCTGCCTGCTTGCCTGCCTGCCTGCCTGACTGCCTGAATGCTTATAATATGCGCTGCTCCTGTTGGTCTTGGCACTCCTGGTCGTGCTGGCAGCTCTGCTGGCGAGCATAAAAACAACACATAATCATTTTATTAGCAGCAAAGGCGAAACGACGGACGCAGTGAAGCGGAGGCAAAGGATTCCGGTGGATTGTTCATCCTGTTGCTATTCGTTCGAAATGACTGAGCAACTGTGTGTGGAGTACGTGTTGGCCATGTTTCACTTGCTGTTGTTGCTGTTAACGCTACTTGAGTTAACATGTTGCACCAGAGATCCCATCATGTGTCAAGTGTGATGTTAGTTGGTGTGTGTGAGTGTGTGTGCTTATGTGTATGTGTGTGTGTGTCTGCTTATGTGTGTGCGTGCGTGTGTAGCTCGACCAGCACGTTGAAGTTTTCTCGTTAGCGAAACTAATTATCCGTTGTCGCTGTCAGCAAAATATCGTTAAACGGTAGGTGACAGTCACACGCATCTGTGTGTGAGTATGTGTGTGTGAGTGTGTGTGTGATGTACTTGTAGCAGCTTGCATATGTGTGTGTGTAAGTGCGTTTGCTTGCGGATGTCGCTGACCGCCATTTACCGCCTCAAGTGCTTCAAGCGACGAGGTAAATGACCAACTGATTGTAGAATTCTACCAAACGTAAGCAGACTTGATCCCGACTTTTCTGATTGCCATATAAATTATTATATTATTATCTGGTATCTGGTATAAATAGATCGAATTCCGATAGTTCGGAAGATGTTATTTGTTTGATCTAAACTGGTTAACTAAATTGAATACAATGTTAATCTGCCTGCATAACAAAGTATTCAGAATTATACACAAAATTAGTTGAACGGTTCATATTAAATCTTTTTGTGATTAGAATTTGATGTAATTTTTGGGATTGCTCTCGTAACAGTTAAACCCCTCTCTGGCTGCGATGTGATTAAATTTGCATTAAGCATATTTCGTAATGCATTTGCCTTTTTATTTTTCCGGCATGTTTCGGCAAACCGCTCATAACAAATGTTGTTAAGGTCGCTATGGCCCCATGCTCCCTAGCCCCTAGGCAATTGCCCTTTGGCTCGTCAGTCTCTTTCCCCGGCAGCATACGCGCACCGGAAGTGGCTGTCGATTTGCAACAAATGGCTGCCGGATGTTGCCACATGGCGCACGTAAGTCGCTGACTGCTTTCCATTTTTTTTTTTCGGTGGTACTCTAACCCCTTGGCAATTAATTGTCTAACACGTAATTATTTTATAGTTGAAATGGTCGCGGTCACATAAACACACACACACACATACACACATATATACATACACTCCAGACACATATGCGCTGGGTATATGCATAATTTGGGTTTTTGCAGCTAATTAAAAGCGCGTTGCTTTGTGCAAATTAGTCGCTAGAGTGTGGAGCATTGCTGTGTGAGGGGAAATGGGGCGCAGTTACTGCTGGAATGTTGCGACTTTTCAATTAGCGGTGCACTTGAGCGTTCAGTGTTGTACACAAATTAAAATTAATGAAGTCTACTTTTCAGCGCAGAAGACATTTCAACCGTTTTGGTAATGTTGAAATTGCTTTACTTCGAAAATTGTTATTTGGCTTGTATCTGAATAATATATACAATTCGACTCGCCTTCCACAAAAAAAAAAAAAAAAAATACAAAAAATACTCATACAATAGATATTTGACTGTTTTGTTTGTTTTGTTTTAAATTTCATAATTATGGCATTTTTATTTGCATTTTAATTGCTACATTGTGAATACGCGTATTCAATATCAATAATTACACATAGACAGTTCAGTATTACAGTATTTTCTAATGGATAAACAACATACGAATATTTTATGGTAGTTATTAATGTATATGCACTTAATATTTTATGGTTTTCATTTGTGTGTTTTTTTTTTTTTTGCTTCATATTGTATATTCTGTTATCTGCATTTAGATGTGTATATATGTAAGTGTATATGGCAGGCGTACAAATGCATATCTAATTGCCTGCCCTATGCCAAAAGTACAAAGTACAGTTCATTAGTGCGGCAGTTACGTAAGAAAAACGGGGGTTTTACGAATCGTATGTTTAGCCAGTAAATTGAAGGAGTTTTGCCATATGCCTGGTGGTAATTACGCACTAATTACATTGTGGTATATATATATATATATATATATATATATATATATTTGTGTATGTATAATTTATGTTATGTGTATGTGTGTATAACAACTAAATAATGGGCTCTGCTTTAATTATACGATTTTAATTACTATATGCACAATTTGATTCACATGTTAATCGTAGCTCTACACATTATTTGCATATTTAAATACATGTTCAATTGAAATTTTCGTATATGGCTAGCTTAATAAATTATTTACACTTATCCAACTAGACATTTAAGTTCACATAATTTACGATTACAATTATTAATTAAGCTGTTAAGTAACAATCTAATATAACTTTAAGCGCTGGCTTCAGCTGCCCGCATACTTGGAGGAACTTATCATACGTTTCTTTAACATGTACAATGATTATCTAAATCTAAACTAAGCCTAAACTCCAGGATAAAGCATTATGTGAGTGAGTGATAGAGATGGAGTGGGATTGAGAGAGGGAGAGGGGGTCAGTGAGACAAAGACGGATAGCGCGCTTTTGGGTAGTAAGTCTATCACTAGCATAGAGGCAATCGCTGCCAGGACTGGCACATTTATTTTATTTAGTTTTTAGATGAGTAGTTAAAGAACGAAACCAGCAAGAGCAAATGCAACCAAGCATTGCTCGCTTACTTTTTGAATAATCAGCGTAACTCACAAATGCTCTCAGTCTTGGTCACAGCATTAGTGACAAAATGCACTCGGCATGGGCATTATACAATATTCATGTAATTAACTTATATTATAATAAGTCACAAAATGCATGCACTAAGCATGTTTTGCAGTGGAGCATTGCACCACAATTGAGCTCACACATATCTGTAAGTTAACACAAGTCTTCCGATTATATGCAGAGTTGCAGATTTGGCGATATACTCCATCTACCAGGGAGATATGCATACACTTAACGAAAGATAGAAAAATGCTGATAGCGATTTGAATTTTGAGACATGCAACAAGCTTTACTAAGACTTCTTTAGTTTGTTTAGCCAGTTATCAAAATTGAAATGAATCTTTGAAATTCTTATATCGGTATAATATAATATTGACCTTGAAGTGCCTTTATAGTTTGTAGCTTTAATGCTTTTACTGCGTACTTGAAGCATTATAAACTGTCTTTAATTTCTCACCTCACGTTTTATGCTACTGCTTTCATTGCTGATCATCAAGCTAACTGATACGTACGAACTCAGCTCTGAGGCACTGTCAACCATAAATAATAAAAAAAGATATATATATAATGCCCAGCTCCTCAATCGCTTACTCGAAGTTCTCTGCGCCGCCATTGTTGAAGCGTTCGCACCAAGCGAGCAACTCGCGCACCTCCCTGGCATATAGCTGCTCCTGCTCCTTCGTCTGCTCCTGCTGACTCAGCTGGGTGGCCGTTGAGGCCAGGGGTCAGACATTGTGGCAGGGCTGCTGACTGCTGCTGCCGCTGCCGGAGTTGCTCAACAAACTGCGCTCGCTGGCCACGCTGCCGGGTGCATAGATGAGCTCCGTGGCCTCCTTGGCCAGCGGTTCCTCAATGTGCACCTTGCGTCCAGATCGTGTGCTCTGACCGCGCCAAGATTGCGGCTCCAGTGATTGCAGCTGCTGCTGATGCTGCTGCTGTTGTTGTTGCTGTTGTTGTTGCGTGTGCGGCACCAATGGCAGCAACTGTTGCTGCTGCTGCAATGGCTGCTGCTGATCATCGACCTTCACATACAAACGCTCCATATCATCCACATCTCCGTCGGCCGTGTGATAAAGCGCCTGATCATCCTCATGTGACATCAGCATGGCCATTGGGGACGGTGAACCGCCGCAGCCCGAATCCGCTAAGCCATTGTAACAGAATGAGGAGCCATCCAAGTCGAGCAGATTCTGCTGATGATGATGGCTACTCTTTGCGAGCGTTTGATCCATTTGATTTTGAGCCGGACTCGCGTTGAGCACCTTGAAGCGAGCACTGTCCCGTCCAATGCTGCAACCGTGTGGCAACTGTTCACGTCGCACGCTGGCAAATTGGGCTGAGCTGCCTCCCGGTGTTCCCACCTGCTGCTGCTGCACATGTCCACCCGGCGCCGCCTCATAAGTATGACAATTACTCAACTTATTCTCAGTGATGTGCATATGCATGTGCTTCTCCTTGGGATAATAATACTGATCGGAGTAAACCGAACGCGATCCGGCTGTGTTACTCGGATAGATCTCGCCATTGCTGGACATTTGCTGGTAGATGTTGGCGCTGGAATGCGGCTGCTGTTGTTGCTGCTGCTTCTGCTGGTGTTGCTGCTGTTGCTGTTGCTGTTGGTAATGCGGATGCATGGGTCGCTGTACGCCATAGGAACCAGGCAACGCAACTGGGCCTGGTCGCTGCTGATAACGTGGCTGTGGCTGTTGCTGTTGGTGCTGCTGCTGCTGCTGTTGCTGCTGATGTTGCTGACCGGTATTGAGTATGGCTGAGGTGGCATAGGGGGCGGGTGAGGCATTGCCCTGACGTCCATATTCGCTGGGTGCCTTGCCAAAGCTGGAGACCTCGGCATAGTCTGTCGGTATATTGGAGTATTCGCCCACATAGCTGCAAATGAACAGATAAAAACAATAAGAAATGAGTATGAGTTGCGACGACCAGATACCCTATAGTAGCTATCAACTCTTCTTTCAAATGGGGAACATCTAATTGTCAGCTACTTTAATGCTGTTTTTAAATTAAAAATTATAAAAAAAAAGATTTTTGATTGGGGCATATATTCAAAATCCTCTGCCGAAAATCAATTTGCTTCCTCATTGCATAAATCTGCATTAATCTTATAATACCAATTTAATCCATCTATAATGGGTATCCAAAATTTTTACTCGCCGGCGTTTGTTTATTATACAGTATTCCCACGCTCAACGCGCTAGCGAGGAGGGGGATGGGTGGAGATGAGTGAGGGAAGGGGTAGCAGCCAAAATATTTTTCGGTTATAAATTTGTCGGTTTTTGGGGCAGCGAGTTGGGGGCTTTGAGTTCGTTGGTGAATTTATGGCATGCGGTCTGCAGTCGGAGCGGAAATTTGCATTTTGGAAAACGGCCGGAACCAGTTCCATGAGCAGCTCATGTGTAAAAACGGAATTTATTTCGGATTTAACATTTTACATATTTGCACCTGACTGTCCGTCTCTCTCTCTCTCTCTCTCTCTCTCTCTCGTCTGTCTGTCTGTGTGTCTGTCCGTCTGCAGTGGCCAGTTAACCCAGCTAATGTTGTGCAAATGGTTTTGGCTCTAAGCGGCGATAACACTTATCACCAGCTACAACTCGACACAGGATCTGAATTCACTTTCAACTCAGCTGAATTAGCGAGTCAAAGCTATGCAGAAAAAAATAGTATGTCTCAGAAATACCCCTTGCTATATTCGAACTAAGTTCCACATGAGATTGAGAGAAAAACGATTAAGTTAAAAATACACTGCAGCAGATTTTGTATGCGTTTTCATTGCTATGCAGTGTTTAATGGTTTATAGTAAATTGATAATGCTTAAAATACTCCTGTCAACCCGTTACACACTTACAGGGTATAGAAATGCTATGTTTGTGCTGACACAAACATTCAAATTTTTAACATTATTTTCGTATTTAAATACTGAAAGCGGATTAAATGGCAAACACAAAAAAAAAAAATACAAAAAATAAAACCAAACCAGCCAAGAGCTGAAAAAATATATGGCGTATTGATGGAGTCATCATGGTGCAGTCCACATGGAAAAACTCCGGTGCGTGCATTTCAAAATACGCTTTTAATGCCCTTAATGAGTTTTCATTTGGCGAAGGGAAACGTCTGCAATGAATGAGTCCTTTGTACCACTGCGAGAGTGGGCCTGGGGTACTGTTCAACATCAGTGGAAACTATGTACAAAAAAAAAAACAAACAGCTGAATAGCTGTAAGTAGTTTAAATGGAGTACGCTTTATGAAAATATCCGATTATTTTAGTGTTTTTTTAGTCGGAGTTGTTAGTTTTACACGGTGCAGGGTATATTCAAGGAATGTAGGGTATATCATACAGGACATGTCTTAGAAGCATTTTAATTATACTAGACTTGATAAATATTACTTTATTTTGCATTAAGTATGTTGGGTATACAATACAAGACATGTCTTGATTGACTGGACTTGATAAATATATTATAGGAATTATTTCATTTTCCTTTAAGTATTTGACAAATAAAAATGTTGCAAGTAGATTTTATTTAAATGAAGAACTATTATTATCAAGCATCAGCTTAGCTCGAATACCCAAAAAGAGTATTTTAAATTCGTTTTGCATTTTTAAGTGACTGTTACAAATGAGTATATTGTTGTTACCCATTTTGTTGAATTTTCTCTCATTTTTATTCTCGCACATATGACACTCTTTATGGTGTGATTACTTTTATATTGTTATTGTTATTGCATTGGATATTGCATATATTCTGTGCTCACGCACAATTTTGTTGCACTTATTATTAATATTTGCGGCGAATTGCACACATTTTCAATTTGTGTTTTTAATGACTAATTAAGTGTGCGAAAATAATTTAAATTATGTCGGGCAGAATTTTATACGTCCGGTAGTCGCCTGGCAAATTGTATTTAAATTATGGATAAATTGAAATTTATTTTTATTTTGTTTCTCTTCTCATTTTTTAAGTTTTTTTTATTGATATTTGCAATTTGACGTGGTTGCAGCACTTTTCTGGGGGACACACTTCAGCTTTTCACGCTTGATTGATATTTAATTGCCATTTGGCTGACAGCTGCGATTTTTGTTGTTCGACATTAAAATAAAGCACTCGTTCATTTGTCATTTTAAAAGTTCTTTAAATCATTGTTGTATTACTTTAAATTTGTTATCATTTTGTTCATCAATTGAATAATTGCATCAAATTTGCAACCTCGACATGCTATTATTGTCAGTATTTTGTGGCCAGCACAAAATTAGCCACAAATAAATACCAATTACCGATTTGGATATTTTGGCACAAGTACGCAAATATTTTATGCCGAAAATAAAACAATTCTACAAAAAACAAACAATTATTTTACGCCTTCTGATTGCCAGACAAATAAATTAGCCACGGCTGCAATTGCCAGTTGATTTCAACATTGCCAGCATTGATTAACCATTCCACGAGTCCAAAGCACATGTAAAATATGCGAATTGTTCCAAAAAATGAATAACATGAAACAACAACATACAGAACATTTTTCAGGCACTGCTCCAAAATGATTGCAACAGTCACAAATTAAAGCTGGCAACAATATTAACCAAGTCTGGCTTTGGCATATCGAAATGGTAATACTCTTGTGTTTGAAATGGTTGCCATATGGTATTATTTTCTAGTTTGTGAAAAGAGTAGATTATAACTAAATTTGGTACTTTAATACCATGTAATCCTCTGATTAACTTATCTGAATAGTTCACTCATATAAACAAACTGCTGCTGCAACAACTGAGCTTTCAATCAAGAATTATTCGAATATTGCATTATGCATATATACAATTCATAGCCAGAATTTAAGAGCCTCCATGAGGGCAAGCATATGGTGGAAACACCTATGCGACACTCTCAAAAGAGCATGCCACATTTGGCAGCAAGGAAACCTTAAAGCTGGCCAGTTAAAGCTGCACAAATGTATTCGCCAAGGTGGCCAAAAGTGTACATCACCACGATAATTACATTTGGGCCTACGGGGAGCTGTGAAACTATGCAGCCACTGGGAAATGTCCAATGGGAGCTAACTCCACTTTGGTAGCTGTCCACTTGCTAGTGCCCAAAAATCAACATAAATAGCGCGCCAACATCTCCATTTCTAACTTGATTTTGTTTGGCGCAGCCTGAAAAAGAAAAACAAAAACAAAAAAAAAATGTTTTGCGACGCGCCAGAAAAATGCAATTTCACAGTTTGGTGAATTTTTATTGTCGTCGCTTTGAGTGGGTTCCCAGTTTTATTTTTTTAGTTTGACGTCCATTTTTTTTTTGTTCTGTTTTTTTCTGGTTAGGAAAAACTGTGGAAAAACTTACCGCTGATGATTGCGTTCGCTGGCGTGCCCATGAATATCATCGATGCCGCCGCCGCTGCCGTTGCCGTTGCTGCCGCTGCCAGTGGCACCGTTAACGCTGCCAGTTGCACCGCAGACTGGGGCATAGTCGGCAATGTGATCCTTCTGCATGTCGAGGGTGTCGCCGCTGGGCGAGGTGCGCCACACCATGCCGCCAGTGGAGGCATCCAGCCAGTAGCCGTTGCCATTACGCGTCGATAGACTCGGCATTTTCAGCACGTCGCTCGTGTGATTGCCTACAGGTGAGAGCAGGAGAGAAAGGAGAATTAGCGAATGAGAGACTAAATCATGTCTGGGAGAGAGAGAGAGAGAGAGAGAGAGAGAGAGAGAGCGGGGTGTGGTGTGTGAGACAGAGCAATTAAATGTTTTGCAACAAATTGTGAACCAAATAAATTGTTGTCGGAAATTGACCAAAAAATACAAAATGCATTTCCATTTTGCATGTGTTCCCAAATACAATTTCACTAACATTTCAAAAGAAGCAGTTTCATATAATATTCAGCATTCTCGCATTGTTAACAACTTTTAAAAATAATGTGATTTATTTATGAAAGATTTGAAGCTAACCCTTTAATTTTAGGTTGATTAACAGCTTTTTAAGCTTTTTTAAGTCGCCCAAAAATAAATAATGTATCGGAATTGTGGCGAAAGTGTTTTCGAGCAGCTTATGGGATTTCCATGCTGAGCGCTGCAATACTATAAATTCAGCGCATTAAAATAATATTATGAAAGAGCGGGTGACCGGGGCGTATGCGCAATTTCCCCTATTGTCACAGTTCACACACACACACACACACAAAAAAAAACACACACACGAACACAGCGAAAAATCAAATAAATTATTGTCAATTTTCCAGTTGGCGCCCGTCGCTTGTATAAAAATGTGTTGCATACTTTCAAGCAAGCCACGAGCAAGTAAAACACAAAAAAAAAAGCGACGAAGCAAAATGATTGCATAAAAAATGCACCAATTAAACTGTCCCCGGGTTATAACTGCGCATCAGGCGAGTTTTTTATGTCGCCTATTGTTGGAGTCGTTTGGGGTTAAGGGGCGGCTCAATGCTATTATTGTCTATGGCTGTTCAGGTGAGGGCATAAAAAGCTTTTGCACTTTTTGCTGCTTAGTTTATGGGCAACTGCCCTCCATGAATATGCAGTGCCATTTTTTCGCCCATTTTTTTGCCTCTTTTTGTTTTTAGCTCACTTTTCAAAATGTCGGTTATATGCGGCTTGTTAAACAATGCAAACGTTGTGCAACAATGTTGTTTTGTCCACACTAACAACCAACTACAGGCACAACAAAAATATCATCAGAACTATATGCTTATCTATAGAACTTGAATACAATGGTAAACAGCTTGACAGGCTGGTAACTTATTGTAATGCTTACAAATTATGAATTATGAATGCTTAGTATTGAATAAATGGAGGATTGATTAAATTTCAATAGAATTAACACAAATGTGTAATTTATTAAGTTCCCTAATCTTTTCTCTTGAATTTCATCAAATTTTGTGAATACAATTTTCAACAGCTCACAGTTCATTTTGTGCATTATTAAATATGTATATCAAAACCGATCAAATTCCCAATTGCAATATTGTCTTCCATTTCAACGCCTCGTTTAGTTGAGCAATTTCATTAGTAGCGCCTTGCGCGCAGCATTTACTGTGCAACTAGCTAAATGAAAAGCCTGAGCAATGTTGCCATATTTGGAAATCAGCTCCTTCTGTTTCTCGTTATGCAGCTAATTTCAATTAGACCACAAAGTCTACCCCCAACTGCAGATACTAAACATGCCAGGGGCACACAGACACACAACTTGTTGGTTAATAATGCACACAAAACTAAATGCATAATTGCAGTTGACTGTTGAGGAGAGTACATCTGACAGTAGGGGGAAGTAGAGGGTAGTTAGAAGGACCCTTGAAGCAGTACGGAACGTCACGTGCAAAATGGTAGCTTCTATTATGTGCCCAGCACGAACATTTGTGCTATTCTGTGCTGGCAGTCTGCTAAAATATTTATTCTCACCTATTTTGTTGTGTGTGGTGGTATTTATATATATGTATATGTGTGGGTGCCTCTAACAATGGAAAATTAGCGTTATTTATATATGCAAATCTGCGAGTGTGTGACTGGAACAATTCCAGCTAGGAAGGAAGCGCAACTAGCTGAACGCAACGGATGCAACTCGGATGTGACTGGAGGATGTGCCTGTGTGTAAAATGTAGGTTTTTATACCCTGAATAAAAAAACAGGTTTGAAAGAATGTAACACTCAGAATGAACCCCATCAAAAATATATATAGTCTTGTTCAGCCACAGAAGGCCAGTCGATCGATGCTCAGAGGCGTTAAGAGCTAGACAACTATCTGCAACTAGAGTTTATTTATAGCTTTATAATATTTTATTATACAGATTTAATACGGTTAAAAGCTAGATTCTGGGTTTCTCCTAATTTATCTCTCTCAACTAGAGCATTCTCAGCGTGTTTTTGGTGTACTCACCTCGCATGGTGTTCAGCGCGGACTGCTTCATCATCATGTGTTTGCGTTTCACGAAGACCATCGCGCCAAAGGATAACATCATGATGGCCAGTATGGCCCCCAGGAGTATTATGAACCAGGGCTGTGTCAGCACGTCGTTCACGTGATCCTGATTGATGGGATAGCTGCAACAACAGAAACAAAAATATAACCAAATCAAAATAAGTAAATTAAATTAAGTTCTGATTTTATAACTGTCGGCTGATGATTTTGGATCATGTTTCACGAAATTTATTGCGCTTGGCTTAAATTATCTTTACTATAAATCAAAGATTTAAATGCGCAAAACATTTTCATTTATAAAGAATTATTTTTGATTATAAACCTTCAACTTACCGCTGATTGATAAACGGATCGAGTCGCTTGGTAATTGGATCCAGACGCAGTGTGGCCGGCACACAGTATGGTCCAATACCAGCATTGTTGCCTGCTGCCACGCCCACCGTATACATGACACCCTCCGTGAGATTGGCCAACACCAGTGTGGGCGACGCAGCATCAATTGTCACATTGGTCAAAATACGCGAGAAATTGTGAGCGGTGTCGATGCCACGCACAATTACATGATAGTATAGCAAAATACCTGCGAAGGGTTAAAGTTAAGCGTTAAGGGTCGTTATGAGGAAGACAGGGGGTTAAACTTACCATGTTCTTCCTTCAGTTCGGGTGCCTTCCATTTCAAGAACACCGCCGAGGCATTTAGCAGTATAGCCTCCATGCCAAATGGTGCATCACTGGGCACTGCAAAAACGACGGGGAAAATAAAAGCAACAACAAAAGGATGAGTAAAGTTGGATGTTTTTCAGTGGTTTTTGTTGTTCTAGGCTGTAAATGCGTTTTTGATTGTTTTGCCCGCAGCTGTCTCTAATGAGTCGCGTCTGCTCTAATTAATTACCATTTAGTGGGTTAGGTCTTGAGGGTAGTCTAGTTTTTTTTAGAAACAGTTCCGGGTTGCTCCGCATTGTGACGGAGCCGAGGAGTGCGAGGTATTTTTAGAAAGGAAGCGAAGAAGCGTATCAAGTGGAATGCATTCATCACGGCAACTCACGTTGCCACACTTCAAAAGCTCATCTTCATTTGTTTATTTATTTCCTGATGTCGCTGCCATATCCCCCACTACCACAAATCTCTATGCGTCTATCTGTGCAACGGTTGAAGCAATTTCTTTAAATAAACACACGTGCGAATGCGAAACAAAACCAAAAAAAAAAAACACCACCAGCAGCAACAACACAAAAAAAAAAGAAAATACAAATAAAAAAGCCAACGTCTCTAAATAGGTGCCCGTCTAGGTAGACGTGTATGTAGGCAGCATACGAGTATATAGGGTTAGGTTAGGAATACTTGGGAGCGTGCTGCAGCGATTTCTCTTTTATTATTCTTTGGCTTTGTTTCTTCGGCTGCTGCTGCTGCTGCTGCTCCTGCTGCTGCTGCTGCCTCTGTTGCGACATGCTAAAGTGCTTGTCAGGCTTTTTGTCTAAGGGGGTTTTCTCTTTCTTTGTTTCCTTTTTCTTTCTGCGTCTGTTGTTCTTCTTTTAAGCCATGGCTGATGACGCGCTTAACACGTATCTGCCATTGTGTGGAATAGACGACCTCGAGGCAATTGTTGCAAAAGAGTGTCGCCACGTCACATTTGACAAACCAATTGGAAAATTGCAATTGAAATGACGGTTTCCAAGCGATGTTTACACACATTTGCCTGGAACTACATCGGTGTCTACTACGAGCCAAGTAAATGATCAATTTACTTCACAGCACTGAAAGTCGACTAGACGATCATGGGAATTATATGGAGCTCTAAGGTACTAAGGCACTTCTATTTAAAAGTATTTTTTCTGTAGTTTTAAGAAAACTTCTTTAATTTTCTCCACTTTTTTTTTTAAATACAATTTTAATTTGTACTTCATATTACTTGTTATATTTCTTTTTATTTATATATCTTTCCCTTATGATATATATCTACATATCCCATTTAAGCAGATTACTTTCTTCAATATACATTTTTATATTCACATTTTCTTCTTCTCTTATTACTTGATTTTTAATTGCAGAGCATTTTGTAGTCGTGGGCTGATTTCTAAACTTCTCTGAACTCCCCAGGTATTTGTCTACCTGTATCCGTTATTTGCCCAGTTTCACTCTGGCTAAGGGACCCCTGTGTACCCTGTGTAAAAATGCTTCCTGTGTGAATTTTCGCTTGAGTACCTCCCGCATTTTGGCAGGACTAACAAACGCGCATCAAATTTGCACTGCGAGGCACTGCAACACTTTGCGGGTTGTTTAGGGAAGCGGGAGAGGGGGAGGCGTGTGCTTCATATATGAAGCAGTAATAATTGTTGTTTATCTTTACACAATTGCGTTGGCAATTTCTTTGAGTTGTTGTTGTTGCCTGGAAAAAGTCAGCAGCATCAGTGAAAATGTGATGCATACAAAATGAGTTTTGATTTAAGAGAACAGACGCCGCAGATCCCAAAGACCTGGCGGACAGACTCAACAGACGAACGGACAGAGGGACAGACGGTCGGGCGGAAAAGATGCAACAGAACCCATCGACAGACAGCCTGCATTTTGGGGCAGACAGAGGGCACTTTGGTGCCGCATGCCAAGGCGCAACGTTTGTGCATTTTATATTTGCAGCTGGCGCAGCGTTTGTTGACTTATTTGCGGCACTGTCATTCCTTCTCCTCTCCTTTCTCCTTTACACACACAAACACACACACACACACACACACTCCCATTCAGTGTTTGCCGTTGCGGCATTCCTGGACCTGTCTTCTGTTTTTAGCTTTGACTCTGCTGCCTTCTCTATCGCTCTGCCCCTATCTCTGTCTCTTTCACATTTTGTATTTAATTATTTTGTACAAAAAAAAGTCAGCTCATTGAGAATTGTTCACTTTTTCGCAGCGCTTTCTTCTAGTTTTTTTCGGGTGATAAAATGAAGTGATAAACCTGTCTGCAAAGTTTTCAGCATTTGGCAGTTGGCATCTTTGCATCTCTCTGCTGGCAATTGAGAGAGAAAAGAAAAAAGAGAAGCAGCTCGAGTTGAATATTTGGACAGTCTTATCAGGTGCAGCTGGGGAAAAGCGCATTTGCTGGATATGTGTCTTAGTCATGCAGCTCAACCAAGATATCAGCCAAAGTCTGTAATGTGGCAAGTTTTCAGCTTGGATATGTCGAACTTGGCAGTTTCTTGAGCTTGAACAATGTCTTAAATAAGCAAAAGACGTTAAGAAGCGTTGGTAGCAGTTGAAGAATGATTAAGTAGTCAACAGAGTACAACGGCTTAGTTTACTGAACTACGATATAAGCGATTAAATATATATGTATATACATATGTATATATGTATTAGAGAGCCAAATTCAATGCAGTTTTTTATTTTATAAATGAGTAAGAACATGTTTATATACGAGTATGTTCTGAATCGAAGATACTTTGAGTAGCTAAACTAGAAGACAACAGCGATATCAGGCATTGAACATATGTTTAGATTAAGGCTCTAAATTCAGAGCAGCAACCATGATTTGATTAAAGAAGTTTGTATTTATTTTCTCTTCACTATCCTCATTTGAATTCAGATTACACTATAGAACACATTAGTTTTGGATCTCACAGGAATGTATCTTTTAGCCCTTTACTCTTAAACTATTTCGACTTTTCACTTTCAGTTTTTTTTTTGCAGGTCTTTCGAATAATTGAAATTTGTAGTTAAGCTGCAGGAGACATGCCTTAAGCACATGTCGACTCATTGCATTTGATGTTGAAGAATCCTTTCACCTGCCTGCCACAGGCGACATATGTAAATCGCCACATCAAGTATTCCACACACTCAACTCAACAGGCACACACGCACACACACGCACACACACACACATTCCTACACACACTCACGGATGAATGGCCGTGTGCACGTGTGCTGGAACCTGAGCCGACGTGCTTGTCGCGTTCTCCTATAGCCTGATAGCCCATATTTTCAGTCGGCTTACTGCACATGCCGAAGAAGGCTTTACACGCTTTGCACACGCATGATTCGATTCTTGCAATGCTCGTTGATTGACATACTTTTTATTTGCCATATCCGAAGTTTCGCCCTGACCCCCTCCCCACGCACTTGGCAGTTTTTTGTTGGGTTCGCTTGCGACCCTCAAAAATGATATGCGATTATGGGAGACCCGCATGGCAGCTGATGCCAGGCAGGCAATGGGATAAGGATAACGTTCGCTTCTGGCATTTATGTAACGCAGTTTCCTTTTAGCGCTCATATCCCTTTATTGTTATTGGGTTATTGTTGCAATGCGAACAAACCCCCCACCAAACCCTCGCCTTGCTGCTGCTGCTGCTGCTGTTGCATGTGTCAACCCCGCGCTGAGGGTTGCTGCTCACATCGTATGAGGGGGTTGGTTAGTTGCTGTTGTGTAGGTATTTATATGGTTTGTCGAATTTCGCAGGATTTTAGCTGGTTCATTAGGCGCTGGGCGTGTAGACAACTGCATATTTGCCTATTTGGCTCCACGCATAAATAATACATCAAAGGAGCAATGTTCCGCATACACTCAAAAAAAATATACGAGCTAAGAAGAAGCATTGGCAACTAGAAATATTTATATGGAAATAAAAATAGTTCGCGCTTTTGCAAAATTTACTTCTGCAAATTAGAATAGAAACTCTTTTCTTGCAGCTTATATAAAATATATCTTGAACGTTTTTATAATGATCTTTGCTAAAAAATTAATTTCCAATTAGGACAAAAATTATTATTGCACTCTGAAATATTTTCTAAATATGCAAACAAAATTAACTAAATAACTGAAAAGATTTCCAGCTTGGTATTGAAATAAGATAAACCACTTATGAAACATAATGCCAGCTGCCAAAATATATATATTTTTCTGAGTGTACTTGGTATTGGTAGCGGGTAACTAGACACTTACCATCTTCAAGGGTGCGCGCCAGGCGCGAATTTGAAGGTTTGCCCTCGACGGATTTGTAAAATGGCACAATGAAAAATTCATAGAGCGTATACTGAAATAGTCCTGTCAGCGTACAGGACGAGGCGCCTCCACCATTCAGTATCGTCAGCATGCGATATTTGTTGCTGTACGACGACTGGATTTGGGCCAGGCTCTGCTGCTGGGAATCCATTGCATCACGTTTGCCGGCAGCGGCAATATTTGGTTTTGTCGAAATCAATGCGGACGCCGAGGCAGAAACGGAGGCAGCGGCAGCAGCATCCGACGCTGCTATGGAGTCCAACTGCGGATTGATATAGGCTGTTACCATGTTTGTTATTGGATTTGGTAACTGGCGTGCATAAATGTAGAAGCCCTCGACGTATTTGCCATTGATGATCTGCATGAGTAAGCGACCAGGTTAGGTTAGCTGTATAGTTCGCTGGGGGTACGTATGTCTATGTATGTGTGTATGCAGCTACAAACCTGCCAAGTGAGCTTCATGCTGGTGGAGTCCACAACGCTGGCATTGGTTAGCTCCACAACATCGCCAGACAGCAGACTGGCGCGTGCCTCACTCAAATCCAAGCCACTATTGAAGTAGCGCTGTGTGAGAAAGAGAATAAAAGTGGTGGTAAAGTTAGCTAAATAAAAATGCACACATACAAATTACTATTTGTCAAGCATATTATTCTATAAGCTTTACATGTGTATATACATTTATAAATATGTATTTTTTCACATATTTATTTTCATATTTATTTTACTGTCAGCAAAGCTTTAAACTTGCGGCAATCAAATACAAATTGAGTTTAGTTTTTCAAATGCCCTAAAAGTTAACTTAAATTGTTTTGTTTTTTTTTATTTACTATTTAAGTTTCTAGCAACTTTCTTAAAATATTTTATATTTAAATCAAAATTGAATGTAATATTATTAAACGATTTAAAAGTTGACTTGAATAGTCCAAGATTATTTTTCATTATTTTAATAAAATAAATTAAAATGTTTATTTTAAATTTAATTGGGTTTATTTGGCAGCTTGTGCTATTGAAAAGCTTATTAAATTACTCAAAATGCAGTTGAGGATTATTTCTGCATTGAAAGCAACTTACCGTGCCCACAGCAATGGGCTCCGACATGGGACTCGGCAAGGAGAGACCGTGTGAGTTCTCCGCTCGTATCAGGAAGAAATAGTTGACGCCAGCCACAAGACCCGCCTGGGTGTATGTTGTATTCTGGATGCGTGTGCCGACGGCTACCCAGCCATCTGTCTCGTTCTTGCCAAACATCTCGACGACATAGCCGACTAGACTGGAGGCGCCCACTTTGTTGCTGCGCGTCCAGCTGAGAGTGACCGAGTTGTCGCCCTTCTCCACCAGCTGCGGCTTGCCGGGCGGGCCCGGATACGTGGACAGCTCGGCAGCGCGATAGAACTTAATGTTGGGGTTGGTGGGCGTGTCCAGACGCAGATAGCCGCTCCACGAGGACTTGCCATTGCGATTGCTGGCGACACACGTATAAAGGCCCTCGTCCTCGTGCCGCTGCAGATCGGAAATCGTCAGTGTGCCGGCATCGGAGAGATTCCTTCGGTCATGCTCCTGCACATCGATGGGTATGCCATCCAAATACCAAGAGATTTGAGGCACCGGTGTGCCCAGAGTGCGGCACGGCAGCACCACAATCGATTTCACTGGCAGCGTCTGATTGACGGGTCCCTGTTCGATTATCGGCGGTGGCAACTCAAATTGTGTATCCACATTGACCACAGTGCGGCTGCTGACGCTGCCGACGGCATTCAAAGCATTGCAAACAACCACCTTTCCGGAATCCTCACGAGCAAAGCGCGCAATCGAAAGCACCGAACGACCCTCGGGCGTAAGGGTCACTTCCAGTCGGCCATCTCGATAGCCAGGCAACAGCAGCGAACTGTTCCCCTCCACAGACCAGTAGAGAGTGGGACGCGGATGACCACTCGCCTGGCACTCAAAGAGCACTTCATCGCCGATCTCAACTAGCTGATTTTTGGGGCGTGTCAGGAATTTGGGTGGTGCTGCAGGTGGATGATGAAGAAAGCCAAGTTAGTTGAGTGATGTGGGCAGCTGCTGATGCTGGCTGTTCGTTGTTGCAATTAACTTACCGTGCACGGTTAGAATGCCGGTGGCTGTAATTGAGCCAACAGCATTGTCCGCCTCACAGCTGTATTCGCCCATGTCCTCGAGCGTGACGTCGTCCAGCTTCAGACTACGGTCTTCAAGTATGTGCACACGACCTAAACATAACACAGAGCAGAGAGTGAGTGAGACAGAGCCGATAAGAGTGAGTGAGGACTTGAGACTGGTTTGTGTCGTGCTTCAAAATCCCAACAACCTAACATAATTTGTAATATATATAAATATATATAGTTAATATAAATATATATAAAATAAATACTGATCCAGAAACATTCATTCAGTCAACACCCGGTCATCTCTATGCCAGACGTGTGAGTATGAGCTGGGTTTGGGTTGGTTTTCGAACCAAAAACGAGCAACTTACTCGAAAGTCATTGGACGCTGTCTTCATCTACTTCGTTAGTAGTTCAAGTAGCATAAAAATGGCCAAGACACGACGTGGCGGGCAATGCGGCCAAGAGCCGCCGCAATGTAAGCCAGAAGAGCCAGGACCGAGCAGGAAGCAGGGGAAGGAAGGAAGTAAGTACACACATTGAGCAGCCACCTTTTGTGGTAGTGCCTCACAAGAGGGGAGAGAAACGGATGGAAGACAACAACGGCAACAAGAGGATGAAGGAGGAAGAACTTTGCTTTCTTTTTGGTCGGTTGGTTGACTGACTGCGAAATAGGTTTTAAATGTTGTTGTTGTTGTTGTTGCTCCTTCAGTGGCCACTGTGCCAATTGTTTGCTTAACAAAAGTTTAGCCGCCCAAGAGCTGAGCCACCTTCAAAGTCCTTGCCGTATTTTCTTTTACGGCTTTCGGCAGCGAGGGCAGTTTAAAGAAGCGTAACTAGCTCCAAAGTGGGCAAGCATTTATCTAGCTGGAATAGGTTATTTTTTTCCAACCCCCGTGCCCGAACCCTGCACCTTGCCTCATTCGGTTAGTTGCACTCTGTTTCTGTGCGACGGGGTGCGTCCTGTCTGAAGGACAACATTGCAACGGTCGAGTGTTGTGCAAGCAAAATTGTTGATTGCTGCCAACAGAGATTGGCAATTAACGGAATTAAAAGTTACAGTTGTGTTTACCCAGTTGACTGTTTGGGGCGGGAAAAGTGGGTCGTGCGTCGGTCTCAACCACCCACAACCACAACCACAACCACACTAACCACAACAACAACAACAACTGGAACCAAATAGAACTGCAACTAACGCACAGTCGCAAAAGGTGTTTATTATATTGAGAGAATTTAAAGTTAGAATTCCAAGAATAGCTTAAGATTGGAGTTTGGTTAGGACTTGTTTAAAGTACCAAATTTTGAGTTACGCAGATTAAGTGCAATATCTTCTAGCTTAAGTCCCACAGACCAGTTGAAAACATAATCTAAAATGTTGAATTTAACTAATTCTAAGTTTCTGTTGGCATGTTGACGCAAGGTAATTTAACTTGCGAGTCGTCTAGGCCATAAAATATTTGATTTATATTATTTGTGATAAATAAACTATTTAACTGCCTTCACTTTGCTTTCACTGGCATTTCTCTCCGTGTAGCTCTGCAAATGCTCGCAGTTCAAACATGAAATGCCACAGGTCAAAGGCCAAAGCAACCGCATAAAAACCAACTTTTTTTATTTGTCGAACGTTTTGCACACATGTGTGCACTATCCGAAGAGGTCAAAGTGGGTGGTGCGGAGGGGGTAGGGAATCGGCAATGTAAGTATGGTAAACAAAAAGCTTAAATTATATTTGAAATGAAATAAAATGACAAAATGGCCGCAGAGCCACTTCCGCTTAATTGACTGGCCGTCCAACTAGAAGGAATGCAGAGATACTTACGTAATGGCATATTGCCGCCGGAGGCGGTGCGTCGCCACAGGACATCCGGCAGAGGATCACCGCCGATGCGACATTGAAAGACCACCGAACTGCCAACGACAGCCGTCTGATTCTGCGGCCCACGAATGAGAAACGGACGCACTGCAAATGGACAAATTGAGCAAGGATTGAGCTGCGAACTGTTGCGAGATGTGCATAAAAATATAACACTGAGGGTGGGATTTTGCGAAGTGGCAACTTACCGTGCACTTTGAGAAAAGCGGTGGCCGATTCACGGGTGCCAACAACATTCTTGACCACACACTGGTAGCGTCCATCATCGGATTGACGGGCATCCTGGATGGCCAGATTGCCGCCATCGACAATGCGAATGCGCTTGTTGCTGCCACTGCCACCACTCAGGTTCAGTGTCTGTCCGTTCTTGCGCCACGAGATTTGAGGTTCGGGTGAGCCGCGTGGTGCACCGCATTCCATCAGCGCCACCTCGCCCTGAGCCACTCGAGTGTTTTGCGGTTCCAGTCGAAATTCATCGCGCAAAACTAAAAATACAACGAGAGAGAGACAGATAGAGAGATATAGTGTGAGTAAGAGAGAGAGAGAGAGAGAGAGAGAGAGAGAGAGGGTTTCTTGGATAAAGCTTTGATTGATTCAATATTAATAACTGTCGTTGTAAGGACATGCTCAGGTGAGCGTCATTCAGTTAGTCAGTCAGACAACAACAACAGCTGAAAAACATCCTGCAGCACTTGTATTATCCTTTGGCGCGGGCTCTGCCTGCGTGAGCCAAGTGCCTGCTGCTTACTGCCCGCTGGCAGCTCGTGGGGTACGCTCCATATTTAATGCGTCTGCCATTTGAAGTGACCTGCTCTGCCCTTTCCTCCCCCCATTCTCCCCAGCCCCTGTCCTGAAGCGCCCTAGCAACCCACTCAATATGCCAATAAAACCTTGATAATGATGAGCTTGCTGTCCAGACTTTGAGCTTCAGCTGCTCGTGCTGCAATATTAATAAGCTTTGGCATTTGCAATGCGTATTTCTCTTTGTACAAACAGGAATTGAAAAATGTACTACATTATCCAGTGCCCGACTTGTAGATACTCTGTATGTGGCTTATACATTTCCATATTTGTATTTTATTTATTTAGTCAGAGCTCTCAATCTAAAGTTGCTCAAATATACTTATATTTCATTAACCAATATTTCTTATATATTTTCTGGACTGATAAAATTGATTTAAGTACGATTATTCTACAATTTTGTGAATTCAAAATGTCATTCAACAAAAATGGTTAGTCGAATGTAAAGATTGTTGCTAGTTTAGAGCTAGCATACCCACTGTATGGGCTTATACAGAGTATTGAAATGGAGAATACAAAATTTAAAACGTAAAATGTAAAATGCAAATTGCACTTCAATAAACGCATAATGCGCTTCACTGCACGCCAAAGGCAACAAAGCAGCTCCGAAACCGAGCTCCCAGTTCTGGACTTGGACTTGGGAGTTGAACAATCCCAAAATCCTCATTTTGCAATGTTGTTAAAAAGTTAAACAATTGTGAGCAGGTGAAGACTATCAAATGCCAAAGTTAATAACTCCTTAAATTTAAATTTAAATTGCAAACCTTTGCCGACTGCGGCCCAACATTATTAATTAATCTGCTTGGGAACAGCCCCTGGCAACACACAGCAGCCCCAAAAATACAACCCCCGATTCTAATAATCTGACCATGGCAGCATTTGCTATTGTGGATATCAATTACAAAACATTTTTGCGAAATGCTTTATTTTATTAATTAGAAAGAAATGCGCATGCATGACGTGCCTGTCAGCCAACAGGCAACAGCACGAACCGGAACAGGAACAGGAGCAGGAACAGAAACACAACTGAAACTGGACATGCAACTGGGGGCAGACGCATTTAGTGGGGTTGGCCTACTTCCCGAAGTGCAAGCCACAAAAGTTCATTAGCTACAAAATGTGCAGCGTCAATCGATCAACGTCGTCAAATTGTTTTTCTGTCAGTGTGTGTCAGTGAGTGTATGTGTGAGTGTGTGTGTGTGGCTGAGCCTATCGTAATTCTTAAATAAAGTGGACTTCAGAGGAAGCACATATTAATTATACCTTAAAGACAAACCATTAACCCTTGACTCACGTATAATTGGGCTCAATATAGAATATAGACTTGGATAAATACAAATTAAATATTAACCCCAAATTCACATGGAATTTTGCTGAAGTTTGTACAGCATAGAATAAAACATTTACAAATTAATATTACTAATACTTTAAAGATCTTTCATCAATACTGGAGACGCTATAAACTAAAACAAACATTTTCTCTGCTTTACAGCCTATTAAATTATTTTTGAATATAAAAACCTCTTCGCAGAAAAATCACAACCTGAAATTCTCATCGAACTCGACTAAAACGTGAAGGATATAAAGTTAGGTGTGTTTGTCCAAAACTTTCGACATAATATTGAAGTTTGGTAAATATGATTCTTGTTTGTTTACTTATTTTACTTACATGCGACTTGCAATGTTGCATTTCTGGAACGTGCAACGCCGAACTCGTTCTTGGCCTGGCACCAATAAGTGCCCGCATCGCTCTCCCGTCGCGAGTGTATGACCTGAGTGAGAGAGAGAGGGAGAGAGAGAAACGAGAGCAGAGATTACGGATTAGAGACATTATTAGAGATATAGATGTGTGTTGGCAATGTGGGGCATTAAGTACGAGAGTAGTTATATAAGGTTTAAGTTGGACACGTGTCACCGGCACAAAGATCAAAATAAACGAAGCGAAATGCGCTCAACCAAAATCAGAATCAAATAAAACTGAAAGTGAAAACGTGCCACACGACCCTGACTTTTACAGCTATGTTTGTCTCTGGCTGAGCCTCGCTGTCCAGTCCGTCCACTCTGCGTATACGCAATTTAATTTAATTAAAATAGAGAAGCAGAGAGAGAGAGAGAGAGAGAGAGAGAGGGAGAGATGGGGGAAGAAGTAGAACGCTGTTACAACCCCAGGTCCAGTTGAGGAGTCGGTGGGTCTGTGTTGTGCCTTAATCACTTGGCCACTTCAGTTTTAATTGGCAACAAACTGTAAGCATGCCGACAAGTCACTTAGGATTGGGGCATGACTCCAAAAATGCCTGAAATAGCCCTAACCCCAAGCCAAAATACCATTGAAAACAATAAAAATAAACGAGACGAGGTGGTGGAGTGGGGTGCGGGGCTGGAGGACTGGAGGACTGGCAGAGTGGACGGGGCCTTGATGGGATCTGACAGGAACTCATCACAAATTGCCGGGGCTGTTTGGCTCGAGATATGCACAAGTAACTGTAAATATGCGATTGTATGATGTTGCAAAGTGATTTTTTAATGATATAAGCATCAAGCAATCCCCTCAACCCCCTCGCCAACCCCTTCCAGTTCCTCTAGTTCCCCACTCGAGTGTTTCAAATGCGTCCGGCTTGAAACTGGCATCGAAAATATTGCAACCCATTCGCGCATTATTTGAACAATTTAACAACATTTCAATTTGAGACTTGCTCATCTCGAAATAATTCGTTAAATTCTTCCAGCAAAGGAAACAAGTACAAAAAAGAAGATAAGCAAAAATATAAATAAAATAAATTTTGTTGCATTTAATGAAAAAATCAACGGCGCGGGGGGTTGCAAAAATGTAATATAAACAAGACAGCAGCAGCAGCAGCCGAAAAAAAGGAAATAGAAACTGCAATCTAGGGGTTGAGTTGGAGGGTAGTGGGTGGCTGTTAACCCCACACACCCCATGAAGCGACCCCCGCAATGCGACTCGTTAGCTAAAATTGTGAAATGTGCACGCGCGAAGGTCAACCAGGGTTGGGGCAGCATTAGAGATGGCAACGGGACGCGAGGTCGCAATAGGACGCAATAGCGAAATATACTTGATCTGGCAGTGCCTGCAAAATTAGATGACATTAAATCAATCCTTAACCCTTTAAGCACCACTGTTATCTATAAGCAACTTTTTGCGATGTTTTTGCTCGTTTTATTATTCATTTCAATGGAATATTTGCAGCTATTTTGAGTGCAATATAAACAGAAATATTTTTCAAAATTATTTGAGATTAAGCAATATTATTTGATGCTGAAAGGATTAATTTATGCATTTATTCAACTTTGCACTTTGTCACAACTTTGTCAAAATTAAAACTATTAAAAAAAATGTGTCTTTTTATATGGTTTGATGCCAGATCAAAACTGCATTTACAATTGAAAACATGTTAAAAAGCCATTTTGATCATCTCAGTTGAACTATCGATGTTTCCTCTGCTTAATTTTGTTATTTGTCTTCTCCCAAACATCGCCCATCTCTAGAGCCACAAGAGTTGGGCTAGACAATTGGTAAGTGTTTCAGGCCTAGGCAGAAAAAGGGGGAATGCTTCCCCCTCAGCACATGCAACTGACAAGCGATGTTGTTATTGTCTGCCCTTTGTTTTGCTTGCCGATCAAAATGCAACCAGTTGGAAGCACATAAAATAATATGAATCAAATTTATGCACAAATGTTGCGTTTCTCAGGCATGCCGGCTGAAATCGAAAGATGCCCCTTACCGAATGGCACACATATCGTATCGTATCGTATCGTATCGTATCGTATCGTACAGATAATGACAGAGTATTGTTGGGTATCTCTCTCGCTGAAGCACTTACCTTGAGAAAGAATAAACCACCCGCGGGCAGCATTATGCGATGCGAGCCAACATCCGCTTTCAGTTCGCGTCCATCCTTGAACCACTGGATGGTTGGTGTTGGACTGCCGTCGGCTTTGCAATTGAATGTGAATGGATCATTTTTGGGCACAGTCGTATCCATGGGATGCTCAATGATGTGAGGATTTTCACCTGTCATAAAAAAGAAAGAAAGGAGAAGATAAAACAGAGTTGCCAAATTAAACACAATAAATATTAAGTGCCCTAAATTGCAGTCGTCTTGTCTCAGCCACCACCAAGAGCGTATTCTAATGTACCAGGACTTAAGATCAAAAATGTGCAGGTCTCTCAACTGTTCAAGTGCCCCTCTAAGGATCCGACCTTAAACAAGTTTTGTCACTTAACGTTCAGCAATTAATGCGCCATTAGAGTGTCGTGGAGAAGGAACACAAAAAAAAATATATTTATATATATATATAGGTATATAATGTTTTGTAAAGCCCCCCCAGGAGTAAAATCTTGGTTCATATTATGTTAAGCAGCAATGGAATTCACTTGAATTTCATCCTCGCCTCAAATTCAATTAACTTCAAGAAAATATTTGCTCGCCCACGGTGCATGACGTAAAAAAAGAGGAAGACTAAACATAAATTTACAGCATGTCGATAAGGATGAAACAAAGGACAACGCTAGATAAACTTTATTAAGAGCAGCACAAAACAACAACAACAACATCAACAAGAACAAGAACAAGAACAGCAAATGACCAGCGAAATGGAGAACAGTTGAAATGTAATTACAAAAAGCGCTTAAAGGTGAAAAAATATGTGTGTTGTGTGTGTGTGTGTGTGTGTGTGTGTGGGAGAATGAAAATGGAAAATGGAAGATGCAAGATGGAATTTTTCGGTAGGGACAGAGAGAGAGAGAGAGAGAGAGAGAGAGAGCAGCAGCACTGGCAGCACTGAGTGATAGTAACATCATTCAGCCGGAAATTAAATTCTGCAGATTTATTGAAAGCGGATAGTAATGAGAGCAGGAGAAGTGATTGAGCAGCTATCATAGTTAGAGACGGGGCAAAAAGCCTTAAAGCGAGAAAAGCATTCTTCAAATGAGTAAAATACAAATTGGAGGGAATGCGAAAATGACTTATTGACGGTGGACATTAATTAAGTGCAACACAGCGTCAAAAGACAAGAGAACCGATCAAATTTAAGAGGTAACATCAATTTCATATAGTTTTCATATTTAAGCTGTTAAGCTGATAAGAGAAGCGCTAAATTCTATTTTCATTTAAAACAGTTTATTCACTAAAACGGTGATTTACCAAAAGGATTGGCGCATGCAAATCAAATCACAAGCCAGCATTGTTATCACGATGAAAAATCATTATTCAGTGATTTTCGCTTTGAGCTGCACGACGCCATTTGTCCAACAATGCGTATGACACTGAGATAGAGAGAGAGATAGAGAGAGACAGAGAGAGAATGAGAGAGAGACGTAGAGGAATTGTGAGCGCACCTTGAACATTTGTCAATTGCTTTTGTGTATTGCCAGCATCAGCAGCATCCTTTTATACTCTATGCTTTGTTTGATGCTGAGCTTTGGCCATTGTCTGATTTTGCACTCTATTCTCATTCCACTCACTTTCTTACTCTCTCTCACTCTCTCTTTGTGCATTGCGTGTGGCTCTTTGTTGTGCGGCTGCTGTTGTCAAGGCGACAGTGTACTAATTTATATGATGAAATGCTTGTAGACATGTCAGCCATATTGAGTAAATGTGAGTTGTATAGTTCTCTTAAGCTAATAGAGCTCAGCTGATTACACAAATTGCACCAAACCAAACCAAAGCTCAGATGTAAATGAAAAGGTCTTTTTACGATTCTTTCCTTTTTTTTGTCGTGTAGAAAATTTATAAATAAGCAAGAGAAAACCGCAAAGAATTCCTTGGGCTTAACAAAATATTTAATTAAGAAAAAATATGCTGCAGCAAAATAAACACAAACATGTGCAGCAAAAAGTGCAAAAAAAGAGAAAAAATTGCACGTTGAGAGAGAAAATTGAAGTAAACAAAACCACACAAACACACAGAGCACACATGCACTCGACACACATACACACACAAGCAAACACATACATATGCAAACTTTTACAGCAAAAACTTCGATAAGTTTTTTCTAAAAGCAGAATTAATTAAGTAAAAATGTGTTAGAATTATTTTTTTTTCATATTAGCGTGTAAAAAGTGAGAAGCAATGAGAAAAGCTGAACCCTCATTTAAGGGACTATTTCTGAGGATGAATTTAAAAATAGATATCGCCTGGCAGCTCTATTTTTGATATAGTCGATTTTATTATTTGGCTTGCTTTTAAATCCTTTTACAAACATATTTTTGGCCAACTTCAAAGCAAGAGAAATTCCCGCTCAGCGAAGCCACAAAAATTTGCTTGGTTATTAAAATACACAGCATGAAAGAGAGTGAGTGGGTGGCTATGAGTGAAAGAGAGAGAGCGAGAGAGAAAGACTTTGCACTTAATTACGCTCATTTGGCGCACGCACTTAATTTGTACAAGTTCAGTAGAAGTGCATGCATGCATGTGAGTGTGTGTGTGTGCGGGTGTGTGTGTGTAAGTGTGGGCTTGCTGCGTGCGTTGGCAATTTATGCATATGAAATAATGTGAAAGAAGAAGTCTGTGTAAATAAACAGCAAAGTGCTGCCGGCGTGCAATGCATACTACACCTAAGAAAACAACAACACAAGTAAGCTGTGAAGAGAGAGAGAGAGGGAGAAAGGGAGAGAGCGAGAGTGCCTCAGCCCATAATGCAAGAGATGAAGAAGAAGCAGCAACAGCAACAACAGCAATAATAACAGGAAGTGCATTTGTTGTTGCCGCTGTTAAGAAATGTACTACGCCTGCTGCGTCTTCTTCTTGTTGCTGTTGTTGTTTGCTGTTGCCGCAGTTGTTGTTATTATTTGTCTGGCAATAGCATAAAAATGTCTGCCTTTTTGATGCGTATACCAGCAGCAGCAAAAGCAGCTGTTATTTGTATACGCTTTATGCGCTCTCTCATACTCCTCATCATTCTGCTAATTTGTTGCTCTCTTATTTGAGTTTGAACCCACACAGCTAAGAGATGCTAAAAGTGCCAATTTTATTTTTTATTAGCATGTCAACAACAACAGCAGCAACGGCAGCAACAACAGCAACATTAACAGCAACACTAACAAAATCACAACTTTCACAACAAACACAAAACACAGACGAAGACGGCAACATGAATCGATGCAGTGACAAAACACCAGCTGAGGGCAGGGAAATAAGCAGGAATTGTGCACAGCAGGTGTACAAATGCATATATGCAAATATGTAAGCAACTATCGCCATCTCACTCTCAGTCACTCACTCTTTCTCTCTCACTCTCTCTGCTTGTAATCAAACAAACACCAAATGGGATGCTACTTGCTGCAGTCACCCCAGGTGGAAAATGTCCACATAATGTTTGACTGTTTTACTTGCTGTGCAAATGTTGTAAACGCAGCATCCCGGAAAACCAGTGATTATGATCTGTCTGTCTATAAACTAAAATTGAGGGTGTGTTGTTTTCTTGAAAACAATTATTTGTTATGTGAATTTAAGGTATAAGTTTAAAAATGAATGACAAATTATGGAATTAGAGAGATAAATTAACATTTGACGAATGCAGTAGATCAAATTTAAAATGTAACATTTAATATTAAAAACTAATCGGAAATCGAGCTTATTTTTAAATAGCGTTCACTAATTTGAATTTCGTGATTCTATCGTAAGTAATTTCGTCATGTACAAACACACGTAAGACTCTCTCTCTCCTTCTCTCTTCATTTGTCAATAGTATATTATTGCTGTAAATTTATCATAATTTCAAGGGACTTCCACAGTACAAGCAAAAGTCAAATTGTTACAGTTAGATGCAAAGGGCATCATCAAATCGATTGCTTGAAAAGACCTTTTGCCTTAAGTAACTGTATCGTTGACATGGTGTCGCTGTTAGAAAATTAACAGAGCTTGGCAACGGCGGGTGCTTCAGTGAGAGAATTGAATAGCTGTTATATTTCAATTCTCAACTCAACAATAATTTATAAGCTTTTAGTGAAATGGCAAAGTGACTACAATAAAAAATACAAAGAACAACAACTACAACAATAAGAGGAATAAGTTCTTGATTTGCCGACAGCATGCTGAACGTTGAATGTTGTAGTTGTTTCTATTCTTACATTTGCGACCATTTACTTATTTATGTTGAATGTTTATTTTTTAATGTGCATGCAACTTTCGCGTATGTGATGAGCTTAAGGACGGCAGAGCACAAAGAGAAAGGGAGTGCCAGAGTTGCGGAAAGGGTTGCCTTATAAGGTAGTGGAATAGAGGGGGAAGGTGTGCGAATTGGGCACTGTGTAAGCTTCAAGAGTTTTGCACAACTTTTGCCACTTATGCTTTATGTAAATAAGGAGAGTGTGCGCGAGAGAGAGAGAGAGAGAGAGAGGAGAGAGAGAGAGAGAACAAGTCTTAATACCCATTACCTGCAGACGCTATTAATTTGTGGAAAATCACTTTTCTCTACTGACTTAAGTCGACTAAAAGCTCTTCAAAATTGAGCAGATGCAATTTGTAAGGCATTCGGCAACATTTTTAAATGTGCTTTTTGGGGTTATGCTAATAATTTTCAGGCTCAGTTCAATATTATGTTTGCAACTTTTTGAGTCAGCTTGAAAAGCTTTTAACTTGAAACTCTTCTTTGCATATGTGCATAATCAGCATACCAAATGTATGCATAAAAGCTGCATTACTTTCTATATCTATTGGCTGTTCATGGAAATTCAGTTGAAATGCAACTTTTTTAGCTCTTGCATTTAACTGCCTTTATTAACTGCAAGTGATTTCAGTCTTTGAATCACACATCAAGTCTTAGCCCATAAAACACAAAGACTGCGCTTTGTATTCACCTGTATTATTTGGTGTAAATAAGGTAGTTCGTATAATAAATATGTGCTGCAAGATTCACAGCAGCGCAACAAAGTGCGAGGCACTTCAAAACTTTGCCCTAACAAATCTGAGTATGCAATAAAAGTTTGTCGAGTGTGTGTGTGTGTGTGTGTGTGTGATTGTTGTTGCAATGCAAAGTGTAAGAAAAAATGGTGTAAAGTGCGCATTGTTCTTCCTGTTTCTGTTCAACAGTGTTTGTCTTTTGTATTTGCGCGCGTTCCTCGCGTTGTTGTTTGTTTACTTAGGGGCAGCAACAAGCGAGGGGGGCTTAGAGCGGAAGATGCCTGGCTGCCAATTATTTAAATGCTGGTATTTACCTAACGACGCAACAGCAGAAACAACAGCAAAAGCAACAGCAACAGCGGATGTGGGCCAAGACAGAAGGAGGCCTGAACCGGTGCCAGGAGCCAGGAACCAAAAGCTGGCACATAAATCATTATCACATTTATGTAATATGCACAAGGACTCACAGAGGCAGACACACATTCAGACAGACACACAGACAGACAGACAGACGACGAGCCGAAAAATATTTGCGCAGGCCGAGGCTATAAAAACCGCAATAAACCAACGGGGATTATGGCCATAATATGGGGATTTCCATTTCGAGTGGGTAGAGGCAAAATGTGTAAGCAAGAGACAAAATAGAAAAAAACGAAATCCACACACACTCTGCCACTTTTATTGTCCTTTTTGATTGCAACAAAATGCAAGAAATCAAAAAATCAAATAAATTATTCAGTTCCATTAATATGGAATACCCAAAACAACATAAGGATATATTACAAACGAACCCTCTTCTCTCAACACACAACACACATTTGATTAGACAAAACAATAACACTGAAACCGCAGGCAGCCCGCGGGCCTTGTCGACTCTGAGGGTTTTTGCTTTGCTAACTTCTGTTTCTTCTTCTTCTTCTTCTGCTTATTCTTCTTCTTCATCATCTGTGGACCATTCAAGCATTGTCAATGTCAAATTTATGCCAGAGCACGCCGCTGTCTGGCAACGCTGGCGCCCAAACACACACACACACACACAACTCGGGCGAGTGGCTGTCGTCGCGCTAATGAGCCAAAACGCCCCAAGGTGCTGAAAATTGTGAAAATGCTCAGACAGCTTTTCAGACATCATGTTCTTTCTTGAGTTCCCCCTCCCCCCGTCGTCGTCTCGCCCACCCTTGCGTCCCTCTTTGTTTGGCTTGTGTTCTTTTTCTGGTTTTCGCATATTGCACGCATATTGTTAATTTGGCGCCGCCTTTGGGTTCGAATCCCGCCGAACCACGGAAAGTCAAAGCCAAAAATGCACTCAAAACGTTTTTGATACCCTGCACCAATTTAAGAAAGGTACAAATACAGTGGAATATATAAATCCATCAATTTTTGCAAGCAGCTATTTCGTTGATCCCAGAAATGGATGTGTAATTTGGTGTTAAGATTTAGCTTAGCTAAAAGAATCTAAAACAAAGCTTTATAGAAAGATCAAATCAATTTGCTCGCTTCATTCCTGGAGGCTAGGATCTTCAAATAGAAAAGCGGGGTATCTGCTAGTCGAACAGTTATGCACACTGCACTCGTACTATGGTTTTATATGATTTTGTCTGGTGGTTTTCCTTTGCTATTTCTGGTTTTCGAATTTTTTTGCTTAGTCTTGGCTATCTGTTTTCCCTCGTGGCATTTTCAACTGTTAATTAAATTCAACAGGATGTGTGTAGTACCCCGTACAGAAAACCTCCCTGGTCCCCCCGTCAGTGATTAAACACTTTTTTGTCTTAGCTGCAGTGCGGTCTGTATCAAGTCGAGAAATATGCATTGAGTTTTATTATTATGAATGAACGCAGGCAGATGCCGCAAAAAGGGGTCGATGTCGAGTTTCGTTCGCTTATCAATAATTTCATAAATACTGGCGAAAAACGAAAACACTGAAATCCTTTTAGAGCTGCCAGCAAATATAAAAAAAAAACACCGAGAGCCCCAACAGTGGCCCTTTTATCCATAAATATGCGCGAGCTCCAAAAAAAAAAGAGGAAAGGAACCATCGGAAAATAAAGAACGGACACACACTCACACACAACATACACACGCACACACACATGTGGCACAGCGATCAATGTCATATAGTCATATATACATTTATGCCTCCCCTGCCCACTTTGTTTGTACTTTATCAACTTTATAGTTTATATCTTTGTTTTCTATCTTTGTGCGTTATCTTTGCGGCATTCTTGCTTTTGTTGGCCGAAACAACTGCTTCATTTTTTTTTTGCTTTTTTTTTATCATATTGAAAAATTGCATTGGCATTCACCGGAAGGGGATTGGTGGGGGGGGGGGGAGGAGTTTGGAGAGGCTTTTAAGAACTTATATACATTTATCTGTGCAGCTCTCGCTGATGGCCATAAACTTATAAAGTGCTTTATCTTATGGCATATGCAAATAGCCCTTAAAAATATGATGATGTAAGCGACTGGACCCCAAAAGATTTCATGGCTGTGGATGTGGATGTGGCTTAAGCCGAGTAGTTGGCTTAGCCAGTTTCCAGTTACGTTAAAATCAAAATCTGCATTACAATATGCGGTCCATTTGTCAAAAAGTTTGTCTGATGAATAATTGTTCGGCTAAACAGTTGCAAGCCAGCAGACTTGTAAATGCTCTAAGGCTGAAACAAACTTGTTGGATTAATAGCTAATAAAAAGGAAATAATAAATGAATATAGACAAATTGGAAACATGAATAAAACTTTAGTAAATATAGCCAGCTGAGCAATTACCAAAAACAAATCTATTCACAAATTTAAATTACAATCGCAACAAGTTGTTTATATTATTTTTATAGTTGTCAAGTAAATCTGAGTGAATAGAGACAAATTGATGATAGATGTGATTTTTTACAAACAGTACCATTCACATTTTTAACCTTAGTCTCGCATTTATATTAAAAGTCCAACAAGCTGTTGACTGTTGACTGTTGACAGTTGGCAGCAGATAAGAGCTACATAATAATAGTGACTGTCAAAACAGAGACTATCAGTTTGTGCCCTACCCTAACATTTCCACATAAATACATCAAATATGACAAGCAACAAAAATGACAATAAAGTAAACATCAAAGCAAAAAATAAATTAAAAAAATCGAATTAATCATTTGCTTAATCTCTTAATTGTATTATATTTAGATTTCTGAGTTTGTTTATTTCGTAAGCCGATTTAAAACAAATTTCATAGTTCACACAGCGATAAACTTTTAAAAACCTGCCCGCTAAACAAAGCAATGTGAATTCATATTTCTATTTTTCATAATTTGTCAATTGTGTTTTGTTGTTGTTAGTATTTTTTTCTTTTTGTTTTTTTGTTAAAATAAAGCTTAAATTAATTAGATTTGTCATTCCCATTGACATTTCGACAACTTTTCTATTAATTATATTTGATAGATGTTTTGTGCGTGGGGCGGGTTGGGGTCTGGACTGGAAATTGTGAATGTGTCAGCCGCCGGGCTGATTTATGGGCTCGGCACAGTTTCCAAAGTGCTCCACATTTGTATTACAAAAACTTGCCTGCATACACAGAAACAACAACTGTGGAATATGTATTTGAGAATTCTTCTTTTCTTTTTGATTTTGCTTACCTGCAAGTAGAAAGAGAGAAAAAAGTTGAAATTAGAATTATGTTTAAATCATTATTACGAGCAGTGCATAGCTAATATTTTGGGATATTCCTTGGAATATAACGAAAGAAAAGAAAGAAAAAAGTAGTAGCCCTATTGACGAAAAAAGCAGTAGCCCTATCGACGAGAACTGTCGCATGTGCAGCATAAATGATTTGAGCAGTCCGTTTTTGTGTCTTGGGATTTATGTCGGTTGTCGCTGCTCGTTTTGACATCCCCGACAGATATGCATCTAACCCCTGGGCTCAGCTGCCCAGCTGCTCGCCTCACAAAGAGATCATTATCGAAGGGCCAACAACAAGAAGCAAGAACCCAACCAAAAATGAAATGAAAACGAAAAGAGAAAAAAAGAAAAATGCACACAGATGTCGTTTATTGAATATCGATTTACGCTGAGTTCGTTAGGCGAGTTTCGCGCGAAACGCATGTTAAATGTAAATATGAATAAATGAGCTGGAAAAAACTGGGAAAAAACTGGGCAAAAACTGAGCATATCATAAATACCAGTGACTTATTTCTCTATGCAGGGGAGCCAAAGTCAAAAGTTGAGCTGAGTTGCTCTGACTCACACAGCACTGAAGTGAAGTTCAAGTTTGCATTTTTGTATTTTTTTTTTTTTTCATTTCATTTGTCGTTTTTCATTTGGTTTCAATGTCACATGTTGCATGTCCTGCAGTCATCGTCATCGTTTCTGTTCGGCAAGGGGCTGTTTCGGGCCACTTCAAGCGCGAAACTCAACACTGCTCGACGACAATGCCGCCAGGCCAAAAGATTTTTGCAAATGGATAAGACCAGGACACAGGCAGAGGTACTGGCACTGGCAGAGGCACATTCCCAGTCGCTGGTCCCAGGCCCTGGGACCTGGGACTCGTTTCGCGACGGCGGCCTGAACTACAATAAAAAAAGGGCCGTCTACGTCGATGATTGATTTCATGGCAAAGTTGATTTCAATCAGCAAATGTTTATGCAGTTTTTTTTTTGTTTTTGTTTTTTTGCTGGCCCAGTCGCTTGGGGGTTTGCAAACTGACAAGAATTATGACACTATCCATATTTGGAGCCGTCTCTTGGGCTCTGCCAAAGCCTGTCGTTTAATTGCCAAAAGCGCATAATTAAGTAACGTACATTGAACCTCCAAAGAAACAAAAAAAAAAAAAAAAAAAAAAACAGACCAAACCAAAAAGTTAATAGGCTTTGTGAAACATGGCTCATTGTTCCAGGGCTCAGCAGAGCGTGAGGGCAACAACAGAAACTTAATCAAGAGCCATGAAATCGCCTTCAAATGAAAGAGAAAACCGAGCAAAACAACGAGAGCAATAAGCCATAAGCGAGAGCCCGAGAAAACAGCTTAAAAGAGGAATTCAAAAATGCTTAGCAATGTTTTTCTTTTTGTTTTTTCATTGAGCCTGATGATGATACAAATTGCAGTCATTATGCTCGAAAAGGATAAGAGCGAGAAAGCAAGAGTATGAGAGAGAGAGAGAGAGAGAGAGAGGGAGTGTGTGGAATTTTTGCCTGCTAAACGAAATTAAAGTGCGGGCTGAAGAGCGGGAGATGCACATGTGTATATTATTTTGTTATGCGATATTGCAAATGTGTTAGGCATGATGGTATACACTCAGAGAAAATAGAAGCCAACAAAAGTCTGTATTTAACGTAAAAACTGTATTCCCATTCAATTAAAATATTTTACAGTTGGCAGCAAAGTATTTCCTCATCGGTTATTGCGGACTAAAACTTGCATGTTTGTTTGATTTATAAATGTCAGTCTTTTCGCCAAGTGTAGCCTTTGCACATGCTGCAGCATAATTGGGCAGATAGTCAGGAGCAAAAATCCTGAATCCTCATCCTTCCACAAATGTCCAGCAAAACTGATTTAAGCAGCTCGACAACAACACGCAACATTTAATGAACGTTGAAAGTAAATGTCATTAGAGAGAAACACTTGGAGCGATTCCCTATGTGTGTGTGTGTGAGTGTGTGTGTGTGGGAGGGATTAGGGGTTCGGGTTCAGGTCGGATGCGCCTTTCTGCGCTGACACTTGATGAGCTGTCATAACATTAGATCATGTCTGGGGCAGCATGTGGCGGAGGCTGCAACAGCAGCAACAGCAGCAGCTCATTAGTCGTGAAAAACTGTTTACTCTGCTTATTATTATAAACATTAAATGAGGGAAAAAGGGAAAAGATGGCAGCTGCCAAGGGTTGGGGGCTGGGAACGTTTACTTTAACGGCATCAACTAAAAATGCACTTTAAGTTAATATTTTGGCTGTGTGCGCGCCCACGAGATGGCCAAACGGAAAAAGAAGAACAGCAACTGGGCCCTAATTGATTGATTGATGGATTGAGTGTGATTGACTGCGTGGCTAAGCGACTGAGCTATAGACGCCATATGCTAATGTCAAAGGTGTCAGCGAAAGTTGCTTTATTTATTTGACTTGTTGAAATATTTTTCAGCATTTCATTTTCCAAAATACCCAAATAAATATATTTTCCTCGAAGATTTTTTCTCGCAGCTGTCATTGCTTTTAAGTGACTGAAGAGTGGGGGAAAATTCGATGCGCTTAATGAAAGCGACACTTGACGGGTGGAGGCAAAATATATTATTATTATTATCATCATTATTAGACACAATACACAGCTGCGACTGCCTATTTGGTAGCCTGACTAATCAAAAAATTATGAGACGATTTGCTACACCAACTATTAAGTTCATTGGCAGCAGTACTTATGAATTGGAAGGGAAGACTTGAGTGGCAAATGGGCAATGAATGATGAAAAGAATGACTTGATTTAGATGTGGGCGCACAAATCAAAATCAAAATAATCTGTGAGGAGCTGAGATCGAGAAGAATTCAAATGATGCCACTGAATGAAAGAAAGTTAAGCACAAATGTGACAAATGGAACTTTATGGAAATCTATCCATCGTATTAGAAAGTAATCTTCATTAAAGTGAAAATAGAACAAAGCTAATCTGACCAGCTGTCAAAATGACTCCAGAAGCACATTTAAGCTCGAAGAGAGCTTAATTGCAGCCACTAAGCACAATTAAGTTTGCTTAAGGCACAAAGCTTCCTTGGCTAGCTAATTAACACTTCTTCAGTTCTTCTCTAAGGGCACATTGCCAGCTTAAAGATACTAGTTTAATTGTACGCACTCAAAATTCCGACAACTTTCCTCTCTGAATATTTTGTTAATCGTGTAAAAATACAAGCAAAACCCACTTGCCGGCCAAAGAGTGCTTGAAGTAGTGGCTTGGCAATGAAAGCAGAGAAAAAGAGCAAGACAAGAGTCGCCACAAATGACTTCCTTTACAGACACAAATTATAATGTAAATCGATGCAACATGAACATGAAATATAATTGAATTGAAAATGTTACCACACACAGCAGCAGCAACAGCAGCAGTAGCAACTGACAAGCAGCAGCAGCAAACAACAACAACAAAAACAAGCAGCGGACTAAGCAAAGGGCAAAATGCTAATAAATGCTAAAAAAAAAAAGGTAGCAGAAAAGAGCAGGAAAAAGAGCAGCAGCAAACCAAATAGAAAAAGAAAGAAAACGCTAAACACAACATTGTGGCTCGTTTGGCCAATGACAACAACGAGAACGTCATGTAACATGTAACTGCACATCAAATATGGATGGATGTGCGGGGGGGCAGGCGTATAGAGTTGGTGGACAGTTGAGTGCAACTTGGCGGCGATATATCATCAAAGCACAACGAAGGCAGCTCAAGCCCAAAAGCCAAAGATGTTGCTGCTGCTGCTGCAGTTGTTGTTGCATTTGTTGTTGTTGTTGGCGCAACTGCAAAATCAATGCAATTTCTATTTGTAAATGACCAAAATGAGCAACAGAATGTTGTACGTTGCTGTTGTCATTTAGATGCATACAATTTGAGGCAACGCAAGGCAAAATGTTACCAGCCAAGTTGCTGCTGTCTGCTGCTGCTGCTGCTGTTGCTGCTGCTGGCAAGAGACCACCTTTGAGCCATGCAACAGCAATTGTTGCTGCTTGCATTTCAATATATTTCACAATAATTAATAAACACATTGCAAACAATTTATCAGTGGCAAGTTATTTGTGGCCGCTGCAACTTGTTGTTGCTCTTGTTGCCGGCAAATCGATTAAGCTATCTTTGGACGCACAGAAAACAAATTAAAACGAAGAAATAAAACACACAAAAAGCAAAAGAAAAAGAAAAGGAAAAGGAAAAAGAAAAACATGTGAGTGCGCGCAGAGGCAGCGAAATATGAAAAACGGGCGCCGGCTTTTGATGCATGTTGCTGCAGGGCATTGGCAACAGCAACAGCAACAGCAACAGCAGCAGCAATGGCAACAGCATCAATTGCTGCAGCAAAAAACTTGACTTGCCTTGCCTTGCCACGTTGTTGCTTGTTGCTCGTATTTGTTTTCCATCTGTGTATTTTTTTTTCTTTTTTGATTCTTTTGCGCACACACACGAAAAGAAAAATTCAATTTAAAAATTATTGCTGCACTTGGCGCTGCGCTGCTGCTGCTGTGGCTGCCGCACGGCGGCAACATGTGCCTTGTGCCTGCCCCTAAACATGTTGATTATTTAGCAGCAACAACATGCAGAGTGCAATCCGAGAGGCGTGCATGACAAGTGACCAGGCCGGCGAAACGCAGTACACTGAGAGCAATTTGGCTAAATTTATTTCTAGTCACTAATTCCTGTTTGCTTTGGGGATGTCAGAAAATATTTGTATTTAATTTGATCTCATTTGAATCATGACACTGTCATCCTAGAATAGGACTTGAGAATATTCCAACGATAGTTGACAATTTAATTATTGACTTTCGTGATATTATGTTTTCAGTGTAGATGCTTGTTGCTGCCGTACGCAGCATCATCAGCAACAGGCAACAGGCAGCAGGCAACATGCAACCGACAAGCGACAAGCGACAACAACAGCAACATAATTTGTTGCCCGCAACATGGTCCGCGCTGCTTTAAAGTTTAATTTCACGTTTCGCAACTCGCAACTTGCATTTCGCATTTCGCATTTCGCATTTGGCATTTGGCTCATTTGCATTTTACTGTCAAATTAATCCAATTTAACACAAGCACCAAAACATTCAGCTGAATGCTGGACGGGCTCTTGGATTCTTGGGTTGTTTAGTTGTTTGGTTGTTTGGTTGTTAGGGCTACGCAAGAATGCATTTTGCTGCCAAAACGAACAACATAATTACCGTTAAGAATTGTGCGCGCACAAAGAACACAGAGAACATTTTAGTAGTCGGTTTCCCCACTTGACCGTAGTAGCTACTCCACCGCCCCGCCCTGCTCCGGCAACTCTTGCCCCTTAATTGCCCGTGCAAATGTCCAGTGGGCAACCATTTGAGGCAAAGCTGCAGCTGCCCCGTGGCCAGGCGCACGATTTTCGCTCTCTCTCTCTCTCTCTCTCTCTCTCTCTCTCTCTCTCTGGTGTCTTGAGTCTTGTGGCATTGGCAATATGGGAAACGAATTGCTGACCAGACGCGCCACTCAACATTGCGGCATGTGCAACATGTTGCTGCTGCTGCTGCTGTTGCTGCTGTTACTGTTGCTACTTAGCTGCAGGAGATGACCGCACGTATCGATCGCATTCCGCGTTCCTAATTCGCCAGCATTTTGCGGAGACTTGCAGCTTCTCTTTACCATATTCAGCAGATAGCGCGCGAAACGCTCGACTGTCGCAAATCAGATACCACCAGGGACAGGCAGAACAACACACAGAACAGATCGAGACAAGCTGAGTGGACGGGGTAAGAGAGAGAGAGAGAGAGAGAGAGTGAGAGATAGAGGGGCAGGGAGAGGGGCTAGAGTTGGTCCGTTGGTTGGTTGGTTTAGCATATGCAGATGGGTTCAATTCTACGCAACACGTGAAATTATTTGCATACATTGAACAGCAGCAGCAGCAGCAGCAGCAGCAACATTGAACCGAGAGTTGGTCGCATCTTGTATCTACAAGATACAATATTAAATTTAAAACAGCGCGAACGAAACGAAATATGTTAAACGCGTGACTAATGTGAGAACGTTCCAAAAGCAGATACATTTTGTTCGTTAGCCCCCAAGAGACAAACTTGATCAATGATCAGACACCGCAGCAAACTTTGCTTGGCTAATTAGCTATGCAAACTATGAGATACACAGCGAAAGATACGCGCAAATCTTCTAGAGTTTTTCTCTACTTCTCTTCTTATGTTTTTCTTCTTTTTTTTTTGGTATTTTATTTGGCTGGTTTCGTGTTATTTGCCAAATGCCTGCTGCGTCATGCGTGCAATTCATGTGTGTGTTGTTGTGTCTCAACGAGTTGAAAAGAAAGTTTAACTCGATTTACTTCCAATTAGCTGCCATTTACGGCTTATGTATCTGTATCTGTTGCAGCTGTATCTCTCTCTCTCTCTCTCTCTGTCTCTCTCTCTTATTCGCTCGATGTTCCGCTCGGCGGTGTGTGGGCGCCAAATTCGCAGTGTTGGCTCAAAAATTGCTTAGACCGTTTTCAAAAAACGCAATCTCAAAGTCTCTGGGAGTATTGTTTTGGTTTTAAAGCCTGTAATTTAACTAATGACCGATATTTGATGGTACGTCTAAGTGGCCTTGGCTCTGGCTCTGGTCGTGTTGTTATGAGCAAATCTCCTTCAGCTGCAGAACTGCATAAACGTTGTTATATGAAGAGTAAATGCGTACGCATTTAGCCCACAGGCGTTTTCTGGTCATTATCAGATAAGATTAGCTATACTTAGTGTGCACAGTATTTAGAGCAGTATTTTGTATACCCAACTGCATTCAAGCGTTTATCATAATTTGAATTTGAAGATAGCTGCTTGAATTTCGTGCATCGCATTAATGATACATCAATCTAACGATTAAACATGAAATCACGCTAATTTCTTAATGGTATTTCATTAAGAAGTTATTATAGTGAAATTCCTTTCATATTAATTAATAATAACAAGTTATACCTATTTGAATTTTCGAAGTTTTTTTTTTTTTGCTTTAGTTAGAAAGCATTTAAGCAGATGATAGTATCGGATAGATACTTCAGATCATTAATCTGTAATTTCTGATTAAATAGCAAAAAATTAAAATTAGGCCAAATAGTTTTTTTTTATTTTATTTTTACCCTCAATTTTAGATTACAACCAGCTACACGAATTCCAGCAGATTGTTTTTCATCTCGGATATACAACACAGATTATTAATCAGTATTAAATATATTAAATAAAAAACATGACAACGAGGTATTTTTGTGTTCAATCTTGGACGACTACGAGTTACAAAAGTTGTTGAAGATTTTAATTTATTTTACATGTTTTATCGAAGAAATACAATACAGATAATTAATTAGTATTTTGTTGATTATATAATGTATAAATAGAAAAAATAATAATTATGCCAACGGGATTTTGATTGTGCTCAATTTTCAATTACAAGAATTTTACTATTATTATTTGCTTCATTTATGAAAACTGTTCCCATGGCAAATTTGTTGAATTATCTACAGTTCTTAACAGTTCTTTCTGACTATAGATGAATAGAATATGACACCAGTTACATTCAATTCAAAATAACATCCTGCCATAAAGTAGGATCCCTAATCTACTTGCTTTCATCTGTTACAGTTTCTAATCGCTGCCTTTCACCAACTGCTGCTGATTCAGCACCTGCCTGCGCATTCAGGATATTTTGTCGTAGTCCTGCAGTTAATGGATACTATGGCGACTTTATCGAATGCATCGCAACTGAAAACAAGAGGGAAAAAAACTAAAAAGAAAAGGAAATAGAAATAGAAGAAGGAAAAACTATTGCCATCCATCTACCAGCACAAATTGTCTACCTAAACTCTCGAAACATACCAAAATGCCATTGTTGCTGTTGTTGTTGAACCTTTTCTTTTATTTTTCCCATTTGTATGTCTACATCTCTCTCCCTCTCTCACTCACTCACTGTTCCCTTCTCTATCAGCGTGGCGTTGTATGTGTTCTATTGTGTGTACTTTTTCGACTATTTGGTTTTTATTATTTTTGGTAAAATTTATGACTCGCTGCCGCCACAGACTCGAGTTTAGAGTCTTGTGTCTCGAGTGTGACCGTGCCATGTGTTGCATTCAACTTGAGAATGCGTTTCTTGTTTCTTCGGGTTTCTTTAGTCTCTCCATAATGAACACACACACACACACACACATACACATATATATATAAATATCTGACCATTGTTTGGGCATTCGTTTAGCGAGCTGCAGCTAATCGGCTGGGTGTCTTCTTCGTTCTTCGTTTGCCTTGAGCTCTACCTACGCATTTTGGGAATCTTGGGAGACCGCACTCAAAACGAACCCGAATCCAAATAGAAAATTTCTACTCTATTTGGCGGCACAAATTGTCTTTGACCTTGCGTCTTTGTCTGGCCAAAGGGAAAACTGCAGGCAAACTTCAGCGTCTACTGAGCACCATTGACGGCCATTTTGAAAATTTACAGGAGTTGGAGGCCATTGAAATAATTTTGCCGCCTTTGCATTGTTGCTTCAATTAGGCAACATTTTGGTGGCAAGGCAAGCGAAAACTTTGCACATAAAATGTGGAAATGGAAATGGAAAATTGCTCTAACTGTCTATTCTGTCTGCACTGTCGGACTGTCTTCGCTGCGCGCTTTTGGATTTTGTTTTGTAAAAAGAGATAATCATAAAAATTTAGCAGCATGAAAATTGTTTAATTTTATTAGCAAAGTTTTTTGGTGTTTTATATATGAACAAAAATGTAATTTGTAACACTGTCCAACATCAAAAGCAGCTGCTTTTATTTGGCTACACTCGTGGTACCAGAAATAAAAAGAAATTAAAGTTCTTCAGCTGAGCGTACTCGATAGGAAGTTACCTCAACTTAAAGTTAAATACAAATACATTTATTTATCATAACAAGGAACGGATATATTTCTTATAAATTGAGAACAGTCAGGAAATTGGTCAAGTATAACTTTGAACTTGAAGTTTACTTATTCATTTCAAGTTCAAAGTTATACTTGACCAATTTCCTGACTGTTCTCAATTTATTATTTATGGAACATGATCGGATTCATAATATTTTTGTTGACAATGCTGGTAAAAGATTCAATTCATTTTTTCTTTTAACTGCCCTTCTTTGATTACGGGGTATGACAAATATAATCATAAATAACTATAATATTTTCTCATATTTATTTAACATTTAACTTCGCTGAGATTGCCGAGATCAACAAGATGGAAATAAGTTGAATTAAGCATATCTCAAGGATACAATTGCATTTGTCCTTCAACAACCTTTCAAGCTGTCCGTTTGATTGCAGGGTATGACAAATATAATCATAAATACGTATAATATTCTCTTTTCACTGCCGACTTTCTATTCGACTGTTCGTTATTGCAACTGCGTAAAGTCTCTCTATATACACACTCATATAGATTACTGCATGGGTGTGTGTGCGAGTGTGTGTGTGTGTGTGTGTTTGTGTGGGTTTTACCTGACTCTGTGTGGGATTATGCCTGCCAATGCGAAATTATACAACTTTGGCAACTTTGGCTTTGTTTTCCGTCTGTGTGTGTATTTTTCGGTCTTTTCATTTTCATTTTTATTTGATGTTGTTGTTGTTGTTGTTTTTTTTTTTTCGTTCTACGAAATTGTTGCTTATTGCTTTTGGACGCTGCGTATAAGCCGCTGCTCTGCTTTTGGCCAACTACCTCCATCCCACCACCAACCGGCTCCGGCTGCGCTCTGTGAGTTATTCTGTGAATGCAGGTAAGCGTGAAAATGTTGCTAAGCCAACTTAATGCAACTTCTCCTCCGTAGGGATCAGCCGCTGCTGCTGAGGGTGCTGCGGCTGCTGCTGCTGTTGGTGCTTCCTGCTGACCCCTACGCATTGTTTGCCAGTTTTCTCTGCTCTTCTCCTTTCAATGTTTTGTTTTTTTTTTTTGTTTTAGGTGTGCGTTTTTTGCTTTTTTTCTTTCGTGATTTTGGCTCTTTTGTTTTCGCATACTGCGTAGTGCAGCGGGATGCTGCTGACCCTGGGCACTCTGTGTGTCGTCATCGAACCTTGTCCAAATCTCTCTCTCTCTCTCTGTCTCGCTCTCTCTCTTTCGACAGTGCAACAGTGTAGCAGTGCAACTGTCGCCTTTTCCCGCTGCGTCGGAAATTTATGCGGCATTGTCAGCTGGCATTCACATTTATCGCCAAGTTGTATCTGTGTCTGTTGCTGCCGCCTCGCCTAATAGAGATATGAGTTGGAACCTGAACCAGGCTTTATTTAATTTATACATTAACCCCTTTGGCTGCGACGACGTCGTCGTCGTCATCGTCGTCGTGTCACACGATTTACATTGCATGTTGTCACGTCATTCTGTCAACAGTTTGCAACTTCAGCTTGGCCATGAATTATCCAAACACATCGCACCTTGAGACACGCCCCAGGACAAATACTTTTTCTTCTTTTGATCATGTTCTTTTCCTCCATTTTTTTTTTATTTGTTACGCTACCGTGAGTAATTAAGCTGCATGCCTTTGGCCCCTTTTTGCCGTGCGCCGTTCGCTGATCACCTCTTGGCCAAGTTGGTCCGCTTCAAAAGCCTTTGGCCGCTGACGCAATTTCAGCGTCCCATTCCTAGATCCAATTAAAGCGCTATAAAAATCACTTAAGTGCCGCATTTGACAATCAACTTTAACAAAGACCATGAATGGCAGCCTGTCGCCCCCTGCGAACCCCGCTCGCCGGCTGACTCAACCTTGACCCAAGCGTGTGGAGGAAAATGGCGTTGACAATAAATGGGCAACAGGATTCGGCGAATAGCTAAACACAGACTGAAGAGTCATGCCCAAGAGGGGGAAGATGACTACGAGCCGAAAGGGAAACAAGTTGCGATAACAACAGCAGCAACATCGACAACAACAACACCGACAACAGTAACAGCAGCCACAGCAGCAACAACAAAAAAAGGGCGCAAAAAAATTATGAAAAATTAATTTCTGCCCGACGGCAGACTCAGGCTTTTTTTTCATGTTATTGCTGCTCTTTTTTTTTTGTTTTTTGGTCTGTGGGGAGACAGACAGACACATGGAAACTGATTCGGAGGGTCAGGAAAATTGTTGTCGTTGTTGTTGTGGATGTTTATGCGTGTGTGTGCAGATAAACACATAATGTGAATCATGAAATGTTGCCAGATGACTTTCAGCTGAGTTTTAATAGTTTTATGCGCACTCAAATGGCGTAACGAGTTGATTGAAATAACAAAGAAATGTTTAAGTTAATTCGATTTTGGCTGGCTGGCTGGCTCGTTAAAGCTGTCAAGTTGATTAGCAAATTCGAGAACATATCTCGCAACTCAATTTAAATATTTGGCCAAAACTATTTTTGTTTTTCTTTTCAGATTAATAAAACTGTGGCACATGTAAATCTTTAAGTCACTTTATGTAAGATCTACTTGTCATCTAGGAAATTTAACAATATTTTAAGATCATAAATGTATATACATTATTATAATATTTTTACGCATAAACCCCCATTTGTGGAATAAAAAAGTGCTCACATCATGCTTGAGTTTGCCCTCAGTTTTGGTTGCCCTTGCCCCATTGGTGTGCTATGCGCTTTTGTCTGACGGTTTTACAATACATTCCACTGTTGCGGTAACGATGACGATTGCCTCCACCAGTCCAGCAACTGCAGCCACATCAGCAGCAACGACAACAGTGGCAACTTTGGCTGCAGGCGTGCCCCCTTTAGTGTAGACTCTCTTCTCTCTCTCCCTTTCGCTCTCTCTCTCTCTCTCTCCCTCTCTCTGCCCCTCTAACTCTCTCTGTACGCTGTCGCCCTTCGATTTGTTGGTCTGTCATCATGCCTCATCATTGTCAGCCGCCTGGACGCTTGACTCGCTGCTCCTTCTACTGAACCTCGACTTCTCAACATCGTTTACTTTGTTGTCGTTCTCGTCGTTGTCGTCGTCAGCATGTGCAACATTTTCATCATCATTATTTTATGTTGCAGGAGGCAGGCAGCGGAGGCAACGACTTCACCTTGCTTACACACTTTTTATCCTCCGTGCTTCTTATTTATGCATTATTGAATATTGTTTATAAAGCGACATGTTGCTGCTGCAAACAGACGGCAATTGCTACTGCTGCTGCTGCTGCTGCCGTTGTTGTCGTTGTCGTTGTCGTTGTTCTTGCTGCAATTATGATTCGTTTTTGTTTACTTTTGCAAATGCCTGGGAATGTTTATGGCGCTCAAATATTTACAATACTCCCGCAACGCCAACAGCAACAGCAGCAACAGCAGTAGCAGCAAAAGCAACAGCAGCAATTGTTGCTGTTGTGAGTGAATTTGAATTGAGCCATCAAAATGCCAAGCCAATTGTCACCCATTTGGAGCCAAATCACAGCAAGTGCCAAACAAATGTCAGCGATCACTGTTCACTGTTCAGTGATCCATGATCAACGATCAGCGATCAGGGATCACCGATCACCGATCAGTGTTGATCAACAACAAAACCGCAACAACAACAACAACAACAGCAACAATCTTCACTCGACACAGACAGCTTCTCTTCTTCTGGTGCAATCGTCAGACTACGTTGATCGTTGATTTTTATTGACAGCTCACAGCGGTTTATTAATGATCGTGCTGGGTTGCAAGGCGAGCGCAGCGAGATCTCTACCCGATTGAGATGGACGGCGACTTTCAGACTAAACACGCGATGCCAACAACAACAACAACAACAACAGCAGCACACATCAATCTGTGCACATCCAATGTCTATCCGAGATGTCCGTCTGTCTGTCTGTCTGCGAGGATCACTCAGCTGTCCTGCGTGCCCAGAGCGTTTCTGAGGATTGCCATGCAAATTCTTCAGTGCTACGCTCGCGCATGATTAATTAACCGCACAAATTGCAAGCTGCGACTGTAATTAATTTTATACAAGCTTATCAAGCAAACTGAGCATATACACACGTCCTATAAATATATATATATATATATATATATATATATATAAGTTATAGACATTTTTGCAGTCGCCGCACGTAACAACTTTGAGAGCCTGTGCAGCTGAATGCCTAATTAGACGTAAGCATAAACGCAATAATCGATCTGACAACTTATACAAAATCAAGCTGAATCAATTAGCAATCGCCGCGAACGCAATTTAAGAGTTGAGATATGCTACGCCGTTACACAGTTCAAAATGAATGCCTATATTTAATTACTTGAGCCTCACCTGCAAAATTAATGGGTTAATAAACTAACGAAAAACATTTTTGAATTGCAAAATAATTGAATTGAATAATTAGCATGTTACTTAAGAGTGTTGTCGACACGATGCCTGTTACACGATTTTTTATTACAGTGCACTTTGCTCTAGGGCTGTGGCATGACTCGACATTTAACGAGAGATGCGAGCAGTTCGTAGAATCTGAGCTGAAAGACATGCCGCCGTCATTTGCATGGGCGTCGCAACGAAATATTTTCTATCTGGAAATCATTTCCCACAAGGTGCGTCACTGATTAAATATTTGCTGGAGGCCACACCCGGCTAACCCAGTTCTAGTTCTCAGTTCCAGTTCTGATTTCGATTGCAATGTTTGTCTAACAAGCAACCAAAAATACAACAACAACAACAAAATAGAGCATATGTAAACAATGCCACAACGCAACACTCTAAACAAATGTCGGGGCGCTGTAATTTGAGCCTAGCAATAAGAAAAATAAAAAAGAAAAAATAAAAAAAAACCAGACCAAAAAACAAAAGAAGAAGAGCGAACGTCTGCTGTCAGTCAAGATGGTTCGGCTCTTAAAATGTAAATAATGCTAAAAAAAAAAGAAAAGGAAAGAAAATAAAAATAAAATAAGAAATGCCAAAGCGACGGCGACAAGTGACGCCTTATCTTAAATGCATGCCTCTTCGAGAGTTGCCCCTGCCACTGCCGCTGCGACTGCGACTGCCCATGCTTCGAGGCAAAGTGTCGCAGCACTCTGAAGTGATTGGCCTATCGCATTTCTCTGCCCATTTGCCACACTGCGAAAAGTGCAATAAATTAAGTAGAAAACCCGCTTCGCAAAAAGTGCCATATGACAGACTTTAGCAGCCAATCGCAGCACCTAAAACTAATGAATTTGATGAGAAAACTCGTTGAATTGAGAGCTACCAGCATTCTTAGTCTTGGCATGCACGTGGGTTGTCTTTAACGTTTTAGTAGCTAACAAGAATAGTCGCATATGGAGTTTGGAGAGAGTAAGTTGTGAAGCGAGTCCGTAGAAAATATTTAGTAAATTTATAGTTTTTTAGTTGAATTTCATGTACTACCTCTCAAAAGTACAAAGGCGGTTTATTCTTGCTGTTATCGACACATTTCACATATTCAGAATATGATTTATTCAATAAAACTATTTTATTTTATGAGATATGGTTTACCAATATAAAAAGTTTTTGATATAAAAATTATTGCTCGACTATAAAAATATTTTATTAAAAATTCTACAGCCTTCACAAATCTTTAAGCTCATCGATATAAATAATGTTTGGTTTAATTAAAGAACACTTCAACTTATTATTTTATTATTTGCTTTGGTCATTAATAAAGAAAACTACATGGCTAAATTGAAGAAGGGAAATCAACTATTTTTAGTTAATATCATTGCTCATCAATATGAATAGTTTTTGCTTTTAATAGTTTTTCCAATTATTTCGCGAATATTTCAAATGTTATCAATAATTTTCACAAATCGTCGAACTCCTCCAGTTAATTTGCCGCAATCAAATGAAATCTCAGTGCAGTTAGACAGAGTTAGAGATTCCCTTTTGTAAAACATTTCGTATGCAATAAGTAAAGTTCTTTTTTAATGTTTATGGTGAATGCGATGGCAACGCAATATCAATATCGAATTCAAGTTCTTAACATATTTCAGTGTGTTATCAGGAGGCGGCAAATGAGTCGAAGTCCAAGTCCAAGTCAGAGTCAGACTGAGAGTCAGAGACTCTGTGGGCAACATGTTGCAGGAATGGACATTGTAGGTTGTTGTTGCCTGGGTTGACAGTCATTTAGATTTATGGCTGATTGTCTGCCTGGCAGCCAGCGTCTGTTTATAGTTGCTGTTGTTGTTGTTGTCGTTGTTGTTCCGTACTTGTTGTAGTTGTTGCCGTTTTAGCCTTATTTGCACGCAGCGCAGTCCAATTTTGCATGTTGGCAACGGGCAACACGTTGCACGCTGCCCGTTGATGGTTGTCGTTGTCGTTGTCGCTTACGCAGGTGACTACAAGAAAGCAGCGCCCAAAACCAAGCGGCAAACTTGTTTAATAACATGGCCAATTTGCATGTGTCGCACTCGACGAGGCGGAAATACACCGTCCAAAACTTTGTGCTTCAATTGTTAATCAATATTGGAATTGAAACAGAAAAAGTAGTAAGCGTAAAGGGATCAATCCTATTTCGAAAATTATTGAATAAATCATTTAAATAATAATATTTGGGAATTGAACTCAGATTCTTTTTTCAAACTGAACTATAAATTAACGACTTTTCCATTTTTGAGATAGCTTTCGTGCCGCATTAAAATTGAGAAGGAAATATAAAAAAAAAATGCTGAGATAACATAAAATTGAGAAGGAAATAAAAATAAAACCAATAAAAGCTAATTAAATGTTAAAATTACATCAGATTGCCTTAAAAAATCTTGTTAAGCTAAATTAATTGCTTGTGATATAAAAATAAAAAATGTATTCCACGAATTGGTAATACATGCATATGTCAGGCGTTTTGTTTGCAGTGTACCAAAGATAGAACCAGCGAGACTGAGAGAGTGAGAGAGGGAGATATGTGGAGACGGAGTGAGGCAGCGTGGAGATTGGTGTTATTGGGCGGTCTAAACACCACAGGTCCCCGTCATTGGTATTAGATATCACAAATGCGATAAACGTCGAATGGGCCTGTGCAACTTTGTGTTGATTTAAATGCCAGCGCATGGCATCGAATCGAATCGAGCCGAATCGCATCTTGTGGCATCTTTTTTATTTTGGCCACAAAATCGCACAGTTTATGCTGGGTCTGGGAAAAGAGATTAGGATTAAGCCGTTTGTCAACTTGTCATAATTGCAGACTGCGATGGCGGCGGCGGCGCCGTCGATCGGCTTGTTAGCAAATTATAAACTGTGTTTCTTTTTTTTTTGCCTGCAACTTGCTGTTTGATGGCGACGTGCTTCAACGCCAACGTTGGCGACGCTGTTGAACGTTGCACGTTCGAAAAGTGGACACAAACGATGACTCAAGGCAATTCCTTGCACATTTTTCGTAATCTTTGTTTTTTTTCATGCTGCGCGTAGGCAGCACAAATCCAAATCTCAGCTTGCAACCGGCAAAACGCCGGCGGCAGCTGCCAACTCCCAAACTGAAAACTCCAACCTGCAAACAGCAAACAGCAAACTTCAGACTAGGTAAACTGTAAACTGCGAAATCCAAACTTCAACTTCATCAAGTGCAAATATGCAAATCTCAGTGCAACGTTTCGGTTGCAACTCCAGGGACCATGCTCTAGCTAGCTAGCTAACTGGCCTATTCGCCTATCTGGCCAAAACAGTCTTGGCAATGCCTTGTCAACTGGGGAAACAACAAACCTACTCAAGAGTCGCAAATCAACCTGCCAGTTTGAATATATTTTGAACTATCCAGTTAAATTGACTGCTTTTCTTTGTGGGAATTTTTGGCTTGGTCTGCAATACATCAAATCTGTTAACAATTATCTTTTAATAAATCTAACAAAATGGTTTTTTTAAATGCTGCATTTGAATTAGTCAGCTGGTAAAACCAAAAAATACAAAATAAAAAGTATGTTAAGGAAGGCAAGTAAAAAACGCATAAAGTGAGCAATGAAAAAAATGGCGGACTTGATTCCTTATATAATATATACAATAATACAACAAATTAGATATTTTTTTTAGTGAAATTGTGAACACCGGGAAAATGGGGTATTAATCAGAGCAGGGATCCTAGTAGACGAATTTGTAAATGTACTCAGAGGAAAGATATATAAACTGGATAACTGGTGTTGTTACCACCAGTTAGAAGTGTTTTCTTCACATTAGGACTAACTTTGAATACTCCATCTGCTCCTTGCAAATCTTTTAATTTGACGCTTGACTAAAATCGGAGCTTCAGCCTCAAAAAATGAGTTACAACTAGCTGACAAGTCTTTTATTATTATTTTCTTTTTCTGTATGATTTCCTATGCCATCGCATAAGGTTTGCTCTTTGATTATAGCTCAGCTGCAGAAATCTATCTGCCACATCACCTTTCAACTTTTCCAGGCAGCTGCGGAAAAACGCTTCGAGCTACACGCCGTCGCAGCAGCAGCAGCAGTATTTTTCTACAAGTACAAGCAACGCCTTATACAAAAAAAAAAAAGTAAAAAATTTATGAAAATCCATTTTCCAAAGCGTTCATTACGTTGCATGCAAAAATGTGGCAACCAGCACTGCAACATTTGGGCAACCAAAAAAAAAAAAAAGAAAAAAAAATAAAGGCTAACTGCTGCAAGTTTGCATTTAACGCGGCTGCCAGGCTTAATTTTTTCCTTATTTTTAATATCGCGCTGCTCAAGCCAAAAAAGAGGAGAGAGAAAAACGACATGAAAAAAACCCACGGCTATGTAAAGCAACAACAACAACAACAGCAAAAACGACAACCACAACAACTGCTACAAAAGGCAACTCGTTGCATTTTCTACACACACACACACACACACACACATACAAATAAAAAACACATACAGTAAGCCGTAAGTCCATGTCCAGAATCACGTCCATGTCCAGGAAGCAAAACTCTTTGCGTATTTGCGTAGGCAAAACTTGGCGCTTGTCTGCTCAGAGACCGGACACTGCAACAGGCAGCGACAGGCTGAGCGAGGCACAGCCAGAGGGGAGAGTGGCGGTTGACTAGAATTGAGACTCGGCCTGTTCGCTAGTTGGTTTTTCATAATTAATTATTATTTAGCTGGAAAGTACCCCTGGCATATCAAATAACTCAACTGAGTAGACACGAACAAAATGCAAGTGCTTAATTAAAAAAATCGAATAGAAACTAACAATTATCTAAGCCAGAACGAAGACTAAATACCCTAACGGAATAAATAAAAATAAAGTTTAAGTTTAAGCCAATAATAAATGAATCACTTGCAATATTACAAAAGGTTTTTGGAACGAAGTTCAAATCAAATATTGCAAATTTCAAGCAACCCAGTTCAAACACATTGGAATGAGGCTAACTAGAGATCTTAGTTGGGCACAGCATTTCTATTGTTCGCTATAGGTTTTGGACTGAACAGCCTCATTTGCTTAGCAAAATTATGCTACCACTTTAGAAAGTGTATAATTAGGAGCAAATATCTTGCCTTTTGTTCCCAGGCAGCAGCAGCAGCAGCAGCAGTGGCTTTCGATACGTGATTGTTAGAATTGAGTTGGCCAATCATGTGATTGTTGAAATAACATGTTGCAGCAGCACTTGACTTCATTTACATGACTCAAAGGGTGCCCCGTCGCAGTGCAGCGCAGCTTAGCGCAGAGATCGACCCAAAAACCCCAAAAAAAAAAACAAAATAATCCGAAAACCATAACCAACTGCCTCTTAGCCCAATTTCGCATAATGCACATGAGTGTTTTCCCTACAGTTCCCTCGACAACTCCAGTTACAGTCTCTGAATCTCAAAAGTCTCTCGCTCTCTCTCTCTCTCTCTCTCTAAATATCTCTTTACTCTCTCTCTCTCTCGCTACGGTCTCTTTTGTAAATTACAAAACAGCCAAGGGGCAACGTTCGAAAAATTGAGCCGCAGCAATTGTAACACTTTTTTTTTGCTCAGCTCCAGCCAAAATCTAAACTAGGCAATAAGAAGTAAAAAATACAAAACGGCAACAAAAAATTGGTCATGAAATTCCCTCGAGACAAACTGCACGCCAAGCTGCAGCCTGCCACCCCTCTTCACCCTTCTCCCTGCTCCCTGCTCTCCCTCCACAACTTGGGCTCAGCGTTTAGCTGGCTGCTATTTGTTGCGTTGAGATTGTTGTGAAAAGTGCAGGCTAGCTGGAAAAACGCTCCCCAGAGTAACATTATAAGCCATTTGGCCAGAACTGTAGCTGGCTGCACTGCGAACAATTTCTGATTCATTTCATTAACTCATTTTCTTTATATAAAATAATACTTATGATGAATTTAGTTATAGGCCAGACTGCAACTTAAACGAACTTTTTTTGACTTTTAGTTAAGTACAAAATTCCAAATTACATGCTTAAATAAACTTTTATTATTTTCAGAATTCTAAATCTTTACATTTTGTAATTATGGTGAATTTGATGAACAGAGCAAGAAAGGAGTTGATAAATCAAACAAATTGTACATAGAAAAATTATGTGCAATAAAAATCGCATGGTATTGAAATGAAAGTGCCAGTTTTTTACGGTGCACATCCCGTTCTCAGTGTCAACCCTCGGCAACATGTTGAGGGCGTTTAGCAGCAGATAATTTTTATGACCCGACTCGCTGAGAGTTGAATTGTTGTTGTTGGCGCGGCACAAGTAGCCAGAGATTGACCCACCACCCAATTGGACACACCACCCGATCCATCCCCACTCACACCCCCTTCCCCCTTCCGTAGCGATTTGCTGTAGCTGTAGCTCGGTGAGATAATTTTATACAATTTATTATCAACGTGCGTCGCGTGCAACACTTGCCACATGGCCGCATGGCCACACAGCTCATCAGCGCTCTTCTAGTTGCCCGTTGTCCGTTGCCCCGTTGCCCCGTTGCCAGTTTTGCTGTTGCGTGTTAAATGTTTTCACGTGGCACACAATCGCAATGCATACATATCTGGCACTCGGAATCGGTATTCTCAATTCGATAATGCCCAGCTTTGCGTGCAGTCTTTGCTCGGCTGCTTGTTGCATTAAAAAGCGTTTAATAAGCATTAGATTACACATTTCAGTATTACGGTATCATTCACTGTTTGAGCTAATACTTAAGAGGGGGTTTTCCTCTCTATCTTTCTCTCTCTGATCGGGTTAAGGGTGACCAACTTATCTCTCACTTAATGTCCCACAGTTGCGCCAATTTAACGCTGTGATCTTAAAAGTCAGATATAGATATTATTATATTATACATGTCTGTGTTTGCCCAAAGCATAACTGATTAAATAGGCTTATCAAAGTTTAAAATTTGTTGGCTTTAAGTTTGAATGTATAATAAGATTAATGATATATGTAAACGTCGATTACTGCATTTGTTATAAAGTTATTAAGTTTGCTAAGTTTTAATACAATTGAAGGTGTTTTAATCCCCTAATTTATGAAATGGTTTTTTCCTTATTTATAATTTAATCGAAGCATTGCTATTTACCTGCCTGAATATTCGTTCTCAATTCCAATCTTGTAAAAAGAACTGGTTTTATACGTATTGCAAATATCGAATAATTTAGATAAATAGATGATAATTTAAGGTTTATATATTTCTTGTAAAGTTTGCTAGATTTTAAGACAATAGAAAGTTTATTAAGCACCCAGATAATAAAATTATTTCAATCAACAATTGATTCTAAGCGAATTTATTCCAATTCTCAACTTCTTCTTTAAAATTCCAAAGTACTTTCTATATATATTCTCAATATATTTATCAACACAATAATAGAAAAATGTTGACATTTTAGAAAGCCAAAAAGGCGCAAACTTCTTGATTGAGCCACATATCAAGTATATATTTAATGTCAATAATTTTTTGATTATTTCTGTATTTGTCTTGCATAGTTTCAGTTAATTAACTGGAAGCTTGTGAAGTTGCACATTTTGCTTTAAAGCAACCGCAACAAATGCCTCGAGTAATAATCGACTGTCAGACTGCCAGATTGCCAGCCTGCCAGATTGCCAGACAGACTATGTCTTTATCTATCTGTATGGCAATATGTGAATTTGTGTGCAGCATTTTGAAATATCCAAAAACTTTGAAAACTAACCGCAAAAACCACACAAAGGCAACAAAGCCGTTTTCATTTTATATTTTGTTATTCTGTTTGTTTTTTTTTTGTTGTGCTTTTTTTTTATTAAGTATTCTGCGCCTATATTTGTTTGGCTTTTGATGTAATTGACCAAGAAATACGGAGTCTAAGGCAACGCAATCAGTTTTATGATTATTCTGTGCGCTGATTGTGGGACAATTTAATTGCTTGCCTAGGAATATATACACAAATACAAATATGATTTTTGTATATGTATAATATTAAACAAACAGCTTTGTAAACAAATGTGTTCCGTACAGAAATCACCAGTCTATTTTGAATTATCTAGAATTATGACACGGGCATAAACTGGGAATGTCGACTGTATAAATATCTTCTTTATTATCATATGTATGCAGATACATATATTTATATATATACATAAAAAGAAACTGCTTATGAGCAACCCTTCAGCAATGTTTCTCCTTTTGTCAATTTGCAATCGGTTTGCCATTTGAGCTATGCCGGGACTTATAGATAATTTTTTGAGGCTTAATTTGAGAACTTTAATGCCATGTTAACTAATCTACAGAGCCCACACAGCGACGGCAAAACATTTAAGGATGAGGTAGAAAGAGAAAGAGAGAGAGAAAGAGTGAGAGCAGAATGCATTTTGAATTATGTCCAATGCCGTGTTTAAAAGGCGGCATTAAAATCCATTAGCGAACACGGCACATAAATAAAACCGCGTCGCCTTAATTTCCCTGCTCGGATTGTTGTTGTTGCAACTGGCCAAAAATAGCCAGATTAGGCGACGAGACAACGAGAAAATGGGATACAAATGACGCTAATAAATATTGAGCGAGTGCGCTGCATGTGCCACAAAGGATTTGGGGGAGGTGTGGCGGCCATTAGAGAGCGGAAATGGAGTTGCCCTTCAAAAGGAGTAGGCATGTAATATGTTGCATATTGTACATGTTGCATATTGCATATTGCGTATTGCAACTGAAGACGAGACTTACCCTTGAGCGCTGCAACTTGTGTTAATCCATTAAATCCAGCTAGCAGCAGCAGTGGCATCAACAGTGGCAACCACGCACAAACTGACAATGGAGGTGAGTGACGCATCTTTGGGCTGCTGTCGCTTTTCTCTAATTTTAGCTGCAACGTTGCAGCGACATTTGGATTGTTTCTTTTCTGTCGTCGTCGCTGGCTGAACTCGCTTTGATTTTTATTTTTATTCTCAATTTTTAATTTATTTTTAATTTTAATTTCGTTGGCACGCATTTCACATAAATGCATTTTGTCAGGTTTTATTTTCTTTTTCTCCTTTTTTTTGTTGGTTTTTTCGTTTCAAATTCTTGATTTTCACTTTTTCGAAATGCACTTTTCTTTCACTTGAATTTTTGGCACACGTTTCTCTTTCTACTCGCAAATTTGAATCCTATGGCATGGCGCTTAGACCGGAAACCGGAATCCGCTGGCAGCCAATGACGTTGCGACGTTATTGTTGCTGTTGTTGCTACTTACGCACGAAACCCAAGTCGCGGCCGAGCGACCGAATCTTTAGCCGTGTTCAACATGCGAATAGCCCCGAACGTGTGAGCGACGAACGCAAGAAAAACACGCACACGAACCGCTCGCACAACCGATGCGACCGATTACCAGCAGCAAATTGAATGCGGCCAGCAACATGTTTGTCGTTTACCCTGTTAAGCTAGCAGCGCATACAGTCCACACATGGTCCACACGGCCTGCTGCTGTCGCTGTGCCCATGCTCAAAATGGCACTGTTAAACTGTTCGGCTGCAAGGAAATGGGCGCTGTTAAACTTGTTGCATGCTGTGGATGCTAACTGTCTCGGTCTCAGTCTACAGTTGCTTTGTTTACAATTGCAAGCGCTACGTTTGTTTTGTTCCATTTGCCGTTTGTTTCACAAATGTTGAGACACACTCTTGTCTATGTTGCAAATGTGGTTAATTTGCAACATATTCTGTTTGCTGTGCAAATAAATGTTGCATTAATAATATAATAAGTCTATTTATATGTTAATTTTATGATTTCAGTCTGAAACACATTCAGTATATTATATTTTTTACTGCCCGGCTTTTGTCGAGTCTATGATTATTTTTATGGCTGTCGTTAAAAAAACGAACGGTAAACTCGCTTATAATCAACATGCTCTAGTAATTTTTAATAATTAGCTAATTAATCTTTTAATGAATGCTGTGATGAACACAGGAATTTACAAAAGCACAATAAATTAAAAAACAAACAAAATATATGCAATAAGTGATTACTTTTTTTTTATTCATTTATCCAGCCAAAAATTAATAAGCTCGATTTTCTCAACAGATTCTAATTATTTGATAACAATTTTGTGATAAATATTCTATTGAAAATGAATAAAACTAATTTCATCAGACGCAAATAAGTAAAATCTAAAGATTTTAATGCCATTTCTTTTTAACAGCTCTAAATGAGTAATATTGGGATCTTTTTTATTAGGCAAGTCCATTTTGTTGACACTTTCATTTTATTATATTTATTTGATTTAATTTCATATAACTTTTTATGCATTTACTCAACTGAGTGTGTTTTTTTTTTTTTTTTGGCTAACGATATCCAAACTCATTAGGGTGTTGATTGTGGATACCTTTGGCTTTTGACAGTAAAAGAAGAAAAGTTGGATTTTCATCCATTCTTTTGTTCGATTTTCTAGTTGATGTTCGCTCATTGGCAACATGTTGCTTTTTTCCGACTGTTTTTCGGTTCTATTCAAATCTCAGGTCGTCGATTTTTAAGGCCCGGTTCTTTTGAGAGTGTTGACCATTTGCTATCTAATCTGAACGAGTGCCGCACTCGCTCTCCAGCTGTTAGCTCATCCATTTCCATTTCCACTTCGAAACTGCAATAAACGCCACACAAGCCAGACAAACGTCAAGCGCATTTCACAACAAGCCCAAAAGAGGAAGACAAAATTGAGAACAACAATAACAACAACAAGATCACATAGAACCACTTGGGGTCATATCGTATCCATATCGGAGCAACAGACGACGCCTCGGCGTCCGTTAGAAGCCGCTAATGAATTTCGAAAAAGTATAATAAAAAAAAAAAACAAAATAACAAAAATCAATTGAATGGAGACAAGATATTGTATTAATTTATCAAAAAGTGCATATCCCAAAAACGAGGCTTTTTATAAATCGCTGCCTAATTTCCCAACGTTTGTTAAATAATCAATAACTTCTTAGTGCACTCCTCCCCGCCCCCACCCCTCTCGCATACAGGTAGTTTTAGCTGGAGTGTGAAGTTTGTTCATTAATGCAGCTCAGATACAGATACAGAGTTTGACCAAGTGTAAAATAAAGGTGTGTATCTTTTTATACAAAATTGTGCGTGCATTCACAAGACAGGGCCAAAAGGCAGGCAGCCAGACCAGTGATAGTCGAGCCGGGCAGGTGTTGTTATTGGTATCGAACTTCTACTTCGACGCTCCTCTCAACAATGTGCATTGTTTTGTCTTTGCCCGAAAAGGTCACAGTGCGTACAATGCACAATGTAACCCAAAAATGCAGGTAGAAAACTAAATGCATATATGTGTTATACACGTCCACATTGTAGGCATACAGGTAAAACATATTTCAAATGCTGATAATTGGCCAATTTAGAGGGGACTCGAGTAACTCGAGAGTCGAGACACACTGAAGTTTGACAACGTCGCACAGTTTTCAAGCTCTCGATGTGCTAGTTTTAAGATTCGATTAAATTTTAATAAAGCAAGTTTGCACTTTACAATATTTATGCTAAAGTTCTACCACAATAAATGCCGTACAAATACGCTTCTAGATATGCCATTTGAGTACAGCATCACTCTGTGCGTTGTTGCCGCACTTCACGCAAGGCAATTCTTGAAGCTTGGCAACGTCGCACGTTTTACGTCTTTTGCCAAAATATTGTCAGGGCTTAGGAAACGCTTGTCGCTATGAGCCATTTAAATGTTTGTGTTAGCCGTAACTTGTCATTGTAGCCTGCCTGACTGACTGACTGACTGACTGACTGTTTGTCTGTCTTTCCATCTCCCTCTCTCCGACTCGCTCGCTTTCTGTCTGTCATGTCTGCTTTCGGATGGGCCTAAGCCCCTGTTAATGACATGTAAGTTGCGTCTCAATTGCGGATTTGCTTAGCTTACTTTGCTCACGAAATGAAATGACATTTTGATTGCCAGACAAAGTTCACTCTTCCGCTCTAGCAATAAATATTGTGCTCGTATTTGCTAATGGGTGCAGGTTTGAGTACATCAAAATTTAACATGACTTTTATTTCTCGTAATTAATTTATGATACCAGCTAATTTGCCAATCAAAAACACTGAAAAGGCGTTAATGGCAACAGCAGGCGTTCGTCGTTCGTCGTTTTAAGTTTCGTCTTTGGGTATAGAAACTAAGTCAGCCAGCTTGTCATGCCTTAAGTGGTAAAATTATAGAACATTTAGACAGCTATTAAGTTAATAAGAGTTGAGATAAGTTAAATATACCAGCGTGATTTGATGATTGATTGGTTTTTCTTATTCTTCAAATACATCTTTTGTTAAATTATTATAAGTTATGCAAATATTAATATTATATTTTGCACTTTAATATAAGCTGTTTGTTGTTATTAGAAGAGTATGCAAGCTTTAACTAAAGCAAATCAAATAAATTTGCCCCTCTTCAAATGTTTTAATCGGACTCGCAGAATCCGCAGAAGAAAATAAATCTTCAAAAGATACACAAATAAAAAAAAGAAACTGGCTCAAGAGGATATGCCTTGAGTTGCCTGAAAAGTGTTTCCGCATTTGGCGTAAGCTGCCAGCATTTGGTTAAATTTGCGCACATTTTGGCTGCGGCTTGCAAAAGTCAACAAATTACTCGTACACACACTCAAGATAATTGAAATTAGCGACTGTGACAGCCTGATTGCCTTCCCATGCCCCCTCCTGGGGGACCGGCGGCAAAACCTGATACCAAACATGAACCTAAGACGCTGCCACAAATCTCCACAACTCGAGTCAACTGACTGCTGGCTGCTGGCCGCCCACTCGTTGTGGGGCGCAAAACCAAAAACCGAAAGCCAAACCCAAATCGAGTGGGTTTTTTTTTTTTTTTTTTTGGACAGACCAACCATATACAATACATACAAGCGTCCATGTGTGATGGAGGAACTTGAGGACTTGGGCTTGGGTTTGTCAGTCTCACGTTGAACATCCCAAAGCCAAACGCATGAGGATCTCCAAGTTAGGAGAAATGGGTCTGGTTGTGCGTGGAGAAGAGCGCATGCTCATCTAACTCGGCAGAGAGATATTGTATAATGTGTATGAGGAGGGATATGATAATGAGCAGGAAATGAGTTGAGTGTGAAATTTATGTACACAGGAGTGTTTTGAATTCTAGCACGTCTCGTACCCAGTTGTCTATGGCCAGCCCTTCGTCTTGTTTGGCCAACATGACTGATGGCTATAATTAAAATTGTGTGTGTCTGTTTGCGTCTGTGCGTTTGATAATGAATTATGCTTAAATTATGTACTCCATTGATATCCAACCAAAAACAAATCGTGTTTTGATTGACTAAGACACAACCGATTCTTATTTCCTGCACTTACAAAATTCAATTTCAGAACATAACTCAGTCTCAAATATTTGTAAATTGCTGACAGTGCATATGCATATAGCAGTTTAACAGTGCAGCGTTGCTTACAAACATGTATTTTGAGCATTTTTTTTATTTTTGAAAACTCAAAAGTTATCGTCTTCACACCCAATTTATTGTGCATGAGTGTAAATAAATTTGCAGATACTTTTTAAGCACTGTCAAAAACGTATGTCTTTCAATTGTTTTAAATTATTTATTATTGTAAATAATTGTGTTTATTTTTGTAAATTTTAAATCTGTACACTTGAGATACATTTTAAAATGAGTGCTCCGATGCATCCAGTAAAACGTTTAAGAATGTTGCGGACAGAAAAATTGGTAGATTGATTTAAACAGAGAGCAGAATTGACATTGATTTGGGAATAAAATATTACAAGCTCTAAGAAAAACCGCAAAATTTAGGAAAAACCAGAAAGAATTCCTTTCATCGTGTTCTTAAAATTTCAAGACGAAAACAAAAATATTTTTCGCATTTTTCGGTTTGTTAATTTAGCTGAATCAGCGTGTGCTGAATGACGCACTTATCTATTTATTCACATATATTATTATGCTATGCGTGGAATAACTCAAAATTCAATAAACAATGAAGGGCTTTATACAATTATAAAAAGTACATTTATAGAAATTGGCTTGTGTGCATAGAAATCGAATACGAGGCATAATTCAACCCGCTGCGCAGTATTTGTCCAGCAAGAAATAAACAGACAGCCAACAAGCATAAAAAATGTTTAAACAAATAACAGAAGAAAAAAAATGAGAAAATTAAAATTTCGTAATCCGAATGTCGCACAATTGAAATATGTAATTAATTATACAGAAAACATATACAAAATACACATATCTAGATACATATATGGATATGGGCTGCAGTTATGCCGCCTGCTGTGTATTTGGTGCTACCAAAACAACAGCGCCACAGAGTTTCGATAGAAATCTACAAAACTATTTGCCACAACCGGCATTAAAGGGGGAGGGGATGAGTATGTGTGGAAAGGACGGTGGGTGGAGGAGTGTCAAGGGGGGTAGGCGTGTGGTCCGCCAGCAGCTGTGCTGCAAGCAGCTCCATAAAACTGGCGGCCTTTGTTTTTTGTTGTTGTTAATGTTGCTGCTGTATTGCTGCTCATATTTCGTTTTAATGAATCCACTCTATGATTATCTTGATTTCGAAACATTTTGAGCTGTGTTTAAGCACAACACACACTCACACTCACACACACACGCACACACCCACACACACGCATTGAATAAATTGAATGAATGAAAATTAAATGCGATGCGATATCAGACGCGCCCTTGGTGGTCGTTGACTACCGAAAAATATATTAATTAAATGCCATAAAACACAAATATTGATAAATAGTTACCAACAGTATTCAATTTGAGCGCCATCCAATTTGTTACTGGCAATGCAAATTAGGTGCCTAAAATACAAGACTTATCTACATCATTATTGAGATGACCTATAATTATGATAACAAATAATATAAACTATACAAAATTAACAAATGTCATAGAGTTATAATTCAAAATCAAATGCAAGCTAAAATTTGAATACAATTATTCTAAATATATCATTTCAATCAGATTATAAATTTAGATGTTGTACAACAAGATATCTTATTGCCATATACAGGGCATCTTCTAGTCGAGCCCTGTCGAACGCTTACAAAAACATACACATCACCAGCGACACAATGTAAATATTAATGTTTAATTACACAATATTTATAATACGTGCATAAAATAATGCCTGCTTTTTGTTTGTCATCGAAATGATGATCTTCTGTGCTTAATTTATGAATATTTAAACTGCAGTTTTGTTTGCACACGTTTCCAGTTTAATTGACTTTTAATTTCATTAGTTTTATTTGCTGATTGTTAATGGATTATCGTTTATTTTTGTGCTTGGCATAAAAAATTAATTTCCAATCTATGTGTGCTTAAATTTTTATTGTTACGGTTTATGGAAGGGATAACATTAAGGAGTATAGCCAATAATTATATTAAACAATCATATAATCAACTTAAATAGAAGAAAGTGGCATTAAAAACATTGAAATTAGTTGGGCAACTGAATGGAAGCCAAAGCAGCTAAAGCTGGCTACCGATATGCCACACACAGGGGGATCAATCGGCTAACGCATAATTCCATTGAATTAAATGCATTTGGAGTGAGCAATGAGAATGATCCGGCAAGTCCTATAATCACTTAATACCCCCCGAGCTAATGATGCCGGGGTTGTATAAGCGTAGCCAGCAATTTAACAACCATCTATCATTAAATAATTTGTTAAATTTGAAACTAAAAGCGCCACGCAGCTACACACGTCGAGACCTTAACGCAGCACGGCCTAAACACGATCTGGATCTCGATCGCAGCCCAACTGAGGAATAGGGAATGGGGAATGGGATATGGGATATGGTGCTGTGTCTGAGTCTTACTCTGGCTTTGGATATGTGTGTGTATGTTTTGTGAATACGACTGCGAGAGTGAAGCGTTTTTTAATTAGTTGTGCAGTCGATAAAAAATGCGCTGAAAATGAAGCGAGCGAACCGAAGCGAAACAAACAAATAAACAAAAAAGGCCTAAAAAGAACACAAAAGGCGAATAGCGAGGAGAAGTAAAGAAAGAAAAAAACTTATGAACTGGTAAAAAGATTCGCACGCAGCAAAAGATCCACATCCACATCGGCATCGGTTGATGGCCTGTACGTGATCGGTTCATAAAACTAAAAGCACCCATAAACTGATAATTTCAGAATTTATAAATTTAAAACGCAGACCGGCAACGGACAACGGGCAAGGGGCAACGGGCAATGAGCATTGTGGGACTTGAAAAACGTCGATTCCGATCCCGATCCCGATCTCAATCCCGATCGAACTTGCCATCGACTTGGTAGACAGGAAGCGATGATGTTTCATAATGATGATAATGATTAGCTCGCGGGTGAGGCTACCAGTCTGCCAGACAGTTAGACAGACAGACTGTCTGCCGGTGCGACTGTTAATATTGTTAGACACTTCCAAGAAGCGATTCATGCTTCTAACAGACTTGAGCCCCTCCAAGCGTTAAACCCAGCATTATGGGGCCCAGAGTGTCAAGGATAAAGTTTAAGTTGCAATGACACGAGTTTCAAGTAGTGAAAATCTCTGAATTTTAGTTATTTATATGATCTTTAGGTTTAATGAAATCGACTTTATTTTGATGCTTTTACAGCCATTATATTTATTTAATTTGTTGTTCAATTTACTACTGAAATCAGCTTAAAGGCAATTTTGCTGATAATTTATTCAAGCTCACAGAAAGCTGTTAACATTTACATTCAAATGTAACAAGTAGAAACTTAATTAAATTCAGTCAAATCATGAAAACTTGCTTTTAAAAGCTTTTAAGCGAGTTTCGGTACAAATTTCCATGTGCTTACAAACTTTTTACTACAGATTTATCTAATGAAGATGAAGATCACTTGCTTATCTATCACTTTCAGCGCATGTCATTGTTGCAAAGCAATGAAAACGGTAGAAAAACACTTTTGTGAGCAGTTCTTAGAGCACAGAGAGAGCAGAGAGAGAGAGAGAGAGAGAGAGAGAGAGAGAGGGAGAGAGAGAGAGCGAGGGAGAGAAATGCTTAAGCTCTAAGCCCACACGATTGTTTAATGTTTAAATTTAATGTGCGTTTCTTAAGACGATTTTTTACGCGCATTTAAACATTTTATTTGCCGTTGCCCACCGATGGCCCTACACGTACCTCGATACTTGGTGCCTGGGACCTGCTACTGGCAGGTCGTTAAGTTGCCACATCTTTCGGTTTTTATTTTTACGCAACACGAGAGAGTTTTACGACCGTTGCACTAATTAAAATATTAAGCAGAATTCGCTGGCCAACAAATAAAATTCGTGTTAATTTTTATTGAGCAGGCTACGCGACTCCGGTATGCAATTTGCAATAATTAAGCATTAAGCTCTCTGCGATCATAAATCGCAATGTCCCAACACACACAACCCAGCACACAAATCACAAATCACAAATCAAGCATCTGCTTGTGGCTGCCTGATAAGACTTAGCTGGTTGGGGTTTTCGATAGGATCTGCTATCTGCTCGCCTTGTACGGGGTCAAGAGCTCAGGCGACCCGTGATGACAATAAAAAATTGAAAATTACGTAAGAGATCGGACCGCAGGCGTCTCAAATCACAGCAATGAATGAAACGTGTGTGCTGAATGAAGTGGATGCAGTGAGTACTCTGCTCTAGGCAACAATCGATTGGGTCTGGGCATGGAAATGGTAACAAGACCCTTATGCATTATCCAAGCAAACACTCCAAACATCCTCTGTGACAATCTTGTTGTTGTTGCTGTTGTTGTTGTTGCATCTTTCACTCGTTTTGTTAATCGGAGTACGAGGGTTGCCCTGACAGAGGCGTCGATAAAGCCACAGGGGGTCATAAATTCTTGAGCTTCTTGCGTTTGTTTGCCACTGCGAGAGATATCAATGAAAACGCCGACAACGTTGTGTCGCCGTCTTGCCACATTGTCTTCCCTTAAGTTATCGCCAAAAAAATAAACGACAAAATAAAAAATAATAATATAAAACAAGAACAACAAGCACATAATAACAATAACAACAAAAACAGGGAATTTATCTGTCAGCTTTTTTTATTCCAGGCCCTGCAACCTTTTGCGTTATTGAATTTATTTTATTTTTTTTAATTTTCCAGCAAGCATGTGTCATGTTTTTATATCGACTGAAATTATCAGGAATTATATTTATTACAGGGTATTACAAATTGTTCAGGGCTTAACTTATAAAAGGTATAAGCACAAATAAAACTTGAAATGTTGCACAATAAACTAGCGGAATAAATTCGCTGGGACGAAGAAAAATGGAAAGATCTTAGAATTGTTTCATGAATATTGACAATTTTCCAACATTTTCCCCATTCCCTTCATTCCCTTAGGAAGTCAGGAAAAAATACAAAATTGTATTAGATAGTTTTCTATATTTTCTGGTTAATTCTTATGATATTCATGTATTACAATGTTTTCTTCAATTATAGAGTATCCGAAATCCTAGGGTATTCCTGAGTTAATCAGTTATTGTCTTAATTATTCTCGTGACGGTGTTCATTTTGTCGTGGTGGTTGCTGCTATCGCCTTCGATTTAGTGTCTTCTTTGCTGCTTATCTGCGGCTTGCTTTCTTTCACCAACAAGCCACAAGCGACGACTCTTCACTTCGTAGTTTAGTTGTGGCAGAGTGACAGGGGGGGGGACTTGGGATGAGTTTCGGGGGTTTCTGGATACACAACACTGGGCGTATGTGTCATCGGCGTTAAGTGCTACGGCAAAGAGTTAATCTCGTCGATAATTATAATTTATGGCTTGTTGTGTGTTCACCTTCCTCAAAAAAACCAAAAAAAATAATACAAACAAGTACCAAGTATGCGTTATACAGCGACTTGATTTCTTCTTCTTTTCTCTCCCTTTCTCTCCCTCTCTCTCTCTCTCTTTGTTATGTTTTGTTGTGTTTTATGTGCTTCATCATAATCACAGTTTATAATTGGGGCTTGAGTCGGAAGAACGCAAAAAAAACTAAATAAAATAAAAGCAGCGCATTTTGAGTTGCTGTGTTTTTTTCTCCAGCTGCTGTTCATAATGTCAAACTGACAATATTTATGATTCAGATTGCTTATTGTAATTGATCATTGTCTGAGCGATCATAAACCATCTCTATGTGAGTGCGTGTTTCCTCTCTCCCTCTCCCTCTCTCTCGCTCTCTCTCTCGCTCTCTCTGTATTTGGTGTCTTGTGGGCTGATGGGTTAAGCCCAATTATGTCAATCAGAGCCAGTGGCTACCGTATTCACTTTCACCTACTTAGATAGGCGTCGTCGGAGTAGTTGTGCCGAGCTATACGATATCTGTATCGTAATTTATCATATTGATAAGCCAAATGTTGCGACGTCAAAAGCGGCTTTTGATGTAGACCACGCTGACTCACACCACTTCGCACCACAAACCACACAGTCTCAGCAAAAACACTGGTAGCCAAACAACAACTGCAATCTAGACAAGTTCGTGTTGCAGCTCTATGAATTCCAGTTCTTTAACTTTAATCTTTTCCACATTAACTTAATTTGAGCGATAAATCCTTGTGAAAACAAGCTCTACTTATGCGAAACGAACAGATACCCTGTATTTGAGATTTCAATTGTAAATGTTGTTCATTATAAATACTATGAATAAAAACAACAAATTAATTTGTAATATTCCTTAAAGACTTTGCTGTTGTTTGTTTGTTTGTTTTCGATTATTATATTTTTCTTGTGATTCATGAAAAGTTCTTATATTCAAATTACATGTCATTTATTATAACATTCACATATAAGCAGCAAGTCGCTAAAATTTTTATTCAAATATATATCGAGTCTATAACATATAATTATTAGTGAAATTTCAAATTTCATAATATGCATTTTCAGACATATGTACATACATAAATCACACACACCGTCAACTGAATATGTATCTTCGCTGAGTAAAGGGTACGTGAGATGAAGACAACACTAATGTGCCTCCATTTTCAGGCCACACCAATCATAATTCATCAGTCAAGGGATACCAAGTTGAGACTATGCGAAATGTTTCTATTTACGGGGCACATCAACATACCAGCTCGTTGCCACTTCCACTCGCCAGCTCTTCTGCCCCCTCTGCGCTCCTTGCACAGAAAACAAATCAACGCTGCTTGAAGCACTTAATCATGCGAAGGCTGCGCAGATTAACTCATTACTTAACACTCTTCCACTTCTTGTTCTCTCGCTCCCTCTCTCTCTCTCTCTCTCTCTCTCTCTCTGCCTCTACCCCTATCTCTATCTCTTTCGAGCAGAGGATCTGCTTGAGTATGTTGACGGATGCTGCAGATAATTGTGTGGCCACAGCTGAAAATCTCTTGCTCCCAAACACCCATTCCCCGTCAGCTAATGCGCGGGGGCGTGCACCATCGATTTGGCGGCGAAAAATGTTTCTCAAAAAACAAAGAAAAAAAAAAACTGTTTCAAAATTGCTGCTCACCTTCTGCCCCTCATACGCTGCCCCCTTTGCATTCACCTATCTGTGTGACAGAGCGACACGAGTGTGGCCCCAGCCACCATTTCTCCCCAACGCCTGCCCGACCACTCGCTTAATGACTCGGCGACGTTTGTAGCTTTTGGCTGGCACATTAACATTCCATTGTTGTTGTTATTGTTGTTGCTGGGGGTGTTGCACAAACACAGCAGCTTAAGTGGAGGCTCTTTAGTAGCAGCTACTTTGCCTCACTTGTTAATGCTGCTTCTGCTGCTTGTTGTTGTTGTTGTTGTTGCACAGCTAAGATTTGAGTTCGTTTTACTTAATCCACTCTGCGGTTGTCCCCAAGGAATACAAGATTCTTGATCACTTAAGAACATTTTCGAGAGTTTAAGTTGCCCTTAAGCATTTTGTAAGTTAATATAGGTTCAATCTTTTTCAATAAGGAAGTGATCTTTTATGTGGGTTTTGAAGAAATGAGAGCAACATAAAGTTGAGAAAGTTTTGCGGTGAAATGTAAGCTAATTTAAAAGTTGTTTATTTTTTTAATATTCATAAAAAATGTAATAAATGGTTATTGACTGTGAATATGTGTGTCCATTATTCCATAAATCTCTCTTTTTCTGCAACAAATTGTTTACAAATCTATTTGATTTAAAATATCAATAATTAGTCTGAAGACATACTTAATTTTTTCCTACATTAAAATAGCAAACAAATTGAACATTATTTTCTTTAATTGTTGCTATAATTTACTTAGGCATTTTATAGCTTCAAAATTTCTTTCCCAGAGTTGTGATAAAATATATTTTTCTAGTCACTTCATAAATATGCGACACCCATCAAAGAATTTATTATATGTGTGTGTGTGTCGCTATGAAATTTATGATATTGCTGAACGAATTTACAACAATAATTAAATAAAAGACACACACACACAGATACATACGCATAAAATGATGGAAAATGTATCTGCATCTGACAGACGTCAAATTCGAAATGCGTGCATAAAAACGGAGAATCAAACGGAAAATCAACTGACAGACAGACTGAAACAGACTCGAACCGGCAAATCGCTGGGAAAAGTCGAGTGGCATTTTCTATATATTTGATTTAAGTCCCCCCCACCTCAGCCCATATTGCTACCATCAGAGTCTGTGGGATTGGCAGACCCATAACCAATTATTTACCAACACTCGTGTCCTGCACAATCTGCACAATCGACAAATCGGATATGCAGTGAATGCAAGAAGCTATAACCTCCCCTCGTCCCTCGTCGCTCGTCCCTCGGTCTCGACCTGTGTATCCATACCCTGGCCATTTTGTGTAATTATAGACATTTTCGCAACTATTGTGTTACAACATTTTAATGGTTCTTTACCTGAGCAAGCGAAAAATCTGTTCTACGAAATCATTTTAATTGCTGGCATTGCTTGCAAATGCAGCAAAAATCGATCAAAGAGCAACAGCAACATAAACAGCAAAATTCATGTACATATATCTACAGTTGTAATAAAATATTTAAATACAACGGCTGTGAGCACAATGAAAATGAGAATAAGTTGAAATCGTTGCCGAAACATCTTTAGATATAAGTTAAGACAAATCACTCGCTTTAAGCGCAATTCCCATTAAAGCTGCATTTTAAAATGCAGCCACAAATCGCCCAGCTAAGAACCCCTTTAAAAAGATAGCCCATCATTTATAATCCTTTAATAGGCGTCTATAAGGCATAAAACTAACAATGAAGCTGATAAATTTTTGATCATTTCTTTTCGCTTCGCCTCTCGCATGGCCTAAGCCCAATGGCCCATTGTTGCACATAAGCACTTCAGGTTCTGGTTTTATTATTGTTCGTCTTGTTGTTGGTGCTTGTTGTTGTTGAAGAGGTAAATGTCAAAGCAACTAGAAATGCGCACAGATTTTTACAGTCAAGAATGTGCGGGCTGCTAAGCTGACATTTGAATTTTGTAGAAAATAGAAGAGAATATTTGTGCAATGAGTTGCGCCTGCTCTTTCTTTGCAGCATCATTAAATCGAATTACTTTTGCTCACAAGCAGAAATTTGCAGGTATTAAAAAAATATTTAGCTAAAACGAAAATGTAGATTTATTTTTATACATTCCATTTACATATTAATTATGTTGTCGTAGTTATTAGTTAAATAAGGAATTGATCGAGTTATTGTTCTTACGTGTAATGTAATCTGTTTATTTAGAGAATTGTAATATTATAATTACAATTTGTACATATAAATACTCCCCCAATTATTTATATTTATATATATATTTAGAAGTGGTAATACTTGAATAAGATTTAACCTCATTACAAGATCAAGAAAATGAGTTCATGCTCGAACCCCAGGAAATTAGTTGTAGTATTTATGTAGTAATTGAATTACATATTCGGAATTAAGAACATATTATATAATTACATTTTATTAAAATAATGGTTAAAAATAATTCATTGGCATTACTCAAAATCCACATAGCGTATCACTTTCTTATTGTACACTTTGTTTTTGTTAGTTTTGTACATTTTGAAGTAGTTGTCATTTGACATTTCCCATTGCACATTTCACATGCCCCTCGATTTGGCATCAATTGTGCGATTGTGAAGAGGTCGCCAAGTGTCTGGACTGGCGAAGAAAGCAATGCATATGATTAATTGCTGGGTACCTTCTCAGTCAGTGAGTGTGACAGCAACAACAAACGAGCATTCCTCCTCTTTCCGCCACTCTCGCTCCGAGTTGTATTACCAAAAATAACATCAAAGCAAACAAAAGGCCGCTGAAAATATGAAGTGCTAACTTCGACGAGGATGCCACAAGAGGAACGAGAGGATGCAGAAGACGGGGCGGGGCAGTTGTAGGGCAGAAGACAAACAGCAAGTCAGATGGAAATCTTGGCGACAGTTGAAAAGTTGAACAAATGTTGTTGCTGTTTGCTGTTTGCTGTTCGCTATTGGCTCTTGTATCGCAGATCGGGCAACGTATGTATATATATATGGGCTATAGGGGAGTGGGGGAGTGGGGGAGTCGGTGAGGACTGTTGGGCAGGCAACTTGTTTCAGTTTTGGGCTCTCTGACTGTCGCCTGTCGTCGCTGACAGCCGCCGAGACATTTCGCTTCCTATACGTGTCTGCCAAATTCCAATGCCTGATGGCAGCATGCAAATTGCATTTTGTGTGGCAGCAACAGGCACAATCGAAGGGGGGTGGGGCTAAGGGCCTGGGCCCAAGTTGGGTTGGTGTTTCGAGTTTTGGGGACTGACGCACAAATCGAGTTGTCGTAAAATTAGCACTTAATGCTTTAATTAATTACGTCGACGTGAGTTGGGCAACAGTATAACAGTAAACGCTGCGGCTGCTGCTGCTGCTGCTGTTGTTGCCTCGTCCGTTTAATGCATTTCGCATTTATTTATGGCCACGGCATGCGCGTAACTCAACTCCGGCGACATTAACTCCGCCTCCTTCATGCCCCCATGCCTCCATGTCTCCGTGTCTCTTGCAGGTTTCCTCATGTTTGGCAACGTCAAGTGTCGGGGCGAACAAAAAAATAATAAAACACAAATTCATTGGCATTCCTCGGACACGTTTCACACTTTCACAGTCAGCAACAGGAACATCAGCAGCAGCAGCAGCAGCTACGTGCTTTACTCTCTTGCAGGCGCTGTGCAAGCGTTTTATGAATGAGTCTCTGTCTCTTGTCTCTTCGGGCAGAGGCTACCTGTGTAACAATGCTTAAAAGAAGGCAAAAAGTATTTCCTTATTTATCATCTGGCAAGTCAATCTGGGCTGTCTAGTTGAGTATCTTATCAGTGACTTAGTTTCAGTTCAGCTGAATTGCAGCATTCTCAATTGATGGCCATAACAAAACTCAGGTTAAGCGACACTTTTATTGCATCCGAGCATCCTTTTGCAGCTTACACTTATTTCGACATATTGATTTATGTCTGTGTGTGTGTGCACACACAAAGTATGTGAAAAATGGAAGAAAACAACTTATAGGTCAATTCAGAGATATTTTCCGGTTGAGAGACACTTTAAATTAACGATGCAGATTACAATTACGGCGAGAGACAAGAAAGTTGATGTATTAATATCTGCAGATACATATGAGCAATTGTATATTTAGAATCATAGATACATAGATAGATAGATACATATATATGTAGAAATATAGTAATGTTAGTAATCAAACAGATATTTGGATATATAAGCATGCAATATCTTAATATCCGGATGAGTCACTATAAGATGCAGCTACACATGCAATCAAAGATGGTTGCAGATACAATGCCAAAAGCAGCTGCACTTGCAGTTCAGTTACAGATTCCTCTGGAAACTTGACTTGCAACTGAAACTCTCAAACTATGGCAATCAAAACGCATTCATAGCCAACTCACGCACTTTTGAAGTGAAGTCAAAGGCCGCTGCACACACTCATAGATACATTTGTATCTGACGCCGCAATCGGTGCGATTGTCACATGATTAATTAAACAAATAATGCGCATCAGAAGCCGCAACAATAGCCAACACCTTGAACGTGCCACTCCTCGCAGCGAATGAGTAACTGAATAAATGAGTAAATGATTGAATGAATGAATGAATGAATGGTTGCATGAATAATTGTTATACATACGCAAACACAGCTTCAAATGGGAACTCATCCCTCTCGAAACACGACTGTGTATACGTCTTATCGCCTTGTCTTGAGCCTAAGACGACACTAACAATGTTTTTATTGTTGTTGTTGTTGTTGCGTCTCCGTCTGCGTGTTTGGCCCATGATTCATTTTCAGCATACAATTTATACAATTTATCTGGCCTGGATTAGCCACTGACCCACGTTGCGACGTCCAGACAAACGCACCCACAAAATCCTTTGGCCACTTGACTCATTAGGCGAGCATTGATACGCCATGCCACATCATCATCAAAATCATCATCATCATCTGTGTCATCATCATCATCATCATCATTGTCATTGTGGCCAGAAGCATCTTCTGCTGGTCGCATGATTTGCATTAATTTGGCAATGCTGTCGATGAACGAACGCGTCCGATAAGCGCTGACATTGCCCAGATTCGATCCGTCGGCCATTAATTAGCCCACGCCATGACGCCGCATAATAAATTACCAATTCATTTCGGGCTTTAGCTGTTGCTGTCTGATTTGCTTTCGCTGTGGCCACAAAGCCTTTCGTGTCCAACAAGTAAACTGCATTTCACAATTTCGCACCACAACTCAAAAAACGCAGAACGGAACCCATTCCACATTTGGTCAAGTTGGCAACAGCAATCACGTTTTTGATACTGCCTAATTGATATGTATCGGAGTTTCTAGACAAAGGCTGGAAACATCGATTTTGAAACATCGAATATCATGCACAATTTTTACTTTAAAAACTATGTTAAACTTGCTCAAAATTAAATCTATTTTCAAATGCATAAATAAAAATAGTCTATTGCTTATTTCTTGAAAGTATTAATTTTTATTCCTTAATTGAGAGTTAACATTTTCTTGATATAATAAAAAGAACAATATTTTATATATTCGGATCCAAGAATATAGTATTATAAAATATATTTATTTAATTTTAGTTTTAGTGATGCAATCAGCAAAACACAGTAAGCGTTATAAGCATCATGTTAGCTAGTTTTCTCGAGTTATTTTTGTACTTCTATCTAAAGGTCAATTTACATAGCTTGAAATACGTTTAGAGCTTTTTAAAAATCATCTGTTCGCTTTCAATAACACAGCATTTCAAAACACACATTATTTAGCTAAAAGCCGTTTTGTTCTTCACACTTTTTTGACACTGTCACAAAATAGTTTCTACAGAAAAACTGCAAGTTGATGTCAAGTCAATTGATGGCTACATCACTGACAGAGTTATTGAGCATATCTGTAAAAACGACAAGAGTAAAAACAACAATGCCTGTGTGAGTTCCACTGTGCTGCTTATGCAAATGAGAACAAAACACACACAGACACACACACACTGAAAGAAAGACCACGCTCAACCAAAATTTAATTAATGCGCCGGCAATTAAACATGCATCATTTACAGCAGTCTCTGTGGCAGCAGCAGTGGCGTCGCCATCAGCGGAGGCGGCAACATCGACACATGCGGCATCCACAGATCTGTCAACACTTTTGGGGGGCATCGCATAACGTAACGGAAACCCAAAGCTCAAACCAGCTTCATCAGCATGGGAATGGCAGCCTCTTGACATTGTCCAATGCCATCATTTGTCAATATTAAGTTTAATTAGCGAAATTTCGACTTGATATGTTGCCAGAATATATAGAAATTATATACATTTGTGTACTATATACATACAATTTGTTCTTACTCCAATGGGGCACAATTTGTTTTTGGTTTTTTTTTTTTTGTATTTGTGTAGACAGCGCCCAGTTTCCTTATTATTATATTTTTATTGTGGGCGGCTGCGAAAGATCGTTTATTTTCATTTCGATACGCCGACGAACAATTCTGTAAACTTTCCAGATTTATGAAGATACAAATTTAGTTGGACAAACAAAAATAAAGAGAAGTGCTTGATATAATACGTAAGTTGCATGCTCGATATCGAATCGGGCATGAATCGTATTTAAAAAAATTTAACACTTTCAGCACATTTTTCTTTATTTAATTAAAGTCATTTACTCACCCTTAATTTGTTGTACTATCAATTTTCTTAAAGAAATATTCTATTTGTTGTATATCCAGTAGTTGCTCTAAAAAGCAATTAGAAAACAGAAAATGATCGATTGTGCAACGATAAATGCAGCGTAACGAATCGAATAGCGCATACGCCGCATTAGCCCTTTCAAAAAAAATACATAAATTTCATTTTTCATGCTCAAGTTGTTTTATGTGTCAGAGACACAACTCAAAACGGAAGCAGAACATAAAAAATAAGTTAGAATTTTAAGACAAGAGTAATAGCCTAAGAAATACCCTGGCTTTATTCAATTGTTATGAATTATTCCGGATAAATATTAGATAAATAAGCTTAAAATGTTTGGGCAATTGGGAAAAAGTTCATTTCAGAAATAAATATATACAACAAATAACAGCAGAGGCCAAAGACCTCTTCTACCACTTCAAATAGCTACAGGGTACACTTACATACATTTAAAGATAAAAAGTCCATTTGCAATTGACACTCAAATGCATTTTTAATTGTTGTTTTATAATTTTGCCAAATTATCACATAATTTTTCTATTTAGCTCGCACTTCAAAGGCCTCGTGCTCTTTGCTAATGTGTTGATTTTGGGACGATCGCAGTCGCATAAATCAAAAAAACTTAATGCAGTCGTAAGAAAAACAGAAAGCACGAACACTTTTACGGGGAGACGATGGGAAAGGGGTTGCCGCGGATGAGCGGGGGATGGGGTGGTTGGATTGGAGCACTCGAAGCCATTTAACCATAGACAAATACAAATTTGAAATGTAAAAGAAAATATTTTTTTACTCGACAAACGCTGCCAAGTGGGTGGCAACTGAATTAATTTGCGGCTTCTTCAGCAGCACCGCCACCGCCTTTCTCTCATAGTTTCATCAATATTTTTCTATTTTTTTTTTTTTTTTTTTTTGGGTTTTTATGTTTGCGTGTCGAGCAGACGCAAAATAAATAAACTTTAAGTACTTTTCGAAATTGCTGCTGGCTGTTGTGTAATCTTAAGTAGTGCGCCGTGCACTCAACACACACACGACACACACAAACACACTCTCAGTCATTCACACACACACACACACACTCACTCGCAGACAGCTTGGCATGTTGACATATTAATGCAATTAGTTTAGGGCGCACTTCGTGCTAATTTTATAGTCCTGCTCTTTGCCATATTTACATTATTCATATCTGTAACGCCCATCCTACCCCCTCGTAGGCCCTTTCCCCAGTTGACAACCCAAAGCAGTTGTCATTTTATCTGCAGGCACGCACTGCAACCATATGCAGTTTCCAAAAAGGGGGGCAAAGTGGCATGCACCAATGCTGCAGCTGTTTGTGCTCCCAAATTTATGAGCCAAGCTCCAAATTTATGCCTCAAATTGACATCGTTAATGAAAACAAAATATGAAAAGCACTGAGTAAGCTAAACATATGTGAGTTATACGATGTGAGGTGCTTTTGATGCAGTTCGTAATTGATATTTTGAAGCATGTTAACATAACACTTACAAGACAAACCAATTTACATTAGCGAAATATTTACGGGAGTTTAGAGTACCAAAGTGATCTATTTACAAAGATACTGCTCTGGGTATAACAGAAAATGTCAGATCCTTGAACTTGTTCTGGAAAATTGCCCGACAATAAGTAGACTTAGACTCTGTCAACTAGGGACCTCAATGAGGATCCTTAGATCGGAAACAAGCATTGTATTCTGGCACATGATTGATTAAGAACTATGACTCATTTATAACGGAGAGCCACAATAGATCTAATAATAATAATAATAGATAATAATAATAAACATATTGCATTACTAATATTTTAAGTAAAAATCTGGTTTTCTGTGTTACTTTGTTTATTCTGATTTTGCACACATAACAAATATTTTATCAATCTCCTCAATTTTCACCCCCAAAAAAGTGCAGAACTGCGATCGTTTTTCGACTACCTGTGACCAATTGCCTATAGAATGTTGCGTAGAGAAAAACTGTCGCATTTGTCCATTGTTTAGCCAAACACAATTTACACAACTCTCGCGGCAATTATCCTGCGCAGTTTGTTATTTTTTGATTACGAGTCTCGCCCCACCCCCCTTGCACCTTAGCAGCCGCCGTGCCAAACCAAATTACATGGCTACAACAAAAGGCCGTAGCAAGTTTAGCTATAATTTATGGGAGCAGCACATAAAAAAGAGCGAAGCAACTACAAAACGGGACTGCTGCCAGCCCATTTCCGTTGCGCAGAAGGCTAATCAAAAAAATTCTAACCCCTCGATGAGCAGGCATAAAAAACAATGAGTAAAACTACGAACCACCCGGCGCGAGACTCTCAACTGAACTCATCCCATCTGTGAGCTGAACTCTCATTCCAATTTGAATTCATCTCGTGCTGGGCTGCTGAGCAGCCGGCTTGTAATCCCAGCTGTAAATATGCCGCTGATCCCGCACCGATCTTAAATCATGTTTCTATTTATGTTGTCACAAGAGATTTGCGTGTTTCGCTCGCATTGCACTCTATGAATCTGCAACTGGCAACTGGCAACTGTAGCCGAGCACAACTTGAGAGAAGTGTTGCTAAGCTGGCTTAAGAACAACACGAGTCGCATTCTTTTAAATCGCCCCTCTCGCCAAATAGTCTTGGCTCTTGGCCATTTCCGGTTCTCAAGGGTTGATTACGTTAGCGCATTCGCGTCATTTTTTTATAGCTACCCTTACCCCGGTCTTTTGGTCCATCGATCATCTATTTTAATTAGCAGCAGCGTGTCGATGGCATTCACAAACTATCAATTTCACTTGGACACCCTTCGCAAATGCTATTTACATAAATCCAAAAGACATGTGACGAATCTGAAGTGCAGTTTCAGTTTCAGTTATCATTTCGCTCTCGATAAATCGCGCTCTCTCTGTTAAGTGGGCGTGGCCGCATACACTTGGAGACAGCAAAGGACACTTATATGTGGTTTATCTCATAGAATTCGTCCCTTTAGTCTGAAGCAGCGGCAGCTGTGAACTGCATTTGATAAATGGCAACCCAATGAAAGATAATCGAGCCAACATCGAGGCACACTCTCAAACTAAAACTCAAACTCAATCATATACAAAAGACACCGGCTTGCACAGGATGTGGCTGTTTGCTGTTAACAACTCTTCTGATATTTATACACTTGCTAAAGAGTATTTTGATTAACTTATGTGGTTTGCAGCCGTAATCTTATATTGAGATTTTTAATTGCTATTATTCCCAAAAATCAACTCATATTCATGACAAATATTTGCTGGCTTATTGTTTGACCTGCATATAAATTCCACATGTAAATATCATTTCTCTATAGCTTTTAACTATTTTTAAATAATTATCAGATTTGGGTTAGGGTATTTAAATAAGAATATTAAAAAAAAAGATTCCCATTTTCCGGGAAATTCTGTTGATGATTCATCACTGCGCGTTTCTCATTCTTGTTTGCTTGTTGTTTTCTTGTACAAAAAGGTGTTCCAAGGATTAGCCTTTCATATCTCCATGTTCAGGGCGATGAGTTTGAAGTTTTGATGAGTGCGTTGCTGCCCGGTTTTCTATGAGATGATGGGGGTCTTAAGCATAATTATTGATTGTATTGTTAGCTGAATGAAATGCATATCGAATGGGTTTTCAATTAATTCTTATTATTATATATCATGTGGTTTTTGTTTATTGTATATGTGTGTGTGTGTGTGTGTGTTTATCTGTGGGTAACCAAATGTTGTTTTGCTTAGCTGCGTCTACAGACTACCCTCTACCCACTCTCTCTTCCTCTCTTCGTCTCTCCTACTCTCATCTCTCTCAATAACTTGTCTCCTGCTGTTACTCTCCTGTTGCTGCTGGAGTCCGTTTTGCTACTGTTATTGCATTTTGTAAAGTAAACATGCCAAGTGCTGCTGTCGCCCATTGCCACCCACAAATTACACACACACACACACGAATATACACCCACAGCTGCACCATATGCAAATATTTACTTTGCGTTGATGAGGCTGATGAACAGGATGAACGCTGCCTGCCGATGCCGATTGAGGCTGACGCTGAGGATGTCCATTGATGAAGCCACTCGCCGCACAAAGGGGGTAAAAGCGTAAAAAGTGCTGCACAAATAATGTCATACGGATGCCTCATTTACTTTGCCAACTCGCCCCTCCCCTCGCCGAGCCAGAAACGCCTACCACCCTGTGGCAACCCCTTGGCAACCTGCTGACTGCGTTTTTTAATACCCTCTTCAACATGCAACTGATCAGAAAACGGGTCGCTCAAAATTGTGTAAATTCAAGCTTACAGTCCTGTGGCCGATATCTTTAAATCTTTTATGAGAATACGGCTGATTCATATTGTAGATGACAAGTTGGAGACAAATGAATGTAAATAAATTATTGTAATCAAATATGAATTTTGTGTTATTTAAAAATGTTGTCAAATTTTCTGTTAACCTTAAGAACTCAATAAATATTTATTTCTTAACATTTACTATAAAACAATCATTAGAAATAAAAATGTATAGCCAGTTACAGGGTAACTCTTAGCTGAGCAGCTTTACTAAAATATTCCAACTTGTTTTTTTTTGCTGCTTCTTTGTCGCTTTGCAGTTTCTCAAACTGCTGTTAGCATAAATTTCAAAATTAAAATCGCAACTGCGACATATGCGCTTGGATGTACCCAAAAGTGGATGGGAGACGGGCTCTAAGCTAAGGGGTTGCTAGCGGTGGGTGGGTGTAGAGCGGTAGAGGGGTTGTGCTCTCAAAAAGTAATTATTTCAAGCAAAGACGGGCGCCAGGGGAACCCAGCCAGTATCTTTGTCCAGATTCTCGATGCGCGCTTTTGTTGCAGCTGTCACTTCATTTTGACATTTCGCTGGCATTAACTCTCCCTCTCTCTCAGAGCTCACCGGTGTGCATCTCTCTATATTAAGCCCTGACTCTCTCTCTCTCTCTCTGTCTCTCTCTACTCTCTCTCTCTCTCTCTCTCTCTCTGTGTATTTCCCATGCTGAACAACAACAATTCTTGTTTACATGCGCAATAATTATAAAATTTACGTTTGTTGCAATTGTTAAATATATCAATGTCATGGCGCTTTTCCCAAACTGCATTGTTCGACACGATAACTCAGTGTTCTCCCCTCTCTCTCTCTGTCTCTGTCTCTCTCTCTCTCTCGTTGGCTCTCTCTATCTGGGTCTCTTCCCTGAGGGGTTGAGTGCAGTGGAAGTTTTTTGTTTCGATTTAATTGCTTGTTAAAGGCGAATTGTGCAGCCATTGCACGTTGAGTTAATGATCCAGGAATGTGCTGACTTGCAATGGCCCGTAAACTGTAAAAGCCAAAGGCAAAGGGGTTGGCTTTGTGAGGGGGAGCGGCGAGTGGGTAGTTTAACTTAAGTGTAATCCAGCAGTTGGCTCTCCTTGATATTTGATTTCTACAGCAGTTTAAGCTCAGGCGAAACTTTCGATTGAAATGCAGCACTCAAAATAAAATATTGGGGATGGGTTTTGGGTTGATTTGTTCTCTAGACAAGACTGTCAGAGACAGAGACTTGTAAGCTGCAGGCTAGTGCAGAAATGCATTGTGCAATGTTGAGCTTTACTGATTCACATGCTCTTTTCAATTTGAGCATAAAGCACTTGCCCTGAAAATATTTTGCCTTTCTTTAAATTTACAACAGTCCACTTTAATTAGACAAAATTTGTAACTATTTTTTGAAACTAAATCTGATAAGACTCAAAATCAATTTGCAGAGTATCAATATTTCGGCATATTTCCCAAAAATGTGTTGCCTTATTTGTTGCATAGGCAAAACATGCAGTCACACACACAATCAATTTGATGTAAAATTTTTTGGAACACAACAATGAAAATGTAGCTTCATTAAATATGAAATTCAAACTAAAAGCAATTGCAGATTGCACTCAAAGCAGTTGAGGAATGGGCATGGGCTGAGACTGGGATTGAGACTGGGATTGAGACGGGGACGACTGCTTCACGCTGTGTGCGACTTACTTAGGATGACATGTCTCTGGGCCTGCTACCAACACTGTATACCCTGCACCCAGCCATCCTCTGTGCTGTTTCTAGAGATATTTCACAATTTTTGCAATTGCTGGGCGAACACACAAAAAGCGGCCAGCAGCCAAAGCGGCGACTTACACACACACACAGATACACAGATACACATATGCAGCTGCAGATGCAGATAGAAATACAGAGACTTGAAGTACTAAATAATTTGGTACCATTGTGTTGACACCACGACAGAGAAAAGCAACTGCAACTGGGATGTGAGTGTATGTGTTCATGATTTCAAATTATTTCTTCATTTTGTGCTAAAATATGCAAAAAGAAAAACAAGAAACTAGCACAAGAAAAACATCGTTGGCATCATTATTAAAAATCCTAGGACAGAGTATTCAAATTTTATAATATCCTTTAGTGAGATTCAATAAAGTGTTTTTCGATTGAATAACTTATGATCTTCTAAATAGTTTGACATATGAGACACGCATTTGAAAATGTAGAGAACTCTAGTAGTAGGACTAACTTGTCAAGTTTGAAATGGATTGTAAACGGTTAGAAAGTTTATAGATATTTTTGAAATGAAGGTATAAAGTTCCATTCTGTTTGAATTATATACTTTTCTTTTACTACAATTGGTAAAGAAATGCAATGCAAATGTAAAGTAAATTTATTCCTTTTAAAATCATAATATAAATTAAATTCAATAATGTTCGTATCACCAAGAAATATAGGGTACTAATTCGTCGATGTTATTTGGTAATTCCATAGTTAATATTTACTTTCTACTTATGTTATTGTTGGCATTGTCGTTGTCTGCATTATTTGCCGTTTGATTCCTACAATTTTTCATCCATGTCTGCATGTTTGCATGCACTGACAAAGGATAATAATAACGATGCCGATCCCGATGCCGATGCTGCTGTTGATGTTGGGGTCTGAGAAGATGATGATGATGATGTTTGCTGGTGTTTGACTGTTAGACTTGGTTGGTGACTTGGTTTTTTTGTGGCAGAGCATGCGAGCATTACAAGCAGCGATGACTATTTGTATGCATTTCCCATTTGGCTCTTGTCATTTAGAATAAACAGCGTAATTGCAAGTTTGTGTGGGCGACACAAAACGCTGGCGACAAATAATCCAAATATACACATATACATAAATATATATATGTATATATATGTGTATACTCGTATATATATCCAGATGTTCATATATCCTCAACACACTTAAGAACTCTCTTGCTTATTTGACTTTCGACTCTAGCTAGCCGGACAGCAGGCATTAATGTCAGCGGCTTGATGATGCAACGACCTTTGACTGGACAGCGTCTTCAAAGAGCGTACCCGGAAAGGCTAGACTCAAGCAAACATGCTACATGCTACATGCAACATCATGCTATAAAATTTATGGCACACGTGTACGTACATACATATATGCGGCACGCGGCACAGTTCCCTCCCTCCCATATCCATAACTATACTATATACTCATAGGCATACCCATACCCATGCCCATTCCTATTCCGACTCCCATTTCCCATTCCCGGAACACATGTGGGCAACAGAGTTCTGCATCTGGATCTGTGGGAGGGCTGTATGTGTATGACATGTTCCAAGTTCCAAGCTCCAAGTTGATCCATGTTTACCTCATAATATTCTTTAAAAAACCCAAAAACCTTTTACTTTATGCCGCAGTTTTACGAGCGAATCGCGCAGATTGTTGTCGCTGTGCCCATTTTCTTTGTATACCCTGTAACTATAAAAATGAGTGGAAGTCGGGTATCTGGAAGATGTGTATAATGAATAACCATATTTTGGAAGGAAAATCAAATGCTGTTTTAAGTTGCATCACATTTTCCATTTATTCTTCTGCTTCACTGTATATTTAAATACTTGAAACCATTTTGAATTTATGTTAGTAGAATTTTTGACAATATTCCTACAAATATTTATAAAAGATATTTAACATTTTATATATCCAAACTTACATTATATTATAGAGCACAAAGGAAAATTTAGTTAACTTATTTAATATAGGTTTTTCAAGATATTTTTGAATTGCTACAGGGCATCTCCAAGTCAAGTCAGTTTTTAATCTGTTCTCTTTTTATATAGCTATTCTTCCGCCGGCATCGGTTGTCAGTTTTTTGAAGCGCCTCTCATTTTAGTTCGGTAATTAAAGTGCAGTTTTGCTGTGAGACATTTATGTGCCGCAGCCGGCGACTTGTTGAGTGATTTGTACTTTTTTGAGGCACTGTATGCGTGTGTGTGTGTGTGTGTGTGTGTGTGTAGGCGTTGCCCCTTGGCAACTATGTAGCGCAGTAATCAAGTTGAAAAATGTCTTTATTTGCAGCATTCACATGCACACACTCTAATACACACTTAAAAGTCAAATTCGTTGAACAAATTTACTTTCAATTGTTTGCAAATTTGATTTGACAAGAGTAGGAGAGGGGTGGAAGCTGCATCAGGAGCAGCTGGTCACCACCATGACGAACATCCGGCTAATGTGACCATTTCATTCCTTACTACTAAGTACTGAGTACCCTCTAGACACCTCTCCCCACCTCACCATGCGTGCAGCTTCAGTTTTTCACAGTTTTCCGTTAGCAATTTGAAGTTGTTGTTTTTGTTTTTCGCACTTGAGCGCATCGCAAAAATGCCGCAAACCCAAAAAATCTATTTCGATTGCGTTTGCGTGTTGGTTGCCCCTATTTCACATGGGTCAGCGACGCGGTCCCGGGGATTACACAAAATAATGACGCATAAATCCGGCAACGGCGAAACGCATTCAATGCTCACTGATTGCTAGCTGCCCGACCAAGGGACTGAGGTGGGTGAGGGTTGTGGGATCGGTGGTGCAGGGTGGTAAATTGTGGTAATAACTATGCAGCTACTTACACAGATCATTGATGTTGACCAACATATCTAGTTGGAGTAGAAGACTAATACACACATAATAAATCAACAAACTCGCGAATCAAAATCGAAAGAAAATTTAAAATTTATCCATTTTCGAGTTTTAGTACATAAGAAGTCAACTAATGAAACTACTATATTATTCACTATTATACCAAGAAAAAGTGTTTGAATAAGTATTATGGATATTTAGACGGGGTGTTTTCTTCAGTTATTTCATTAAATTTAAGCACTTACAATTAAGAGGATTCTGGTATGCATTTGCCGACTTTAGAATCCATAGCATAAACCCATAACCCAACCGAGATTATGTTTTATTTTTGTTCAACTTTTTCTTTTGAATATTCGCAACTGCAGTGGGCTAATTTGGAATTTTAATTCCGTTTATTGCCGCATTGAGAGCGCAGAAGAGCTGCCAAAAGAAAGAAAAAACGAGTCCCGAGAATATGATATGGAATGGATTGAAATGCTCTCTGCTCTGGATAGAAATATGAGTGGCAGCCGCAGACAAGACTAAGGATTCGACGTATATATTTCTGGCAACGTTTGCTGGCTCGGCTGAGCAAATGCTTGCCAAATGCCGCAGCTGCTTTGATGCGCCGCCAGACGCGGAGGCGGGGGGTTGCAGTCTCCCTCCCGCTGGCAAGATATTCCTGGGGAAGGGAGAGGACGTGAAAAACGGGCACGGGAAAAGGGCCACTCGATGCGACAATTGTTGAAATTTAAGAGGACGAAACGCATGTTGCAAAATGTCGCAATTTGCTGGCTGCTCTTGCCGCGTGTGGCACGTGATGTGAAAAATGATGCACACACACACACACACAATCATTGAGTAGCTGCGCCGGTGATCGGATCACAACATAATCTGAGCCACGTTATCACTTTGGTAAACAGCAGTGGAAGCGGCCAGCTCGAATATCAATCAATCACCCCCCTCTCCGCCACCCCCTCTTTCACTCGCGCTCTCTAATCTCAAAGATACTCAACACATTTTGCAAATTGCATGTTGGACTTTGGTGGGAAACGCAACTGTTTTGTGGGGTTGAAAAAGTTGAGGCGACAACAAAAGATCTCGTAAAAAAAAATGAGAAAATTAAAGTAATTTCAAATTGATTCTGTAAAGTCGTGAAGGTTATCAGCACATGACACGCCCTGACCCGATAAGGCAGACTCTTCAAAACGAAAAATAAAATCGAAATACTAAATACTTTGAGCTCATCTTGTCACTTGAAACTGAAGAGCTGGCAACATGTAGCATCAAATTTCAATTGAAGTGGCCCATTAAAATTGGAAAGACCACACATAAATATATCAAAGCAAATGCATTTTGTAGCAACCTTTGGAGTGCAAGCGATAAAGTTGCAATTTTATTATATATATGATTAAAAATACATATTTCGCTTCCGCTCCAATTGTTTAAGAAACGCATATAAACTAGTAAGAAACTAAAACAATTCGTATTCTAAATATGACATCGTACTATAAATCTTCAAATATATCATGCAATCATTTATATTTTTAATTTTCAGAGTATTTTATAATCGGAATAAAAGCTCTTATAAAATTTGATATAAAAGAGTAATCATTGTCTGTCAAGCTAAAATAAAATAAACAAATATTCACAAATATTTTCTATTAAATAATTATGCACAGGCAAAAAGAAATATATGAAATGAAATATTCCAACCGTTTGTCTTGATTCTCAGCTAAAGTAAACAGAGCCAACTCAAGTTGGTGGATTGGAAACCAATTTTCAGTGGTATGCATCACATTGAAATACCCCGAATTGGCAAATTATACAGAGCAAATGGTACTTGTTGATTAGATCGCTTGCGTTTAAGTAGAATTAAGCAAGTATTCAAGTAAGGAAGTCGAGTTCTCTGGCAAATGGATAATAATGTGTGATTTGTTCAGTAAGAATATGTACGACAGATTTTCTTTATAGAACTTGTGCTACAATCGAATGATAATAAACAAGATCGGACGCAATGTGGGAATTCTTATCTACTGCTTGCCAACGAAATGGGGTCAAGTTCGGGCCGACAAATGATGAATCGGAGGAAGGAGAAACACAGTTGCCAAAAGGTCAAACATTAGTTCCGCCCTTATCTCAAATACATCAACCGAAATACAAACACAATGAGACAACGAGCTCATCCCAAATCGGAGCAGCGACAAAGCGCGTCATAAACGCCAGACTCCCAGTCATTCTCACTCTAAGCGACCCTCAGTTAGCTATAAAAAAAAAGAAAAAAACCGAAGCAGAACTCGGCGAATATGAAAAAGCATATAGTTAAATGTGAGCGCATTTCTATGCAATTAAAGGCAAAGACCCTGCAATATAAAAAAATAAATAAATATAAAAAATCAACAAATGATGAGCTCGAAATGTAGCAAATAGTAAATTTCATTTTGTTTCATTTTTTATGGGTAGACAATAAAAGCCACACACGCGGCTGCCTGCTTGCCTGCCTGGCTGGCTGGCTGGCTACCCACAACGATGGGTACCATCATATCTAAAACTGGAGACACTTGACAATGGCGACGTGTGGTCCAGAGTGTCGAGACTTGGGACTTGGATTTGGAATTGGGGATCTGAGTTATGAAACACTTTTGGAGAGAAAGAAAGAAAAAGTCGTGCAATAAATAAAATGCTTCAAAGTGCACTTAAGATAAAAGTGGAAATGAAAAGAAAAAAAAAAACAACAACGGCAGCAAAGCACAATGAAATTTTAATATTCAAAACTCGAAAACTCTACAAAAATGTGGGTCAAGTTGTAGTTCGGCTTCTGAGTTCGTCACGCATTCAAAAATTATAAATTGCAAGTCCGAAGATAGATTCACAAAATTTCCTGGGGTTAGTTTTTGGGTTGCCATTGAATTTGGCATGGCAAATTGAGTTATCAACGTGTTGGGTTTCAATGTCAGACGAAATCGATAAATCGCATAGATAGATATTACTTCCAGGTGATTAGACGAGTATCCATCTCTCACACACCACTGCCCACAAGGTAAATCCCCAGCTTACGCTCAGCATCTAACCTAACCCAGAACCCAAACCAGATACCAAAATCCCGGACGCACTTACGCCTGACTGAGTTTTTCACACGTAACCGGCGCACAGGCAGGCAAATATCAGAAGGCAAATTATTTGGGGTCGAGAGGCGAGAGTTTGGGTCTTGCCAACCAAAAAATAGCTGTCAATGGCCGAAGTTTGTTGGCCACGTTTGCCAAAAAGGTCTTTCTGCCAAAGTGGGACCCACAATAATTTATAATTCAATAAGTTAAAGTTGAATGCAGTCCAACTGCGTTAGCTTATGCCTGCACACAGTAAAAAAAAACTTGTTTACCAATTGATGTGATAATGGAATTTAATTTTATCAATATTTAATGTTATTTTATATTATTTTATTTATTTTTATTTTACACATAAAACTTTCTTATTGTATATATTATTGCTTTCTTTATCGCAATGTCCCCGGAAGAATGAATAAATTTAGATCTCATCACAAAGAAGAATTTTCTCAAATTTTGTATTTTAAATTTAATTTTTGAAACTATTTGACATATGCAACAAAAGTTATCAAGTTAATACCTGAGTTTTTCCAGTGTGTGGAAGATAAGTCAAGGCGCACACGCACATATGTGTTTTGCCCCGGGGGCGCATGCCACACAATTCACCTTGAAGGCAACTCAGAAGCGAAGATTAATTGCTGCATCGCCTTTTGTTGCCGGCACTTATCTTGGCCCCCTCCTTTCTTGCCTCTCCATCTCTCGACCTCAGCCGATTGACTATGTGCGCGATAAGGAATTTTATTCGCTGCCCAGTCCATCAACCGTACCTAACCCGTTTTGCCTTAAAGAGCGAACGCAGGCAGCAGTAATTGCATTTGGTTTGGCATCTCATTTTAGTTACGGTCTGGTAAACTGGGCAACTATGCGACTCGACTCGACTCAACTCAACTCGCCTCTTGATGATGTGGATAACGCGCCTACGAGCTGAGGTGTCGCCAGGGCGATTAGGCAACCAACACCACCAACAACAACAACTATAATAACAATGAGTGCCCACCATGAATCAAAACCAACTTTACTACAAGCACAGCCAGACAAAGATAGAGACTGAAAGAGTGGAAGTGGCTGGGGGGGTTTCACTAAAACTGACTGACTGACTCGATTCGTTAACGCCGCTGACTGTCACGTGATTTTGAATAATGCGGCGCTCATTTGAATTATTGTTGTCGCCACAACGACCCTCGAAAGTGGCCAAAAGGGTTTTGGCCTCTGCTCTCGTCTCGTACCGCTCCCCGCGCCCACCTTTCTTCAGAATTCGAGCAACGGCAATTTGTCAGCCTGTCGCTCATAAAAGTGCCGAGTGATCTAACGATGCTGTTCCATTTGAATATGATAAGAAGAAAAACTAGATGAGCTTGATATTGGGCAGTGGGAAAAGGCTAGAAAGGGAGGCGAAGGGAAGAGGAGCATGTATATCGAAAGTCTGATATAGATGCATAAATCAAGTGCCTTCTGTGTTGAAAATATAATAGACTAATTTTGTATTGGTTAACTTAGCAATAAATACGCTCTTCACTCTGTAATATTGTTCACATGCCTAGGAAATCTGTGACACGCTTAATACAATTCGATAGTCTAATATAATCCTATATTTACCTCATCTTTTGGTTTTCTTAAGTTGCTTAAATCAAACAATATATACTCGTATATTTAGATAACCTTGATTAACATTATAAAATATGATACTTTAGTTTCAATCATTTTTCATTACATTCCAAAATCCATTCAGTTATACTCGTATATCTCAGCTCGAAACTATTTCAATTTCAATTTGCAAGCCATTTTGCTAAGATATCTGGTTTGAAAATCCACTTAACTTCTTGAGTTCGTATTGGATTTCACAGCAATATTATCGATTTTTTCTTTCAATTTGAATGCATTTTCTTAATTACTTATCTCGCATGCTTCGAAATAATTTGTAACCTTTTTGTAACCTTTTGCTAAGCAGTTTCGAATCACATGGTAATTTTTCATTAACCTACTAACACTTGACGATTAAGCGACGCCTTTCTACAGTCACCTGTTCGCTTTGGGATCATAAAATAGATGCATTTTATAATTTGTTTGTATCGCTAGTTGAACGTTACGAGCGGCGCCTCCAATCCAAACACACACGCACACACCGAAGCGAATGAAACGCGCTACTCGAGTTGTGTTTTACGTTATGGGGAAGGGGGGCGTGTATCTCGAATAGAGTGAAAGTAATTTTTGGTATTTGTATAGAGAACGAGAGTGAGAGAGAGAGAGAGCGAGAGAGATATGGAGAGGGAGAGGGATCGAATGCCATTAAGACTGCATTCCTTCAGTGTGGAGCTTGTCAAAGCATTTTGACTGGGTGTTGAAAGCTCTTCGACTGTAAAGAGCACATCCAAGCACTTCACTCCGAATTGCTTAATCCGAGTGGTTCCCCCACCCATCCTCTCATCCCCCCTCCACACACAGTATCTTTGTCTGTCTGTGGCACATTCTTTTATTGTTGCTGCGTTGACGAAAAACGATTAAAATAATTGGCTCGCGACGTCTTGGTTTGTGTAAAAGCCATTTGCATCTGATTTATTGTATTATAAATTGTGCGCATGCCTAAGTAGCTACAAAATTTTTTTTTTTTTTCTTTTTTTTTGTATAAAATTTTAGAAAGTTGTCGTCATCTTGAGAACCCCACTATAGACAATACTTTACATAGTACGCTCGTATTTTATTGAGGGGGCATTCATAAATTATGGCTAATGAGCCGGCGATGGCCACAGACAGCATTTCCACACACACAAAGTTTGTTATATTACCTACAGTTCCTAATCCCTCCATGCTATGAAAATTATAATTGGAAAGGAATGTGCAATGAGGCGTCCAACTAATGCAAAAGTTAATGCTGACATTTATCAACTAGATCTAATATCCATGTGATCTAGAGCTTGATTTCACAACTTGCATTAGGCATGAAATAAAGTATAAGTCAGATTTACTAATTAAAGACAAACCAAGTTACATATACATATATGGACAAAATGCTGGCAATTTATTTATTTTGAATGTGGAAAAACAATCTAAAATTTAAAGACAACAAGTTTTAGCAAAATAAACATCTTAAATGAAATTGAATTAAAAATTGAAAAACAAAAAACATGCAATATCGAATATTATAAAACTAATAGTATTCAAATGTAAAACTATTCAATATTTTTGCAACATTTGGGTAAAGAAAGTTTGGCTAGTACTTAAAAAATCATTTCGGTTAGAGAAAAAGAAGATTTAAACTTTCTACAATATTCAAAATGTAATTTTGATAAATAAAGCAAGCGATATTTGCTCAATTTTGAATATATATTTACAATAAACTTTACAGCTGCGCATTAGAAATATTTTGTTGCACATCAGGACACGTTTCCTTTGCTTTGCATATCTTTAGACACACAAGTCCTCAACTTTCCCCTTTTTGCCTTTTTCCACTCTCCGTGTTTGGCAGCCGCAAACAAATTGTCATCTGCCCATGCAATTTGCGAGCAAACTCTAAAAAAAGATTTCCATCTGATTCGTGGCACACTGTTTCCAAGTGAGAAAACCTTCTTTGTCGATTACTCAGCTCTGCAATTACAAATTGTCGTATCACTCACCGAATGAATCCCTTTTCTTTTATATGCTTGGTTTATTCAGATGACAGTGTAAATTTCCTATCAGTGACAAATATTTACCAACAACTGATCAAAAGCCGAACACCGCCCAAAAGTGCGACAAAGGTGTGCCAAGGGGGATGAAGAGGAGCAGCGGGGATGGGGGTAATTTGGGGTTGGGGGTTGGGACAGCGCGTGCTGCGTTCTGGTTATTAATCAAAAGTATACAATTTTTTAATGATGTTGGCGCACGACATCATATTGTGTTGTTACTGTTGTTGTTGTTGTTGTTGTCATTGCACGGCTGCGATAATATTTGGATTAGTTCAAGTCAATTGCATCTTGGCCAACAGTTGGAAGGCGGCGCGTGTTGCTCTGGCCAAGAAGCAAGACGACGCCTGCAATGAGTCGAATCTAATGTTGCACACGTGTCCAAGCGATGCCTGCACTCCACAGTGGGTGGTGGGTGGTTGGTTGGGTAGCTTTACATATATATATATATATAATATATATGTGTGGCTTTCCGATAGCCGGCCAAGGAAGCATTGTTAAATGTTGTGTTAAGATTAGAAATGGCCAAACGCCACGAAAGCGGCTTATCGAGCGGGTTTTGGTGTAAGGGGTTTTTGGGCTCAGTTTCGGTTTTGGGTTTTTGGAGCTGCCAATATACGTGCGCGGCATGACCAAAAACGATAGCAAAATGTTATGCGGGCGACATTATCGGCAAACAAACTGTACAAGCCCGAAATTTTTTTTTTTTTTTTTTGGCTATGCTCCTGGACTGCCTAATGATGTCGCCAGGAAATTGAATGCCGCAGGTGTTGCCTGCAGCCTTATTCGACTTGTGCCCCATAGTATATGTATATATATGCTCACACTGCGCATAATTTATGACGTTTAATGCTGGCCATATAAAAAAAAAGAAAAGAAAACATGAAATTAAGTAAACCCTGCGCTAAATGCTAAACAAACTTCAGACGCCAGCTTATCAAAAGGTCTGTTTGCTTATGTTTGTAGCGCCTCAGCAAACAAGCGTTGGGATCCAGATAGAAGACAGGGTATTTAACACCTTGAAAACGTTGTGTGTGGCCCTTAATTAAATGCGATAGCAGTGGATAGCGAGGAAACAGCTTATCGGAAAAGGAATCATCTACTTTTAAACAATATCTCGATTAATTAGAAACTAAATTAGTATCAATTATATAGCAAGAAAGGGATCACATTTATTTAGCATTTATAAACAAAAATATGAACAAAATAAATTTAGTTGCAATTGATGCGCTGCAGAAATATGTATAAGAAAACAATAATTGCTTTTCGACCAATTTTCAAAGCATTCCAATTAAAGACACAAACTAAATATATATGAAAGCATTTATACTGCATAATGCTGAACAATTCTTACAAAAGTTACACACCTGATTCAGGAGTTAACCTTTCAACTCTTTTGGGCTGTCAGGTACACATATACGAGTATGTACCCGAAATCACACTAACACGTGTACACACAATCTTAACTGTCCTGTGGGCAAATTGAATGGCAAATTTGTCTGCATGCAGCAGCAAAAAACTTTTTAATTGAAAAACAATTTTTTTGCCATTTCTTGTTCAATTTTTTTGGATTATTTCGAAGCAGCGCTTGAAATGGGTGGTTTTTGGGGGTAGATTCTGCGTGCGCTTTTCGGACAGTTCAAGTTTCATAAATGTTATTGAGTTTCTTTCTGATTTTTTTCTTGTGCTAGTTTTTTTGATTTTACTTGCAATTTGTGTAACTAGTTTCTGTAACTCGTACACAGTGTGGAGTGCTGACAGCGGGTGGTCGGTGTCAGGTTGGTGTCAGGGGTAGGTGGAGGGCAATGGAACGTCGGCTATTTATTGAGTTGACTTCCGTGCGTATGTCGCAATTTCCGGTCTACGGCAAACGAAATAAAAACGTAATTTAATGCTATATGAACCAGAAGGACTCCAGCTAACTAACCGCTGCTGTGCGAGTGGAGCTGATGTTGAAGTGCTGATGGCGGTGCTGATAATCGTGCTGACCCACGCATCACTGCACCGTTAATTGAAATCATAAGATTTGCTACTTTATGCAGCACTTGGCGGGCAGCAATTAAAAGCGTAATGCTTTGAGAGCACCGACAACTTTATTGATATCTATTATAATTTTCACACTTTTCTGTGAATTGTGTGCGACGAGCTTTCATCTTTGAGTCTCGACTTTAAATTCCATTTCGATGCGAGCTTCAGTTCGCATGCAAATGCACTTGGGCATATTAGTCGTTTTCATGAGGCAACATCGATAAGCAGGTCGCATTGAAAGACGCTGACGTTAAGCCACTTTGGGGAATGCGCAGCAATAGGGTTGCTTGGCAAATATGTGGGGATATACTAAATTATATATTACAAAAAAAGTGTGTTTAAATACTATTTTCAAACGCAGCTTCAACTTGAAATTATAATGCGCTGAAGTCAATACTGTTAGCATAATTTTAAACAATTTCTTAAAGAAATTAATATTGTCTTTCAATCAATTTAAAGTTCATCATTAGACAAATTTCTATAAGATATTGTTGATTAAAACTTGTATTATTATAATGCGTTGCAACGAATTTCTCTTGCACAATTAATAACTAGCTGAATTGAAAACTTTTTGACCCATCCTCGCTAAGCACAGCTGAGCAATTGCTAGCATGCGCACCACCTGCCGCTGAGCCACTCACTGAGCCACTGAGCCACTGAGCTACTAAAGTCACTTGGTTTATGGCGCCGTGAAACTGCGGGCGCTCCATTTGCACATCTCGATGCGGGTTAAGCTCTAACTCTCCGTTCCACCCGCTTCGCCCCGTTGTCTCAGTCTCTTTCTCTCTCGGTGGGCATTAACATTAAAGCGGATCACTCATTGGAGTGGACTGCAGGCTTATAGTCGGCTGCCTCTCACTCAAATGGCTAAAGATAAGCAGCCGCAGACGCAGCCAAACCCGAATCGAACCAAGCCAAACCGAACCGAACCGTTGCCAACGGGTTCAACAAACTAAACAATGGACCAGTCCAATGGCAGCGACTTAATTGAATTACCATCGCGAGCAGAGAGATGCACTCTGGCTGCTCATCGAATGCCAATGAATTATCCCAGACGGATCATGTGAATTTGTTGAAAAGTCATCCAATTGCTGCTGACACATTAGCGCATAATTTGCCAACAACAGCTGCTACTTTTACTAACACTCCCCACTCTCGTGGACCACTCCTCCACCTCCAGCTGCCGTCTCGCCTCTGACTCTGTCTGCACTCTTAATTAACCGCTTCGGTTAGAACAGAAATTAACTCGATTGCACGTTAATTATGAACTCAATGTGCGTTTAATGAACTCAATGTCAGTGTGATGTGTGGGTGTGTGTGTGTCTGAGTGTGTGTGCGTACGTGGGTGTGTGCGGAGATTTTTCTATGCTCTGCCAACAACAACTGGTCAGCTGTGGTCATCATAAGCAGCAAGCGAGCAGAGATCAGCGATCAGTCTGCTTATCTGACTTTGGGGTCATTGACTAATTTATTCGAATTGGTCTCAATATAATTCAGTATAATTACCCAGCTCGAATTCTTAAGATCAAAATCAGATATTTATCAACATATAGATTCGACAAATCACCGAATTGCTTGTCATCGTAATTTAAGCCGAAGAAACACATAAATATATTTATGTCGTTGATAGAATGAACATTTTTAACATAAACGAACTTTTAAGGAAGCTTTAAGCTACTGCTAGTAAAAGTAGTTTGCTTTATTTTAGTTACAGAAATTTTAACTTAAAAGTCAACGAAAACACTAATATAAAAAATATAAATATTCTTCTTTATTGGAACAGTGAGAAAATTGACATAGGAAGAATAGTTTAAATATCCACTTCAGAAACTATTGAAAGTATTGCTTATTATCTATCTAACTTTGTTATATATGTATATATTTTATCTATCCATAACCGCTTAACTTTTGCATCCTGTGGCTCGGCCATTCATCTCCTTTAAATGCATTCGTGGGGCACTCGAATCGTGGCACGCGTTCGATTCTGGCACGGCCCATTGAGTGTGCAAATAAATGCGCTTAATTAATTGCATTTTTGCACTTTCGAGTGGTGCCGCAAACTCCTGCAGAAGCCCCTCTCAGCGCCTACCAATCGATGATGATGCAGGGAGCAGCGCATGGAAGTTGACTTCAAATATGCATCAATAAACTCAATTAAACGTAAACGAGAAGTGCTTCAAATCAAATGCACAGCAGCTGCAAGTTGAGCAGCGACTCCTCCGCTTTTTATTGAGGGGGAGTAGATGATAATGATGAAGCAGTTTTCATACTTACTTTTCATATAAATAATAAAATTGGGGTCTAACTTTGGTATTGGGCATGAGAGGCAGTGAGATAAAGTATTTATTATAATATTTAGGATTACTTTTTAATATTTGAAATCACTTAAGCAACCTTTAAATGAAAATTTATATTTTTTTATTAGAGTATATCAAAGTCGAAGTTTTTCAATAGACTGTAAAAGTGCATAGGGTATAGTTATTTTATCATACTCAACTTGTTCAGCTTTGGCATGCTTCCTTTTTTATATTTTCTTTCCGCTCAGGTCTTGGCTGATAGCAGGGCATTAGTTGGTTGTCATGGACATGTAGGAAGCTGGGGATTTGCCAAAGGCAAGATAAACTGAGGTGCAAGTGGCAAGGGGTACTCGTGTCTGTTATGGGCGTTGGTGGGCGGGCGTCTTAACTTGTTTGGCCTTAGCAGCCGCATCTTTCTTCTGGCCTTTAAACACCTTTAGTTTATGTGGCACAAGCGCATCTCTCAACGGTGGCGCAGATACATTTGTTATAGTACAACATTTGGACATGGAATCAAACCCAAATTCAAAAGCAAAAAGAAAAAATGAAAAAAGAAAGCCCGTCTAAGTTTGAGTGTTGATTGAGTGAGGGAGGATCATGGGCAAGGGCAAGGGGTGGAAGAGGCGGGGTATATAGCGCCATAAAATTAGCTAAAAGCAAACAAATAAAAACATCAAATAAATAAATCAGTTTGAAACGAGACTCTTCTTTGCACTATATTTCCCTTCAACTCTTTGCCGGTATTTTGGTTTTCGGTTTTCGTTGTTCGGTCTTCGGTTTTCATTTTCATTTTCATTCTCATTTAGTTTGAGTTTCACTTTGAAATGCAAACCAAGAAACGTGGCGCATCCGCTAATTATCCCCAGCTAGCACATATTGCCGAACTACCCCCCGCAAGTGTGCCATGTATGTAAACAATTCTTGAAATTGTACCAAAAGTATTTTCTAAAAGTAACTTTAAACCTTTTACGCCAGAGCGAGGCAGATTCCTAGTGCGAGAGTGAAAGGCAGACACATGTAGAAAATTTCATTCAATGCCTTTGACTGATGCGTTCGGGCAGCTGCTTAGCCGGTTGGGAATATTCAAGGGGGGGATTTACAGATCAAAGTGTTCGCTTTTTTCTTCTTGTTGGTTTTATTTTATTTTTTTTTTTTTGGTTTTCGTTTTTGCTTTTTTGACAGAAACAAACATTGGCCTGCGTTTTATTTACATTGGCTTCCGGTTGAGTTTGGTTTTCTGGTTTTTCAGTATTTTCGGCATTTCATTTGTTGTTCTAGCAAAATAAAAAGCGAAAAATATGTTCAAGCCTTTGACTGCAATCGTAAACAATCAAAAAAACCAAAAAAAAAAAAGTCAACTAACAATGCAATTACTAACTGAAAATATTTTGAGTAGACAACTTCAAAGGGCAACAAATGGAAATGATATCATTGACATAGTTCAACGATACGATCTCTGACCAGTATTTGGGGCTTCCTTTATTTTCCTACATCGCAACTCAAGGCAGCTTTGAAAATTGTGTTCTTTAAACTTTAAGCTCACGACTGCGTCATTTGTTCAATTTCTTATTGCATTCACGTTCCCGTCATTCCCCATACACATTGCCTTCCCGTATTATCTGCAACGTTTATCGAAAAGCCATAAAGTTTTCATTATTACGCATTTACCGTTGCCTCTCGTTTAATTACATTTCATATTAAACCCGAAAAAGGGCCACAGCCAAAACAAAAACCCCGAACCCGAACCCGAACCCAAATCCGAAACTCGTACCCCAAGCCCCAAAAAAAAAAACAAAAGCCAACAAAAGGGCCAAAGAAGTCGCAGAGCTTCATTTCTGAATCACGTGCCATGCGCAACGTTCTAAATTTCAATTGAATTCAATTTAATTAGCCGAAAGCGTAAGAAAAATACCAACCAGCCAAACAAACGCTTCGAGCCAACTTTATTATGCTTCGTGTACTTGTGTATATGCCCGGCTAATGCTAATTTGTATGCATCGATGCCAAACGGCCAAAGTTCTTGTGCAGGCGTGGACAATAATGAAACTGACATAATTTGCATTTAATAGTTTCTGCATTTGCATATCTGGGGTCGTGTGCCATGAGCTATTTGAAAGAAAAAAAACCAACCAAAAATTACTGGGATTGACCAAGTTTGCAAGTAGAGTTAAGATTATATTTATAATCCTATGCTGAAGCTAGCCAAGTGTATTGCGTCGAATTACGTTAATTCATTAAAAAGCTTTCTGATTGAGAAAGATTTAAGGACAAAATAAGTTTAGATAAGCAACTTGTAGAATAAACTGATTTGGTAGATAAATATCGATAAGATGTCTGACCAAATCTGTTTTTGAAATTCGGTTTTCATTCAATTAATCAGTCGGCTTAAGGTGCTTGATTCTTATGCTAGATATCAGCTTCATGATTTGCACATATTTATAAAATAATCTGCCATACCACATTATCGAAAACTTGGTCAAAACCTTACTCTTACTTGGCCGGAACTATTGTTCGTGCGAATAACTCTTCTCATTTCTGTCAATATGCGGACTGACCAACAATGGCGGCTGGCCAAAAAGGCCGCAATTAGCAAAGCAAATGATCAGCTTTGGCAGCAGGGTCTAGGATATTTAATTTACAGCCATAATTTGATTAGAGCAACAATGACTGTGCCACTTTATCACACCCGCACACCCAGCACACTCATTCGATGGCACTCATACCACTTTACTCTTAAGCGGCTGTTTGGAAATTCAATCAGAGTTGCAATAGAATTTGCAATCCTGAGCCTGCGTTCTATGTCCTGTGTCCTGTGCTCCGCTGCGATATGCGGATGTGCGGATGTGCGGCGGGCTTATCAACGGTATACGCATTTCAAAGCAAACACTTTAGGCAGATTTATGCACACACAGACACATACATATATATACATATATATATATATATATAGATATAGAGAGAGACAAAGTTTATCTTTCGCTTTGTATAGCGCCATTTTCAAGGACAATTCAGCTATACAACATTTCGAAAGGCTGCCAGGATACAGACCCCGTTTCCGTGGCCATATGCATATTTATTAATTCGTGTATCTGTACATGTATTTGTATCTATGTATCTATGTATTTGTATTTGAACTTGTATTTGTGTTCGCATTCGTATTTACACGCTGCTAACATATTCATAGACAATTGGCAAATGTAATTAAATACGTTTACAAAAGCCTTTGCCAACTCGGGCGATACGTTTGGAGTTCGGTTCGGGCTTTTGGGGTTTTGGGCTCCGTTTGTTTTGTGGATTGCTGTTGGTTGGTTGCTCCGCCTGCAGACTGCTTGATTTTGCCGTTAACAATGCCAATTGATGTTAAATATGAGTCTTGTTAAGAGACCCAAAAGCTTATTAAGGTTGCAACACACTCGTTCAGCCATTTAATTCATGTTACAATTACAATTCATTTACGTTAGTTGCCAATTTATGTGCTCCAGTTTATTTAACAGATACAAATTATCAGAGTTCGATAGGCAAAATGCCTATTAAGACGAATAAACATTTTCAATAGGCAGTTTGACTATTGTTTAGAGAGCTTTAAGTGCTCTTAAATTTCATTTAATTTCATTGTCAGCTAAGACTTGAAATCGGTGATATTTTTCTTTGTTTAAATCCTTGCTGAAACTCTTTTATATATTTATGGGCATCGCCCCTCCTAAACCTCCTTTTGCCAGTTTAATCTCAAGACTATCCCATCTGCTGCTTCTCACATAACAAGTGTATCGTTGAGATTCTCATGGCAAATGTCCCCAGCTAAGTTTTATTAGAAAGCAAAACTTTCTTTCCAGCGATTTTTTTATTTATTTTTTTATTTTAGCTTCTTTTTGTTGCCCAGCTGAGCCTGGAAAATCAAATGGCATAAAAGTTGCCTCTCCATTGCCATTGGCGGCACCCAATAACAATGGGGTTGACAGTGGTACCAGGTCTTATGAGATTAGCAAACGTTAAGCGGATTGTAAATTTATAAATAGCATCAAATGTTATTGTAGTTGCTTTGAAATGTCATTAGACTTGAGTTCTTTCTTTGTATACTCCATGTGGCTGAGTGTGTGTGTGCCACACATTCACACATTGGAAATAGAACTTCGACTCAAAAGCCTTTTTTGGGTTGCTCTACAGCGGGGGTGGTGCAGATGGTATTGGTGGTGGTTAGTTTGCCGGTGTGGGTTTGTGCCTTACATTTGTCAACTTGTCATCCGTCTCCTTGACAATGGACGACTGCTCGTCGCGTCTTAGCAATTAGTTAATGTCAAACAGCATTGGGTACAATGACGTTAGCTGAAAGTAACAATTAAATTTTAGTTAAGAGGCAACAGTCAAAAAAAAAAATAAAAAATAGAGTCTGATTGTAGACAGTTAATCAAGCTTTTGGTGCTTTAGTGCTCAGCAATAAATTCAAGTAATTTATCTAGTAAAAATGCATTAGCTGCAAGTGAGCTTCACTGAATGCTGTTAATGAGATTAAACTCGCGTCAGCTTTTAAGTCTACTTGATATTAAGCTAACTTACCATTTTTATGTTACATGTTTTGAGTTGCTTTTGGCAAGTTTTATACATATATTTTGAATCCAATTAAAGACTTATGATAAGTCCAAAATCTATAATCTATTAATTAACTTTATTAAGAGCCAGACTGAGGATTTACTTAAGATGAACAGCTCTTACTTGTCTTATATAATAAGGCAAGAAAATAAATATTTTTATTTAGCTTAGTAAGAATTATTGTTTATATAATGATAAGCGATCTGCGAAGCCTTTATCAATATTTTTGCTTAATTATTGATTACAATCAGTGGCTGCATAATTGTTGTTAAAACTGATTTACTAACATGTTGCTCGGCTGCTTAAGATTAATCCAGCCATTTACAGCTGGTGTAAAGGGTAGGGGATCTCTGTCGAATCCTAATGAATGGAGCCAGCTTTGGAGATGGCACAACTTAATCAGCGCACAAGAAAAGGTCAAGTACGAGTCCCTCGCTAATTTGTTGTCTCCCTGCGCACGTGTGTGTAAGTGTGGGTGTGTGTGTGTATATGCGAGACATTGTCAAGTGTTGTGCCTTTGTCACGTAGCAAAAACTTGACTACAACTTGCAGCACTCGTACGGTTTGGCGGCTAATGAGACCAACAGCCGGCGGCCAAAAGCCCAGACCGACCCCAACTACAGCTTCAGCAACAGCTTCAGCTACAGATTCAGCTACAGCTCCAGTTTGGGTTTTGTCGGCAGCTGCACGAGCTAAAGGCAATTGGGGCATGAGGCAAGGCGGCATATAGCATAGGGCGGATGCGGCAATTTCAGCCTGAAATCGATATGGCATCAAAGCGAAGGCACATTTATGCCATTACATGCAGCTTGTACACTGTGCAAAGTTCCATTCCATCATTAAATATAAATAAATTCGTATGAGTTAATTAACTTCGTATTAACATATAACAGTTGAAATATAATTATACTTACTTGTATACCAAGATAAATCCTTTTGATATTGTAATATTCTTAGTTGGTGGTACGCTTATCCCAGTCGAAGAGCTCAGCTCAACAAATGAATCTGGCATCGATAACCAATTTTATTTATTACAAATGCTAACAAAAGTGAAATGTTTTTTTTTAATCAAAGTATTCCAAATTTGTCTCACTCACAAACGTCACAAATATTTGGATATTCGAGCTGGCATTTTCAATTGTTCTAAATAAACAGCAAGAGGTAGTATACAAATGAAGCTGAAATTGTTTACTGTGTACTGTTGAGGTCGCTGTGGTAGCTCGATGTAGGAGAGATGCCCCCAGCTACGTAGTCTGATATATTTTTATTATGCTAAAATAATCGGCATAGACAGCGGATTTCGCGTTTTCGGTTAGCTTAGCAACCAAAAATTATCTGAGAGATGCATCTGAATATTGCAAACAAAAGATAAAAGCCAAATGCAACGACAACACCGCACCATTTGCTGCTCGCAACCCCACTACCCCCACCCCCTGCACCACTTCTGATAGTTATTGTTGTTGCTGTTGTTGTTAGTAGTTGGTACAACGGCTGCTGCTCCGTGTGCCTTTCGCTTGCAGCCACGCAAAAGGTGATTTATTTGAACATGGTTATCAACTTAGTAGAATAACAGGAGCAGAAAGCGCCGCACCGCACCAACAGCAACAACATACTGTGCTGTGCGGCTGCCCACTCCACTCCTCTTCCCAAAAAAAGAAAGAAAAAACACAATGAAGAACAAACAATGCAACGCGCTCGCAACTTGAACTTGTGGCTAGAAAGTGCAGAGCCCGTAAGATACGATTGCATTTACATGCATCCGTATCGGTATCAGAGCGCCTGCATCGGGGCGTGTGTGTGTCCATAGGCCCCGCCTTCCCCTTTGCCCACCGCCTTGCCATTCCTCTCTCATCACTGACTCCCCCCATCTGTCGCTGTGTGCGCGCCCAAGACACACACCCACAGCTGCATGAGGCACGAACCCGCGACTGCGACGGCGACGGCGACTGCAACTTTAGCAATGCATCTGAGTTGGATTCAAAGTTGTGGTCGGAGACTGGGCTTTTGGGTTGGGGTTTGACTGTGGCACTGGCATACAATTTGGCCGGCAGCGAAATTTATTTGAAATCAATGCTTCTTGTTGCATTCTTCAGTTGCTCTGTGGCTCAAAAGATTTTCTTTATTTTTTTTACCTATTGACTGTTGTTGCACCAGCAGCAGCAGCAGCAGCAGCAGCAGTTACAGCAAATAGTTGCAACTGCAGTTGCGCTACATCTGAAACCGTGTGGCGTATTGGTTAATCCAGTAAATAGATACAAGATACAACTATATATATAGTCTCAAATAACATTTGCATTTAAATCAGGAGCATTTTGCTTATCTTAAATTGGTTCATTAAATGCAATTTTTTATAATGTTTTATTTTATAAAAATCTTTTTTATCATAATTGATATGTAATTAAATATTTTTAATTTAAAAATATGTATTAAGTACTTACCCTTTTTCCCCTAAAACTTAATTTATTATACATTTAATAAGTATTTAGACTATTTTCCTTAAAGTTATCAAAAATTCAATTTTTAAATGAATTATTGTAACTTTTTACTCAAGTTTGTATAGATTTTCAATAGTTGCTTTTATTATATCTTATATAAACCAGTAGTTTCAAAATATATCTTTTTGAAATGTTTCTTAAACAAAAATGTCATTTCCCCAGTTATTATTACAAATTTTCCACATTAATGCACAGCCTTCGTTTACATTTTCAGAAGAAAAATATATTTTTTGAATTCTTACCTTTTTTGTTGAACTCAGCCAAACCAGCAAAGCCGGCTAAAAAGAAAATGTGTTACACTTGGCATTTAGAGGCGATGTGGACAATTGCACTGCAGGCAGCGCAGAGAAAGACAATAATTGAATCGCACATACATATATGCATATATAGTATATATATTAATATATATGTATATAGTATAGTTAGATCTTGTGTTGGTATTTATTATGCATTTCTTTATGATGATTTCAAGCGGCAGCTGATTTAATGTGCATGTTTAGCTTTTTCTCTCGCCGCAACGGTCACGAGTTTTGGGGGCAATGTTAACACCGGCGCGGTTTTTTTTTTTGGGCCATGGATAAAGCTCCGAATCGCAATACATAGTAATATTTGACCATTAAAATGCAGTTGTTGCCACAGTCCATGGGAATTGATAATGAAAGCAAACGGTAAATGGATGCGATTGCAACTGCAACTGCAACAAGTTGCCAGCTGGTTAAGTGAAATCGATACATTTCAGAACTTCAGGCAGTTGAAGTAGCTCTTTGAGAGTCTCCGACTTCGACTTCGACTTCGACTTCGACTTCGACTCCGACTCCGACTCCAATTCTGAATCCGACTTTGACTTTGACTTGGTAAAGCAAACAACGAAGTGCTGGACACAGTCGCACGTCAAATGGATTTCGTTGAGTTTATTGAATGCCAGACCTTAGGCTTTTGGCTTTGGCTTTGGCTACGCTTTTGATTTTGATTTTCATTTTGTTTGCCTGTCCAAAAAAAAAAAAAAAATACCCACAAACCTCAAACTCAAAAGTCAGGCGACGACCACCTTGAAGCTGCACAGAGTCCCAGTAGTTCAAGCTGGAGCTCGATTGCTGTCAGGCAAATACGGAAAAACACAAATAAAAACGCCACACTTTGAAAAAAAATAAAAATAAAAAATATATACGCCCCAAAATCTAGAGAAAATTTAATTTAACATACCACAGGTGTCATTTCTAAGTTTCTAGTTCGTTTTGCATTGATGCTAAATGTTGGGATGCATCATCTATAAAAAGAAACAATAGCAAAATTCATATTGTTCTTGGTATTAAGTGGAAACTTTTTACATATCTGAAAAAGCATGATGATTTCCGTTAATTTGTCTTAAGTGTATTAATATTGAACACAGCTTAAATAATTTTTCTGACTACACTCAAATTTTGGTCAACATTTTTAATTTCGCTTACGATAAAAATTAATTTATGGAATTATTTAAGTCAAGAGAAATATCTCATTTAACTGAGTTCAATTGTATGTATATATAGCACATATTTTCTGCGAGTGCACTCAAAGTTTGCTCAAAATTGTGATTTCCAAAACAGAGTTTACGCTTTCCCAAACAACAATAAATAGAATTGTTTAAGCCAATAGGCAGAGCATCCCTGCCATCGTCAATCGTCGTTCTTCGCTCGGCTGTTAAAGTGTGAAATGCCATTGCCTTAGTATTTACCTATGCATTTAGAGGCCGCTTAGCTGCTCAGCTCTTTGCTTTTTGGCCATTATTATGAGTCGACGACGCCGAAGTCGGCGGCGGCGGCGGCGACAACGCTTTGATTAATGCCAAACTGCGCACAATTCACAGGATCTTCGGCGCAGGTTTTTTTTTCGGTGCGCGATTCACACATTATTCATGTGCATTGTTCCGCGCATCGCAAAATAAACAAAATCTAGACCCGGGAATCTGCAATCATTCTTTAGGTTCCAGCGCTACCAATCCGCATACCCTGCCAGCCAGGCAGCCAGTCAGCCTATTCCTCCCTGCCGCTCGCCCTCTGATCTGCTCTTTTCGCGGCTCTGTGCAAATTCAATGGTTCTTTGCATACATTTGCGTTTAGCCAGCCATGCGTAGCCAGAAAGGCCGCAATACACACTAAGTACATTTAACCGAAACGAGATCGAACCATCAAAATCGACAGCACAACGACTGATGAATGCTCTCTTTTCCGCCAGCTTCTAGTATACAACCTTAGCCAAGATACTACTGCGAATTGCAAACGCAAAAAGAAATATCTAGTGTAAAAACAAAATTTAAAACAAGTGCTGAAAGTTGATTAAACAGCAACGTCTGCAGAATTATTCCATTCCATAATAAAAACACTGCAGATCTGCAAAAAAACTGCTAAAAGAAAATATTTGTTAAAAAGGACTTGCAGTAAAATGGTTCCGATACTTATTATACATTTACGTTACTAAGAAGCGATCAGCTTGAAATTTGCTCTAATCACAAGTTTGGATTTTCACCGAAGAAGATTTTTGTTTTTCTTGTCTCAATGGTTATAGGTGTTTGCTTTAGTAAAATTCTACCTGCAAAAGTTTGTGCATAGCTCCACTTTTGAGACTTTCTGCAGACAAACCTCATCGTTTAGTCAATAAACTCTTTTTATGCGCTGCAACTCTATCCAAAGGCAGCCTAGCAAAAGGCAAAAGAATTGCAAGAGTCTCGCGCAAGTTGCAAGTCGCCAGCGGCAGTGCAACAATAACAACAACAATGGTGAGCAACAATGGCCATTGAGTTGGTGCTGCTGCTGCTGCTGTTGCTATTGTTGTTGTTGCTGCTGTTGCAGCCTGCCCAAAAACAAAGGCCAAATAACAACAAAGCGCGCAGCAGCAGCAGCAACAGCAACAGCAAAAAAAAAGAAACGACGAGAAATATGTATATCAGATTTAAAATAAATGTAACTGCGCGGCTCATTATGCTGAGCTTACACACGGACTGCCAACAGTTGCCTCCCCACCCCCCCACTTCCACCCCGTTTCTCCCCCTCTCTCTCTCTTTTAGCCAGGCCAAATGGAGCTGCGCATGCTCAACAGTTTGGTGCACTTAATGGCCAGGGCAATCAGTGGCTGCCCCTAAAACCTGCTCCCAGTCTGTCTCCCAGTCTGTCTCTCAGTCTGTCTGTCTGTCTGTCTGCCTGTCTGTCTCTAGTGGAGTGTAGAGTGCTCAACATGCTGGCTAGTTAGCTGCAGGTAAAACAAGCAGACGCTGAAGACACAAAAAAAAGGGAGCCTATCATAGCAAACGCATTTCTTATTCGCATTTAAATAAACATTTTTCTCAAAAGGAACGCGCATTGTTCGCCAACTGCAACTGCAACTCTGGCCAAAGCCAGCGATCTTGGGCCAAGTGGCATGTGCAACAACAACAACAACAACAGCTCAACTTTCACTCCACTTCAGAACACTAGGCAAATGTGTCTTGTGTTTGGTGAGGCACGTGCAGCTACTTTTTGCCCCCTTCCTGTCCCTGCCCCTGCCCCAGCCCCAATCTCTACCTTTCATTTTTGCATGCTCATTTCATATTTTTGCCATGCTTCGCTCGCTTTGGCCAAGACGCCGGCCAAAACAACTTAATCGATTAACGTTCATTTGCAATTTGTTATCGAGTGGCGCGCATCTATGCAACGTGTGCTGTGCACAAATTTGTTGCAACGATTAGCTGGCAACAAAATATTGTAATGCCATTCGCTTATTAATTACCCACGATAACAGCCACTGAGTGATGCATTTGTTAGTGCCCCTTTTCCCCCACTAACCGCAACCGCGCCTAAAACGAAGAAAAAGAAGATGTGTACCACTTCTGGTGGCAGCAACTTGCACGGGCATCTCAGGCGGCATTCTTCACTGTCTGTTGCCAATTATGATAGAATTTTTGAAATTATTAACCGTGGCGGGAGACAAGTTTTTCAGTCTGTTGCCTGGCGGCATATTTTGTCACTCCTTTGAATGAGAATACTTTTCAAATGTCGCACATTTTTTGTTAATAATAAAAAATAATCTAAAGGCAATCGGGCAATCTCAAAGGACAGAAACAAAACAAAAAAATAATGCCATAAATTCTTCACAGCCGAACTTCTTACTGATTGTAGATAAAACTTGGATGGGCCAAGAATCTGTTTCATTAAAGATACAATTAAATTCATGCGTAGAATATTTAATTTTAATTTGAAAATATAAAATTTTACTTTGTGTAATATTTATACCGCCCTGAAGAACATATTTGAGTATATAAGAAATTAAAAATCACGCTGCAAGAAGTGTTTAAGTAAACTTTATTTAATTTTAAATTGCAATTAAAACACAGAAAAATGGCTTTTGGAAAGAGAAGAAAAAGTGGCAATAAAAATAAACCTGTGCTTTCATTGTTTAAATATATAAGAGTATATGGGTACAGGGTATCCCGCAGTGGGAAATTCTCTAGAGACTACCCCATTTGAACTAATGAATCATTAACTGACAATTGCGCTGACAAATTCCACTGTATAAGAAAATGCAGTATTGAAATTCAATAAATTCCGCGGCGCGCCTGCTTCAGTTGAGAAAGGATCAAACCGTAAGGGGTTAGGTGGGGGAAGGGAGGAGGGCAGCTGTAATGTGGGCAGGTTGTTGCATAGCCTGTGGCAACATAGACTGAGAGACGTGCCGACGTTGCAACTGCAACCGTTGCACATTTTCATGCTACATATTTATGTTATTTTAATGTTTCTCTTGCATTTGCATAAAAACTCGTTGGCTCCGTTGCCAGTGTTAAGCTCCTTTGTTGCAGAAACCCATTCTCTATTTCCCCTCTCTCCCTCTATTTCTCTCTCTCTCTCTCTCTCTCTCTCTCTATCTCTAACCCTCTCTCTGTGTCTCTCTTGATATCTACATTTTTTTAGCTCAGGTATTTTTCATGTAGGTTGCACTGTGCCTGAAAAAAATTAAAGCTTACAATTGGTAATTGGTTTTTGTTTGGGGTTTTGGTTTGTGGTCTCGGATTTGGTTGAATGAAGCAATCAGCACCATGTGTGGCAGCGATAAATAATTACTGCTGTCCCTTTCTGGCAACTGCTGCCAATAAATTGCACCAAATGAGCATTTAGCATTTTTAACGCCTCTTGGCTTAAACCCCGTCATCGATAAGGCGACACGCAATGCCTCAAAAACCCGACCTGAAACTCAATTCTCGGCTACGAATTCAGACTCAGACTCTGGTTGTTGCATGTGCCAGCCATGTGAGGCACGTGAGCAGAAAACTTTTGACACGCCATATCCACTTGCCCCCTCCCTTTGTTGGCAACCATAAACATACAACATTTAGCAAAAAATGAGTTTTAATTAAATTCCTTGTGATATTTATTTGATAGCATTTGGTTAATTGAATGCAATTTATTTGAACGCTAAGTATTGCTAAGCAGAGAATTGAATTTATTTAAGATTTGTTTATTAGTTAATACTATTGATTTAGTGATAATAGTAATATTAAAAATAAAATAATTGAAACAGTCTAAAATCATTTCATTGGCAATTTCAAATCATGTTGCTATATTTTTGAAGCTAAACATTTTTAAACTGCTATTCTCTTTTCTCCCTCTCTCTCCATCAACTCATTCTTTTACAGTGCATGCAACAGTGTGTCTGGCTGGTCTGCCCTAAGGACATGTTGCTGACTGTGAGTCTGTGAGCACAACTGCTATCATCATTATCACGCATGCACATGACAGTTCTGTCGCTGCCTCTGCATCTGCCTCTGTCGCTGTCGCTGTGTGTCATTAGGCGCTTTGCACTCGACTTTGGCCTGCTGTTTGTCACCTCGTTCAAGTGTCCAGCCTCTAATGAAGTCAACTGCCTACCTGTGCAGTCATTACACTGCACTACTCAACGCTACACTGCACTACACTCGAGTTATCGGCCCACGGTCATGTGCATTTCTCTGTCCAGGTTCGTTACACGAACTGCCCCCAAAAACCCGAAGTCTGTGCGCAACTTCGGCTTGTGGAACTTGTTTGCTCGGTTCGGCCGTTCGTTTCACTGGCAGCTGTGTCTGTTTCGTTATCATTTCGTTTCGCTTGGCACGTGTTTCGACTAATGTTTAGCAACATTTTGAGCTGCCAACAGGTTTTGGGCAACAGCAACACAACAGCTGACTGTTGAGGCCGAATGGGTTAACAGCTTGTAGAGTAATATAAAAAATGTGTTAAAAGGTTTTCAGTTTTGGAATGAATTGTGCAATTTATATTATTATGTGTGAATGAATGCTAAATTGCTTATAATAGATAATATAACTAAATGAATTATGAATGTTATTGAAATGCATATAAAAGAAATTAACAGCTTTGAAAATCTTACTCATACAAAAGCTTACATAAATAGTCAAATATATCTTGAGTTTCCCTATTCAAAATAAGTAAAGAAATTAATAAGTAAATTCACTTTCAAAATGCTGAACTTATCTCTCAAGCTAATGAATCAATTTAACAGCCAGCTAACAGAAATCTTTCATTTGTTTATTTAAAATAAGTAATCAAATAAATAAATAAATTCACTTTTAAAATGCACAATTCATCTCTTAAGCCTACCAATCAATTTTCATAATAATTCTATCAAACTAAACTAATATCGTGTTTAATTTACCCACTCTGTCTGCCTCAAATCTTCTGAAGCTCTGAGTAAATGGATCAGGGTAAAGAAATCTTGGCTCTGTGTAACAATAGCTGTAAGCAGTTTAAACACCAATCGGATGAGTTCTGCTCAGCTCTTCTCAGTGTTCTATTTAACCTCAAGAGTGCTTTCGAAGAGTTCATGCACAAGTTATTTTTTTTGATTACTTCATTAAGAGGACAACGGCAACTGCTGATAATAATAATTATGCTTTGCCATAACTTGAATTTAGTTTTGTGCCAACTCATTGCAATGCCACCCACGGCAAATTCTCATCAGAATATTTTAGGGAGAGTACACACTATATATGTATGTACACACTATATGTACATATGTTGATATTGTTTATTATATTGCCAAAGCCAAACAACTCACGATATTCTAATTAAAACAGACCGTACCACAAACATCATCATCATCGCTATGATCATCTAGAGTCGCTTTGCGGTGTGTGAACTTCAATTCGATGAATTTACATTGAAGCATGATGCAGCATTTTCTCTACTCTTTTTCCTCGTTTTCCTCGTTTTTTATTTTTTGGCAGAGTGTGCCAAGTCATGTGGACAAAGCTAATGTCTGTGGATTTAGATGTGGATGTCGATGTCGATGTCGATGTCGATCTGAATAAGTATATATATAAGTGTGTGTGTGTGTTTGTATAGTCAGTCAATGGATCGGATTGCGGCTACATGAGATCGTGTGCTATGTCTCGATGACATATTCCATTAAATCTAATAAGTAAGAGAATGCTCAACGAGAAAATGCGCTGTAGTACAGACACTATAGCAAATAGTTGCCAGAACAAGTTATAAAGATTTTCTTAAAATTGCAGAGTAGGTAAATGTAAAGGACAACATTCAAAAATGTTTCGATAGGCGAGAGAGCTTCAAAAGAAGGAAGAGTGAAAAAATGTAGAGTTTATAAATGAATAATATAATAATTTTCAACATTTCCTGCTTTTTATTTAGAACATATCAAAACTGTCCTTGGCAATTGGTTGTTATATTTTAAAATATATAAATATAATTGCGAATCATGATGTTATCAACAAATGTAGTGGAATATCGATTAACATTTTAAAATTATTATGTGATTCTATAGTTGATTTCTGTTGCACATATTTTTTGCAAACATAAACTTATATTCTTCTGCTGAGGTAACATTTCTGCCACTTGTAAGTTGTAAATACCCTGCCACTATTAGTTGTTTGGAATAGGGTATATAAAAAGTCACCGTGTGGCCCACATCTGGGCACATGCATTGCATGCACACCTCATTTCTAGACTACCTGACGAGACAGCTCATTGGAAATATATACATATATATATATATATATATATATACATATATATATATAAGGTATGTGGGTTTGGCAGTCCCGAAATAAGAGCGGGTCGCTCGGTTGCGCATGCTCAGAGAAAATGAGTCGCTAGACGGCCAAAGTGGCAGACCCGTAACATGCCACACTCACATGCCACTCACACTGTGCGTGTGTGTGTGTATGTATTGGTGTTTGTGTGTGTGTGTGTGAAGGGAAACAAACCCAAAAAGTCGTCTAATAAATTGACATTTATAAATAGTGTAGTTCAGTTGCAGCAGGAATTGAGAGTGCGTGCTTGTGGCACATGTGTCTGCATATTGCAAGGGTATCGGGGCATGTTACCTATAGGCTGGCACTCTATGGCTCTATGGCTGCAACAATGTGCATATGCTCCAATAGCCATCATATAACTCAAGGGCAATGAGCTGCATAATTGCGCTGAGTAATTCTCACTTTAGTTTTTGGGCGATTTAAAATTTAATTGCTGAGGGAAAAATATGTTTGGAATTTACACGAAATGAATTTGTTACATTTCAAATAGAAATAAATCCATAAAAACAGCTGTAGAAAGTGTGTGCAATGAGAGAGCACTTCTCACTTCTCACACTAAAAAAAAACACTGGACGCTTTAAAACTGATATCAGCTCAAAGTTTTATTTACCGCCAACGACTATAATATATCTGAGATGTCTGTTTCATTAAGAATAAAGCATACTTTGACCTTAGCACATAAATTATTACTATTTTTAGTTAATTAATTATATATCTTTATCTTAATATTGATTATATTGAGTATAATAAAAGATATGCTTTAAAGCCTATATAATAAATATTATATAAACATTTTTCTCAACCATTTATATTAAAAAAAATAGTATCTGTAATATTTGCAAAAATATATAGCTTTTGAAAAACGGTTCAGTTTTGATAAAGTTAAGAATTTCGAGTACATTAGAACTTGAATTATTTGGCGTACCTAAAAAACCTCCAATTGAAGAGTGAGTCTCAGTGACAGGTCTACATTATAAGTTGTCCAGAGCCGTCAATTACTTGAAGTTCTCTGGCATATGTGCCACATATGAGTGACATTCTGACATTTAATAGCGACGATAAGGTGCACAACTTTCACGGCTATTTTCAAATGGAAATGAAAATGAAAAATTCGAATGAGGCCATCGTATATCGTCCCCAGTTCGACCCCGGGCAGCGGGCACATACATATATTTAATTTCAATTTATTTGAATGTCAGCGAGCATAAATAACGTTAGCATAAATAAATGGCATGATATCAAGACAAAACAATCTATATAGAGCGTAAAAAGCTGAACAACAAAAGACGCCACGGCGAAACGGAAAAAGGAAGTTAACAAAATAAGCCAGATAGAGCGATTGAGATACCGACACAGCGACACAGAAACAGATACCACACTACCACCACAGCCAAGCCAAACTAAGCCCAATAAAAGAAAAGATAAATGTCGAAGCGACAGAAATAACAACACACACACACACACATAAAACGAGAGAAAAAAAAACAACAAAAAACACAGGTAAAAATCAACGGCTAACAAAACTGCGACGAAACTCAATACTCGAAACTCCGCCAAGTGAGATGAGATGGGATGAAGAAATATATTTGGTACCGGGCTACCGGGGGTATAGTAATAATTTTTAGCAAAGTGCGCCGGCGATGAGTGCCATGGATCGCATCGTATCGGATCGCATTTCACCTTCTTCTCTTTCAGGTGTCACCGATAGGCATCTCTTAATGCGCAGGCCAAGACCCGGCCTAAGACATTTTGCTCAGACTGAGACTCAGACACAGACTCGGGGCTCAGGTCAATGTGAGAATACGGAGGCAACACATTTTACAGCTCCACACACACACACACACATCTACATATATATATATTTCCCTTCCTTCCTTTGGTCAATTCTCAGTTGTTTTTCGGCATCTTCCAAAAACAAAAAAGAAACGAAAGAACGTTGGAAAAAAAATGCAGCAGTGTGGTCCGAAAATTCTCATTAAGCGAAATATTCACATAATCCCGCATTTATTTGATATGCGCTGCACGATAAAAACCAAAGGACCAAACAAATAACAGCAACAACAACACTGCTGCTTGTGTGTGTGTGTGTGTGTGTGAGTGTGTTGATGTGTGTGTTGTTTAACTGCGTTTCGAGCTGGCTGTCTCATTACAGGTACCAAGATGTCAGGGTCTAGATTTGGCAAACAGAGCCAAGAAATATGTGAAAGGAGAATGAACCCAAATGTGAGAAGATGTTTTCGACTGAAATGAAAAGTTAATTAGCACTTCAATATTGACATATTGATTTTAGTTAATTAATAAGACAATAATATAAAGAACACATTATTTAATTCGCATATACACAGATTTACTATGACCATTATAATACTTTTCATTTTATATTTTAATTTCATTTGAAATATATATTTTTTATAACCTCTTTTTTAAGTTTGAACTGTTTTTGGGTTAGCTGAATTTCAAAACTAAATCAAAATCATCGCCCCTCTGTCTTTATAGTAGTAGTATTTCTCTCTCTCTCTCTCTCTCTTTCTCTGTATACTGTTGTATCTCCACCTTGTCAACTCCTCAGAAATCTGTCAAATTAGCAAAATCATAGCCATACTTCCTAGTCGAGGTGCATGCAACAAAAACTCAAAATAAGTGACGCTACAAAGTATGCAACATGCAAAAGCCGCAGTCGAACGTGCTGCGGTTTCTATTTTCCACAATTTTTCGACATGTGTGAGAAGTTGAAACTGCGCAAAAAATTAAAGGAATGAGCCTGAGCTGCAGTCACCTTAAGGTTGCTGCTCAAATTATACATTTTCTTGAATGAATTTAAATGCAATGCAAATAAGCATTGTTTCCACATACTCGTATTCAAGAAAATGAAATAGGCAAATTACTCGTTGTTCTCGGAATCCCAAATCTTTTTTCCTTGCCTCTAATTAAGACCATACCCAGGCGATTAGTTTAAGTTTGGTTCGTTTGACATCTATCAGGGGAGTTTGTCGTATAATAAAGAAATTCAAATATAATCGCCAAAGACTTAGATGCCTTCAATTACTTCTCCCCCACCTTTGGCAGGTATTGCCCCTGCTCGGTTGCCACAATTTAGTTCCAGATATGTACACAAAGTGAAACCATATTGTTGTGCAAATTGGCATAATGGTACACAAAGCTTTTAGCTATAATCTGGCAGCTTAAGATTGTTTCTACATCAATCTATATTACGCATATTAGCCTCGAACAACTAAAGAATACGCTAAACACTTCCGCCTTCAACTAAACACATAATGATGGAACGCAATTTCAGTGGCATATCAGATGTTACATACGTATGTATGTTTTTATGTATGTATGTGCATATATGCCAAATGATTGATGACATACAAAGTAGTTTGCATGAGATTTGCTTAAGACCCCTTGTAGCCCATATCTAAACACAAACATGTGCCGCGGATTGCGTTTGGGAACTGAGTCGAAATCGAGACTGGGTCTCAGCCTGGTCAGTTGTAATCCGTTGAACTGTCACACAGTTTGTAGCTGCTGTGTGGTAATCGGGAATGACAATGACAATGACATTGCATATACCACAAATCGTGGGCATTACTTATGGATACGGGTTGTGGATACCTCTCCAGAGAGCATCGGGATTGCATCTACGTACAATAATTGAAATATATTTCCAGCTACTGCAGCGGGTTTTGTAGTTTTTATGGCTGCTGCTGATTTCTGATGAAAAAGCAATTGTCATACAAATGAAATTGTAGTTTGTTTTATTTATTTATTTTGGTATTGAAGAGCTAACGCTTTGGGGGCTTCGTTAAGCGGCTTACAAAAATCTTGCGTGTTTCCCGACTGCTTGTATTTAACGAAAAGATTAACAACAAGCAATCGCCGAATCTGACTTGATTTTGTCACAGGGGTTGCTCGGGGGAGTTTTTGCCAAAAGCCTAATTACGAGTCACATGAGAAGGTGGTTGCGGGTAGGTCGCTTTGGTGGAGGGCAGTAAATTTCATGCTGCAACTTTGATATTTCATTTCTGATTTCTCATCCAATTGAAAAAGTGTCAAGGGAAAAAGTAAGAGAAAAATGTCATAATAAGGTAAACAAGAACAAATATATATTTTCATTTACTTTTCATTGATAGAGTCTTACAAAAAATAAGAAGAAGAGGCGTAAAGCACACAATTTTAATAAATTTAAATTTATGTTTTAGTAAACTTTGCAATTTCAGATACATTCTTAGAATTGGCAAATCTATTGAAAATAGGAGCTTTGGTGAATAACAAATAATACAAAAAGAAAATAGTAATTGAAATAAAATTGTAACAAAAATGTATTTTTGTAATAAAAAAAATGAGCACAACTTAGACTTAGTTATTTATTATTTTAATTGAATTTAATTGTCTACTCTTTTTATTTATTTGCATAGACTCGCATTAGTAGAGAATACTTTAAATTAGAAATGGCTTCGTTTGTAGCTGCCAACTTTTGTTTGAACTTCAATAATTGAATCTAAATGTTGATTCGTCTGTCAATTCTGCTGACTGGGCTGCTAATTAACTAATGAAAATTGAGCTTCAGTATTTTGTGGACGTCTGATTTTGGTTTTGTTATCATTTGCCAGTTGCATTGTTGCAAGTCTCGACTGCAGTCCGAGACTGAGCCGGGCACAAAGCGGCTACAGCATGCCATCAATCAGAGTGGCAGTTAAAGAGAAGGAGTTGGGCTAGGGGTGGGCGGGGAGCGGGGGGAGAATGTAAGTCTGGCAACCTTTGAAAGTGATTTACATGAACGTGTGTGTCTTTTGTTTAATTGTTGCTACCCACACACGCACACAAACGCAAAGCAAATGGATCGTATTCGATTTCTTTGCTGAAGCAGTATCTAGATAATTGATTAATGCACACAAACACACACATACACACACATACACACACACACACACGGAGAAACACACACAAATGCAGACACGCTGACTGCCCTCTTGCTTTTAATTATGCGTTACCAGCCATCAGCGGACCAATAAATCATAATCCATCAAAGATTTTGCGGTACATGTCCGCTTCGTGGCGGCTGCCACCGTTCGCAAACGTCTGTTTCCCCTCCTCTCTCTCTCTCTCTGTCTCTCTCTCTCTCTCTCTGCGCCCACCCTCTCCCTCAATCCCTTTCCTCAGTGTTTCTGGGTCGGGCATTCAGTTAATGTTTAATTGGAGTAGCTGCGTTAGCTTAGCGCTAACTATGAATTGGCAGCTCCTCAAGTCGCAACCAGCGGAAATGAATACTTGGCCAACTACTTGATGTCAAAATAAAAAAAAATTTATTAAAAAAAAAACAATAAGAAAGCTGCCGATGCTAAAAAGGTTTTCACAATTAACCGCTCCAAAGGATGCGAACGGCACAAGTCGTCAGCAAGTCGGTTTGCCCCCGCCCCGAATTGAGAATCTACTTCTGCTGCCACAACACTTTACCCCACTAACACATTAGAGAAGTCGGGTAGGCATACCGGAAGGGGCTGACGGTGGGGCGTGGCTAAGGACCCCCCGTTGACTGGGCAGAGCCGCCCTTCAATGCGTCGCTTGATTACAATCACTGCGAAGGCAGTTGCTTCTACAATTGCGATTTAACCCGTAGTGAGGCAAAGCTAGTAATTAAAATAATCGAATAGCTACAAAATTGGAGAAGTTTTTAGAAGTATTTTGCTAATGTGGGATAAAAAATGTATGAGAAAACATTAGCAATTCTAATGTAAATTATTTATAAAATGCATTTAATTGTGCACTAACTCATGTTTAGCTTTAAGAGTTAATAATTATATATATTTAGGTTAAAATCCTAGTCCTAAACTACTATGAGATTGTTTGAGTTTACTTAGTAAAATATTATATATTTGCTTAGACCGCTATTGAATCTTTGACAATCACTCAATATATATTCGGACTTATCTACCGAATTTCTTACATGCATCCTTTCTATTTTGTTATATATAGGTTTATTTTGATTGTTATTTTTTCCAGCATTAGTGCATTGCTTGGATTTTTGAACCACGGTGTACCATCTACGGGTTTAAGTATGTACAATTTATAGGGTAACATTTGCGTAGCAAGCGATTCCGAGCTGTGTTTACAATATTTCTATTGCCTGTTGTTGCTTTACGACTACAGCGAAAAGGCTGAACCGTTAATTTGATTCGATTTTGAAAATGGCAACAACAACAACAACAACAAAAACATCAACAATGCAACATGAAAATACAAAATGCGATTGAAATTTTGTTGTTGAATTGGAAATGTGGAATGAGACATGAGTATAAAATAGAAGGGATTTTGGAAGTATATCTAAAAGAGAGAGAGAGAGAGAGAGAGAAATCGGAATGAGAGCACCAGTTCTCATTTAAGCATTGCTTTTAAAACGGAATGTGAATTGTGGAATTGATTGACAGCTTAGAGATGAAGAGAGATAGAGAGGGAGCTAGAGAGAGAGAAAGAGAGCGATGTAGTACTTAAGTATTGCTCATTTGTCACGCACTCTCTCGCCTTTTCTCACTCTCTTTCTCTCTCTCTCTCTCTCTCTCTCTCTCTCTCTCTCTAATTCTCTCTGCGAGGCGAAGGCATTTGTCTTATTTAGACAGCTTTGTGTTGGAAAAAAGTTGACGCCACATCAGCATCAACTTTAGCTTTAGCATCAGCATCAACGTCAGCACTGCAAATCGCATTAAGGACTCTTAATGAAACTTACTGCATCCTGGGGCATATGACACACATACTAGAACATTGTATGTGTGTGTGTGTCTGTGTTTTGTATTTGTATGCGTAATCATCGTTGTGCGATGATTGATTTCACGCCAAAACGATTTCAATCAGCGTTTCCGTTCCAACTTGGTTTCTTCCTTTCTCATTTTTTTTGTTCTCTACTCACTTTCTTTTTGCATTACGTCGATGGCAGCCCCTGCATTTTGTTGCATGCGGTTCGAGGGCGGTTCCATGGGGCAGCTGCTGCCAGCGTAAAATTGAGTTGAGTTCGAGCTGTCTTGGGAGTATGCGGCAAGCTGTTACATTGCCACAAAACTGGGTCAGGGCTGTGGACTTGTCGTTAATTGTTTATTTCATTTCATATTTGCCACTTGATTTACTTGATTTTTCGCTGTGGCATGCGGGCAACAAAGCGTTTTCAGAGCACTTTCCCCCCGCCCTGCCACCCCATCGATCTCCAATGACCAGGCAGAAGGCACTCGTCCTTCTCTCGTGTCTAGACCTGTCATGTGGCGCATATCCTTGTGCCAGACAACGATAAATTTATTACCTATTTAGCTTTAATAGCCTGGCTTGTTTTTATGATGATGGCGCTGACATAACACACATGAGTGTCTGTGTATGTGTGTGTGTCGCTGTGTGTTTGTGTATGTTATTTGAGGGCGACAGTTTAATTTGTGATTAATTGACGTTAAAAGGGTTTAAGAGCCTCCGACTCCAGCCATGGTTCCATTTGACATCCACTTGATTCACAACCCATCACTTTCACTCACTTTAGCTTTGAAAAAAAAACAACGACATATTTTTGGGGCATGGCCTGAAGTCAATTTTTCGCTTAATAGAACGGAAATTGCTTCATGAGTGCGGATGTTTGAATATAAAATTTATTTCGTCCATTTAATCAACATGATAAAAACAAATAAATAAATACAAGCATTCAAAGTCCAAAGTAACTGATTGTCCCCGTCTTGGGAGCGCCCACATCTCTACTAAAACTAATGCCATTTCCTTAAGGGCCACCTCAATCTTGAGCACTCATCTATATTGATTTTGAATTTGAATTTTATTCATTTGAAAGCAATTAATTTTTTTCCTCGAATTTTTCAGAAGTTTAGAACAGAATGCATGTTTATTTATTTATGCAAAAATAATTATATATAGAATATTATATTTGTTATTTATAACACGAATAATTTATTAAAACCCCATTCGATTGCACTACTTATGTGCAGTTTGTGGTATTCTGAGTGTTGCCAACTTAAATAGACTTTCACAGCAGACAATTAAATTTGTTCATTTTGTTAATGAAGACAATTAGCATTCGAAAACATTCAGGTAACACTCAAGTTTGCCGCAGGCTATTCATTTCCGTCATTACCACATTTTATCTGCCTACCTGACATGCCGCACCGACAAAACTTGACGACAAAACTTCCGTTTTTAGCCGGCTTTAAGGCAAAGAACACCACCAGTCAAACAAGGAGGCCGAAAACCTGGAAGACGAGCAACAACTGCAAATGACATTAATAGTCTGAATACGTGCGACTTCTCCAACTCCTACGAAAAAACAAAGAAATAACAAAAAACAAAACACAAAAAAAATAAAAAAAAAATAAAACAAAATAAGAAATAAGAAATCTCCCACGCCTTCTGTTGACGGGGCGGCAACTAAAAGTCGAGTGGTTAAGCGGTCGTGTTGTTAAGTGAGTGGTTGAGTGGTGTTCCGTATTCCACACTGACCGCTTGATTAACATTTCCTCAACATTTCTCCAGGCCATCATCATATTAATATGCTCGCCCGTCTGTGGCCAATATGTCAACGAATTCCTAAGCGGAACACGTACTCCAAAAACCCCCCAAATTCGTGGAATGCGTCTTCTGCCAGTGTCCCTGCGTCGTGTCCTTCTTCTTCAAGCTGGACTTGAACTTACACTGGTCGTGTATTTCTGGGTTTGGACAGTGGCCAAAGTTTTAATGCGTTTAGCGTTTGCTTGAAAAGGAGCAGAGGTGAAGAGTTAATGCGACTGCGTCTGCGTCTGTCTAAATGTATTCCCCAAATCCCAAAGGGCAGCGACACAACCTAAAGATGAAATCACTTTCACAAAGTGCTGAGCGCCAGACAAACGAACAAAACACCCCTCCTCCTCCCGAAACACCCCACCACGCCCACATCTACATTCAACGCTTATCCCTGACGTATTTGCATAGTGTGTGTACTGTGGACTGTGAAGGAGTGGGGGCAAGTTTATCTAGCCGGCGACACGACTAACCAATTTTCAGCAAATTTAATGCACAAAGGATATGCACAGATTTCCAGACCGTCGCCAGCCTTTGTCTTTAATGTGTTTTATAATTGAATTCAATGCAAAAATTCATGTCCCTTGATTACACAGCGCAACAAAATAAAAACCACAGCACATAAATCAAGCCCTTCTCGCAAATTCTTGATGAATTTGGATTAAGTATAATTTGAGCTAAAATTATTAAGCTTATATTTATAAGTAGCGCAAAATACTTGAAGGAATACATTAAAAAATACGACAATATATTTAAAGTTGTTGGCAGCATTTTTTTGTTAAATTCGAGATTTCAGGGCGAGATTCACAGCGTCCATTCAGGTATAGATTTTGAAAGCACCTAAATATGAGTTCAAGGCGCCGCCGCTTATAAGAATCCGTCGCCTATAAGAATCCTGCTCCCTTTTTTATAATAATTTCTAGTATGAACAAAATATCTTATGGAGTTCAGTTTGTTTGTTGCGTAGTGTTAACAGCAGCAGCAGCAGCAGACACATCAGCGATTCATATTCGAGTTCATTTCGTCATCTCTCGCTCTCATCAGTTTTTGCCGGTTTCCCATCGAGCTGGCGTTGTTGTAACTGTTGTTGTTGTTGTTGCAACTGTTGTTGTTGTTGCTGCAACTGTTGTTGTTGTTGCTGCTGCTGTGCCTCTTGTCTGGCTGCCATAGAGCTGCATCCTTTGTGGCGCCGTATCGGTATCTGAATGGATTTGGCTTCGACTGTGGCATTGGCTTTGGCATTCACATTCACATTTACATTCGCATGTAGTCATGTGCACATATCAGTTGTCTGGCAGCTGTCTGCGGCCTTGAATCGTCCCAAAAGTCAAAGCCACAACTTAATCGCTCTTTGTGGAGCAACAACAGCAGCAGCAACAGCAACAGGCACAGTAACAACAGCACAGTAACAAGAGCAACAGCAGCAACAAAAGCAACAAGCAACTACTGTCAAATTGAAATACCAACAAACTGTACAAATATCAGATTATTAGATTTCCGATTACCGCCGGAGTTGTCCAGTTTTGTAATTAAATTATTCGCAAGCAGAAATCTAAATTTGCGATTTATTTTTTATGCAAGCTTTCAGTATATGTGAATACGTCCTTTAAAAGCTTGTATATATAATGAAAAGATATAAAATATATCAATCGAATATTAACTATGATTTAATAAATGAATTATCAACATTTGAATACAAATTAGAAGTAAAACTTTACTTGAGAGTTTCCGTTAGACATATATATTTAGATAAACATTAAACTTCCATCAGAGTCGAAGGTACGAGCTCATTGAACTACGCCAATTGTCAGTTGATGTTTATTTTGGTATTGTATGGTTGCAACCCTGGCCGATATTGTGGTCACGAAACTAAAGAACCGCCAAGTGGCATAGCTAATGCCATGTCATGGGGTTTCTGTGACGGGCGCGAGAGCGTAACGTTTGAACTCGTACTCGGCACTGACGTTGGCTTCTGCCGCCTCGGGTAATAGAGCGATATTCGGCGTCGCCTGCCCCTTAGGGGCACTTCACTTTGGGGCACGCGCACGCTCTGGCACTTCCTTGCGCCTGCCTGGCCACAGAAGTGGAACAAATGGGCGCAGGACGTGAAAACGTGAATGGGGATGAGCCTGACTGGATATGCGAGACCTTACTCAGCTGCCTGCTTTGCATACACTGTACGAAATTGTTGTTTCCATTCATAATACCTGCTGATATTTGATATTATTCCAATAATATCAAAGCCAGAATATCTTAAACAAACAATTGTGTGAAGGAAAACATAATTTTTCGTTTCATGTTATATTTAATAAAATTTAAACTTAACAAAAATTATTGGAAATGAAAGAGAAGCTTTTGTTTTACTTAATATTTTAAAAGTTCCAAACTTAGCAACATTAAACTTGTTTAAGCGTTGAAATTCTTTATGCAAGCATTTTGTTAATATTCTTGTTGAGTTTAGTTCATTGCCAAAAATTATATAAATTGATGAGGGCACTTTGAAAACATATTCAAGTTTATATTTTCCATGTGGTATTAAATACAAATTGAGTGTTGAAATCTATAAATTAAATGTTACAAGCAAATATACCTCAAATTTCTCACTGTGCATATGTCAATTTTAAACTGCGGGCAGCGTCCTCTCCATCGTCGTCATCGTCATTGGCGGCATTTTCAATTTCATGGTTAATTGTTCTGCACGCAGCATTTGGTTGCCAGAGTCCACGGATCGAAAGTTGGAGCAGCAATGTGCGTCTTTAATGCCACATTAAGTTTCATAATTAGCACAACAAATGATTGGAATCCACATGCAAATGGTCTCGTTGCAAATAAGCAACATATGGATGAGATCGTCTGGCCTCCATCGGAAAGGGACAAGTGCATTTCTTGGCATTACCACACTTCTGACAACTGGCAGTTGTTTCACTGGCAGCTGCTGTTCTCGGGCCTCACTTTTATCTTTGACATTTACTAATGACAAATTTATTCACGCTGTCACTTAGCCGCACAGTTCCCTGTCACGAAATGCTTTTGCCCTGTTTTTCCTTTCCTTTTTTTCCGTTTCCCATTCAAGCTGGAAAATGTCCTGAACCTGCTTCGAGTGTCCGAGATCGTCACAGTTGTGACTCAAGATTTACTTGCACCACTTTAATTAGAACGCCTCTTACAATTTCAATCTTAACGATTGCGATTCCGAGTCCGATTTCAATTCCATTGAAGTGCTGCTCTTTGATCTTTCTATTCATGGTATAGATGATTGATTGATTTCCACGGCATAGTCACTCAAGAAGAGTTTCTCTCTAAGTAATTAATCAACTACGAGTACATAAATAAATGACATTTATGGCATCAGCTGTTAGGAGCAAAGTCCAAGACCAAAATGCCACGAAAGCGACAACATTACGCTTAATGAGCATCTTTTAAGAAAATTGAATTTCATTAAGAGGAATACCCTGTAAAATATATGCATCTTATATTCTCTATTTATTTAAAAATTCAATTTTGCAATATAGACAGATCTTGTTCCCAATGAAGAAATACTCAATAACTTCAGTTCCATCGTGGAAATCACATTGAAATGCTACTTTAGAGACATCAGTCTCTATGCGTCTGCTCTAACAGGGTATAGGCAATTTACTCTGAAATTTTGGTGGTCGTGCTTATCAGTTCTGAAAAAATCATCAACTCGACAATCATTAAGACCCACACACACACATGCAAATCGCCGCACTGAATAATTTTTGGCGGGGATCGGTTAGCGGAAGCGAAACGAGATCTTGATGGGCAGCCAGTGGCGCTGTATAAGTCGCAATTTTTTGGAATCGTTTTGCCTGCCTTAATGCTCACCAGACACGCACATTGAAGTGAGTTTGGTGCGGTGCAAAAAGTAATGTTTGCGAATGGAATACGATTAATGAATGCATAACGCATTAAATTCGTAAAATTTCAACAATGCCAAGCGAACAAATTATTGCCGCTTGAATGGATCGGATCGTACAGAGAATTACTTGTACTATTGGCTGGGCACGCCCCAGGCTAATCACACAACAAAATAAAATAAATGTACGTACACACACACATACATATACATACATCCATACAGCCATACACATACATTTTTTTCAGAAGGGTTGCGCGAATGAAGCCAATAATAAAAACTGCCTGCAAGTGCTTCCGCGCAATTTCATTGAATGCGGCTGTATTTTAATAAACAATGCCACATCAAGGCAAGAAGCTGGCTCCGAGAGGCTTTTAGGTATTTCTGCTCGCACTCCCCCTGCCCCCGTTAGCCCCTTGGCCCAAGTGCTTTGTCAGCGGCTCTTTGATTTGTCTAGCTGCCTACATAATTGGCCAACGTTCGGAGCAAAATCAGCAATCGGCATTGCGACGCTTCGAGTGGCATGAACTTCGGCTGCGGCTGTCCCTAGGGAGAAACTGGGTGCTTATCGGTTTGTTTTCGCTTTGGAAGAGCACAATTTGAAATGCCTTTCAATACAGTTTACCCACGCCATATGTAAATGAATTGCTTAAAGTTGCCAGATTAAAGACAACAACAATTCATGCCTCAGCAACTAAAGTTATATACACAGATTCGAAGTAGATGTGCTTGGTATCACAATCGTATAGCATTTTTTCAAGTGAAGCATATAAATGCAATCTTTTATGTTCCAAATAAAAAGCAAATATCTTTAAAAAATTGAGTGTGTATAAGTTCTGTTCAACTCTTATATATAATTAAGTACTTCCAACAAATCCATGGGAGATTACAGTTTCAGAAGTGATATTCTGAGGACTTGAGAAAAATAACATTTCACATATTTCTTATGAAAGTCTTAACAGATAATCCGAAAATATTTAATATATAGAAGCTTTTCATGATGGGTTGATTGGGTTTTTTTTTTATGGGTTTTCATAATCCTTGCACTAAATGCTCGAGTTAAGATAATGATAATGTTTAACTTAAATTTAGGAATTAAACTTTACATTTTTATTTTCGAAAACCTCTTTCAGAATTATGGATTGGTCTTAAATAAATAAGATGATATACTAAAATCAAAAAAAAACTTCTAATTCTAATGCAATTATTTGTGTCAGATTAATTTACATATTATTAATTAAACCCAATGTGCCTTCTTATTACTTCAAAATGAAAACACCTTACACCTTTATAGGCATCCTTGAAAACATTTTAAAGACAGCTCGCATAATGCACTTGCCTGAGCCATTAAATGCCTATTAATTATGCATAGACTCAATTTCAAAGACTGTTAGAGCCTGTCCTTGGCCTAGGCCCTTAAATGATGCAGCACCACAAACATCTTGTCAGCTTATAGAATTTTATATACATTTTTCTTAATCAAGCAGCAGAATGAAGGCCGCTTCGTTTTCATCTTGATCAACATAAGGAGCATATTGTTAACGGACGCCGTATCATTAGTAGGCGCAAATATTTGCATAATGTCGAAGAATTTCCAGATTTTTCCCATTAGAGGCAGCCGTTTTTGAGGCGATTGAGTGGACAGGTGTCTTCAGTTGGTTCGTAAGCCTGAAAAACTGCCCATAATCCCGAAAAGTGAAATGCTCATAATAGCCAACAGTTTGAGTTGAGTTTACCCTGTTTAGAAAAACTGTCCATGCTAATTTCGAGTAAAGGAAAAAAAAATGTGTGACAGTTGTTGGGCTAATCCCCGGCACAAATGTCATGAATTCTCTGTCCACGAGAGGTGTCAGCAAGCCAAATGTAATAATTTTAATGATTTTTCATAAATGCAAAGTCCAATGCCGGAAAAGGGGGTTAGTGGTTGGTGGTCTTGTATGGAGTGAAGGGGGGGGTTGGCACGCGTTCCTTGGTAAAATGCTAAAATGTTAAATGCACTTAAGGGTAGCGTCCACATATTAATGTGGAGGGTTTGAGTATCGCCTCTGGGCTCTGTCCCGCTGTTATGACATCGCCCATCCCCCTCATCCGGGCTGCACCCTTTTCGGCATATTAAACATGGAGACTACTCACCACTGAACAATCGCATTGTTGTTGATGTTGTTGTTCTTGTTGTTATAATTGCGCATATTTTAAAATATAAATTAGCAACGCTGTAGCTGAAATTTCAATAGCGTTTTAAATGCCCGCCGGGCACATGTAGTCGAGTGTATTCGTATTCAAACACGTATTCATACACGCAATCTGGGAGTGTGCTAAGTTCTCTGACTTTGAACAGCAGCGTGCAACATGAGCGACTTGAGAGGGTTGCCTTGAACTTGTTCCCCGCCACCCAACCACTCCGCGTCACCAAAATCATGCCGCAGACGACGTCGCCTCGTTGCAGACACTTCCATCCATGCATCAGGCGTCAACATTCAGTCTGTGGCATTCTTTTTGGCATTTCATACATAAAACACAAACACAGCAGCAGCAGCAGCAGCATCAACAGCAATGCAGAAGACAGCAACCCAGGACAGAGTGTGGAGTAGTTTGTCAAGCGAGTGGCTTACAATATTGGAGTAGTGTGTAGTTCGCTTTTGCACTCTGATTTATGTTTACAAAAATACCCTGTATTACAACTAAGAGTCGTATATGGTTGGTTAAAGCGATATTAACAAATAACATTGTATTTAATGACTTATCTGTAGTATTTCAAAATAAAATAAATGCAGAAACCTTAAAGTTTAGGCAGACTTTAGATTGTCTTTCGATTATATAATTTAAAAATTGTATTCAACTACATTTTTTAGCTGCCTGGAAATGTATAAAAATTGATAACAGATATTTCTTTATGAGTAATGCATATTTGAAACAATGTGTTAAGAATGTTTTATTTAAAACTTTTATCTGTATCCGTAGTATTTTAATAAAAACGAATTCAGAAAGTATATTTAGGCAATTAAATCTTCATTCCTGCTTTTGTTTTGTTTTATTTGATAGTTTTTCTTTATATAATGTAAAAAGTAATTTCAAAAAAGATAATATTTAAATAAATTGGTTTGGTGGCATGTGAGAAAATTTTTAATCTGCTTTTTTACACTGAGCAATGCATTTTTGAAACAATGTTAAGATATCTCTTTCTCTCTCTATCTCTTTCTTTTATAAAATATACAGATCCACTCAAAGAGTATTCTTTGAACCATATCTAGACCACATTTGAGTCACTCTTTTTTTGTATACCTTCACATAAATAGCAAACACTTTTCGAGCTTGCCGCTTCAAACATGAAGCTATAGCTGAAGCTATAACTAAAGCTGATGCTGCCTTGACGCTACATTTATCACTGCCAATTCGGGGCAAACGTCGTCGTGACATTGCAGCCCCTTCGGGTGGAGTCATGGGGGATGTGCTCTTGGGGCATGGGGCCAACAGCCTGAACAGGTTGGAACAAAGCGCTCGAGTGTAAATGGAATTCTGGGAAATGAAATTGCACAAGGCAAAAAGCAACGTGAGAAAATGCAAAACAAAACGAAAACAATATAAGAAATGTTGTTAGCTGAAATGCAGCCACATGATTGTTGGATAGTCGGATTGTTGGGTTCTTGTTTTTGAGTTATTGGTTTTGAATTGATGTGAGGCTGCAATAGTCATCGCCATAATACTACAGAGCTCAACGTGCTTAGAGATTTCACTTAAAGCTTTGGACAAATGTTTTTGCATAGCTCTGTTGACACATGTGTGGCACCTGGCATGGCCAGAGTGGTAGACGATGTTCTAATTTGCATTGAAATACGCTACAATTTCGAGAGTATACTAAGCGGGCTAATAAGCGAGATCTGCGAACTAACATTTCAGACATTCTTGGATATACAATGTTATTAACGAATTAATTGATCAATCTATGCTAGATGACTAATATATCAGTTCCTGCCAAACTGTTGTTTGCCTATTTAAATAAAATATATATAAAATATATACATAGTTCATTGTAAATCCTTTCAAAATGCAAGCATATTCATAATTCGACTTCAGAGTTTCGGCATTCATTTGCTCGTTAGTTTTTTTCATTTACCAAAATTTGTCATAGTCACATTTTGCAGACATTGGACACATGTAACTATCTCCAACAATGCAACAACTTGCTGCACTTGTTACATGCTCCAAAGTTGTGAATTGAAATTTAACACAATCGCAGTAAACCCCACAGACGAACAACAGCAATTGAGAGTGCTGGACTAAAATGTACCCCGTAACCAGTCTCAAGGCTGCTTCACAAACATGTTTGAGCATATCTACACATTATGTAAGTATTTATTAATGGATCGTTATGAATGTTGTAGGATTTGTAGAAGGTATGTTAAACATAAATCGAAATTCCGCTGTCGAGTGTGAGTGTGGACTTCATTAATTCATATAGATATTTTAATGCATGAGAAAAACCTAACAGACAGTTGAACAGTTGAACAGGTCTCGATTGGCAATTGATAAAGATCAAGAAAACATTTAATGCAAGCGGTTGAATATGCACCTCCGTATGACTTTACCACACTCATACCCTTGTTATAAAGTGGAACATTTGTTAGCTTTGAGATCTTTACGACTATTTAAAGCTGCATCTATTATCTGTATCAACCGAACAAAAAACCAAAAAGTCCCCCCTTGAGGGCGGCGTGTCGTCGAGCTTTGCCATAAAGTTTTGCCAACCACATTCAGCACTCAACTCTGTAAAATTCGCATGCCACATCGAATCCAAGTGTGTGGTGCCCCGTGTGTGCACTTCAGTCGCTGATAACTTATCTCTAGCTGGGGCGATGTCTGTTACAAATGCTACAATATTTATGCTCCATACAGGGCCGAAGCACAGGAAGTTCGTATTATAATTTCCACATTATGCAAATTGCGCTATCGTTAATACATTTCTTTCTCTTTCTCTCACTCCACAAACATAAAGAACAATAAGCACCGCTGTGTGCACATGATAAATGTGATAAGCGATATTTGGCAATAATGCCAAGCATATAATTTATAAGGCAATATATCTGTAAATTTATTTGTTAATAAATACGATTTGTTTAGATTTTTGTCAAGGTAAAGCAAACTTAATATTAAGTTATATAAATTGAAAAGAAAATGTCTCGTTATACTTTTAACCCTACTTTTAATCTTTTTTTTATAAATGCGAAAAATGATGAAAATTAGCTAATTATAAACTAAATACACAGAAAGTGTTTGTCTCAGCTGTCGGTAATCTTAATGAGCTCAAAAGTGCTTAAGGGATTAGCACGCAAGCATAGGAAGCAGGAAGAGCAGAAAAAGAAGAGCGGAAAACAGCAAAATCAAATAATTAAAAATGACGTTTAAAATTTTAAAAGCGTTTCAAATAATGTCACAAAGGGGGTATATCTTTGTGACATTATTTGAAAAAGATAATATCTCAATGAAATCATACACAATTTAAACGGCAAACTCGATTAGACTTCTATTATTATATTAAAGTAACATATAATTAACATAAAGCGCTGTACATATAAATTTGAAAACGAATTTAATGACATCATCGAGATTGTCAGACGGAATGGCTGAATGTACATTGGATATGATTGATTTATGTGCCACATTGTGACGGCTAAATTATAAGCGCTGTTCGCCACATCTGAGATATGCAAATTGATTATGTAGTCTGTCACAAATTGGCAACATTTGATTTGCCATTTTAAAGATATGTGAATGAGTATTGTGCCAAGTGCCAATATGTAAATGATCAAGGGAAAAAAGAGAGAGAAAAAGACTCAAGCACTCACAATTGTCACTTGAGTCGGTTGCACAGAATGCAAATTGATATGAATATGACCAGAAAAAAGGGAAGGACGAGAACCAAGAATGGATCAGATTAATATTGCAATACTAGAAGATACCCTATAAAAATAAAACCTGCTAAAACTGTCTGCACTTTGCTAAATTTATTTCTTAAGTAAGGCGGATGACAAATCTATTATTAAAATTTAATTGAAATAGTGCAGGAACTTTAAGTATATAATGTTGTCAAAGAAGAATTCTCATTGATGATTTGCTGGATATTAGACAGCCTGCTCTTTAAGATATGCATTGCTTATGCGAGTTCCGCAAATATGCCTTTGTCTCAGCGGGACAGCTTTAAGATCTGCATCGTGGAGCTGCTTGAATGATGGAGGCTGCTCATAAAAATGTATGATTCATTGTAAACACTCGGACCTGGAGTGACTTCCGCTACGTTGCGCAAACGCATGAAATATTTATAAATCCATCCATAAAGCAGTTGCCAGCAGTAACCACTTGCTATTGGCAGTGGGAGTTGGGGTCGCTGCATGTGATCACTCATCATCGACGACTTCAAACGGGAGTGGAACGTGTTGCCACTTTAACTGCCATTTAAATACACAATTTGCAAAGGCCAAAGAAAGACATAAAAGCATCCAGCTACAGGGGTAATCGTGTGGTTGGAAAGGGGAGTGGGTGGAGGAGGAGGAGCGGGCCTGTGACATTTATTGGTTGCATTATTTCAGCACCAGTAGCAACGCCGTCAGTCAACACCCCGAGGGATCTGCAACTGAAGCTGCATCTGAGAGTCGCTTTGCTTCTTGCTACGCTTTTTATGTGTTTTTATTTTTTTTTGCTAAACGCTGAATTTTTGCATAAAATCTGAGCTGGACCGTCAGTTTAGGCGCAGGTGAGGTGCAACGGCAATTTATCAATGCTGGCGGCTGCCTACAAGAAACTCTACCGAAGTTTGCAGCTCACTGTTCTCGCCCCCACGTGGCTGGCTGTAAAAGTTTTTAGTATGGCGCCGCGGGGGGCAGGTGTTGCTGCAGCTGCTGTTGAAACCAAACCGAAAACCGAGAACGCGAACCCACCTTTTTGGCCAAGGAACACGATGCGGCGCTAACGAGCACAAGCGTTTATGTCAAAACCCAATACGTGATGCATTTAGTGAGCTGACTCCGCAACCTACCACTCACTCCCACTACTCTTTCTCTCTCTCTCTCTCTCTCTCGCTCTCTCGGTGTCTCTATCCCTGTCTCACTCTATATATATAAGGCTGTTTCCATTGCCAGCGTCTACTGTAGAATTTGCCCTCTTCTTTTTTTTTTGTCTTGCTGCAGTTATTTTAAATGCATTTCGGTGCTAGTCAACGACAGGATTTACACGTTACGCCATTCTTGGTCTAATTGGATGAGCAAACGGCGAACAGCTTGGTACGGATAACAACTCAAGTGATTTAAAATCGATTAAATTTTACTAACCAAATTTAAGGAATGTGCGATCGTATTATTTATAATGATTCTCATTTGATTTTTACCAACTCTGTCTTTTTCTTTTTTTCTCTTTTTCTTCCTTTGCATAAAAGTATCTATGATATTTGTAATTCTTCATTTATAAAATGAATAATAATAAATGTATTCAAAATACAATTATTTACACATTTTCAATATACTCATTCATTTTGAAAATCATTTAATGCTGGCCACATCATTTGCCAAAATACAGAACACAGAGTTCCATTTGGTATCAAGTAAATCCCCTGCAACAAATACAATCCAATCTATCCATTTATTTTTTACTTGTCAACAATTCCATTCGTGGATAAAATTAATGATTGCCGCAAAAAAGTTCTACAAAACAGGACCTACAATTTTTGGAAAACTTTTGGATTACTTTGAAGGTAGCCAAAAACGATTGCTGTTGTTTACTGTTTTTGTTTTTTTGTCGGTGTGGTATAAATATACATCTATCATACAGGTCTTAAGTATGTTTCACAATTTATTTACGTCACCTGGCACTTGCCACTTGCCGCTTGCTACTTGCCACTTTGCATATCTCTCCATTAGTTCGAGACGAGTTTTCGTTGTTCTCGTTACTTTTATTTGTTGATGTCGTTGTTGAAGTTTCTTTCGATGTTGTAACGAAGATTTTTTTGCTCATTTTGTAGCTTTTTTCGTTGTCGTTTTTATTTATTTAGGATGAGCGGGAGTCATTTGGGGAGGCTGGCAGCTTGCTGCCAATTTGACACTCTGAAGGATTTTGCGAGCTTGACATGCGTAACGCCATTAAATTTATCAATTGCTCCACGCACCCTTCGCTGTCAACGCAACACTCCAAGTGTTTGTTGATTCTGTATTTTTTTATTTGACGTTAAAAAATATACAACTTTTTTCAATCAGCGCTCGATTTGCGAATGCTTCGACGGGTGGCTCCTGCGGTTGATTTCGATTATTTACCGGAGCAACTTTTGGTTTTATCCCTGACTCTGTATAGTGGCAATTTATCATTAAACGGTGATATGTTTCCCAAAGTGCAACTTAAGCCACGCTATTGGGTTTTTGTTGAGTTGTCGAAGAAGGTGCTGAAAAGACCCTTGAGAAGTGTGGAGTGGAAATCGAAGTTCGGATTATTAATTAAAGGAAAGGTAGATTTCGGGTCACTTTATGCACTTTGAAGAGCTCTAAATAAAAATTACATTAAGGAGAAAATGTCGCTATAATCGAGTGTAAAAATTTAGAATTAATTAAATAAATATAAAACTAAATTAATTTCCACAAATGTTGTCTCAGTTCAATGCTTTGGTAAATTTAATGGCAATTGCTGCTAATTTTTTAAGCGCTTTATTTTACTCTTTTACATTAGTTTCAAAATCTAAATGAGAAATAAGTACATTTTTTTCCTATTTTATGATTATTTTATTTAATTTACACGCTCAATTCTGAAATGGTATTTAATGAAGTTATATAGTAATCAGCTGGTAATAATAATAATAATAGTCTAACATATCCGTTTATGTATCGTACTCTTTCTTCAATTGTATCTCAAATTATATTTAATAATATTTTCAATTTGCCAACCATAAGCAAATCTTTAAGATTTATGACGGCCCGCATTACTTTTACTCTGATTTGCATTTTCTTCATATGATTTTATGACCTGATTTATGGATACAATAAAAGAAAAAAAAACAAGGTTCTTTCATAAATCGATGCATTCGTTATGTTTATGAGTTTGTCACAGGTGTATCCTATACAATGCAGTATTGGGGGGCGGGGGGCGTTAAGATTCTGGAGAATGCAGGAGGCGATGACTTTAAGAGCTTAGAGCTTTATGTCTGCTTCTAAAGTCGCTTATGGCCACTAAATGGCAAACTAACGGCACCGCCGTATGACAAGAGAGTTTTCACTTTTATTGCCATCATTTAACAGGCCATGACACGAACACGAAGCTTTTGGGCACAACTTTTTCATCATCAATTTGCTTTATGGCTCGGAAACGGCGAGAAACGGTGCAGCCACTTGTCATAACAGCGTCGAGTTTGAGCAGCGCCAGTTTGAGTTGCCAGTCTGCCTAAGCGAAAAAAGATACAAGATACACGACACAAAACTGCAACAGCCAGGCAGTCAACCAGCAAGGCAGGCAGACAGGCGGGCAGGCATTTCTAGCAATCCCCGTAGCTAGTCGGGCATTGTCATTGCCACTTTGCCAACATTTTCACACCCAAGCACCGACAATTTGTCAACGAGTTTGGTGCAGGGGGTGGTGCTGGGGAGGCAGGCGCTGGTCGAGAGAAACGAGAGCTGCCTGAAAGTGTTTAGCCGGGTCGCATGTCCGTGGAATGTAACTGGCTTGTATATTTTGTATATATTTCTGTCTCTCTCTATCGGTGCTGCCCACGAGAAAATAATGTAAAAATAACGCTAAAAATATATTATTTCAAATATACTGCAAATAAGTATTTGATTTTTTACAAATAAATATTGATTATTTACTAGACAAAGTACTAATAGAAGAAATTCACTTGGGATAGCAATAATGAATAATAATAAAATTGCAATATTTTGACATGAATTGACCAAAAATTGTGGTTGAAATTTTAAGTTTAATTTTGAAATAAATAAGTTATTGCATAACTTCGAATCACAGCCGTTATTGTATTTAATCAGAAATAAATAATATATTTTGCATTTAGACATTGGTAAAACAAAGCTTAAGCTTCTTAATGAAATACAAAGAAATGTTTAATGGTGTTGTATATCTTATCTCCAATTATACATTGAAAAAGGCTAGGTTTGCATTGATTGAAGTAGATAAGCTGGGCAACACTGCTCTGCATGTATCCTTGTCTGACCGCCGTCGCTTCAGCGATTTTGTCAACATTATTCAAGCATAAACATGACCCAGCAGAACTGGGAGCTGACGAGCCGGCAACGTGATGCCACGAATCCACGAGTCCACGAATCCGAATCCAGTGAGCAGTCTGCTACAATGGTACAACAAATGGTGCAAAACGTTTGCACCAAGCATTTAAACGTCGTTAGGTTTGCACAAATCAAGATAAATGGCCCCGGAGCATGTGAGTACTACTGAGTGGGGGGTGCGCGTGGTTCAGGTGGACCTGTCTGTTTGCATAAGACAATGCAAGTGTAGCTAAAGAAAAGCAACACAGAGTACAAAAAAAAAACATTATTTGAAAATTCACAATTTAACTTAAAAGTGTCTCAGAGCGAAAATAGTACTTTAATAATATTGTTTTTAAATATGTGACTCATAAAGTTTATTACAGCATATTCTTATACATATTGTTGTTCAACATTTATCAACAACCAAAAAATATACTGATTAGCTGAAATTCCAAGAATGTGACATTGACCAAAATGCTGATAAGAAGCTTGTTCCTTCTACTGTTTTTAAGTTAAGCTGAGATCAGTTCATCAAATATGCTTGTTCCTCATTCAAGCGAGTGGGAGTGGGAGAGAGAGAGAGAGAGAGAGAGAGAGAGAGAGAGAGAGAGAAATATAAATATAAATAGATAAAGAGAGAAAGAGAGAGATAGCAAGTGGTTTGCTCCTTTGGTAATGGTAAGCCGCAACCAAAGTTTATAGCTAAACAATTTCCGGCCGTACGTTTACATTATTAGCATATTGACGAACGATGCCCAAAAACTGTCTAGTCATAAAACTTTTACCAGGGCTTAGCAGAATTCTGTTGGTAAACTTTTGCTTTTGCCACTGCACAAGTCAGAGCACATTATCATCGCTCTAGCTGCTCAAAAACATCATGCCAGACATTCCAAGCTTAATCTAAAGTGCGCGGAGTGCGAATGTGCTGCGAGTGCGAAGTGACGGGCTTATACCATATATGTAAAATGAAATTAAGTCACAGCTGAGTAAACATACTTTAAAGTTGGCCTTAAAAAGCCATGCAAATTGGTTGCACTTCCCCTAGCCAAGGAAAGGCATTTACGTTCACATTAACTGCATTCAGGAAACAATACGCAATGAAGCTAATAAGAATATATTTTACTGAAGCTTTTTATTAATTCTAAGTCCGACACATTTTTTCGTTTCATAAGAAACATGGATTTCTACTAACTTATAAATTGCTTCTGGTTCTAAATGGAGATGTTAATTAGGCGTAGATTTTTTAAAATTATATACCATATTTTTTCAATTTTTATACATTTTGAGTGCAAGAAATCAGAATAGAATGGAAGAAAGAATACATTTGTTTTTTCTTTGACTAGGCCACAATGCAGCCACTAGTTTCTCTATATGCATAGAAGATAAACTGATACTCGTTCATCTTTGGAGCATCCATTCATATCCATGCTGTGCACATCATTAAACATCAAACGTCGGTGCTGCCTTATTTACAGCATAAAACGCACAATTTACCGAGCGTTTATTAAGACAAACAAATGCTTAAGTTGTCCATCCACTTGAATATGGCCCCCTCTATAAGGCTATAGCAAATGCAAACATAATCCGCATCATTAAGGACAGATATCGAGAAAGAGAGAGAGAGAGAGAGAGAGAGAGAGAGAGAGAGAGAGAGAGAGAGAGAGAGCGAGACAGATGCACTTGAAAGTTCAATTGGAATTGCCATGCCGAAAACAGAGATTCAATTAGCGGAATTATTCTTAGTAGGTCTTTCAGTTCGTATCAGCGTCTGCTGTATTTACATAAAAATAATTATTGACTGTTAGTCCGACAATGAATCAAAAACAATAAAATACAGATTTTTCTTGTCTATGATATAGCATCTGAATAGAGTTTGAATAATACCATAATAAATTTATACAATAACTGCGAATCAGTTCCAAGTATAAGTTCCATATCACTTTTTAAATAAATAAATAAATAGATTTATACAAAAACAAGAAACAACGAATATTACATACTCTTGCAGACCGAAATCAACCTCCTCATTTTGATTTTTCCAATGAACACGCTTTACAATTTGGTACTCAAATTATAATCGTTTTATCTAAATCTGCGGCATATATTAATAAATTTCATCCATATTGGTAAACAACGTGTTTTTTATAAAAGATCTCTTCTTTGATAGTCAAAGAAACCGACAGGCGACTCTTTAAAGTCGGAGACGTATCTTTCAAAGTGTTCACGACAAATTTATAATAGTCTCTGGAAGTGTATAAAAAAGTTAACCATTCCACCATGTTGAAGTTATTTTACTATGTGGAAAGAATAAAGTAATATATACTATGCTGAGAGCACGCTTGCAAAATTTATCAAATTTGAAAAGAGAGCTGAATTCAGCAAGCTTCTTGTCATATTCATTTTAGTATGTGTCGGCATTAAGTAAGAGACGGTAGTTGCAAACGCTTGGTAGAAGAAAATCAAGTATAATGCAAAAGTGTCTTGCACTGCGTGTTATTCTGTGCATAATTTTGTCAGGATGTGGCGTCAGCTCACATTTCGAGGCGGAGAAGAAATTGGAAGAACTAAAAAATGAAATTTATAACTATGACAAAGTGATCACAGAAAAGAAACAAAAGTTAAAGAAATTGGAATTACAATTGGACGAGGATCTAATAAATAAAAATTTCAACAAAACCAAAAAATGTATTTTGGAATTGAACAATCAACTTAATGAATGCCAGGCTCAGTTAAATAACCAAACAGCTGATGGAATACCTAAGCAAAAAAATAAATTTGATCAACAAATTCCCCTAACGCAAAGTAAGATAATATGATAATACAGATTGTATATGTATTGTTTAATTTGTCTCTATTTCTATCTCCCTCACTTTCTATGCAATCTACTTTTTAGATAGTTCAAAGTCAATTGGCAAGATGAAAAAAATAACAGATATGATGTATTTTATTTTTTTTTTAAATTCAAATATTCAGCCACCTTATAAAATGACAATGCAAGGAAAGTTGAAAACATATCAAATTTAAAATCTGAATTAAGGAGTTGCAATAATACGAGAACTGAGTCTAAAAAACAAATTCAAGATAATAATGTTAAAATACAACAACTGCAATCTAATTTTGCGGATGCCGACACAAAACTAAAAGAAAATGATTGCATTCTAAAGGATTTACAATCCAATGTCTCATTAAATAGTTTAACAATAACTGAACAAAATGAAGAAATGGAAACGTTACAAACTAACATAAAAATATAAGAAAGCTCATATACACATTTTCCTAATCCCCTCTCTATCTCTTTCTTTCTTTTTTCCTAAAGACCAGTTGCAACTGATTGCCAAAGATGAGCGCATTTCACCGTTAGAACAAAAACTTGAGAATAATTTAAAATTGCCAAATAACAAAAGCGATTCGCTTCCAGAGAGCTGCTTGAATTTAAATGGATTCCAAATCATAAAGATTCCGAATTCAACCATTTCTTTAGAAGTCCCTTGTAATGCAAATGGTTGCATTACAATTCAAACACGTTTTAATTTAACAAATTATGTTACTCTTTACTGGATTAATTACAAGAGTGGATTTGGAAATTTAAAAACTCATTTTTTCCTTGGATTGGAAAATCTGCATCTTATCACATATTCACAGCGATACGAATTAATTGTCTATTTACGTAAAGAACATAATTGGGTTTATGCTCTATATGATAATTTTCGGATTGGTAATGAGACAAGCAATTATCCTTTAGAATCTCTCGGCACTTACAGCGGCACAGCATCTGATGCCATGCAAAAAAGTTTAAAGAGCGAATTTTCAAGCCACGACAAGAATAGTAAATTTTGTGCAAATATACATTCTGGTGGCTGGTGGTATAATTATTATTGTACATCACAGTAAGTAAATAATATTGAACATACAATGGCATTTAATTATAATTAAAATAATTAAATTATTTCTTTCAATATAGGAATATAAACGGGCAGAAAGGAAATATTTACTGGAATCGCCATGAGTATTCGGCGATAAAAATGTTAATTCGCCCCACGAATTAAAATACAATCAATAATAACTAAATAATTTGATATATAAATAAAGCTTTTTGCAACTGTTACACATCGCATTTAGGTAGTTGCATCTACCGATAAGGGAGAATTAGAGCATTGGCCCGGTAACTGTCTATCCTCTTAGACACATTCGAATGCAGCCAAGACAATGACCGGCTAATATTGCATTCGATATCAAATTAATTAATATAATCTCTTTGGTTGAGGGACATACTACTAATACCTACCTATATTTTACTAATACTGTGTCTGCATCCAATGCCAATTTCATGCTCGCTGCACATTGTAAGCCGCCAATATTTCGCTTAGCGCTCTGCAGAGGCCAACAGCAATTAAATACCAGTAAATTAGTTGAAAATGTACAACTGGGAATACCAGGGATGGTCGCGGCGAGACGTGGGATTGCGGCTTCAGTAGATTAAGTGTATTTTATAGAGCTACAAATTATCATCTGGCTAAAGATGCTTAAGTTGCGACCATAATAAACAGCATAATAAAAAAATCAAAAAGGAAAAGCAAATCTTTTTTTTTGCAAATACCAAGTCAAATTTTATTCAAAAGAATTAAAATATTGATTTATGTATATTTTTTTAAGTTGTGAAACAATACAACATTTGAGTTGAAGCTATTTAGACCACAAAACTGCAGAACAGTAGCGTTGTTCTTTTTATGGTTAAGAAGTAAATATACTGTTAAGGCCATTCCCATAATGCGATTCTAAAATATTAAGTGCGCTGTGGACTACAAATACGGTGGAAATTAAGAGCCAACCACTGAACAGCAATTGCGACCCGTTGCTCTGGTGACGAAATGCGTTTTGAAAGTACGTGATGCGCCTAGTAAAGGCCCAAAAACGAAGGCGAATAAATGCCAACCAGTGAGAAAGCAAATCCTCACCGGTTGGGGGTGGCACATTAAGTGCGACCAGTTATCAAAAAACAAAAAAATAAAATAAAGATTTCAAATCCCAAGTGGATGGCATTTGTATTTGGATGCCAGACAACAATGGCTGGCATAGGGTATAAGTAGAAGTAAATGCAATCAATACGCATTGACGGCATATAACAGGTATTACGTATTATGTATAATGCATGATATAGTAGGTACCTAGACTCAGCCGTGACTCTGATGATACTACACATGAAAAATCAACGCCAAGCGTAATCTATTAAATTATCCTAATTTCATCACGCACCAAATCCCTTTAGTCGTGAACCGTTGCCGTGACACGGTAAAAGGCATGCGTGGGGGCGCCTGGACCACATGGGGGGAGGGGGCTCTTGGCTGTGGTGGTTGGCAAGGCATCCGGCCGGGCACCCGCATGAAAAACAATAAAAATTTGCATAATATCGGTATAATATTTTAGCATTATGTGCATGACAAAGGTGCAGAAAGTAACGGCATTATGTGCCAGACATTGCCAGCAAGATTTCCACAAGCTCTTCTCATCAATTCCAAAAAGAATGTTGGGGATAGGGAATGAATCGAGGGGGGTGCGATAATGGCACATAAATGTGGTAACACATGTTACCAAACATTGCCAAAAGCCATTTGTTATTTGACGCCTGCCAAACGTTCGACAATTTCCACTTGAAATATATAACTGCAACTTATGCTTCCATATACTTCGTATTTATTCACGTATGTATGTAGTAGAAGCAGCTAAGGCAATGCTAACCAACTAATTTATATTCTCTGGCTTTGCTTTGTACTTTTTTTTTGCAAATCCCAACTAATTACGTGTCTAATTCTAATTGCAGGCATTTAAAATTCAGCTAATTAGTTGCAATTTGTTAGCTAAATTGGATTTCAAGCAGCGTCAAGTCAATAAAGTAGAATAGTGCCCCAAAAAGTATATACGGGTATAAAAAGGTATATAAAGGTATATATATGTATATTGGTGTTTGAATCACAGCAAGATTACGTTCTCAAAATATACTTTTTAGGGTCTTAAATAATGATTTCAAATCGTCGAAGTACGTATATATCTGTAAATAAAAAAGTTATGAGCATGAGAGAAATAAACATTATATTTTGAGCATGTATCTAAGACACCACAATTGGCATCACATAGTTATGCAGTTTATTTTTGCCAAACTATAAAAATCAGATGCATAAATCTAAAAGCATATTTGTCTCCATTGTCTTGGCATACTCTCAGCAATCAAGAATAATTTATCATATCTATAAGTAGGAGTAGTTTTGTGGCGGCGATGCTAATTTTGCCAAGCAGCGTGCAATGAACTTGGCACAAATATGATTCCGATCCAAATAAAACAAAGTTGGCCAAATAAATTTCAATGGCTCTGCTGATATTTTAGCCAGCATACTAATAGGCAAATTTGACGCATATGTAAGCCATTGCGGTTGGGCTTTGATGATTCAATTTTGGTGGCAGGACATGCCGTGGGACATTGATGCGTAAGAGAGCGTAAAATGAAAGGAAATTGAAATGCGGGTAAATTGAATTGGACAAGGACGAAACAGAGCAAAAGCATGGGATGCCCAATCCCCACACTCGTCTGCAGCAAAATGATGTGCTCTGTGCTTCGTTTAACTCACAGCAACAAAATCAGCAGCAGCAACAACGGGAGCAACATTAGCAGCAACAGCAACAACAGCAACAGCCCCAGAATCGAATCGAGACATAACGCCCGAAAGTATGCAACAACTTTCACTTGGAAAACTCATTGGACTCAATCAAATATTCAAAGCCAAAGCAAAGGACGCAACTCCTTTATCAATTTTTCTTTCTTCTTTATTTATTTTTTTGGCTTTCTAGCTGCGAGACTTTAGCCAATGCATAATTAAAATCCATTAAGTGTAATTTTTCAACTCTTTCGATTACTTTTTCTTATAGAATCCGGCTGCGCGGTCTGAGTAAACTTTTCTTAATGAATCCAATTGAAAACAAGTACAAGAGATTGCTGGTTTGGGTGGCCAAAGACTGAATACCCTTACGATAGAATACGAAATCGCAAAATAAATGTGTGGCACTAAAATAATTATTATTTTAACTTTATTTTGTATTATTAACAAAAATTAAATGAAATGAAAGCAAACATGCTTCGCGTCTGATTAAATTGATTGAATGACAAACTCAGATTTCTTTAATTTGAATCATACAAGTAAATTAGCCAACTCAACTCGCTATGTACACTATATATATTTATGTACATATAAATATATATGTAATGGTGTATATGTTAAGCAAATTCTTTGGAAATTGAGCATTTTTCGTACACCATTAATTTTGATTGTTTGATTTGTTTTTTGGACATTTTGGACAGAAAAATCAGCTTTCATGGTTCATAAATTTTGCAGCAGGCAAATTTGTTGGTCTCATGAATGCCAAAGTGCAAAATTCAATCAATTTGAGCCATTTACCCATTCAAGTGTTTGTTGCCTGGCCACAATGGTCATTCATTCTCTATCCGTAACTCAAATATGTGTTTTGATTGTGTGTGTGTGATTGCGTTATGTGTGTGGCTTGTGTTTTTGACATACCTAGCAAAGGACAGCCATTGAAATATTTGTAAAGTTCATCAATCGTAAGAGTTTTTCAATTAATAGACATACAAACACACGTATAGACTCCAAATCTATTCGCTTTTGTTTGAGTAATGCGCATTGGGAATTTTCATAATCCGTACGATGTAGTTGATGTTATTATTGCTTGTTGTTTTTCTTGCGTTGATTTTGCTTTGTGTTCATGGCTTTGATGGCTTGTTAATTTTGTAATCTCTCTCTGATATGTAAAGCCCAAAAGCCAAAAGTACGCATTTAATTGAATTTTTTTTTGCAATACTTAGACAGAGATTTCGAAAGGGTATATGGAATTTGTGGAAAGGCTTGTAACTGCATAAAAATAATTGTGTATTTTTCAGAGACATCAGTTCTTAGTCTAAATAAATTCTTTGAAAAGACAATGTATTATTATATTAATATATATTTACAATGATTATAATTAAGCTTTAAATGAATCAGAGTATTCCCCCGTTGAGCACTGATTATTATTTTATTTATGTGTGTTTTCAAGTTGAATTGTTGTGCAGTTAACTTGTTGCCTGCTGTGTTTTTGCCGGATGCTTATTGCCATATATTGGCCATAAATAGCCATCATTTTGTTTATTAAAACTGTGCATAGTGCTGGCCAGGACAAAAAGTCAATTTATGCGAAAATGAACTGCAAACCGGTAAACTGTCGCCCAATCTGAGTTTATAGCCATTTAAACGCGCTCGCCGACAAAAACAAAGACAGACCCGAACAGACTGTGCAGAACGAGTTGACAACGAGGAGAGTGGGGATTGCATGTATTGATTTAATATCTGTGCTGCCTGCGGCCAATTTAATCATCATTTGTAGAAAATAATTAAAATTTACAATAACAGCCGGCAATTGGCAATTGGCAATTGGCGACTGCCAAACATGCACTGGCCATGTGATCTGCCATATTCGTAAAATGCACCGAAAACGTTGTAATAACCAGCAAGAGCAACATCATCAAGCAGCGGTCTGAAGTTGCCACCACAGACAGACGGAGACGGGGAGACACACAGGCAGACAAATATCTCAATGAAACTTTAAGAGACACCAAAGTGCAACTGCAATGTAACGTCTGGCACTTTGCCCCAGAAGCAAGATATCAATGGTAGCACACGCAAAATTACCCTGTACATAGATTAAAATCTCCTAGTTAAGACTTTTGTGTATCCATCACATACACATGTATTCAATTAATGGATATTCGTTTGGCCACAACTAATAAGGCCAAAAAATAAAACCATATTGCGTGTTTGACATACATATGTGAGCTATGTCAACCAAATAATATGTATAGAAAAATTTGACTTAGGAAACATTATAATCGCACTTATTTCGACTGCACAAGTTTGTAATTTTTTATTTTAAAAGACAAAAAAGTAGAATATAATGTATATAAAAAACAAATGTAAATTTTTAACTTTAAATGGAGAGCATATTTATAGAATCAAATATATTCCCTTTTTATATGTATGCACACCTCCAAAATATCCCTTCGATGAGCAGGGTACAGTTAATGGGAGTCTGCAACTCTCTCATTTAAAACCATATATTTTTTCCGTGTGAATGTGAAATTGTTCAAAATTCTGTCGGGCCATAAAATGTGCTAATTTCGTTGACATTGCGCAGACAATTTGTAATTGTGCGCTATAATTTTGTTTAGCTTGGGAAGTGCTTTAATTTGAAATAGCTAACGCCGCCCATAATCCATAACAGCACATACTTGGTTGTCCACGATTTAACTGTGGAGTTGGCCCATCTCGTAAATTATAGAGGAAAACACGAGCACACATATAGGTTCTCAGTGCTAAACGCATTGCATTTGGCTATTGGTTCGTCGCCTTTAGTTGCCCCTTTTACGATGCCAGCCAAATGTCTAAATACGAAGTAATACAAGTTGTATATTTGTATATGCTTTGTGTCTTTTGCATGGCTTGTGTGTTTTTGTTTCGGCTTGTGCAAGTGCCATTTCAAGCTCATTAGTGGCCATAATTAGCCAGCTCAGTTTATGGCCCACAGACACAGCAGGCGCGGAGACAAATGTAACACTGCAGAGCAGATTCCCACTACAAATGCAAAGGAACGCAGAACCAAGCAAACTTACATACACTCGGATTTGAAATTGATACAGAAATTTGTATGCTCTTCCCAATAAGAGAAAAGTCTCAAAAATTGTAAAAAAGAAGAATTAGAAGAAAAACACGTATTTAGATTCAGGAATCAATGTTAAGGCTAAGCCAAGTCGCAAAGTTATTTTATTCTTTCCAGTTTTGAATAGCAAATGTTTTCAGTGCGGATTTGTTTTCCAGCGGCATTGTCTCAAACCACAAATACTGCTTTCGGTTTCATGGAAAAACTACCAATTTATGAACTGAATGCCTATTGTATGATACCGCTCACATGTCCCATTGTCAAGCGTAATCCCCGTTTTGACCACACAACAACAGGAATGCCAAACCCTCGACCGAAAAGGGCATATGTGTTCGCCCAGACACCACAAATACTTAAGAGACGCAAACGCAGATACTTTTCGGCTGCCCTCGCATTATATTATACTTTTCTTTTATTTTTATTATTTGCTATATGTTTTCTTGTGTGTGTTTTTTTTTTTTTTTTGGTTTTTTCGCCATTTTAATGTTGGTGGAGGGGGGGTTAGGTAAGTGGTCTGCGCGTAACTTTATGGCCTCATGCATTACAAACTGAAACATGTGTTTATTGTCCAACTGCCTCTTCATACCCGTCTCTGTGTGGCTGTATCTGTAGCTGGATCTGTATCTGTATCTATATCTGTGGCTGTGTCTGTGTCTGGGCTGCTGAAACAATTTTTATTTTCGCTGTCAGCGAGGCGATGCAAATAACTAAGCTGCAACACTTCAAATGACACTGGCCCCACTCCCCATCAACCTCCCCCCGTGCGACAGCCTACAAACTGCTAGTAAAATGTGAGACGCCGCTTCTGCTCATTTGTTTTCATTTAGTACAAGTGTGTGGTGTGTGTGTGTGTGTGTATGTTTGGAATGCAGTTGTTGCTGCCAGTTTTTGTTATGTTGTCATTAACAAATAGCAAATTAAATTTCGCTTCAACCCTCCACCAAAACACGGATATATCGTATCTGAAGCAAGATATCTTCTATTAGCACAGCCCCTTTGAGTAAACTCAAGATGAAATGAGAAATGAGCAATAATAAAACCTAATATATATTTGAGAAAACTTGTGTAAGATTCAACTTTTCTTAATAAGTACAAATTACAAATTTAAATAAATAAATCCATAAACTTATTGTACATTGTATTTCCAATAAATCAATCAAATATAATATGATGTATCACACTTGTACTAAACTAAAAAACTAAAATATTACAGTATTTGTTAGAAATTCAATCTAAGAATATATTGAAACATACAATGAACTAACTTGTATAAACATTTTTCTCAAATGACTTAAACTTTGCTCAATTGCTTAACTTTTCAAAATTGCAGCCGAATAAGGTAACTTTGACATATTACCCGAGTCTTATTTATACGTTTTTGATTTTTTTTTTTTTGCCAACTAAATAGGACACAATGCAACTTAAGAGCCCTATCAGTTAGTCACGCCCATGCAATTCAAGCTGTGCAAAAAAAGGGAAAAGTTTCAGTAGTCCAATTGAAATTCTCAAGAGTGAAATAACTCAGCATTGAAAACGCCCACAAAATTCGATTGTGCCGCACTTCAATTAAATGCTCCAGAAATCTCAGAACACATACTGTGGGGGTGGAGTTGGCGCTACCCCAACCCCCTTAAGCATCCCCTATAAGCGCACACAGCATAAAGAATGAGGATTATTTTGATGTTGAGTTTGAGGTTTGTTATGGGTGGGGAATCTATTAAGGTTTGACATTAGCATGAAAAACGCATTTTTCTTTGCAAACGAATGCGAACGGAAATGTTTTAAATAACTTCCGAAGTTCTTAGGTATGTTGTAGGCAGACATAGGTGACAAAACGTTCAACATCTATATGAGAGGATGGTGCTTTTCATGAAGGGAAGGGCTGGGACGGCTGCTGCTTGATTTCTGCAAAAGTTTGCATTTCTTTCTGTCGTTCGTTCTTTTGTTAAACGGAATCGAGTCGACACTTTGATTGAATAAAATTGTAAAATAAAATTATTTCTTGAACATTACCCGGCCATGATATAAAGCGAGAAAGTGTTGTCGGTTTGTTATCCATTGAACTTTTTGAAAAGTTTTGCATATTTATGCAATTGAATTGTTTACACCAAAATGATGCTTTTGAAGGTTTCAAATTTGACAACTTTTTTGAGTGTGTATGAGTTGGATAAGAAAAGTTTTTTAAGAGCCTGGCAAACATGTCGTATACTTTATCAAATGTTGATTGATTTTAGTTTGGCCATCACTTGCGTACCGGTGTCAAAACAAAATAAACAGCGAAAAGATGGAAAAGTATAAAATTGCTGTAACATATTGATAAGACAGTCACTCACTTCTTAATTCAAGTTGAGTATTATATCTGTGAGAGCTTATAGAAAGGTATATTTATAAAAAAGAAAAACACTACTTTTGAGTTTTGTGTTTTCTGTGAGCTTAGTTGTATTTAGGAATGGCAATCCACTCTGCTAAAGTATGTGTGTCAAACAAAATATATTTTCATTTATTTTACATCTATTATATTATTTATGCTGTACGCAATAAAATCTGACAATTCTCTTAATGAATGAAATCAGTTTCAACTTTGCAGATTAATATTTATGTGTGTGTGTGTGTGTTACATGTAGATAAGCGAGAGCAGAGCTCCTCTTCTGGCCATTATTTGCTTGTTCTCTAGTTATCTGAGCCAAATCTGAAGCAAAAGCCAAAGCGTAGACAAAACGATGCAAAAACTTGGCAAACAGACGTCTGCGTTGCAAAGAAAAGTTTTTGCTGAAAACTCTTGGCCCATTGACAAAAGTTGACATATGCAAAAACACATACAAATTATCAGCACATTTATCTGGGGAAATAATGCACGAATGAAAAGTTTTGATTTATTTTTAAGCACAAAGTTTTTGCCCTGTCACAATTTTGATGAGGGTGTAAGCGACAGGGGAGACGGGCAAACAGACATCCAAATCGAAGCACAACACGAAAATTCAAAATCAAATATGACGTCTCCCATCCCGGGAGACAATACTAGAGCCAAAACGAAGCCAATAGACAACGGCTCGAACAGCCGGGATTAACGAGCTTAAAGACGCTTAAAACCTATTAACGTCTTCAAGTGCCAAACTTCGTTTGCATCTCTTGCTTTCTCTGACTCTCTCTCTCTCTCTCTCTCTGTTAGCCATTTTGCTGGTTGGCTTCTGTTAAGCAGAGCATTCAAGTTTTTGAGTTTTAGCCAAACATATTTCAAGTTCTTTAAAACTTTCACCTCAGCTTAATTATTAATAGATAGGACATTACTTTACCGTTTATATGAGTTAGAGGTTGTTTCAGTGAACTGTGTTTTTCATATTTAACTTGCAATACTTTATTATTATTAATTGGAGGGGACCCTTCATGCACTGCTGCCCAATCAGATTTATAGTGTCCCATTCTGAGCCCATAACTTGTCCATCAACCCTTCTGATTTTGTGATAAGTTTTTAGAATTCTGTACTCTTGGTTTGACCTGTTAGGTTCAACATTACTCGAAGTTTCCAATTTTTTTAGAAATACTTGAAATACTTAATAATACAGGTATTCAAAAATACAAAATGAATATTTCGAACATTATTATTATTATTATTGGAGGGATCCTTATGCACTGCGACATATTTAGATATATTGTGCGAATTCAAGAATTTTTGTCGGATCGAGGATTTATATATCTTTTAAGTTTAAGGTATACTTTACTCGGATACCACATCTTCTTCTGATTAACACATTTTTTATACTTTCTCAACGTTCTATACTAACTAAAGTTAGAAAAGGTTCAAATAAATAAACACATTTTAATTTTATAATATTTCATTTTATTTAATATAGAGATATTTATGTCTATTTTGAAACTATTAATAATTATGTAGCAAGAATAAATACATAGCAAATTCATAGTAAGTTGTCAATCGCTGCTGCATTCATATCTCATTCAACAGGCAACAACAAGAAGCCCAAAAAAGATATTTATTGGTGAACGCCGCATTGAACTGTCCTGTCTAATAGAGTCAGAAAGGACTATTACATCGATTTATCAACATGTCAACATATTTAATGAGACGGGGTTAAGGACATTTACTGTTATGTGTGTATGTATGTATGTATGCGTGTGCGTTTGCTCGATTCTCAAAATGTCGGCTGCCAACTCAATAATATGCCAGTGCCAATATTGCGTATACGCGCCATAGGACCCGGTCATTGTTCCAACAATTGTTGTTGCTGCTGCTTGCGATGTTTTGCTAGCTGGGATTTGTTTGCAGCAAGCGGAAATAGTTGCAGACGATTGTAGTGGGGAGGGGGAGGGTGTGGGCATTTCAATGTGTGTACACGTATGTTGTTGAAGTTTATATTCTGGATAAACTGTACAGCCAACTGACGTATGCATGTCCTCGACAGACACTCACACACACACACACACACACACAGACAGACACGCACGCACACAGCTGCCATAAAAGCAAATAGCTGTCATGCGTGTGTGTGTGCTTGTGTGTGTTTCCTACAGAGAGAGTGGGAGAGGAGCTTGTGGCTAACAATTTGAATGGATATCGGTGAACCAAACCGAAATAGTTGTCAGCGCATACAACATGAAGAATACATATATATATAATATATATATGTATGTATATATATATTTATATATATATGTAAGTGGAGTTGGGGAATATATCCCTGTTTATCCTGTCAATTGAACTGCCAACAGCTTAGACCCATCAGTGGGCCAAATCCTTATCGTAGCGCCTAAGCCAATGTTTTTAGCCCTCAGCTCATAAATATTTGCTCAATAAAAAAAAACATGTACACATAAAACTTGTTTAAAAACCAAAAATTTCTGCTCTCTCTGCAAAATTGTGCAACTCATGTGCAAATTGTTGAAATTGTTTCGATTGTTAGTTTTGCGGCTTGTCCTGTTATTAAGCCAGCAGCTGTTGCATTTCACAAAATTTAATGAAGTGTTCACACACACAGACCAACTTGAGTGTGTGTGTTTTATGTTATTTGTGTTTAGGCACAAAAGACTTTCAATTAGACTTGCAAGTTTCCATTGTTGTTATTATTGTTGTTTATGGGCTCCGAACTAAGTATAGAGAAGTGTTTACACTGTGTGTGTTTAGGTCTCCTTGCCATAAATACAAATTAATTGGCCTTGGTTATTGTTGGCCATTATTGTTGTTGTTGTTTGAGTTGTCGCAGTAACAAATGTAAGAATGGGAAATTGAAAATTGCTGACAGGTCATTCATTCATAAAGTGTAATTTGGTTGAACCGATATAAAATAATTTAAAGCAAACCAAAATATAATCACTTACTGATTACTTTAACAAAATAGCAAATAAGCAAATTAATTTAGTATTGTACCAATTATGAGACGAATTTCAGTTTCTGTGAACTTTATTCATTTGTTTCCACTTTGCAGCAACACAAATGTAAAAAAAAAAATATTGCTTACAATAGCCAGTATTGTGCTCAAATATAATCACTTAATAACAACTAATTTGACAAATTAGCAAATAAATTAAATAATAATTGTATCTGATTGTGCCAAATATGAGACCAATTTATATTTTCATCAATTTTAGTCGTCAGTTGGCTGTACTATTATTATACTTTGAATATGTTTTATCTTTGCAGTAACAGTAAATGTAAAAAATATTTGCGTACAATTTCTAGGATTATGCTCACGTTTAACCATTTTATGGCTCAGAGGGTGTAAAGCGTTCCATAAGTGCCGAAAATCAGTCCCAAATACAACAGCAAGTGAATACTGTGAGACATGTCACCAGCTGCCATTTTCAATCTTAATATTTGATGTCACACGTCGCAGTCAAACAGCAGCTGCGACTTGCTTCGGGGTCTATTTTCTTGTGTTTTTCGTACCCGCATATATAAACGACGCATGTTATCGGTTTATTGTTGAGCCCCGTGACCTAGATATCAGATATGGAAGACTGGAAGAAAAAAGAATAAAACTTCAACTGATAACAAATGCGCAACATTAACAATTTAATGGCTTTACACTTGATTTTGCCACTTGGTTGTCCTTTTATTTTTTTTTCCCCCCTACACTTTTTGCATAGTGTGCAGTGCAATGCATAAATTGGCCATGTTTGGGGTCCAGTTTCGAATGGTCCTGCATACGAAATGAGCTCGTGTTTAGAATTTGTATAGAACTGTAGTTATGCTCGTTATTCACTTGAGATGAATGCCCGAATGAATGAATGAATGAATGCATGGAAATGAGTGTATTGTCTGGTGCGCACGGCTAAACACAAATGAAGTGATTTCTCCAAGACTAATGCCCACTGATAGATTGAGAGATATTGCAGCGCCAAGTGAGACATGGAATGTCAGTTAACAAGTTTCAGCAAAAAAAAGAAGGAAAATAGAATAGTATTGAAGGAATTGTAACATCAGACTCAAACTCTAAAATGGCAAAACAATTTAATGCTTCATTGATAACCGCACATGTCGCTGGCAAATGACAGCCAATTGGGCGATAAGAACAGTTCCTAACTCAGACATAACCAGCAAACAACTCCCGACTGCAAAGACACGCGAATGCACTGAGAAAAACCAGATTTTCCACCATGGCATTAACAAAATCAGAATTTGCATTAAAAGCCTTTATTAACTTATTAACTATTTTCTTTTAAACTTAGTTTGAGCTAATGTATTTAAATTTGATTCTATTTATGTTCTTCAATCAAATCATTATTTTCTCTGTAATATATTTTAAGACTGTTCCTAGAACAGCATTTGCAGTTATTAATTGAATTTAATTTATTGCTGAACTTAGGTATGATTATGCAACAATGACTCTTTTCTTTGGTAATATCGGCATTATTCAAAATACATTCCAGCGGCTAGTGTCCAGATGATTTTACATTTAAGTTGTTATTCCTCTTGCCTTCTTTCAGTGTACAATTTCAGTCTCGTCGCAGTCACTTTCATTGCGCAGACATGTCAGAAAAAGCGGCCCAACAACAAACAAACCAAACAACAAAGCAAGCAGCACAAGTGGCAGCGGTATAGGTAAAGTGGTTAAGGATGATGGAGAGGATGGGTGTGGTGGTTGGGGGAGGCAAATAATGGCAAATGTATTGAACACTGCGATAAACATATGAAAAATGCACATGCGACTGGCGCCAAGTTCAATTCCGCAGGCCAAAAGTTTACGCCACTTAATAGAACTTGACGCAAATTCAATTACAACGTTGCCCCCCCCCCCCCCCCCCCCCCCCCCTCGCCTCTTCTACTGCTACTGCCCTGCAACACACACACACACATGCACACACAGACGGAAAATAAGCAAAAACTTGTAAAAGAAATTGGCGGAAAAACGTTGCCTTCTTGGTTTTCTGAGGAAAACTTTTGTCCACCGGCGGCGGTTTTTTGTGTGATTTCTGTAAACGTTGTCACAGCTCGAGGGCTCTCTCGATATATATATATATATATATATATATCTATCTCTGTTTCTTTATCTGTCTCTTTCGATGCCTATGGTTGTTGGCCAGCATTGGAATTGAAAGTTTTGTCCTTGAGGCTATTTACACTGCAATCGCTACACCTCGCCACAAACCCTCTTCTACAGCTTTGGGCTGCAATTAGCAAATAAAACTTGGCATATTTTAAGCGTCAATGAGGCGACTGTCTCCTTTGCAAAACTTTTGCAATCACTTTCATTTCGCTTCTTATTGGCCAACAAAGTATTGGCCAAGTGCGCCTTTTCAACTTGAGCGTCAAAGGAGTATTTATTTTGAAGAACTTGACTCTTGCAGTTTATATTTATATCTCCATTTACCTCAATTAAATAAAGTTAACGTATGATATGTATCGAATACAATCAAAATGCTTTTGATAATTATTGTATTATAATTAAACGATGCATTTTACTCATGATAAATGTGGATTTGCGGTGCGCCCATCTAAAAAGATTGCGCTATTTTTGTAAGACGTAAAAAAAACTATTTTAGCATTCAATGATATCCAGGCTCTTAGATTCTCCAGAATTTTACCAAATCTTACAGACTCGTCCTTTCAGTTTCCGAGGAAACCAGAATTTTGTGATTTCAACTTAGCTTCCACTCGCTGCTTGATACATTTTGTGCTTAGACCTTTGAATGCAGTTCGTTCACAAATATCCTTGGGATTCCTTAAAAATTCTATAAAGATTTAGCGGACTTAGAACCATTTTTCTGATGCGCTATGGATCTGAATAGCGCCTTTGTTTTAAGCATAGATGTATGCAATTCAGCATACTTAAAAATATGCCGCAATGTTTTGAGCTGAAGGAAAATTAGGAAGTTCAGCAAGCTGCAAGGTGACCATGGTTTTCCTCTGAACTCGAGTTTATTTTTTCATCACATTGTTGCCCTTAAAAGTATGCTACTTTTATTGCATTAGTTCAATCCAGTCAATGCACCAACCTAATTTGTAGGACTGGTGTGTGTACATACTATGCGAAACTGCGACGAGGACAGAAAATTATGCAGAATGACTAAGTTTTCTATAAGACATAAACAAATAAAAATAACTTTTTTTGGTATAAGAAGTGTTGATTTTATATATTTTATATTTTTTATTTTGGAAGTTACAGTATTTTATGTTGAATATCTTGAAATATATATTTTAAATTGTACAACTCAAATCTAACATTGGGTTGTTGTCTCGATGTATAAACATTTCGCAATATTTCGGTGCTTACAAAAAGCTACTGCCAAGAAGCGGCGAATGCACCAGTTTACTTCAAAACGCTAGATGGCGCCAGCAGGTATTTACTTTTGTTGCCGCTTACTACTAAATGGCGGCAGCCAATGAAATGATTAATTATATAAACTGGAAATCATTAATATTCAATTACTCATTATTGCGATAAGCGACATGAGAATTAAAGCACTGCATTCAATTTACATACACACAATACAATTTCAACAAAAAATTAAATTGAATAAGTTTTTGACTCAAGAATTATTGGTTAAGATAAAAAAACTTAAGAATATTTTCGCTTAAAATTGTAAAATAAATAAACCATAACTATTTGACAATTTTTGGAATTTGCTTAAGCTGAATGCCAAGAAAGTAGATAAGCAGCTGCAGTAGCAGAGATTTGTTGGTAATTCTTGTATATTGTGTACTTCTTATAAATTAGTGAGGTTAACGTAAATTCAGCTCAGAACTGAAAAACAATGCATTGGAATTGGATGTAGAGTTTTCTGCTGGGACTGCTGCCCAATGCCAGCGTTGAATCGAAACGAAGGGACAAGGGTAACCCGGAACCCGCATCAGGATTCGCTGAAGACTCTTCAATTCGAGACGACAGCTCTTCAATCCAAATTTAAACTTATAATGCCCAATGCTACACGTCTGCATCGCTACGATTAGAGTCTCTCCAGCAGTCATGTGGCCAATGGGAAACCGTTTCAAATTCAATACGCGACCAGGAATAATCAGCCGACAATTCTTAAGGGCTTCCTCTCCGCGGACACTGTGACACTGGCTGGCCTAAGCATTGAGAGACAAACTTTTGCGGAGATCACTTCACTACCGCCGGGCGTCATTAGTCTCGCCAATTTCGATGGCATCTTTGGGATGGGCTTTAAGGAGATCGCCATTGATGGAATCGTACCGCCCATGTATAATCTCATTCAACAGGGCCTCATCTCACAGCCAACATTCTCGATTTACCTCAATCGCTCTAATACGGGTGTTATAGACCCAAATGGCGGCAAATTGATACTGGGGCCAAGTGATCCAACTTTGTACAGAGGCTGCATGACGTATGTGCTCCTCTCCAAGATTGGCTATTGGCAATTAACCGTTGCCAGCATTGTCATGGGCAATGATAAGGAACTCTGCTCGAAATGCGAGGCAATTGTGGATGTAGGCACCTCGAGCTGCTTTGAAGAGTATAAATACAATACTCGGACTGACGGAGAAAGACAAACGGGATGGTGTCTACACAGTGGCCTGCTCTAGAGTTTCCAGCCTACCCAAAATCACTTTGAACATTGGACGACGTGAGTTTGTACTCAGCCTGGCAGACTATGTGGTTCAGTATAAGAATGTGTGTGTTTCTGGCTTCACCAGCTTGGATGAGTCTGGCACGGAGTTGAAAGATGAACAGGGCACAGAGTATAGCAATCTTTGGGTATTGGGCCCTGTTTTCATGGGTCCCTACTATATGGAGTTCGACATGGAGTACAAGCGTATTGGATTAGCCAGAAAGATTTAGATTAAATATTTTGACAATTTAGTCAAATTTTTCAATATTAATATTGAAAGAGTACGTTTCCAATAATAGTAAATTCTCCATTATTACGAAATATTTATTACTATTTAACATAGCTTTGTACAAATAATTTGGTCTATCATTCGTCATGATTCATAACAATATATATTTTGCCAAGTCTTTTTCTAAAACCTGATTTTTTTTGTATAATTTTTCAGTTCCATAAACAAAGTTCGTAACACCTTAGCTTACTTTCCAATCAATATAATTAAACAATATTATTAATATTTTATTTACCTTTTAAAAGCCGATAAGGTTTGTTTGTTTCTTTTTTTTTTAACCTGAGCGTACACTTGCAGAAATAAAAAACGAACTGGAATTCCGAAATAACTATAAAATGAAAATTACCCAGGAAAATAGAGCCATTTTCTAGTTTGCAGAATTTCTAAATTTAAATAATTAAACTAAGAAAACCTCTTTTATTTTTAGAAAACAGGTTTAAATATTCCACCTTTCTCTTTCTCTTTGTCTATTTGTCTGTCTTGAGGTCTGAGCTGGAAATTACTCAAATTCTCGTTAACGGGTAAGTTTTTTCCAATTAAATTATATGAATTATTTTTTTTTAAATTGTAGAAAAATAAAAAAGAAAATCGCTGTTTTTTATTAAGACACAACCATCCGCATTACAAATATACTTTCTGAATAATAAGATGAGTTGCGCTTTGGGACAAAAGTCTGGCGATTTTCTAAAATTCCGTGTGATTTTTTACTTTAGTGCACTATGTTTGCTTAGATTTTGTATACACTCGTTGAACAATACAATACACATGCGCTGTCTTTATTTATTTTTTTGTTTGACCCTTCCGGTCTGAGGAAATTTGAGCTTTTCCATACCTTCTAACATGTAAGGCATTTAGAACTTAAGATAACTAATTGATAAATGGCTGAGCTTAGCTTCTGTAATTTTTGTAAATTGGCACTTGCTTTAATGCGGGTACTTATTGCACAAGCGTAAAACATGACAACACTGAACAAAATTTGGGACTTTATTGTACATAAAACAATGCGTTAAAAAATTAAACAAAACTTGAAATAAATATAGAACAGAATGGTTGAATAGTAATACATAAAAAACACAAACAAAAAAACATATATATATATATATAAAGTATATTTATATAGATATATTCAAGTTAAAAACTCAAAAGAAAAACAATAACGAAAACCTAAAATCAAAGTGACAAGTACAAGATTTTTAGCAGATTTCAAGCAAGTTTTTTTTTACAATAAATTACCAAATAAAACTATTTAAATTTTACTTATTTAATTCAATTAAATTTCTTCATACATTTTTTTTTTTCGAAATGTATTATTGCAATGAGAAACCTAATTGCAAATAAATCAATTTATGTTATCAATTTATAAATTTAACGATAATTTTATAATTATCTTGAAGTGATCAATCCTGAACAGACTTATAGATTTGGTATATATAGCAGAGCCAAACGCAATTGAGTTCAGTGTGGCCCAGTCAAGGCAACCAAAAACCAAAAGAGTGAACCAAATAAAGCGAAAATGTTGAAGCAACTACTGCTGCTGGCCATTGTGGTGGCGCTGGTCAGTGCTGAACTGCATCGCATACCCATCCACAAGCACCAGCACAACAAGACCCGCCAGCACATGAGGTCAGCGGCCCGTCACCTCCGTCAAAAGTATCACAAGCAGAGTGAACTCAATGTGCCGGATTATGGGGCACCCAACAATGATTTCTCTGGTATTGTGGATGACTCCAACGCTGACTATACAACGGAGGAACTATCCAACAATCAGAATATGGATTATTATGGTGAGATTGCTATAGGAACACCACCCCAGTACTTCAAAGTCGTGTTCGATACGGGCTCATCAAATCTGTGGGTGCCATCGGTGAACTGCCTCCCTACGGATCTTGCTTGCCAGACTCATAATCAGTACAATTCGAGTGCATCCAGCACGTATGTGGCAAATGGAGAGAGTTTCAGTATACAGTACGGCACAGGCAGTGTCACAGGATTCCTCTCATCGGACACAGTCAGCATTAGTGGCTTGAGCATTGTGAATCAGAATTTTGGCGAGGCCATCTCTCAGCCAAATAGCAGTTTTACTGGAGTACCCTTCGATGGTATATTGGGCATGGGCTATTCAAGTATTGCCGAGGATTCGGTTGTGCCACCATTTTATAATCTCTGGAACCAGGGGCTGATTGATAAGCCCACGTTTGGTTTCTATTTGACGCATAATGGTTCCGCTGAGCTAGGCGGTGAACTTGTACTCGGTGGAGTCGATAATTCGTTGTTTGAAGGCGATCTGACCTCTGTCCCTGTCTCCCAGATGGGCTACTGGCAATTTGCCATGACTCTCGTCGTAATGGATGGCTCTATTATTTGCAGCGACTGCCAGGCAATTGCGGATACGGGCACCTCTTTGCTGGCTGTACCCGCTGGTCAACTCACATATATAAATAATATTATTGGTGCTTATCAAATGGACGGGGATTACTTTGTGGACTGCTCCCGTTTAAATTCTCTGCCAAGGCTCAACTTCATAATTGGCGGGAGCATTTTCAATCTCACATCCGTCGAATACATTACCGTCTTTCAGGAGAGTGGCGTCTCATACTGCATGTCTAGCTTTACGTCTATTGACACAAACTTCTGGATTCTAGGTGATACCTTCATTGGCCATTATTACACACAATTTGATTTCGGACACAATAGCGTCAGCTTTGCACCACAAATTTAAAACTGCGAACTATTTTCCAAAAAATTATTAGCAATGGAAAACAAACATTAAAAGAATGCAAGCAAAATAAATATTTTAAAAAAAAAATTAAGTTCTTAAATGTAAAAATGTAGAAAGAAATGGTTCTCCGTGATATATTACATACTTGTGGCAATTGTTTATTAAGATTTATGACTTCAGTGAGATAGTGCTCCAAAATTTGTGAAAAGTGCACTACAAAATTTAGAAACCTTTAAACATGAATAATCGCTTAAGGCGATAACGTGTTTAAAAAACCCCTCAACAATTGCAAGAAGTTAAATGAAATATACTTTCAAAAAGATCTGAGTGTCAAAATGAATTCATTTGTTGCTCGCTTTGGGCGGAGTGCGTGGTAGTTGTTGAGATGGTTGCAGCTGAGCCGTTTGCTGATGAGACAGTTGTTGCAGTTGTTGGTGAAGCAGCACGCGTTGCTGTAGCATCCCCTCATAGATTATTGCAACAGTTGCCGCATTGGAAAATTTTTGCTGCTGCTGTTGCACGTGTTGCGGCGGTTGCTGCTGCATCTGCAGATGCAGCAGCATAGACTGGTGACGCAAATTCGCCATCAGCAGTTGAGTGTAGGCCTGAGTGAGATTGAAGGCATTGCCATTGGCCAAGCCGTAGATGGGCATCGACATGTTTTGCGAGCCGCCAAACAATTGTTGCTGTTGCTGCCGCTTATGCTGCTGTGGCACCTGTTGCTGCAGCACCTTCAAATACAGCTGCGACAGTGCTTCAGTGTTATCATTATTACTCACGCTGGCAGAGTGTAAGTGCTCGAAAGCTGGCGACGATTTGGTTCCCTCGTCCGAATTCCACTTTGGACAGTCGTAGAAATCGTCACCAAAGAGTGCATAGCACTCGGCAGTCTTGTGATAGGTGAAGCTGCCGTGAGCCGGATGGCCAACGGTGTCGCCATGGAGTGCGTTCAGCACCTCAAAATAGAATCCAGTAATCTTTTCAGGCTTTGGCTGCTTAAGGGGCTCAGGATCGGGTTCCATCGGACAGCAGATCTTCTTGGCCAGCAGCTCGCCGCCACTGGCTTCAAAAATAATTCAAATCTATTAATTTACATGTGTGAAAAAGTTGAATAGGAATCTAACTTACGCGTTGCATATCGTTTGAAACAGTTGCAATACATTCTAATATTTTAACTATATTTAAATATATTATATTATTTTCGCACCTCTACTTGCAGTTTCTTCTGACACTCTCTGCTTCAAGTTTTGGAAATGACTGGAGCTGAATTTGAGTCTATCAGAACTGGTGCAACGCCTCTCTTTGTGCCTATCGAATGTTTATGATATCAAATTGTACATAAGCATTGCAAAACACACCTTTTTCCACTTATTCTTCTTTAACTTTAAATCGAATTTCTGTACTTTGCTAGCCAACTCCGAGAAACAAAACGTGACATTTAAGTTGAGCGATAGATGGGCAGCACTGGCTGTCCAGATGTCATTCATAAGTATGAATGACACTTTTCATTTAACTTACATCTCTAGTAAGTGACTTAAATTGATATTGGATATATATATCTAGATCTAGATCAATTTACCTCTTTCTTTTCAAACTAATCATAGCTGCCTTAATTTTTTAGGGATATTGGTGAGATTAACACTAAGCAACTGTTGATCGACTTCACCGAGTATACGTAGCATCCCCTGTTGAAAAAGAAACCAAAGGTGGGCACATCATTCAGTTCAATCATACAGAAATATCTCGGAAAGAATATTTATATTGTTGAACCGCATCTCCATCCGAGTTGATATAAGCATGTTTATATGTTAATATGTGAGTCGCTCAGTTTGAAGAAACTTGGATTATATCCGTCTTTATTGCTTGTTACAATAGTCGTATTGGAAACCTTAACTAATAAGTATTGCATAAATTCAGAAGCTTAAGCTTAATCCGTTTCTATTGGACAAATTGAAGCCATTTCTTAAAAGTAACAATTTTTCTTTTCTTTCTTTTACAATTATAACAACAATAAAAGACAGGCGACAAACTCTTGAAGAAGTGACTAGGGGCGTATATTATTTTTCTTTTTTACGGCATTGTCGTTTTATCGATATGCTCCTCAACAGCTTCCACTATGGCATAGCAAAATCCAGCACCAGTTCCGGCTAATTTGACAAATCCTGGTAGCTTCAACAGCGTTGGTTGGCATCTGAAAGGAAACAAAAAATACAGATGAAATGTTTAATAATAAAATTTATTTAATGGAATCTCAAATATTGAATCTTCTATCGTTTATAATTTAAATCTCAATTTACCATGCTATCTAAAGTATAATGTTTGTCAGAGAGAATGTAAGTTCCTTTTATCAAACCACTTGACTATAAATAATTTATGGATATATTTTAATCAAATCATGACTATTCAAACTAAGAACCAATCTGTTGTTCACCCCAGTCACTTACAAATTCTCAGTTGCGTTATTGCCACAGTTGCCATGTTCATTCCAGCCCCAGGTATAGATTTGACCAGCTGATGTGCGCAGCAGCCCATGCTCGGCGCCCATATGTACATGTGCCGGCGTCTCTCCCTCCTCCAGTTCGAGCTGGAGCGGCTGGGGCGTTGCGTGCTGCTCAGTGAAACCACCAGTGCCAAGTTGGCCGTAACAATTTCGACCCCAGAGCAGAATGCCATTGTTTTTTAGAACGACCGCATTGTGTGTCCAGCCGGCAGCAAGTTGACGCACATCTGCCTCAAATTGAAATGCATTCGACTGACCAAACTTGTTGTCGCCCAAGGCTATTGTGCGTCGGCTGCCGCCCGCCTCCAAGTTGATACACTTGAGCAGCATGTGATTCTGTCCGCTAACCAGGGAGGTAATCCTCAGCTCATTGGGATTATGCGCCTGGATCTTCATCACGCTGCAACGATGCAGGGACGTTGCCGTAATGTCCAGTTCAATGGGTGCGGGATCCATAATACGCAATCGCCCAAAAACATAGATCTTCTGATCCTGGGTGAGCACAGCGCAGAAGCGCATACCAAAGCTAATCCTTTGCGCTGGTTCGTCGCGTGGCAAACGCACCGCCATCGGACTACGCACCGCCATAAAACCACGCTGGCAAATGCCAAGTTGCTGAAAGGCATTCGAGCCCCACACAAAGACTCGCTTCGTCAGCGTAATCGCACCGGAGATGTCCCAGCCACAGCTGATGCTCTCCACGGGAACTTCCTGCGAACAGAACAGATTACTTAATAATCTTCAACAGTGGAATTAAACTTAGGGCACACCTCAAAATATTCAGTGGGCACCATGCTAAACTCATTGTGGCACTCCTCCGTCGAATTGAGTCCGAGTTGGCCGCGATTGTTCCAGCCGCAGGCATGGACACGCCCATTATTGTCTAGGATTAGAACATGACCTCCGCCACCGCGAATGCAGCGTATGTTGTGGGGCTGAAAGGAGCATTTGGCGAGGCGCTGTGGCGACATGCACAGCTCCGATTCGTAGCCAAGGCCGAGCTGACCGTGAGAATTGGCGCCCTGTGCGCAGCCAAAACAAAGGAAATCTCTCATTAATTTGCAATGCAAATGTTATATTTTTTATTGGCGATGTCGCCGAACGGCTCTTACCCAGGCATAGACACCGACATCTACCATTGAGACCACCAGTTGCGCTCAGTGTTGGGGTTACGGTTAGGGTTAGTGTCAGGGGCGGTGTTGGGGGCGTCGTCGTCGTTGCACTTCCGGTTTGTGTTTCACACGTTGATTTAATGCGCCGCAGTCACGCCAACAATGTCGACGAATGCCTGCCGTCTTCTTTTTCTTCTTCGTCCTCTCTTCACCAGTTGCAGTTCGTCCTCGCAACGCGTTCCTCTGCCCGTCGCTGCTCATGTAAAACTGAGCCACTTTCTTGCCGGCCAAATTACTTTTATATCGTTTCGCTTGAATATATTTCGTGTCCACTTTGTGTTTCCTTTGGTCGGGTTACAGTTGCGCCTGATTCACATGCTGCTCATTTTCATGTTTTACTTTGCTTTTAGATTACAATATTAATAAATTCAATTCAACAAATTCAATAAATTGTTTACAAAACATTCTTTTAATTTTCATAGTTGGCAGCGTTGCCAGTTAGCTGAATCTATCTGTTTGTTTACAAATTGTGCGCATATTTGTTGCTCATCTTGCCGGCTTAGCGAGGTGGCAACATACAGCACTCATATGTTTTTGGTATTTATGGCTAGTACGCTGATCGCGCATATGGCAACAAGGCAGCATAATTATTTACACATCTAATTTGAAATTTACACTTAACTTAGTAAATATTATGATAATTAACAGTACAATATTGCTTGCTAAAATAATAAACTTTTAAAATATCAGTTTTTTGCAGACATATTATTTGTGCAACATTTCAATGGTCTTGGAATACCCTATGTAAAGTTCGTAGTTAAGTTGACAAAAAATATTAAATTACACCTAAAAAGTGTTTCTGGATACTGTGGTGTGGCATTAACTGTATTTTCGCTTAAGGCAAGCTCTTTTAATTATTTGCAATTATTTTAATTCAAAATGTTGACGTGCAAACTAAAATTTTACCTCCGACTGCATTGCGTGTGACGACTTTTTCCGACTTGGTGTAATGTGCAAATGATTGGTTTTGATTTGTGGCGTTTAGGTTTGCTTGGCTAACTCGATGTTCGGACTCTGTTTTGCATTGCAAATTCGAATGCAAAGTGCATTTTTCACCTGAAATGCGGCTTACTTTCTGCATCGCATGCTAGCTAACGGCACAAGTCAGTGTTTCTTATGGCCCGCTGTTAGTGTTGGCTAGCGTTGCGCATTTGCTGGAGCCGTTAGTTTGAGTTGCCATTGTCGCCTTGCAATTCGAGGTAGACACATTGGTTGTAATGCAATGCATTGGGAAAGTAAACCATTTGAGAAAAAAAATCATTTAACAGGATATTAAAGAAAGTAGTTAATTATTCCAATAATGGTATAATAAATAAGAATTGCTTGTAGTTTTCTGTATACTCTTTATGATTATAATTGTTCTACCTAGCGTAAAGAATTCGTAGTTCCGTGCCTTCTGCTCATGTTCAACTGCTCTTATATTACTTTTTAATTTTGCCCTTCGTGCTTGGGCACTTAATGTTTATGTACTTGATTAACTTTGCTTTTTCTGGCAACAATTAAAACTTAATTAAGAGCAAATGCACTTTAACCTTCGCCCTGAACTTTGACAGCTATGATTACAATATTTTTATATGAAAATCGCGTGTCGCTTAAGGCGGAAAGCAGGTTTTATAACCGATTTATATTACTTCATTAAAACAGTCAATTTGGGTAAATGCACGACTTTAGCTATTGAGCTTTGGTAAAGAGTTGCTTACTGTTGACAATACCTATTTTGAAACTTCATTATTGAATATTGGAAAAATTATTACAATTTATTAAATTAATAATTTTCCTAGTTGGATTCTTTGCTTGAAAGAAACTAATTTTTTAAAGGACCGGGCTTTATCACTAGTTCAAACAGCTGAGCTACTAGCTCAGAACTGCGCATGCGATAGCCGTGACGATAGTTTAGTGATGCACAACAAGCCACTCACACAGTGCTGCACATCGGCCAGCTAGAGCAAGCGCGCGAAATTCAAATATTAAACAGTTCCTTGGGACTTGTGTGTGGATGTGTAGATGGAAGATTTCTAGTTTTTCCCCAAGAGAGTAATTCCATTGGATGCGCACGTGACTCCATTTTCTATATGCTATTCTCATGTTGTGACTTTTAACTGCTTTTCTGGTCTTTTCGCTTTTATTATGTGGGTAGGGAAACATTTTAGCTATTTTCAGATGAAATCTAATTTAATGTGTAAATATGTTGTTGTCTCCACTTTTACACTTTTGCTTTTAGATGGTACTCGATTCAACATACACACACAATTAATAGTTAAGAGTGAAAATTGCACATGTTGCCATTTCCTTTTTTATTTAACTCTTTACACTTTATTTTAATGGCAAGGTTCAATTGGGAAGAACTGTAAAACTCGATTGCCACTTGTAATTAAAAGCTTGCCTTTTAATGCCAATTGCTGTTTCTCTTTTATCTGGGCCCCAATTTTGTTCATATCCGCGGTTTTTGCTTCTCTCCTTTCCACCTTTTTTTTTATTGTTGTTTTACTACTGAAAACACACACAACTATAAATACTTAATTCGATGTTAACTTTTTAAATTAAAAAGTTCTTATTTTTGATAAGAGATGTTTATTGAAACTCTACAAATAAACATGAATTTAGTTGTTTGGTACTTTTGCAAAATTTGCGTAAAACAATCATTGCAAATGTGTCAAAATGAGACTCGTTACTAAGAGCAATTGCTGTTATGATAATCCAACGCTCAACTGATTCTATGATAAACATCACTTTATTTACATAATAGAGCGCTCAAAGGCGCTCGCTCTCTCTCTCTCTCTCTCAACTACAGCAACATCAAAATTATGAAATTCAAATTGCAGTACTGATTGCTTACTTATATCTTTCTCTTTCTCTCTCTCTCTCTCTCTCTTTCTTTACCTTTCTGTATCTGTATCTGTCTCAGTCGCTGTTCCTGTCAAAATCCGGCACATAAAATCAGGGAGAGTTGAGTTTTGGTGAGTGGGTTTAACAACAAATTCCACGGCTGCTGATGGTGATGGCACAAAAGTCATTTGACCACTAATCATGAGTGCGGTTTTGTGCTGTTGTCCGTTGCACGGTTAGGCCACTCCCACATGTTGTGGAAGGCAAAGCGGTGACCATAGCCGTAGCTTGGATGCCAAATCAAAATTGAATTCCCTACACGCACAGCAGGAAAATTATGAAAGTGTACACTTTGGGTCTGACACTTCAAATTCAATTTCAAATGCCAAAATGCAAAAATAATGAGAAAATTCCAGAATGCGCCCCTTCAGATCGGTGCCCCTTGCCAATCCGTTATTTGTGCATTCCCTAATTGCTCAATCAAAAACGTATGCAATTCCTTTGGGGTAAATCCAACACTGAAGCTTAAAATACATTTTGGGAAGCCAGAAAAAAAACTGGAAAAAAATTGTGCGCTTTATACTTAAACTTTGCGCCACGTAGCACGACGGAAGCCAACGGAAGTGTTTGGTGGTTCAACGAGTTGCCCAAGAAGTGGCAGACGGGATGGGGGTGTGTTGCGGGAGTTGTTTTCGATTTTTGGGGTGTTGAGAAGAAGCTGGTGGAACGAAGTGATTGCCACAGGCAGTGCCAAAGACAACAATGCCAAACTTTGGATGCTGTTTGGGGTGCTGCCGTGGTTGGTGGAATGGTGGCAGGTAACGGGGTAGGGAATTCAAGGGAAGCGGTTAAACGGAAACGGAAGCGCATTGAGCAAAAGCTGTTGTAGTTCTTGGCTTTTGTTTCGCCATTGCAGCAACAACAACAGCAGCAGCAGCAGCAGAAGCAAAGCAATTTAAGTTAAACAAGCGCACAATGTAAACTCAACAGTCCCTAAATCCACCCCCCACCTCCCCCCCTCCCAACCATTAACACCTTTCCGCAATGCATTTGTCAAATATATAAATATATATATGTATGTATTTTTTTGAAAAATCTGCTCATGTCTTTGGCATCGGATTTGTGCTGCACACTTTTCAAAAATTGTTTCTCTTGATTGACTTAAAGTTTCGACAATGTTTCGCGCATTATTTGTGAATAGTGATAAACAAAGTTGCTTGTTATGCTTTCCTTAAACGAACTGAACTTTAATCATGTCAAATATGTCAACTGCTTACATTGACTTGAGAAAAACTAACAAAATAATCATACTAAATATGTTGACTGCCTAACTTAACAACTGCATTAGTCAATGAATTTTAGTTTATTAAACCATATTTGAATGGCTTAAGTTTCGATTGCTTTTGAATTGGCCACATTTAAATTGATTGGAATACTTAGTTGGACTCGTTGTTGCAATTCACAGCTAGCACAAGCTGGTGAAAACTAATTATGTAGTTGTTATCAAGTTGCTCAAGTTTTTCAATATTTCAGGCGCAGTCCCAATGGGCCGAGTTGGCTCGCTTGGCTTGCGTCTGCTCGATAATTATTATGTAAATTGCTTAAAAATGCACCGCAGGTAGTAAGCTCCAAGGACACACTTTGTTCCGACCCCGTCGACCGCTGCTAAAACCCCTCCCCTCCGCCCCAAGTCAAACCGTCTCGTCGTCTCGGCCAGCCGATGCGCTGCATTAAGTTTGATTGCATTAAGTTTGCTTTCGCCTTGCCAGCAACTCTTGCTCCCTCACTCAATCTCTCTATCTATATATATATATCTTTCTTTCTCTGGCCACAGAGTCGCACAGCAAGGAGTTTAGCGTCCTCCCTGGTTTAAGCTATGCACTCGGAATTTCTTAGCGCTCATTTCGTAATAGCCAAATATTCGCATGCTTCGCTGAATGTTTCTTGGTCTTGGAGGCGGTTACTCTCGTCTCATCTCGTCTTGACGCTACACACGGATGGGCGCCACTGTGGGCGCTTGATTAAAACATTGGGGCACAGTGGCAAAATTTGTTTAACTAATTTCTACATTTCTCGCTGCAGTTGCTGCAAATATTCCTAATTTCTTAACTTGACACAGCTAGGAAGTTAATCCTAAAAGTTGACTTCATTACTTCAATCTTTATTTTTGGCACGTTAAAAAGTGTCAATTGAACAAACCAGCTGTAATTTTTTAGTAGTATTTTACCTATTTGGTCCATTGTACGCTGGCCTTTGAAAATGTGCTTGCACTTGATAGGATATTGATGCTTGCTCCATGAATAACACCCCCTCTTCCCCACACGCCCCGCCCAGCCGGCACTTGCAACACAAAGCGTCGTCAGTCAGGTATTCATTGAAGTTTCGGATGCTGTTTAATCTTGAGAGATTTTCGCACATTTTGTGCCTGGTTTCCACTTTGCTACCTTGTTGTTATAGTTGCAAATAATTAATTTGTGCAAATTGCAAAACTTGGCCTTTGCCTGGAGAATGCATAATGTATCACTTTATTGGATTTATGTGAATGTTTCATTGCTGCTGCCTAATTGCCTCATGTGTTTCAGAAGTCTCCATTAGTCATTACCCCATTTAGCGGCCATACACATTCTCAGCACTCGTTTCGTTTCGTCCAATTCGCTACGGCAGGGTGTATGCAAATGAGGCAAGTGCGGTTCTCTTCATGCAACTTGGGATACGACGAAGTTCGGGGCGTGTGCACTGTCCTTGTCTTTGGCTAAATTGTCGGCTCGTCTGGCGCGTCCTTCGAGCTACGCCTCGGACTATTTTCATACCCAATGGGCAACTAATTATTTGTTAACATAACACGAGTGGCAATTTAAATGCAATTAAGTTCAGCCGCGTAGGCCCAGAGCCCGACTCAGTCCCAGACGCATTACCCCTTACCCCTTAAACCTTACCCATTACTTCAGCACGTTGAGGGTAAAATGGCTCATTAGGGCATGCCCTTCAAATGTTCAGTGCACAATTGAATGTGCAGCGATTGTGCTTCAATGTCGAGATAAAAGCCATTCAAATGGATCAAATATCCTTAAATCACTGGCAATTAGGCTGCCCGACGATTTATGCTCAGCTTAAATGACAATTTACAAGAATTATACTTCAGTAAGATTCTCTCAACAATTCGAAATCAATGAACGCTTTATAATAGTACATAAATTGTTATTAAAAATTAATATTTGTTTGCCATGAAATGTTCCAAATTTCAAAATAAAATTAGTTTGACATTTTTTTCTATTCAAATGATTAAATAATTAAATAATTCATAAGTGTTATTGCTTGACAAATTCAATTACAAACAAGCTGTTACATCGTATTTTATATTTAAAATATATGTTTGTCACTTCAAAGATAACTTTATTGTTCTCATAAATATTGGAGAGAGACGCATACAATCAGAAATTGAATGTGTTTTAGCTCGTATATTAAGTCTAATAAAATAGCCCCAAATGGGAAATCTTACTTTATTTAAGTTTAATAATAATATAAATAAATTGGAGAAAAATGTGCTCTGGAATTAAGACAAAAATAACAAAGAGATGAGTTTTCCCAGGCATCAAAAGGGTTCCAAAATGTTTCATTGCGTAAGCTCTACTGCATATGTTGTATACATAAATGACAAATTGTTAAACATGGATAAAAACTTGTGCTTAATTCAATCTAAAGTCAACAATGCGTGACTCAGCACGTTACAGACTGCAGGTTGTCGCCTGCAGCTAACTGCTTGAAATGCCAACCTGACAATTTAATTACCAAAACCAAAAAAAGCAAACAAACAACAGAAGGACTGAACCTTGGACAAAATTGTCTGTTCAAAATACAAAATGTCTATCCAAATGCAAATCTGACCAGCAACAGGCATTACATTTTCATTTCTACGTTGTTTGTTTGCCTGCAGAGTTTTTTGTTTTTCTTATTATTTTTTATTTTATTATTTTTGAGTGCAAGGAGGGGCAGCACAAAATCTATTTAGACCAGAATAGCTGGCCATGATTTTAGGCAGATTGCATTCGCCCCCCCAAAACTGGGTTAGGCCGACTTGACAAATGCGATTACATGGCCGAAGCACAGAGAGTGCTGAATGCTGAATGGGAATCTACAACCAGGCAGCAATCTGCCAAATTTGGTACTATGAATTATGATAAATTGGGCTAATTCACTTTCAGTCTGCTCTTGTGAATATTGACTTGAATAAAATCTAAAGAGTTTGTGGTGAAATTTGCTTTTAAGAATTGTGCTCTAAACCAAGAATAAGTTTAAAGTAATTCATGAAAATGTCACTTATACGTATCAAAAAGTAACTTTACGGAAAGGGTATTCAATTGTCAACGTTTGTGGAAGCATTCACAAACAATTGTATGGTTTTGAATGTTAAACTCAGACTGTAGTGCCACATAAACTGGACAAATGTGTTGGTGCCATGAGGCGACGAACGAGATGCATGCAAATGAGCTGAATAATGAGCAGCCAGATCTGGTGGCACAATGCCTGCGGATGCCAAGCAGATAGACACGCGCAAACACCCCAAGCACACGAATAGCTTTTGTTGCACTAATTTCCAGTCAGTTGCAGCGGCAACAGCCAAACTCGCAAATTATGTGCAATGGAGGCGTGTGGGGAGGAGTGGTGGGAAGTGTCAAAGTGTCAGTAAGTCAACAAGAATGCACTCGGCAAGTACTGGGGCAGCATGTTTTGGACTCGTGAGTGTTCTCTGGTCCAACGGCCACTCGACTTAACACTTTGAATGCCATTAAAAGGTCCGACCGAGCGAGCGGTGACTGTTGCTTTCCTATTTCTGCTTTTCCTGCTCTCTCGCTCTTCTCTGCCTGCAATCCCTGCTCAACTGTCTCGACACTCAGTCAATGTCTCACTAACAATTGTCAACAGGCTCAAGCAGCGTGCAGCTTGGTGAGTTTATGTTGTTGTTGTTGTTGTCGCCTTTGTTACCCCTTTTGTCATGTTGCTTGCCGTCGCCAGCATTTTGGACCAAAAACGTTTGTCAATTTTACGCTTGTCGACTTTGGGAATTGTCCTTTTCGTCCTGCATCCCTTCTTCTGCTCTGGCATTCGTATGCCGGCGCTTTCTGTGTCTGCTGCATTTGTCTTAGCCCCTTGCCCGACTCGTCGGTGTAAAAAGTTCACTTAACATCTAATTCAAATCTGGCTTCTATTGCATAACAAAACGAAAGAAAGGGAAAAAACGTGTCTTAGTCATGCCGAAAATTGCATAACCTTTGAATCCGTACATGATCTGTCTAAATTTTGTTAGGATTTCGAATTCGTTGAATTTGAGTTTCTTGTTTCGTTTTGTAAAAAAGAGTTATCTCTTAAAAAAATATTATGTTCATTATAATGTTTATTATAATATCGTATATTAATTAGTTATTAATAATAATCAAACTTAATTTTCATATGGTATAAAACGTTGTTATTACAATTTTGCTTAAATAAAATAAAAGCTTCAATAAAAAAATACTTGAATAAAAATACTTAATATTTTTGCAGATATTGCATTTACTTTTTTTTTAAACATATAAATATATTAGTGCGGAACATTTTAAATTTAAAAATACCATTTATAATATTAAAATTCAAATTGCTAATAATGGTTCTGGCTGCAAAAACATTTTCCTAAATGGTTCTGGCTGCAAACAAGTGATGATAAGCCATCGATAACAAACATTTACATAACAAACGCTTAGCTGTGGGGAATTTGTGCTACGAGGGCAGCTTTAGTTACCTCTAGGCATTTTGTACTTATATCCATTGGCAATATGGGTAGTCATTGAGGATACATAGCACCAGGCAGCCAGAGCTGGCTGGGCCAACGTTTAGAAGCTTATTAAATTGACATTACCTAAGCCGGACATCGGTGAGGCGACAACTGCCCAACGGAAAGACGCTGGAGCTTGGTATGGGGCATGGTATAGGACTGTGGCAATGGTGCGGCATTTGCCACTCAAACGAGGGATTAGCGGCAATGCTGACAACAGCTTGACGTCGCATCGGCGACAGGCAGCAGGACCATTAGTCGGCACAATGGCGTTCTCCGTTTGGGTGGCTGGCCACAGCTTAGCATGAGGGTGTGGGCCTGAGGGGTATACACACCCAAACACACACACACACATATATATAAAAATTGGATTTACGAGGTAAAAAGGTGCGGCTGCTTTGGTAGGTGCATAAATCCAACAAATATTTAACATTTAAATGGCCAAAAATTAACTGAAACTGACTGACGATGTGGTTGTGGGTGGCGGATGGTGTGGTAGGTTGGCGTCAAAGCACACACACACACACACATACACAAAGTAAATGTGATATAATCCACAAGAGCTGCAAAAGCTGAAACGCAAGGACTCGCAGGAGTCGTAGGACTCGCGGACAATGTGCAGTAAAAGTTGAGCTCGTCGACAACAAAAGCTCTCAACTCCTGAATGGTCCACTGCTCGAGTAGAGGAATACACACACATACATATACACAATAAGCAAGTATTTAATGTGCTCTAAATTGCTAAATAAGATTTCGAGAGTGGCACAGAGAGGGAGAGATATAGATAGACTAGGAGTGAGAGTGAGAGAGAGAGAACTGGAGATCTTTCGCCCGTTGCATTCATGCGGCAAATATCAAGTGCATCATCATCAACCAGCGGCGACAGCAGCAACAAGGACGATTCTCCTAACAATATTAAGCTATCCTGTCAGCGAGCCCAGCTCAAACTCTCATCCCTCCCCCCTCGTCTCCATTATCATTCCCACAATAATCACAAATCACAAGTCAAAAACCAGAAACCAGTTCGCCTTGCTGTCTCAACAACATCCTTGGAAGCAGCAGCATCATCATCGTTATTATCGCACTGAGCACTCTAAAGTACCGAATAATCTACAGGATAATGAGCATGAATGAACGTGAACCGTTTTTTTGTTTCGCTGAATGACCAAAAGTGTGGTTGGCAGGACTAAACCAGGCGAAGCATGAAGGGCAATCCATTGAAAAAAAAAAATAACAGCAGCCCAGCAGCTGCCCAAGTGCACTCAACTAAGGAGGCAAATTCTGAAGTATATCCATCCTCTGAATGCTGAACGCTTATTTAGTTAGTGCAAAATGAATATCTGTAAGCGACAAAAAGTTTGCTCCATGCAAATATGAAAAATATATACAGCGCCGGGCCACTCATTTCGCTGAGAAGATAACTATAATAAATTGTCTCAAATTGCGAGTTGAGAAAATTTAAGCAAAACTTGAGCAAAATGAAAATGCATAATAAAATGAAGAGTGAATAACTAAAATCAATTGTTCGATTTTTTTAAAATTAAAAACGAAAGAGAAAAACTTTTTAAAAAAATTCCAGTGGTCATATTGAGTTGTACTAAAAGTTTAATTTAGTTCACAAGCCATTCGGCTTTTATATTGTGTAAATTTTGATGATATTGAAGTTCATATATGGAAATTTGCAACTTGCGATAAGGGTGCCCGATAGAAGTTGACATTATTTATTGAAATATCTTTGAATGTCCTAGCATTGTGTAGACATGTACCGTGCAAGTCATGTCCTGTGGCCATAGATATTATATTTAATTTCATATTTTCCATATTTACATCATAAATTTATAACAGCGTCGGTCACAGCGTAGACAAAAACCAACTGGATGTAAAACATTTGCTTTTTATTTTATTCCCTTATTTTATTTGTTGCCATTTTGTCATTGGTTGGCTGGCGGTCAGAATGGAGTTCATTAGTTTTTGCCAGTTTTGTTGTAGTTGCTTTTGTTTGTGGCCGGACATCAAAGCTGCCTCGGAGAAGTGGCATCTCTCCTGGCTCCGGGTTCATCTATTCCTAGTCCGTACCGCAAGGGTGAGGGCAACAGGGAATTGGGTGGAACCATAGTACTCTATTCATAGCAGCCGTATGAATGAATGCCTCGAAGCTGTTGTAATCAAAAGTTCTGGTAACTTGTTGTGCGCATAATTTGAGCCACTGCACTTATGTTGCACTTTTAAAGCCAAAATAAAATATATTTACTTTATGTTGTGCTCTTAACATGTAGATAGGTTTAGAATGAACATACACAGATATTGCTTTAGAACTATTTTTACTTTGTAACTGTCGCAACATTTTGAAGTGTGTTTCATTTTTTATCATGATATTTGTCTCCTTAAAATCTAAATTTGTGACAGGCCCCCCCAAGGCACAAACTTTGTCAAACTTAAAATGTGTGTATTTATCAATTTATAAGGTAAGCAAATATATTCATGAATTCTATATATAAATATAGTGAGGGGGAGGAGGGGAGTGTGGAGACCTCCCGCATGAGAATCGCAATGAAGTACTGATAGCATCCGCTTCCGGCAGACAGATTCAAATCGCCCACACAAAACTGACAAATTCACGCACATCCTGTCGACATTATCAAACAAACTTGAGTGTTTTTTCATGTTTCGCATTTGCAATGTTTATTGTAATTTACATTTAGCTCACAATGATGACGTCAGATACACATACACCGCATACACTCATACGCACACACACACAATCACATACACTCCCTCGATGCTTTGTGGCTTTATCAAGGCGCAGGAATCAATATCAAATGCTATTCAGGCAACCTGCTTTCTCTACATCTGTGTGCGTGTGTGTTTTTGCGGCTTTTATTGGGGCACATTTATTTCATTTACTTTTGGCAAGATGGTGTATACTGTGTGGCATACAGTCCCCATTCGGTGGCAACTGTAACTGCAACTCGGGGAGTTACTGAAACTAAAACCAAGCACTGTTTACAGCTCGGTGCACAGAAGCAGCGTGTTTCACTCGCTTCTTTCACTTTGTTTTCAATTGCAAAAGTTTCGCTCGTAATTTTTTTCTCTATCTGCCGCTATTTATTTTTGCAAATGTCTGTCTGCAAGTTTTTTTTTCTGATGTGAAACGCCCCAAACCGAAATAAAGTCGCTGAAACCAAAGTGGTAAGCGAGGTGCTCTCGAAAGATTTCTTAATGCTATGAAGTTACCCAAATATGCGAGAGTATTTAAAAAATGCCAAAGCTGAAAATTAAAATCATTTCATATAATATATAAATATTGAATATAAGGATTTCCCCCACGCTCCCTAATTTGAAAAGTCGTCATTACTAACATTTTTTCAACCAAATTTTTGTTCCAAGCCACATGACAATAATATTTTCTTCCACTGCGACGAGTATTTCTGTATTTTTAAGGTTCTTTTAAAATTTTGCACTTTTTGTAAAATATTTTTTTTTTTTGCAATTTTTTTTTACTTTTTATTTAACACACGCCCACAACTTGTGGCACAACCCGCTAATATTTCTATATCTATTGCCTGAACCTATCCGAGCAATCATAAATATAAACATACTGCATTGCATCGTTGAGCAAATTGCTGAGTGGAAAGAGCACTCGATATAGAAAAAGGAACACCAGAAAAAGTAATCAAACTATTCGCGACTATTTCTTGAACATGTCCACGGTTTTGAAGGCTAAGCCAGTTCCAGCAGCTCCAACTCCAACTGCTACCCCGAATCCCACTCCCGCTTATACAAGCCATCAGGCATGTTCACATTGAAGCGCCTGACACTTGAAAACATCAATTTATTTTTATTTCTCCAGCTCGTCTCGCAGGAATCCTTTCGTTGGGGTGTTTTAGTGTCGGGAGTTTGTCATCGAAACCCCCTGCAACCCTTGCAGTCCCTGCACCTCCGCCCGCCACCAAATATAAAACTCAAACCCTAACCATTATAGCCCAAGCGAGGACCTTGCTTAGTCATTCAATTCAATTGATTCAATTGGGATTGTATCGGTTTTTTATGTGCATTTTGGCCAACACTGTCGCACATATCCTGTTGCCAGTTCTCCCACTCCTTGTTGCTCCTTTTATTGTTGTTGTTGGCAGCATCTCCCGAGTGTCTCATTTATCTGTGGTTAGTGGAGGGCTCTGGCGTTGTCGCCTCGTTTTGCACTTTATTGAAAAAGGAAAACGGCAGTCGAGAACCATTTGTAAAATTTAATAATATATAATTTTCGGATGGGCTTTTTTGGCAACGCTTTTATGTGCCGATAATGTTATTAGCCTAGGAATGCATCGTATCGTTTTTTTTTTATATTTTTTGTTTTTTTTTTTTTTGGCATTTGCCAAGCACCTTCTTAAATTCAAGGATGCTATCGATATCTGGCAATAGCCGAAACACTCAAATGCCATGACTTGTGCAATTTGCATCAGAAATTGTGTCACGACTAGTTTCGTTACACTTCATTGCGGCAGCCCCACCCCTTTCCCATTCCACTGCGTCCACTAACTGTGGTTTTTGGCAGGAAGTGGGGATTGTAGTTTTGTGTGCGAGACTTGCCAGGAATTTTGTTCACTTAGGGGAGAAGCTGGGCGCTTGTTGCTTCTTTGCATGCTTTTACGTAGGTTAAAGTATTCGGCGAGATGGGACCAGGGACTAGAGTCCTTATGGCCCGGCGTGCTTTGGTCTTTGGGCAACATCCCAAGATATGTGAGAGCTGGCAATGGTTTGGGGATTTAGAACTGGGCTCATACGTTCCTATTTTATCAGGGCCAGTTGGGTGCGGGTAAATTCAAAGAATTTTTTAGCTTGAATATGAAATGTTAAACATAAAAGGGGCCTGGGTTGCAAATACCTGGCCTCTTTATGCATATCTCTGAAAACTGAAACTCTGTCGCAACTATTTATTCGTTTTCTCTTTTGTCACAAAATATTGTAAGAGTGCGTGCCATTTTCTGAGTTTAAGTTATATATTTTAAATGATGTGCTTGAGTAAATATCTTATTTTTAGTTTCATGTTGTATATTTGGGATAAGTTACAAAATCTGATATACAGCTAACAGATTATCCCACTTCATATATAAATGCAATTTACAATCATTATTTTTTGTTAGGTGACCTCTTATAACTTAGAACTGAAATGTGTATTTTGCCTGCTGCATTTAACCTGCCTTTTTTATTTCTTACGTTTTGTATTCCGATATATTTCGAATCTGGTCGGGATTCATCTTCTGACAGCAATTTACAGCATTACTCCAGTCAGCTGTGGAGTTTGAAGTTTCAAATACAAATCCCAATAATTGTAATTGTAATATTTTAACCTTCACCTTTCATCTTGGCCTATTATTTCTTGTTAACCTAGTGGCCAGAATCCACAACTAGGTGCTGAACTTTTCAACTTTTATTGTTGCACAACTATTTGCTCTCTCATCCAATAAGCAACACAATTTGAAATCCAGCCAAATTGTGTTTGTGTTTTTTTATAAATTCCCTATTATATTACGGTGCGTATGCGCAATATTCGCCATCGGTCCCAACACGCGTCTTTTGGTCGCATCTTCTAGATAAATTTCAGTCATTGAGCCAATTTTATTTAGTTTCAACTTGGTCCATTGTTGAGGAACTTGCATCAGCAAGTTTTTTGACGGCGAGTTTTTTTGTTTTTGTTGGTGCTAGCTAAAATCCTGGGCACAAGTGCACAAAGTTTTGTACTTTCAGCTTCTTGCAGTGCACATTTTTGTGCATTAATATTTTTCATTCGCTTCCAGCGTTATTTTCTATTTTCTATTACATACATTCCAGTGCATCTTCGCATCGAGATTTTTTTTGCTTTCTCTGTGTTCTCTTGTAATGCAATTTCCAAAGAAATATTCAACTCAAGAATATCAAAATATGCAGCATTGGCATCTACCAGATGAATAAACTCTGAATTTCTTTGTTTGGTGCTAGTCAGACTCAGTGTGAGTCTTGTGAGCGAACGCGCACAAATAAAAAGTCACCATTCTTTTGTCGCCTTTGAAGTTTTTCTAATTTTAAGAAATTGGTGTAAGAATAATTTCAAAAAACTCGAAAAACTTCATGGTGAATTTCTAAATTTCAAGTCGATTATTGTTCCGCGTGTGTAAAGGTCAATTCAGTTCAGTTCTGGCTAATAGTATTCCACATCGCATTTGATAATAATGCTTTAAAAAGTCTCTGATAAAGTGTCTTGTAAGGGAATCCACGAAAATAAATAGTATATTTAATATTCAAATTGTAATTTTGTTAATTTTTGGGGCTTATACTAATTAGGCGTCGGTTCATAAGTAAATATAATGCTCTCGAAGCAGGGCTTTTAATAAAATGTGCTTCATCAGCACATATGACTAAATTGTGGTAAGTGTGGCAACTGCATGCTGGTAGTGGGATCTTTCCCCATAAGATTTGTGTGGTGGCATGCCACATAAAATGCGGTTGCAGAAGTTGCAGCAACGCACAGAGCAGACTATTGTTTTGCATACAAAATGGCGTTGCTTGTTTTCCTTCTCACTTCCTTTTTGCAGCTGCGCGAAAAATGACATTTCAAATGCCGCACTAAATTACTACAAACACGCAACCGCAAACCCATAGCTTTGCCCCACCCGCAACATCTTTCCTGCCACTCGCTTGCCTTGCTTTATTTACTTATATGCCGAAAACCAAAAAAAAAAAAAAAAATTTCATCTGCGACTACAATTTACGCTTTTGGTTCCATTTTTCATGTGAGTTGTTCTTGTTGTTCTTCATGTTGACAAAGTTTTTATGGCCGCAACATACAACAATGGCTTGTTTTTGTTGTAAGTGGTTGCCAGTATTTGTGTGTGGTTCTGCGTGTAATGTGCATCTGGTAGAAAAACTTTGTGAATCATTAAGAGCAGCACTCGAATGCAAACACACCAACTTCGGAGCCAGTTAAAACTCAAAAAGTACGCACGAGTGCACATCAATGTTCCCACAATGTTTTCAACACACATAAATGCATGGTTGTCAAAATATATTAATATTTATTTACATCTGGTTTCCCAAAATATGTCTTAAAATTTACAAATTTACAATGCTTTCACACATAATAAAATATGATTAAGAATAACAAAAGGGAAAGTTTATCTTTGATGCGCCAAAGATTAAATAGAACGGAGTCGAACTGCTGACATTTAGATTTCAGTCCGAAATTCGAAATAAAATGATGTTTTTTGTTTGTAATGCTGTTCAAGGTTACATATATAATATTTGGTGTAGATGAAATCTCCTTTATTGCGTTACATATTTCATGACAATATTATAAGTCCCTCTACAAGGGTATAATAGATATATGTCAATGTTTCTGAAAAAATTAACACAATAATTCTATTTGTATTCAAGATTCAAAATATGTATTTTTCTCGAAGTAGATTCTCAATGAACTGCACATGCATGCATACCATGGACTACCATTTACCCAGTACGTTATCTATCTCCATATCTATATGTATTTCTCCCTTTATCTCTACATCTTTCCCCGTGTATCTTTCTCTTTCACACTTTCTGTTCATCTGTCTTTCTCTTTGCATTTCTGTTTTGTCACTTCAGGAGGTGACAGACACATATCTCTCTCAATCATCTTTCCGTGATTAGTGAATCCTTGTAAATCGAATTCTGAAAGGCTTCCGAAAAAGTCCAATATGTAAAACAGAAAAAAAGAGTCCTTTTTGCCATGGTGTCTATTAGCGCCTGCAGCGATACGGCTAAAGCCGCCTTCTATTCCTATTGACTCCTTTGTAAGGGTGTGCTAGTGTTCTGAACACAGCTACAAAGATTAACCGTCTAGCAGAGAGACATGACCTGGTCAACTGAAAGTGGAATCTACAATTAACCAAAACTATTGTGCGACTGCTGAATATCCTGTAGTGAACAAGGGAAGACAGATACTGTTATTACTAGTTGTCCACTTAAGAGAAAACACAGAACATTTTACTTTCCACAGATTTCAATTTGTATAATGTCTAAAAAATGATCCATATATACTCGTATTATATGTTATTATTTTTGTTATTAATTCAGGTTGTAATTGAGTTTTATAAACTTGAGAGCTTAACTAAGTATTTGACATGCTTGGAGTATGTTTTGATATGTTGTACACAGTTTTCTGTTGCTGTTTGCTTAGTTTTAGTCCCAATGCACTTGGGTTAGCTGGCGAGGATCGACATTGAGGCCCATCTTCTCCAGCTTGCGAACTTTTCGCATCTGCTTGGTCAGATTGCGCTTGAAGGCGATCTCGCGATTGAGATTCATTATCTCTATGGTATCCAATTGTCGTATGTTCTTAATCGTTTGCAATATCAGATTATCGGTGAGATGCAGCTTGATTGTGGACATCTTCATGAACGGAGCGTCGCGACGACGCAGCTCCTCGCGATAGGCGAATAGAGTGTAGGGCAGGGAGGGAAGCTGCGGCAGAGGTCGCTCCAAGCCCGGAAATAGTTGCTCGGCCATAGATAGATTTGTTTTCTCCTCTCTCACTCTCTCTCTCGGCAATAACACTATTAAGGAACAGATAGTTGTGTGTTGTGTTTGGTTCGTATGCTCAAATCACAATGCGTGTCCTGGTTGCAGTAGTTGTGATTTTTATAGTCAGCAACGGTTTACCTGCGTGCAGCTGCCTCAAATCTATGCTTTTGGGAAATTTTCAACAGTTGCGTCGCCTCCTTTTCGGGGAAAGTTCAAGCAGCTGCCCGTTCAGCTACCTGCTGCTGTCAAAGTGAATCCTGGACAGCTGCAAGTGTCACGCGATAAGCCCGAGTATATGGAGCTCGCCTCAAAAATTCTATTAGCTACGAGGCACGTCTGCGCATCCATTTGCAGTTCGAATTCGCAAGCAGCTATAAACCAACCGCGTTGTCGCATCTCCTCCAAACGTCCAGCTGCTAAACATTTTATGAGGCCGTGACCTGCAAAACCCCTCCTCTAACGCACTAAAATATGGTTTATATATATACAATATATATATATATCATATTATACCCTGTTTTCAATATACTTTTTGCAGCTAGCGTTTTCCTTTTTTTTTTTTTGCATCTTATGACTTTTTTTAAATGGTTTTCTTTTATGTTCTTTGAATTTGGCTGCAGCACTGTAATTTAATTGAATTGCGTTTGCTCAAAGGATACTGCAGCGCAGTTTTGGCTCCAGGGACTGCATTACATTCACTTAATTATACAAATTATCCGTGGACCCCCTGTTTATTATCCATTAGGGCTTTAAATGCGCTCATTTCTGTATCAAAATAAATGAAGTACTGTTTAAGTAATTCGATTGCAATTCAATTGAATTGCACGTGAACAAACAGATGGATGAGTAAAGAGTGTTGCAGACTTTTAAGTTAAAACGACTTAAATCGTTTACTGAATCTTTCAATGCTTATTGAATTGATAAATTAGCGCACTGAAGTGTAGTTTTGATAATAAGATTAAGAGTATTTGACTGGAGCAAAGAAACAAATAAATATATGTATGCGCTGACTGTATTCACTTTGAAAATATTTTATATACATACATATATATGCCTATTGAAACAAACTCGGAATTTAAAATATTTCAACAAATTGAACTAAGCCATTGAAATGGTAGGCATCTAATGATATAGTTTCTTTAATCTTAATCCTTAGCGGAAAACCATACAGCTAAAGATTAAGCTGATTGCTATCAAAATTGTCGTGTAGAGTTGAAGCTGTTAAGCAGCTTTGACTCTGTCTCAGTTCAGCTGATGAGTTCAATGTGTTAATCACAGCAGCATTTGTGGCATGCAAGCCGAAACGATTGCCAAACACATTATCTGTATTATTAATGAGCTGCATCCCGCACATGCCACACAGAGCAGACACACGCATAATGTTTCCTTCGACAGCTGCCCGACGCATGTTGTTTGTGTTGTTATTGTTGATGGTTCATTGGTTTGGCATTTCAGTGGGCTTGTTGGTTATATGAACTGGTCAGCTGATTGGTTTGTTGTCCATTCTCTTAACGGGGCATTGTGTTTTAATGATTGTGTCGTTTTTGGGTGTTTAATTAATTGAAAGCGTTTTTGCCGCCATATTTTTGTGGCTGACACCATCGATGTTTCTTTTGTTTCGCATTTACCATCATAATATTGACTCTCTGCCTGGCACATAGCCACAGAGCCTGTAATCGTAGCAGGGATGCACCAGGACCAACATTTGGAACACATTCAATAAATGCCGAGCAATTAATGAACCTGACTTCCATTTCAGCCATTAATTAATTGCAATGTGCATTCTGTGTATATTAATACATATAAATTTGCTGAAGTTTTAATATATATTTGCAGCAATTTAACTTATGATTAATTTTAAATACAGCATGCAGCCATATATTTGAATAACTTTTGGTGATTTTTTAATTGCTTGCCATTGAATTATATTAATTTAATTTATATGTATTACTTTGCACAGTAAAACTGAAAAATATTTCACATCAATAATTGTGTCCATTCAGCAAACAATTTTTTTTTTGTCAAACACTTAAAATTCGAATTTGGTAAATAATATAATCAAAAGCATATGTGCAAATTTTAATGCACAAACAGTGCACTTATCAAACATATTATCAAATATATTTTTTGAACTCTTTGATTTATTATACATTTATAAGCTGCTTGAATTACAGTATAGTCCTTAACTTTATTTCTAAAAGCCTACTTTATTTATTAAAGATTGAAGTTTGCTAGAACGCAAATAAGAAGAGAAATCACTATTATTGGCACATCTGAATGTGTAGTCGTTAGTACTCCTGTTGGTGTTATTAATTTTTATTCATATATGCATTTCAATGTATTACAGCTTATTTTAATAAATACAAAATATTTTTCTTTTCATATTTATTTGTTATTGGCCTGCATTACATCAAACACTTTATGTTTTCTCAGTATTTTGCAGGAAGCTAGTAATAATATCTTCAATAGCCGGCTTATGCCTTTCGCCAATACATTTGCCAGTTAGTCAAAGATGGCAGGTAGACGGCTAACTCAAGAGCAGGCAAGTGTGCGGGGGTTAGTCCAAAAAGCCAGCTTGAGGTGGCTAAAATCCCATAATGCCCGAGCAGGCAAGTATCAAAGATCAAACGCGTATTTGTCTATTTGCATGCATATTGTGTATTACACATATAACCCAAAATAAAAGAACAGCAACAGCAATAATAATAGTATGTAGTATGAAATATACAGCAACCAACTCCTTTCGACAAAGAGCTGTTTATTTATTGGTATTCAACTGGCTCAAAACATTTGAATAAATATTTCAAACAGTTGCCTGCCTGCCTGGTCGACGAGCAGCTACCTGTGCAGCATATTGAATGAGTTTTTCGCAGAACTGTACACATCCACACACACACCCACACCCACACACACATACCCGATTCCGCGACCGCCCTCAATTGAATTGCCTGGAAATTGACTGTTCTGTTCCCGTTCCGCGGCATGTGCAAAGTTGTCTCGAACTGTGAGTCCCTCAAAATTCAGTAGAGAACTGTGTATTCTGTAAAAGCGTGCCAGCCACCAAAGTAAACAATACTTTGTGTCGCTGTGTAGCGCAGTCGGCGCCTAACCCTCCAACGAAAATGCAATTAGTGTTCCTATTTTGATAGATAGTCCAGATAAATGTCTTATATTGCACTCTCTCTCAGTCTCCCTGTGTGTGTGTGTGTGGCTTGAAACGAAACCTAAAACCATAGAAAATTACGTAATATCGCTGTTACTGCTTGTAAGATAATGTTTATTATATTTTTATTAGAATTCACTAGACAAAGTGACAAATTAAGTGTGGCTGAGTACTTTATATATTGAATATTTTATAAATGTTCGAAATCGCATTAAAAGTTTTCAAAAGATTTGTTAAAACTTTGATAATAAAGCTTTTAAATCAAATGGGAATACTGGTACAAAGAGCCTTTGAAGGAGCTTAGAAAGCGCACAATAAATTTTTCAACATATTTGTTAAATATCTAAGAGCAAACACTTTAAGTCATTTGTGAATCATATTTGATCAGTTCTTTTTTTTAGCTTAAACTTATAAAACACCAAAAATAATAAATAATATAACGGCATAACACTTTAAAACGCACTTTAAATCTTAAAAATGTAACTGATATCTGACTAACTATTTGCTTCCACCTAAAGGGAATTCCCTTTGATATATTGTATAATATATTCTATTCTATAATAAATAAATTTAATATTCTATTTGATTCTGTTTATTTCTCTGTTACTTGACTATTGATTCAGTAATTAGGTCTAATAAGAGTAGTTGAAACATTTCACCAGTCACTTTAAAAGTTGAATTCGCTTATCAGGATTTCGATTAGCTAATGTTTATGACAATCAATAATTTGATTTTCAATTAGGCAAAATACTCCCGTAACAAATGCAAATGATGCTTGCATCAATTAGCGCTTATGCATATGCAGTGCAACAACAACTGAAAGCACATTTAAAGCTATTGACATTCATGTTTGGATTTTATGTTGCATGTTGCAAGAGTAGTCTCTCGTAAAACAGGTAAATAGAGGCAAATATTTTCACATTTAATGTAATCTCATTATAATTTATGATTATTACTATTATTATTATTTGTATTGCCACAGCACAATTGATATTATTGTTGTTGTTGTGGTGAGCGGTGAGGTGCACTTATTGTGGCAATGCACTGAATTCGATGCAAATATGCAATTGTATTTTGGGTGTAGATTAAAGTGACCCACGGAGTTTATACATTTTTGGTCAGTTGGCTATAAAAATGAAATCGAAATAAAAAATCTTTTTTTAAATTCGAAAAGACAGAATATTGTATTATTTAACTCATCAAACATAATTGGAATTGGTCACATAGGTAAAAGTTGTGCATGATTCAATTTGTGTGTCTGTGTGTGTCTGCATTTGATGTGAGTGATAATGAATAACATTCACACAGACACACGAATACGCTTCAAAAGTATGCAATTGCGTTTATTTCTTGGAATATATGTACATTTTTAAACAATTAATCAATATCAATAACCAAAGACATAAGATCAATAAAATTTTACAACCGTTTGTAATCAAGTGGCCGACGAAATAAAACAAACGAAAGAGTTTTTATGCCGAAAGGATGAAAGCAAAACCAAAATGCAAGCACTGCGCCTCAATATGTGTGTAGAAGTGGGTGTGTGTGAGCAAGTGTGAGTGTGTGCGTGTGTGAGTGTATGAGTGTGCGCTTTTCCTGCCCGTGTGCGGCCATAAAGCAGCTCGTAAATTTCCGCACAGTTGGCTGACGCGGACCAGTTACCAGTTACCAGTTGCCAGTTGCAAGCTACCCGTTGTCTTCGCCTTTTGGCCATGGCCAGATCACCAGAGATGCCGCGCGGCGCGGCTGTGTCGTTGTTACGCGGCTTGCCCGGCACATTGTCCAGTTTTTGTGTTCATTGCCAACCAGTAGTCGGCTTTATTTTCTCCTTTTCTTTATCCCTTTTTTTGTTATTTTCCTTTTTTTTTTGGTTTACTCTCACAGCTTAACAATGAAAACTCACGCTGAACATTTTTTTTCACGGCTCTTGTTGCTATACTCTGACGTGGTGTGTTCAACTCAGGTTGTGCAGCATGCAACGCATTTTAATTAAGAGATGTATAAGTGTAGTTGCAAATTCGTTACGACTTTCTGGCGCATCTCCCCTTTTTTATTTGATGTAGCACAATTCTTCCTTTATTACGCAAATTCTTAGTGACGCCTCTGCCTCAATATATCCTGGCAATATCCCGGTGACTGTTACGAAACGCGGGCAGTTACAGTATGTGTGTGTGAGTGGGAGTATGCGTGTGTAAAGGGTGTTGAACAATAGCTATGAAATAATCACTTGCTTGCTTGCACTTTGGATTTTATTAAGGGATAGTGCAACGCGGCATGTTCATTCTGTGGTGCAGCTTGCAACGCTTGAGGTGGTAAACTGCTATAAAACTGGAGGATTACCAAGCCAGAGACTTATACAGTTTTGCAATACAAAGTAATTCGATTTAATATATTTTGAGAGCATATTTAAATTGTTTAATAAATAATAGTTGCTTGTATTTTTTTAAAAATATAATTCAAAGATTTAGAAAATTGGGAACATTGAACAGAATCTTATAGCAGGTTTTATATTTGCCTATAAAAATATGTTTTTAACATAACATACATATAAATGTTTTGAGTCGAAACAAATAACTAAAAATGTATTTAAATTCAAATATTATATTATTTTATCGTTTTATATATTAACACTTAATATTGCGCATTCATTTGTCTTGAAACTTTTCGGCAATATTCAATTGCTGGACAAATGTGACCACAGAAAATGCCAATTTTGCGACCTGTGCGAATGTACAAAAAACTTATTAAGTGATATGCAAGACTGGTTAATACCCTTACTTACGGTGATATTTGTGGCCATCGAAATGATGAAAATGCCACCCGCAGTGAGAACAATGGGTTCCTGCACATTGTGCAAAAAGTAATGCAATGAGGTCATATATAGGCGAGCGGCACCCTGCCAATTGGAGTGAAAGAGATTATTGGCGAGTTCGCCACAATCATCGCCGATCATATTGCATATGTAGCAGAAGGGGAATGTCTGTAGTAGAAGATCGAACAAGAATATCGCTGTGCCCAGGCCAGTCCAAAAATTCGAAAAGTACACTATATTGATCATGGCTAGACCAATGACGATGCCACAAAGCAGAAACTGTATGAAAATTGTGCCAGAGACAACTGGTCTGAGAGTGTTGCAGTACCTGGAAGAGGTGAGAGAACCAAACAGAATAATTTAACCAGAACATTGTGTAAACTTACTCGAGTATCAGCTGATGATCCCCAATGCACTTGATAAGCTCCACATAGTTATTCTGTTCGCTCATCGTTGGATCTGAGCGCAGTCGTTGCAATCGCTCCTTGAGTAAAGTGATGTGAGTGCGTAGGATCAAGAAGTATATGATGGGATAAACATCAGCCATTTGGGTTTGAAAGACAACACCTGTCATCCACACGTATTCGAAAACAGCAGCTAGCCAAAAGTGTACGTAACTCGCCTCCCAATCAATTAGAGGATTATATAACTTCCAGGGCAGGCGACCAGTACAAGTGCCAGCCAGAAACGTGGATGCCGTATACAAGGAGTATAGAATTTGGTATGCCATATAACACTGATTGCAATATGCCACAGTTTGGTGCAGCTGATTGCGCTGTTCGTCACTGGTGCAACGGTCATCCAAACGATCCAGAATCTTTTTGGCCTGCTTGAAACGCTTGACACCAGCAAAGGTGTAACTCGACTTGATGCTGGAGCCGAAGCAGTTGAAGCCCACCTGCAGCGAGGTGAGAAACTGGCCAGCGGTGAAAGTGCGAAAATCCTTGAAATAGCTAACCAGCAGCGATACATCCAGCAAGACAATCGCAAACGTTGTTAAAAACACCGTCCACACGCCATACATCCAGCGTTGGTATTTACCCTTCGGTGGCATCCAACCACAAATCGTCATGCCGCGATCCAAATAGACAAATGCATCGCGAGATTTCACTGCCTCCTTTAGGGGCCACACTCTCAGTCGAGGAAATAGCTTGTTAATCATGTCTTGCAATGTCGGATATGAATTAGTCAATGATTTTACTGTTAGAGCAAACACAATGCTTTTATACTCTTTTCTGGCTTTTTCCGGTTAAATCCTTAATTATGCATTACAAGTTGCCGCAATGGTTTCGTGGCCTCAATTATTTAGCTTGGAAAGTCTGTGGAATTAAATATGTGGTTTGTAAAGTTTTCTGCATTAGAATGGGAATTTCATTACGTTTTTCAAGTAGGTTTGAATGCGATTCACTACGTTTTTTACTTCGCCGTAATTTATTATTAAAGATACAATTCAACAATAGAACATAAACTTTTTAAGAATTTCTTAAGCGGTTTATCTATTTTTGATAGTTAACTTGTGTTCTCCAGTATTTATTGATTTCGCGTAAAATTTGAAGTTATATTTTTGCTGTACGCTTTGAGATTTATTGTGTTCACTACTCGTCCACGCTCTCTGTTTGCATTCAATGTCAAAGCTTAATAGTTTTCCTTGTCTTTGGCCATTTTCGTATAAAATATTTTTTGTCACGTTTCTAATTGATGGTGGCAGCGAAATAAATGAAGCTTAAAACCACTTTCAAGTGTGTCTTTTGTGCTCTAATAAGGTCGTCTTTCAATGCACCGTAAAGAAAAGCGAAAAATGTCAGTCAGCTGTTGGTCGGCCTGCAAGTCGTTCGACTGAGTTATTTGTGATATTTCAAATACGCCACGTATGAAATATTTTCTGAGTTGGAGCCAAAAAGGCTGCGACTACTTCAGCTTTCACAAGGATATCGTCGCCAGCTTGCTTCCTGCTCAGCTGCCTCAGACATGTGTGTTTGTGTGTGTGTCCTATTATGTATCCCAGACGCTTTTTTTTGTTAGTTTCCTCTTATTGAACGCATCTGTGAGTTATTTTTATAGAGCCACTTGATGTTTGTCACTGTGTTTGTGGCTCGAGCTTAATCCTTGACAAAATGAGAAGAATGGCAGCATTGCACAAAATGCACTGTCAATTTGAGAGACGGTTTATTTATATACATATATATATATATATATGTGTATATATATACCGACAACAAAAACGCAACACGTTTTGAACATCTTTGTATACTCTAACGAAGCATTGATCAGAATGCTAAATATAGAGATATACAAAGAATCGGATAACTAGTTAGTCCGAGAAGTAATTTCTGTTTAACATTTGATAACTTACATATGCTTTAAAAATTTCAACACAATTAATTCATTTCAAATTTTACTTTCAACTTGTATCATTCTATTAAGTGAAAACCAACTTCGACTTTATCATAGAAAGTTGCAAGTCCCTTGCAGTTGTTGCTCATAATTTATTGCTTGTTAGCAATCAAATAATTCAAGTGGTGCAATCTAGAAAAATTACGCGCTCTCTATGCAGCCATCTATTTTAGTTGTTTAATTAAAGAGCACAGCTAACAGCAAAATAAAAGGGGGACAAAAAGGTCGAGAGCTATTGCCACAGAAGCAAAAAACACACACAAACACTAATAAATCAAGCAAACTAAAAGCTGTCTCTCCCTGTTCGCAGCCAGCACATTGGACAAGGACATAACATTGGACACCCAGCTCAACAGTTGCCAACTGTTTCCCAAAATTTGTGAATGACATTGCTGAAATGCTAGTGTAGATGAGGCTTTTAGTCAAGCTTTAGGCAAGCATCAGTGTAAACCACACTCTAAAATGAAAATCGCACCAAAAATTAAAATTGCCCTTAAAAGTAAAATAAAAATAGTTTTTCTTGAAAAATGATTTCTAGATATACGAAAAAAATTCTTCAAATTATAAAGGATGTTTTATATGTATCGCAAATATATTTAGTAATGGTAAACTATTAAATATTATATAAAATATTTCTAATAAGTGGAAGCCCAAACTCTTATTTCGAGAAAACATAATAAAATTAGCTCTCCCTCTTTCAACTTGAACGAGTTCTATAATTCAGTGCGATTTGTTCTGAGTGTATCGCGATGAGCTGTTTCATTAAATCTGCAACTTAAATGGTGCAAAAAGCATAGATGGCTTCCTCCAGCGCATCAGCTCTGATGACCATATTGCTCCCGGCGAGATTCTCATGTAAGCATTTTGCAGCGACTTCAAATCAGTAATGCGATTTTCCCCGCTGCATACTTTCAGGCATATTTGATTGAGGCATACGCTGCCTGAAGGTATAAAAGAGCTGATGGGATCGAAGAGTATATTTAATCAAAGATTCTTATGTTGTTTCTAAATCGTTCGTTTTTGTTAGAGTAGCCGGAGTCTTACATAATTTATTATATATTTTAAGATGTTATAAAAGAGTAAGTTTTGGCTTTGAGCACATTTTTCTATAAAAGTAATATACTCGTAAATGCATTTTAAATCAGATGTAATATAATAAAACTTGTGGAGAGTATTATAGTAGATTCTTTCTGATTTGAAATGTATTCTAGTATTAAATAATGTATTGTACTGCGAAGCTCTAAAAACTTTTTAGCTCAAAAATCTGTCAAACTTTTCTTGGTACGCATAGTTGGGGACATTGCCAACAAAATATTACCGAAACGGTTTGCCCTCGACAACACAATGCAACTAGCAAGCGAATAGATGTTTCGCCTAAGCCTCTCCTTCCCATCCCCCATTCCTCATCCCCCTCTGTGTTTCTTGTCCCTTGTCCCTTGTCGTGTTGTAGAGCAAAGTTTTGCAACATTTATCTTCGTTATTATGACGCCCGAATGGGCTATCAGCGCCAAGTGGAGAAACTGTTAAATATTTGGAGAGCCAGCGACAGTTGCAAATAGAATGCGATCTAGCTTCTAATGCAGGCACGTAGCAATAGCTTCTGGCAAAACAAACCATGCACTCTCCTCAAGATCTAATACTCCTCTGTGCGTAGTCTCTAAAAATTATACAACTTGTCTTACAAGCGAGGCAGAGGCGAAGGAAGCGAAAGGACTGCGTTACAATTTGGCTGGAAGAGAAGACAAAAGCAGCTCGCAACTTGCAACTTGCAACCACTCCCGGCGCCCAACTCTAGTTGCTGGATCAGAGACTGGCTGATTGTTAGCGGAAGGGAAATGGTAACTTTTTCCTGCACTTAATTAGTTTGAGCGTAAGTGGAGCAGAAAAAGTTGTGCGCCATGTTCCAGAATTTCAGCGAGCTGCACAAGACGACGAGGCGGCACGACAGAGGATGAGCTCAGATAGCGGCAGAGGGCACAGGGAGGGGGAGTCGAGGCGGCGTTGTGTCATCAGTCTCTGTGTGTCCCTCGTGTGTATGTGTGTGTGCGTGTGTGTGCGTGTATGTTGCCAAGGAAATTGCCTCATAAATGTTCATTACACAGTTCTGTGCAACTGTCGAATGAATGTCGGTCGAGCGTAGCCGACTTGGTGGGCGTGGCTGGTTGTGCAGCTCCATCTACTGCTGGAATTCAAGCCAACCTCATTGCCACAAATAATTTTTCACTGATTTATTAACGCAATTCAAATGAAACAATAGATTTTCTGTCGTCAAGGCTAATATCATAATTTAATGGAAATTTATGCGATTCACATATAATGGCCTGTTTATGACACTCATTGAAATTGCATTGTAATTGATCGCAATTTTAAAATGGTTACACAATTAGTCTGGCCTGTCAAAAATATATGTATATGTATTTGGTCTGGTTTTGAAGTGCCATTTTATTAAAATTGCTGCAGTGAATGGCAAGAAAGTCCGCTTGTAAATATAATTCAGCTTACATTAATTGAATTTATTAAATATCATTTGAGAATGCAATTTTATTATGGCAATTAATTAACGAACAATAATTTGACTAATAAAAATTGAATTAATTTTTAAGTGGAGATGACATAAAATATTTATTTATTATGTTAATAATCATTTATTTATTTAATTAAACTAAATAACCAATCAATCAAAAACTATTAAACTTTTATAGCTTAATAGCTTAGAGAAAAAAAGAACCGATTTGAATCTCCGACAAAAAATTACAGTATTAAAAATGTGATTGATTCCAAATGTGAAAAAATACAATTTTAATTAACATTGACACTTAATTGAATTTGACAGGAACAAACAGAGTTGTAGATAGAAATATTTCTGCATTTAAAATCACAACCAATCACCATTGAAAGCTTATATTGGCGAACAAAGTCCAACAAAATGAATACCAGCACTAATAAACGAACCTGCAGGTGTGCTATTGTGGCAACCATTTAGGGGCACGTTCTTGTTGCCACAAGGCGACAAACAGATGAATTGGAAGCGCTGTTGTAAGCAGCTTTTGCCACACAATGTTGTAGCGTTTTGTATCATTTTGTGTTCTTTATGTGCAACTTCGCATGACCCCAGCATTTTAATTATACACCTGCAGCTACAGCTATCACAGCAACAGTAATGTCGTAAGTACACAAACACTGCTGTACAGTGACTGCCGACATTTATCCGACACACTTATAATCGCACATTCCACATTAAGTTGAATCGCGACCGGGTGCTCTTGTCATCATTTGTAGCAATAAGCGAACAATAAAACATTAGCGCCAGCTGATAAAGCAACCCCATTTACTTGACACCCGTGTCTTTTGTGCCAAACTCCCTTCTCCCCTCACTTACGCCCCTCTCCTCTGCCAGTTGTATGTGTCAGCGGGCTGCTTAGCGCCCCTAATGCGATTATTAAGTGCCAAGTGCGATGGCAGCGTATAAAATTCATTATATTAGCCCCGTTGTTATGCGAAGAGTTCATTGGCATCCCTTCTATTTCTATGCTCAGCACAAGAGCACACTTGACCTGCCTCCCGCCCCTCACATGCGTCACTCGCTCATGCACTGCGCGTACTCAATATCCTGCCACAGCTCTGCCACCGGATCTTCAGCTCCTCCGTCGCCAGCTGCCAAAGTGAGAATCGCTCGTCGACTATGTCGCAATAAATTAAGAGCACAAATAAATCATCCATTTTAATGTGACAGTTCCGACAAACGCGCAGCGAGCGCATCGCTTCAGGCTTCAGACTCCCCAAAATCGACTCCACAATCGACGACAACAGGACATTGTTTTGAATGCGTCTTTATTGGGCACGCCCTACCAACCCCTCCAGCCACCTCCCTCTCGTCCCTGTCCCTTGAACGTCTCGTGTTCGTTGGCCATATTTAGCGGGTTCATTCTTATGGCTCGGTCTCATTGTTTGCACATTCTGTGGAATGACGCTTCCATGGATTCCGCTCCTGGTCCTGGTCCAGGTCCTTCTATACCTTCCCTCTCCCTCTATACGACAGCGCATTTTGTTTGCGCTAAGTACTTGCCCTAACTGCGGCACTTAATATTTTCGATTTGGGGCGTGTGTTTTCTTTGTTGGAGGGGTTTTTGGTGGACAGCTTTCTGCTTTGCCGAGTTTCCGTTGCGGATGTGCCGCCATTGCACAGTGAGAAAAGAAGTGTGTGTGTGTGTGTGTGTTTGTGTATGTGCGGAGTATTTGTAAAATTACTTTTTTTTTTGCTGTTCAACTGTGCGTATGATTAATGCGGCAGATTGAGGTCTATAGCTTCGTATAAAGGTCATCGATTGCTATCAAAGTAATTGGAAATGAATTTCCTGTCAGTCGCCACTTTAAATATTGATAGTGGTAAATTGCATTTAAAGTTCATTCATTATTTTAAAAGCTGGTGTATTAAAGCTGTTAAAATATAATTATGGCTTAAATAGTGAAAACGGATGGTAACACTTTTGTCGTTTCATAAAAACTCTTCGCATAAGCTGTGATTAAAGTCTATAACAATTGTTTTCCAGCAATATACTTTTGTTTACTTAATCATGAGCAGAATTCGCAGCAATGATAATTTTATCTAAGACTATAGTTTAATTTGATTACTTAATGACTTGCAAATAACTTTTGAGCATTTATTGTATTGCTTCAAAATTAGTTTAAAACTCAAATTCTAAAACAATATTAATAAAATATAATTCGACTTCGAGGTTCATTTACTGTTCGTATCAAAAACTTTAGCTTGCAAAAAATTTCAGTTTATTTCAAAGAACTTTAGTGCACTTCCTGCCATAAACGAAGAATGCAATCATTTTAATTAAACTGCCTTTGCGTTAACAAAAAAAAAATGCAAAAACTACTTTCTCCCGCATAAAAAATGAAGCAACCAAGCTTTGATTGCAGGTTGCCTTTTGTCAGGTTTCTGACAGGTTCCTAGTTTCTTGTTTCAATTGCATTGGGTGCAAGAAGCAGGCAAGGAAACTGACATCGTCAAGTTAGCTGTCTTGTCCTGTTCTGTCCAGGATGTGTCTGGGTGTGAGTTGAGAGTGCCGGGCACATCGTCATCGGTTGACACCTCATATCCTTTGAACATTTTTCAATTGAACTGCCCTTGTGCCTTGCTCTCTAACAATTCCACAATCTCTTTCCATCTTTCTCACAGGTGCCATTAGAAATATTGCGCGTCCTACGATTTCGATTTCTTTATTAGAAAAATCTTTTTGTTGCATTCGATGCGCTATCAAGTGGAAAATGGGGGCAAAGGGCAAGAAAGAAAAGGCAATGGCAAAAAAAGCCTTTACTAATGCCAATGGCAGGTAAGGCATTGATTGTGAAACACAGATAGACTTTGTAAACAGATAAAATGTTGCACAGATACAATAAGCACGATACACACACGGAGTGAGGATAAAAGAGACACTATGCTAGTGTATTGGCTTAGCAATTCAATTGACTTGAGCACTTTTCAAATTTGATTGAGTGAATAGCTCTACAATGCAGCAAATAGCAATTTCAGACATTTTAAATCAAACATCAAATATAGCCAACTCAACTAAGTCGCGTATCTTTCATTGGCCTTTTTGCACTTACTAAAGATGAAGTATTCATGAGACTTGGTTTTGTGCCACGTTTTCTACAATTGTTTAACTATTTCTTTGGAGAATTTCAAAATGAAATATATCAAAATTTGACAAAAGAAATTGATTTTTAAGTTCAGTGATTTATTTATTAATTTCATTTAAATGCTAGATTAATCGTTCAATAATTTTTAAAAAGAGTTAACAAGGCGATATAAGGTATGACTTTGGGACACGATAAATTCGGTTATTAAACTATTATTTTTTTTACGGAATTCAAAAATGTATATATTGGGAAATAGGCAAAACAATGCATTTTCCAATTGAATGAAAAAATCCTCTGTCTAGTTAATATCGAAGCTAGAATTAACTTTATCGGTAACCATTTCATGATGTAAATAATTACAAAAATTTAAATGGAATAACTTAACGCGCTTGCTGTTGTATCATTTGACGATAATGCTATCCCACATCGTTTATATGTATATCAAAACTCATTACACCCATTTAAAGCCTAATAACATGGTTTTAGCTGTTCAAAACTGAGGGCGTGTTAAATGTATCTTTCGCTTAATTGCTGTTTTAGCTGACGAAAATCAAATCAGGTAGCTAATAAGTAAAATGGCGAAAGCAACAAAAGTATCAAAATTGGGGCGAAAATTGCTACTTTTGGTTATGAGTGGCTTATCACATGGCTGTTGCTGTTGTCTGCTATTTCTCTTGCTGACTGCTTTTGCAGCTGTGTGCTGTTGCTGACAAGGCAGGCACCAGAAACAACCCGAATAGCAACCACAACCGTTGTCCATTGCTGACGCACTACTAATCAACATCAATTACTCTGAGTGAACGCCGGAGCGAAATATTGTCTAATTAGACAAAAATGAATAAAAGCATATTCATTTCTAACAACTGAAATTGGTTGCGACGCCACGCCACGCCCCCGCTGGGTAACAGCCTCAACATGAGAAACATCAGCCCAAAATCCGTGGCAATCAATTTGATCAAAAACCAAAGAGCAAACGAATATGGTAAAAGTCATTAGTGGCAAATGCAGCAGCATTGACTATTTGAAAAATGTAAATTATGTTATATGTATATATATTGCCAAGCTTTATATACTCTGGCTGCGGGTGATTATAGCAATTATGTTGAACAATTCATAAGTATGTTATTATTATTAATACTTTTGGCTAAGGCTTATAAATGTGGGCAAGCTGTTCAGGTTATAATTATCATACATTTATACATTTTAGTGTTCTGCGCAAATTTAGTCAACATTTAATTACTATGATCTGTATTACTATATTTATCAATTTAAATTCAACGTCTAACTCTATTCAATTGAATTGATTCTTTAAATATATTTATATATATTAATTTATATTAATTTATTTCATTCATCTAATATATATACAAGGGTATTTCAAAAGTGTTCTTCACTGGGACGCAATTCATTTTTGAAGTGCGGCTTTGTTGTGTTGTGTGAAATTTGACGCATTTTAAAATGGTAGCCAAAAATTGCGCAGCAAATTTTTGATAATTAAGAAGTGGCTAAAGTTGTTTTTCTCGAATATTTATGGCATGTGTGCACAAAATACTTGTTGGCTTTAGTTAAAAATTAACGAGCAATTTGCATGCAACATAAATATTTTTCTGACAATAAATGCCAAACCAGTAATATTTATTTCCAATTTAAATAATGATAACAAAATAATATGTTTTTCGTTTCTATTTTGATTTGTGCAGTTGTTTGTGGAAATATTTTGGCTGGTGATGGCGAACTTCAAAATCGATCAATAATTTGTTAGCACATTTGAGAGGATGAATAACAATATTAGAAGCCTTTAAATGATGCCGTTGTTCTAATTTGTTGTTTGTTTTTTTTTTTTTTTAGAAATTTATTGTGTGAACTTTTTCTGCTGCACATTAAATCTAAAAGTTGACTGGCTATTCTTAGACTTTTCATGCGACGCCTACATTCTTAACTTTCTGCAAGTATCATCTATAATATATAATTGCTTTAATTAGCCAAACACACACGCACACACACACACACATCCAGGAAAATAGCAAAAAAAAAAAAACAAAAACAACTCATATGCGATGCTTAAACTGAGCAATTTCTCACAGCCTGCATTCATTAATCAGCTTTCCGCTGTCTTTTGACGGCAGGTTGGGATGCTCATATCCTGCTGGCAACTTGACTGTTGCCTTAATTTTTAACTTTGAGCACAGATGTCAACTTGACGCCTCAATCCAGCTACAATCCAACACCAATGGCTGTCTCCTCAGAGCCGCAAACTTTGCCAGCTAATTTGCCTGGCAAAGACTTCGCTGCGGCGTGGAGCGAAAAAACAGGCCACTGACGTCATTAGCGTCTTTGTAAAATAAATAAGAAGAACAGAAGAGAATAACAGAAAATAAAGAATAGAAGAAAGTTTCCAAATGGCATTTTGTCACATGCAGACGAAAAAATTTGTTAATTGAATATTTTCGGGCGCTTGCAATATCTTAAGGACAAAAACAAACAGGGCCAAGACGAAGATGAAAAGCAAGAAGAAGCTGCTGCTGGGCGGAAAATCAACGTCAAATTGGCTTAACTGCTAAACTTGATGGCGCTGATGTTGAGCTAAGCAAATCGAATCTGGTGCGCATTATCTAGCCGGCGCTTGGCCTCGTCCTCGCAAAGGGGATGCGCCGATGGCGGGGCAAGTTGCAACGAACGCAAAATCATTAAAATTAGATTACAGAATCCTTCGGTGGTGTCACATTTCCGGCGGAAATTGCACTTTGCGTACGGCATACAGCAGCGCAGTGGGCAGGAGCGGAGCGGAGCACAACCGAGTAACTGGTTTCAGAATTTCCATTTACCAAGTGAAATGATAAATTAAGTTAATAAAATGTTTTTTTTTTTTTGCTGTGTATTCGTTTTGTCTGCAAGTGGTTCGGACTTGGGGCAAAAACTTTACGAAATTTGTCATGAGACCTTATAAAACATGCAAATATAACAAATTATGACAGTTGTTGAAGTTTACGGTTTCGGTTCCCCAATTGTTTGTTTATATTTTCTGTTATTGTACATTTTTTCGCTGTTTTAGTGCAATGGGCAACATTGTCGGAAACTTCCTTCTGGCCAAAGTCATCGTGCTGAGTTTTCTTTGTCAGTGACAAGTCAGAAACTTAAGACAGCCACACAAGTTGCTACAACAAAATGTACACAGCCCACAGGCCTTGTGATGGCATCGTGACTTGACTTTGTGTGTGTGTGTGTGTGTGTGTGTGTGTGTGTGTGTGTATGACGTCGATAGATACTCTATAATATTGTTCAAAATGAGAACTGATTGACATTCATTAACATTCTCAAAATGGACTCTTTGAAAAGCTTTGAAAATTAAAACTGAAATCTTTTCTTTTTTGCATATTGAACGTAATATTTTTGAATATTTTTGGTAAAATTAACCAACAGCAATATCTAGCGAAGATTTTTCACTGATATCTTTGACAAAACTGAACCCATTTTTAAAAGCCATTTTTGGTCATATTTGCATTTTTTTTTTAATTCTCAAGCTATAATTTCAATTATTTTTAGGAAAAACTACACATTAGCATTATAATTTACACTCACATCTCAGTTAACCACAAAGCCACGACAGAAGAAATAAAGAATAAGACAGTAAGAATAGTCTAATCGGCAGTGTCCGACTATGGGATACCCTGTGCCTATTAGGTGTTTACCTACCAGTTGGTACCGAATTCAGTACCTATTAATATATATACATATAACTGCTGTATGGCGTCGGAGATTCTTCCTTCTGACTTTTGCATACTTTTGCATAAGTTTATTATACTCTTTGCACCCATCAAAAATGGATGCTGGATTTAGGTATTATAAACTGTCAGACTTGTTGCACAATTTGGCGGTTTTCTCATGACGTCAAGTACGCTCAAGATGAGAGAAATAGGCAGAGAGAGACAGGGAGTGCAAGAGAGAGAGAGAGAGAGAGAGAGGAGAGAGAGAGAGAGAGAGAGAGAGAGAGAGAGAGAGAGAGAAAGAGAGAGAGAGAAACCGAGGAGAATGCTTGTAGCAGTAGTTGTATCATTTTTGGGGTTTGGCGAAATACATTAGCATGTTATAAAATATGCACACTATAAAATGCGAAGCGAGCTAGACAAAAGCCGAATGAAAATTGCACACTCATGCAACAAGAGAAGCGCAGACACATTTTTTTTTTTTTTACATGAATGCCTCCATAATTTCCTTCCTGCATCGTTTTTTGGATCTTTTTGTGCTGCAAACTGGCTGCGAAATGTATGCTGACATTTATTTATTTATGTTTTTCGTTTTGACAGTTTTATTTCTTGTTACAAACATCTTGAAATATAAATATTTCTTACAGCAAGTTGCTGAAATGCAGAAAATGCTGCAAATATATATATATATCTATATATATATATATAAATATATGTAGATGGTTATTGCAGCTTATGCAATAAAAGTCAGACAAAAACTGATTCAAATGTGGGTTGAGTGAAGTGTGTTGCAAAAATGGTTACGAAGATTTTAAAGTATCACCTTAAATGGTAAAAATGAAATTACATTTTTAAAGGATTATCGTCATTTTGTTAGAGAATTTTCCGAAAATGGATACAAAGACTATAAATTATCTGTTAAAAAGTCAAAATAAGAAGAAACCCTTGAGGAATACCGACATTTTGTTTGAGAATTCTGGTTCAATATCTTATGTCGTCAGCTGCAATAAATTGCAATGCATTGGACATCAGCTAACTCTAACAGAAAGAAAGAAAAACAAATCGAAACCATTTACTATTGAATTAGTTGGCCTCTTGTGGTCCAAAATCGAAAGTCAAACAGTGAATTTTAAGCCACAATGCAATCAAGTCAAACAAGATGAAGGAAAAAGCAAATAGCTTACAACGAGCACCGATAGGGGAGGAGCAATGTGAGGAGTATGTAGAAAATTGAAATCAAATTAAAGTGCAACACCATTTTGCAATGAAAATCGGAAGAAAATCATTCGACATCGTTCGAGTTTCGACTTGCTGCTGCTGCTGCTGTTGCTTACTACTTGCTGCTTGCTACTTTCTACTTGCCATAGTTGTGTCGAAAATCTGCTCAGCCAGAGGCAATACGAAGAGCACTGAACTATGCTGCTCTGTCACGCCCCCAACATCATCCCAACCGACTCCTTTCACTCCCTACGGCATCCAAATTGCTGAGCAGCCACCGTTGATGAGCTGAACGCGATTCAGTTGCCAGCTGTGTCCTGCAGTGCGTATGTGTAACGTGTGTGTGTGTATGTGTGTGTGTGTATGTGTGTGTGTGTATGTGTGTGTGTGTATGTGTGCTGATGTGTATTTGTGTAAGAACGTCACACAAAATGCATCCGGCTGCAGCTGCTTTGCCATTTCCGAAACATTTAGCTTTTTCTCAGTGTATGTGCGTGTTTCCTGAAGTCAGAAAATCAGTTGAAGTTAGATGAAATTCCGAAGCAGCCTGCAGGGCATTTTACATTTCTCAGTGTCGTTTTATTTATAAGGACACTAACATAAAAATCTCGGCATTAAATTGAGCACGTTGAGGTTACGGCTCTTAAAATGTGTTAACTGAAGCCTTGAAGCTGTGCAATTTTACTAGTTTTCTTTAAATATACAAATAATTGATTACTAGTTGAAATTGTTAAATGATTATCTAGCTTCTGTTAATTAATTAAATCATTTAGCCTTATATTTGCTTTGATTCCGGATAACTGCCCTCTACAATTTCTTGTCATATCACTTCTGTTTCTTAAATTCTTTTACTTGTGTCTATGCTTTTAGTTCAGATTGCATCAATATCTTTTTCATTCGCTTTTCTTTCTTAATTCAAGTATCCAATGCCAGATATCGAGTTTTGTCCTCATAAGTCAAAGCTTTCCCGCCAAATTTGTTGGTACTTGATTTTGATTATAATATACTCTTAATATTTGTCTTACCAATACTTAATTTAATATTTTTAAATGTAAAAAAGTTGTATCCTTTTGCCCCATTTTATTCATTTACATACATTCCTTGGCTTTTTTCAAACTTAACAGCGCCCTGTTAACAGACTGTTAAACTCAATAGCTGCACCGTAAACACGAAGTTATTTATTTAGTGAACAATAAACTTGTTTTTTTTTTTTGTTTGAGCAGCAATAACGGAATAAAAGATGTCGATTTTCAGTATTTTATTTCGTATACAAATAAAAAACCAAAAACAAAAATAAAATAGAGTTCGACACGTTGACACATTTTGGCAGTGTAAATATTTTTTGTACACTTCATGCTATAAAGCATGGAGGAAGTATACTCGTACATGAATATCGGGAATTTTGCATATTGTACGTAAATAACTAAACTATTAGGGAAACAATACTGCCATGGAGCTGTTTGCTGTGCCTATAAAAAAACACTGATGGTTACAACAGATTTTCATTGAATTATACTTATTTCACTGCCGTTTTGTATACCGAAGTTCTTTTACTCGCATAAAGGGCTCCCCGGAGTAAAATGATTGATTATTTATGATCTGACGAACAGAGAAATGTGAAATCCTTAACCCCGTAACGATAACGACATACAGCACAAAAAATAACATTAATATATATGTATTATATATTACATATATATTTTCACATAGTCTACATAAAAAGTCAATTTAATCTTTTTTGGGTCTGACACGATTTAATGGTGTCTGCGCAGCGCTGACAAATCGTGCACGCGGTCAACAACCAGGAGTTGAGTGAATGGTGTGGGGAAGGGTGGGAGAAGGGAGGGTGGGATGTGAAACCATGTCCATGTCATGATAAACGTCAGTCACTCCCCAACTTCCCGCTTATTGCTGAGGTTTGATTTTGACGAAATCTAATCAAAACGACGATGACAAAATAAATTGCCAACAAATCAAAGACAAGAAATTGTAAAAAAAAAAAAATTGATGGAAGTAAAAAATGTTCTCGGAACGAGCAAAAAACACCAAGCAGCACATTAAGGGATATTATCAGTATATCCGGTTTCTAGGCTGCACAATGATAATGATTATGTTGATACTGGTTGCGGTGGTGATGATGATGTTGATTGTATTTATGTGTAGGGCACTCTCATGACTCAATTAGCCTTGGCAGCCGCCGACAGTCGCTGGATTCGTTCTCTGCTTAATGGTATTTAAAGCATTATAAATAAAATTTAATAAAAGTCATCTTTTGACTGCAGCTTAATTATAATTTAGTGCTCTGACACGCGTCCTCCACGCAGAAAGGTGTAACTGTAATTAGTCCATGCTCCCAACTCTATCCCCACCGTTCTCATTGCAAGAAATGTCCATTTTAATGGCTTGATTAATGCCAGCCACAATCTGTCCAGCGGTGCACAGTGGAACAAAATATTAGGCGAGCAGGAAAAATTATATTAATAAAACTGATAACTTCTATAGGTATAAAGAAGCATTTGAAGCAAACATTTTTCCTTGCTTAAGCTATATGGGACCACAATTTTTGGGAAGCTTAAGCCGATTTAAGAAACTATAAGAACTAGAGACCTCAAATTTGGAATTTAAGCTCAGGTTAAACGTTAAGGAAATATCTCGTTTCTGTCATTTTATCGATAACTGCCCCCGTTTAGAGAATATAGATACAAATCGATTTCAGATAACAATAAAATACACAATAGCAAGTCTAACATCTCTTCTAAGTCTATCATCCCTTCTTTTTAATATCTGTATGATTTCCATGCTTCTTTAATGATCCTAAATATATAAGTAATAAATTAGAGTTATTATTATTACCAAATTCCTATTCATCCAGAGGTCAAACTCTAAATACAAATGCTGTCTACCATTCATTAGCAAACTAAAGTGTTGGTACCACTGTGGTGTCCTAGTTGCTTTGCAGAACAGCGCCATCAACAAACCGACTCATTTTTGTGTATTTTAAGTGTATTTCTGTACTCTTTATTTTTATGACTGGCCCCCGTGAAATTGACGCAGAGCACGCACTGGAGCGCATTCTGATGGATGTATGGGAGCTGTGGTGCATATAGTGAAATGTGAATGGATGTATATGGATTGAGGGCGAGGGGTAGGGAAGAATGGTGCCGAACGTCGGCAGAGTTTTGCACAAAGTCATAAAGTGCATGCTGCTTGTTTTTGTGCTCTTTAGGTTTTATTTTTCTCTTCTTTTTTTTGGCATTTATTTAAACATTTTGCATCGTTTTGGCTTTATGTTGTTGGTGCGCAGTGTGTGTGTTGTTTGTTGGGAATGCTCAGGTTTGCTCATTTACATTTTTAATTAAATTTAAAGTGCGTTTGGTGTGCTGCACACTCAATTCGTGTGTGTTAATATGCAAATGTTTTGCTTGCACTCGGTTGACTTTTGCACGACTGCCGAAACTAAAAAAAAAAAATTAGAAAAAAGTTAATTAAAAAATACTGGAAAAATAACTAGTAAAGTGTTCTTGTCAGATTTAATATTAAAATGCAATTCGATGGCCACTTGACAGGTTTCATTGCAAAAGCGTTTCAAAATTAAAAGCTTTGAGTACACCAATAAATATACATGTTTCCAACGGCTCTATGCATTAAAAATTAAAAGCTACATGCGATTATAATTTAAGTTCAATTTAATTTAGGCACCTGTGAAATTGGCCCCTTTGGGGTTATTTCGAATTGCGTTCTGGCAGAAATTCAAACACCCTCGTTATAAATCAAGCCGGGAACTAACCAAATATCAACGACATCAACAACAACAACAACAGCGACATCGACAATAACAACATTGACATTGGACAACAGAAGAAACAGTTGGCAAACATGATATTCATTTGCATGCAACACGTTGCCGCCAACGCAAACAAGACTCGGTACCATGCGGCGTATGAGTAACGCGAACAGCACGTCGCTTGTAGCAGCAGTTCACAGTTGTCGACGGCAGACAGCAAACCAGCCAACCAACCATGCCAACCCAAACTTATATGTGCATCTAACCAAACACGACCGGCGAGTGACCATCTGATGTGCACTATTTTTAACCAGGGCTACAAATTAAATTAAAACAAAACTAATGTGGGCAATTGGTAGAAGTGACGCTTAGTAAATATTAAATCTGATTCCAATGAGATTGTTTTGTCACTTTATATATATTGTTTTATATCCTTTAATATGTCATATCATATCACTAGTGATATATGGCTTAATCTTATATTATATATCTAATATTATCGTAGGCATTAAGTGTTAACAATTAAATTAATTGATTTTTTCATGTGTTTCTTAACAGAAGTTTACTCAGTGCATTTTAAATCTGAGGGGGTGTTCAGCTGTCTCTGCCTTACTAAAGTAATTTGGATTTCTAATTTGTGTATGTTTAACACTTAATCGAGTGATTAACCTTTTAGTAGTTGGTATGAAATTCTTCTGCCCTTGTGTGGCACATTGTAACCTGATTTGGGATATTGCCGCATGACAGTGACAGTGTCCATGCCTCTCTGCATACATTGCACTTGGGGTTTACAGTTTAAGCACATACAACGAGAGAGAGAGAGAGAGAGAGAGAGAGAGAGAGAGAGAGAGAGAGAGAGAGAAAACTGGATTTGATGAAAAACTACTAATCATTCGGTTGACCCATTTGAAAACTAGTTTTGATGCAACACACAGACATGAATGCTTTAATCTAGAACATGTCTATTACATATATAAAGCAGATTTTTATCTCGACTAATTGAATCAAGTAGCCAAAAAGCCAAGTGTTTTAGAAGGATGAGTCCTCAGACTTATCCAACTACTGAGCTGGTTTTCTATTTGGTTTTAATGTGCCTGCCGCACGAGTTGCCCGAGTTAAATAAATGCAGTCATTTTGACTCTACTCATTGTGAGCAAGCGCTCGAGAAACGTTCAAGTGTGCGTAAATTAGAGCGGCAAGGCAGTGTTGGGGCAGTTAAGGCACTTGAGATTGCAACAATGTTGCGCTTATGTGTGCACCGCTTCCTCTTGCTGTGAATCATGAGCTGAATTTATTAGAACCGTGTAGCAGCAGCCACAGCTCAACATTACTCTAGTTAGTTCGTAACCCGCAAACCACACTCAGCACTTAAATACACTGCGAACTGTTGACCTTGTGTGTGTGTGCTGCATGTATGTGTATGTGTGTGTATATATTCTGTTTACATCTGACACGAACACACTTCAATTTGTTTTCAGTCAGCAGGATGATGATGGACAAGAAGTCAGTCAGCCATGCAGTCAGTTAAGCAGACACCTGAGGCAACAATCACAACCATTTTAATAACACAATTTACACATGTATAATTTATATAAACAAATATTTGTAACAAATACCATTAATATCGAACTATTCAAATTTAATTCAATTCAATTTAAGTGAAATTTAATCGATTTGCTTTAGCTGCAAGCTTTTTTTGTAACTTATTTGTAAATATTAAACATATTTTATTTTCATAACTGTAATAAGACCATTTGAAAATAATAACAAGCTTCTCAATAGCAAATTTAATGTTATGGCTTTGAAGTAGCTAAGCATTTTACTGAAACTAAAACATAATTCTCATAAGCTACTTATAGTTCTAGATATGCTTTAAGAAATTAAATTAATCATAGTTGAAGCCAAAAACTTAAGACTCTAGCTATTATATTATTACGACGAAACAAATAAACGAACAAAAAGATGATGGATAAATAAAATGAATAAAAAAAAAAATAAAAAAATGGTTAAAGCTTAAAATAAGTCTGTATACTCTTATATATACATATATACATATTTAGTTTTTTTACATTCTGAACATTTTTTATTGTCTAAATCCCATAAATAATTTTCACTGCTTAGACAAATTCATTTAAGTATTCAAAATTCTCCCTCACAACTGTCTAAACTCATTATATGCTACAGAAATAATATTCTTTCAGCTGAAATCTTAACAGTTCTTATTTCTCCCACTCAACTGTCTAAACTTCTCACATTCTACATAAATAATCGATTTTTAAATTGCTGCTCTCGACGGAATTTTCTTACTCGCCCTGATGTATTGAAATTAATCTGTTATATTCTCATCTTAAAGTAGCACTTGAAAACAAACTTCACAAACACACAGACACACACACACACACACACACACACACACACACACACACAAACACACTCGTCAGACACATGAAAAGCTGGCACTTAAATAGCATTTTGATATAATTTCTTTCGGTTATCGTGTCTCAGCCCCCAGTTACGTATCAGATTACAGCTAGCGCATTGCTCGTAGATATTTTAGTTGCCAACTCACCGTCAGAGTTTCAAGTATGGCTTTGCTTTCGTAATGAGAAAACTGCATCGCACAGCTTCTGCTACTGCTTCTCAGTATCTCTTATCATCTTTGGCTCACTTCCTCCCCGTATTTCAACGACATGTGTTTGCCTGCTTGTGTCTGCTTTCTCTCACACTTTTACTTAATGGAATTGCTTATTGCATTTTATGCTATACTTTTGCTTTCTCACACAGATAGCCGTAGAGAGGTGAGCAAAGCTCAAGCCGCAAGCTGATTACGGCAATGACAAATCAGTTTTCTTGTCAACAGACAAACTCGATGTCAACTTTGCGGACGGCATTTTCCAATTTTATACTCAGCATTCGGATTACTGCTCGCAATTCTGTGCAGACGTGCGAAAACTGCACCAAATAGAATTTTATATAATTCCTAAAAATGTCATTAAATAGATTTAATTAGATTTAAGTAGAGGATAAACCTGATGCAGGTGAGAAGAGTAGTTAAATAAGAAAACTAGATTAACCAGATTAATTTGTAGTCATTTCTGTTCACTCTCATTTCAGAAAATAAAGAAAAGAATTTCACTTTGTATTCGAATAATAATTCTGATGATTAAAATCTTTGCATGCCTTTATACAAGTAAGTACTTGCAAATGTTTTATTATAATCTGGGCAAGCAGTAATCTATTGCTGAATGAGAATAAAATAAAGTTACCAGAGCACATAATGATTCTTGGAATCAGCTCAGGCTAAATCTAATTGAATGGACGAACGTTTTATTTCGTTATATTTTCTTGTTGTTGGCCTCTTTCCTGGGATTCTCTTCGTTCTTTCTAACGTGGCTTTTTATGCGCATTCAAATGATTTTAATGACAGCAATTTGTGTTTCGAAATCGCGCAACATTAGCTTTCGACTTGGCCAGATAGCTTAAGGGCACCCGGGGGCGTTGGGGGAGGGGGTGTGTTAAATGAACGTGTTTAAAACGCTTCACTTGAAATTAAGGCCCAGTGCCAGGCAACATGCGGAAGTTTCGATTTGTCAGCTGGTCCGCCCCAGGGCCTTTTGAAAATTACGCGACGCGTCTCACAAGGATAAAGCCACAGACAGCTTACCACCCACACAACCCCGCAAAAGCCCGCATGGCTCAAGGCAGACAGTCTGTCCGTTACGTCATTATCAGTTGCGACTGAGGCTCATCATGACCAACGTCATCATTTCGGGGCAGAAACAAATCCATATAGACGCAACAAAGTTGGCCAAAAGCAAAGCATGACAACGTGCCTCATTTCCCCTTACCCAACACTGCCTCTGCTTCCCCGGTTCGTCGTCATCATCATCGGCATCGTCATCGTTGGCCAAATGTAAACTGAAATGTGGGTTAGGGGCAAGCGACAACAAGCGGGGCTGTTTAGTTAAAAGAATGGAATGTTTGTGATTTCTCGTGGCGCTCTACAAAATGATCACACTAAGATTTTGATTGATGAGATTTTTGGCGGCTGTTTTGCCCCATATTTGTCTTATGTGGCCGTTGCCAGTCTCCCCACAAAAAGCCGCAGGGTTTGATTAGTTTTTTTTTTTACATTCAGCTCTTTCACAGACAGTCCACAAAACGGTGCCAACAATTCGCTGGCTTTTTGTGTCCTGTCAAATGATTCGCTGTGTTGTTATTCAAGCGGATTACAAATTGCATGAGTGAACCGGAGAAAACCTATTGTAATTGGATTTTCTGCCGCAGATAGCGATATTTAGAGCTGTCATAACTTCGTTAAAGCTGAACCGATTTTCATAAGCCATAACTTCATCATCATGATTTCGATTATGTTCCATTACAATTTGACCAATTTTCAGTATATACATAAAATATACTGAATTATTTTGGGGCATACTAAAAGACAGCTATCTCAAAATTAATCGAGTTAAAACGATTATAAAATTTAGAAACCCTCACAGGTAATAACTTGAGAGTGTTTTGATATCCATAAATTGTCTGAAGTTGCCACATAAATAAGTGAAAAAGATTTGCAGACGCCCCACAGACTCCAAAGCCGCTGAGATGATTATTCTTGTCGTTGCTGTTGTTGTTGCTGTTTGTATTGTAGCAAAAGCAACAACAAAAACAATAACAACTTATCACACAGCTGGCAGTCATAAAAGAGCCGTAAAAAACATTATACACATGGCTTGCAACATCAGCGCAATTTGCAGCAAGACATAAAAAAAACATAACCTGCAACTTATCTAAAAATTGTAGACAAAAAAAATATATAGCGAAAAATCATACAAAAGATCTTTTGGCCTGCAACAAGAGCAAACTTAAAATGTGCACGTATTTGTTTGTTTGCCTTTTGCAAGAAGTGACAGACCAAAAAAAGGAAAAAAAAAACCAACAACTACAATAGCAATTGAGCCTAAAATTCTGTTTTTTATGATTTAATATGAGAAAAGTGTTGGGTGGTGCTGGCCAAAAAAAAAATAGAGCAAAGCAAACGAAAACAAACTGAAACACATTGTGAGGGCAACGAGGACGCGAAGGGGGTGCTTAGTGGGAATAACTCACGTGAACAACATAATCGCACATTTAAGCGGCTGACGACATTTTCATGCTCTGCCTCTCTCTCTCTCTCTCTCTCTCTCTCTCTCTCTCTCTCTCTCTCTCTCTCTTAGTCTGGCTCAGTCTCTTTCCCTCTCTGAACTAATGTCGTTGCCCCACAAGCATAGAGCTCCACTCGGTTGCGGCAATGGGGCAACAAGTGTGGACAGTTGCCAGCCTGTGTTGTTGCTAGTTGTTCACTGTTGCAGTTGCCTCATGTTGTTTGTTATGCTGGAGACGTAATAGCCAGCTCTGTGAATGAAGCCAAAAGCATTCAAGCTGTTTACTAAATATTAACAACGAGAAGAGCAGCAGCATCATGTTGACTGACATGTTGTGTGCGGCACACAGCTTTTATGTAATTATTATTATGTATTCTGAAATGGTCAACAGCACACAAGTTCCATTTATGCCTCTCACTTGCTCCCTGCCGATTGAAATCTCATATCTCATATCTTTAATCGCACATACATGTATAATTGACCATTAACTAATTTGATTTTCATCCCAAATCTTAAATAAAAATTTAATTAAGGTAACTTCAGCAATACATTTTTAATGTACAAAGTCATAATATTTTTGTTAATGGGCTAAAAACATTTCATATTTTTTCGTACCATGAATTTCGTCACTAGTAAATGGCCGTTAATTATGTCATTCTAAAACTTTAATTTAAAATTAAATTAACTGCTGACATATATCAATTTAAAAAAAAAACAATGAATAGCTAAAGTTAATTGGAAAAAACATGAACATATTTTTTTATTTAATGCTTTGTATGACTCTTTAATCGCACACAGTAAATTACCATTAATTCATTTTAATGTCGTTCCAAATCTTAACCCGCACATTTGCTTATCAGCTTTAAGTCAAAGCATGACACCATCACTGAAAAAATATTTAATTGCAAAAAACGAATTTAGCCTGTTTTCTTTAATAGAACTGTGTGCAAACATAGTTTCTCATCTTTTTTTATGTTTACGCTTGACTTTTAACATTTGCATTTAGCATGCAACATTTTTATATATTTTCCATTATGTGTCATATTTGCAACCAAAAGTAAAGTTCTTTTTATTTTTTTTTATATAACAGTTATATTTTAAACATTAATCAACCTATTCGAAGGCTATAAAACATTGATTTGGAACAGAATGAATAATAGCAGTGAATTACAATCTATAACATAAACATAGAACAGGTTTTAGCAGTTAATAAATAACTTCAAATATTACATTTGTGGCACATTAATTTAACGCCCTACAGTCCAGAGGTCGCTGGTGTGGAGGCGGTTCAACCTCCTGCGAGTTGTATTTGACCCAAGTGTGCAGGCCAAAGGGTTGACGTGGTTGTGCAAGCGGTCATTATACCGACTTGTATGTCTGTTGACTGACTGTCGGTAATGCGAAGTGCAGAGTTCTGTTGCTCACATATGGTGGAGCACCAGAGATGTCTCTGAGCACCTTGTTCTGCAAAACTTGAATTTGATTAATCCAGGATTTTGCGGCTGTGCCCCAGAATGGAATTCCATATGTCCATGTAGGCATGATGATGCTCCTGTACACCAGCAGCTTGTTGCTCAAGCTGAGTTTGCTTGATGGCTTCAGCAACCAGTTGAGTTTCGTTTTTTTGGATCTTTTTGTCTTTTTATCTGTCTTTTTTAACTTTTGTTTACAAGTATTATTATTGTTTTTTTCGGAAATCGATTTCCATTCGCAGAACGTGCAAAGTTATCGATAAAATAAAATAAAATTACATTTGAAATTTGCATTGCCAGACGGAATGACAATTTATAGAAAAAAGTGTTGCATATTTTGTGGTGCTTTGTTCAAAGTACTCATTGAAGTAATTCCCAAATGGTTCTGGCTTCGAGCAGGGCAATACGGGTCTATCTTTTTGTCTTTTTATCTGTCTTTTTTAACTTTTGCTTACAAGTATTATTATTGTTTAAGTTTACTTTTGTTGTTTACATTTTTTTTTTTTTTTTTTGATATTTTTTCTTTCTATTATTGGGAATGGTAAATAAAGCTTCTCAGTTATGACGTCACTCCTCGGCATTTCCGGGATCTGCTGATTTTAGATTTGTATCTTTTTAAGCTTAAGTCTCTGCTACCATCGGCGCAGTATTTACTGCTCAGGTCCTACCTGCTTGGCCGTTCTTTTATGGTTGAAGTTAGGGGCGAGCGATCAAACATCCGCCGCATTGGAGCTGGTGTACCGCAGGGTAGTGTCCTTGGGCCTGCCTTGTTCACATTGTACACCGCGGACTTGCCGATACCAGTAGCCAGAAACAGGCTGCTTGCCACATACGCGGACACTGTGTTCCTTGCTAACTCCACCACTGCTTGGAGAGCAGCTGCGGTTACGCAGAGGTTCTTGGATGGTTTAAGTACTTTGGCTAACCGGTGGAACATCAGCGTCAATGGGAGCAAGTCTCAGCACTGCACGTTCGCGCTCAGGAATGGTAATTGTCCAACTGTCCGACTCAAAAGTAAAGTTCAATACAGAAGTTTTTGCATGTCAAAGGTTGGGGAAATTAGTGAGCTGCATTTTAAGTTGACCGAGAACCCTTTGGTTATTTGAATGCTTGACATTATGACAAATCCCAAAGCTGCCAAAAACTTCGGAATATTATTATAAGCTCCAACACTTGCCGGCCTTACAGTTTGTTGGCAGAAATATGCTAAGATGGCCAAGACGTTGGAGTGGAATGGAGGCAGAGAGGGCATAAGCTGATGGCTCCTACGTACTTAATGAACGCACCTTGTGTTGAGCTCTTTAGTATGCAAAATTACCAAGGCTGTTGCATTAATTAATACGCAGCGCTGGTTGGGGCGGGGTAGCGGAGTCATCTGCAAAGCAATTGTATAATTAGTGCCCTGGCCCTATCTCTGTCTAACTCAACATCATCATCTCTTGCACTCCAGCAAGCAAGCAATCATTTTCCGCACCCCAAGTTGAATAAACGCCTACTTGCGCAGCGGCAGATCAGTTAAATTTGTCAATTTGAGTTGGTGTTCAATTACACAAGCTACAAAAACAACAACGACTGTGTAAAAAAGGGTGCAGAAAATGTCAAAAGCATTTGAAGAAATATTTTCCACAATAAATTCTCTGCTCGAAGCGTAAACGAAGTCGTCGTGCCCAAAATACAGAAAATGATTCGGTTGACTTTGGTATTGGCCAGGCTTAAAATTGAAATGGGTTTGCTTTGGTTCAGCTGTTGGCTGGTGCTTGTATTTGCTTTATTTAAGGAAGCATTTTCAAGCACAATTGACTTGGGGCAACCTCATTTGTGCAAGACGTAAATTTAGTTGCCGGTTGGCTTTGGAATGTATATATTCTATTTAAATTCTTGAATTCGACTCAACAAGTCCAAGATTTATTAATGATGCATTCACACATAAATTACAGTTTCAGTTACACGTATATTTATTTCTTTTCACTTCATTCGTAAACTTTTTACTGGCATTGAAACACATTCAGCCCGCATTATGAGCAGATCGATTTGAATATTTCCATAGGATTGCAGCTTACAATTATCACCATAATCGCCGCCACGCGAATTGCGTTGCTTGGTGGGCGTTGCCATGCCCCTGCCCCAATAGGTGTATCATAGGTGGGCACATAACGATGCCAGGTTACCGTCAAATTACGGCCAAAGCCAAAAGCAAAACTTGTTGACGGTTAATGACGACGCCAGAGCCAGCAGAGACAGTCAAAGAAAACAAAACCAGACATACTCATGCCAACACTCAGACTCAGGCTTACCAGTATGCTCATGGCTTATATAAATGTACACACCCCTCTTATGACCTTGTTCGTAAACGTTTTGGTTGCAAGAGGCGAGCGCGTGCTTAAGTAATGAGGCCCAAATTAGAAGTCAACGGCAATTAGAAGATGCCAACAAATATGTCAACACGGTTTCCTCAATGGGAAGTCAAAAGGTGGGGCAGGAGATGGTTGCACCTAAAGGTTAAGCAATCAATTAAATGTAGTGCAGCCAAAGTAGAAGCAACAGAACAGCAAGAAAGCCAAAAAAGCCAACTTTATTGCAGCGCTGTCAAAGTAAAAAAGTGAAAACTGAAAATCAACTGACCAAAGTAATAAAACGAGGCGAAATGAAATGAAATGAAATGAAACGGAAATGAAACCCAACGGCTGACAAGTAAATAGACAAACAACTGGCAACAAGCCGAGCAGTGCGCAACGAGCAACTTTTCTCACATGCTGCAGCAAGCAGCATGTGTGTTGTTGTGTTGATGCCAGTTAAACTTTATCAAAGCTACAATAAGACGAAGAACAACAACCACTAGAGCAACAATGAACCAAATGAGAGAGAAAGCACGACTTCGAGATACCACGTACTTAAATCATCATAAGTTGCTTCTAGGCATCTATGAGGACGAGAATTCTGAACACATTCTAAAAGATGGTCCGGTCAATAGACTGAGACTCTCTCTGAGACTTTACTACAGCCTCAACGATAAGGAACGGAGAGCTCTAAGATCAGCAGCATTAGCTTTAACTCATTTATCAAAAAGATGCAGAATAGATCAATTAATAAAAGTGAATATTTTGGCAGGTGATCTTAACTGATAGCCATTTATATTCATATCAAATTCGAAAGCTTTATCTGTAAAATGTTGGTGTTTTTCTTCCTATTGATCTATCTTTTTATCGCTGATCGATATTTACATAAAAGAAGACCGTTATCGATAAAATGAGAATGTCGGTCGTTTTTTTTTGCTACATTGAAAAAATAAAACTGGATTAGAATTACATCAGAAGGATGCACGAAACTGATCCAATTGGAGATGCTGTTTTTAATGGGTATGAAAACTACAGCCACACAGCAGCAGCAACAGGGAACACATGCAGCAGCAGCAGAAGCAACTACAACATCAGGAGCAGGAGCAGGAGCAAGAGCAGGAGCGGTAGCAGCATCAAAGTTTGCGCTCAAAAACAAGTTGGCATCGTTCCGACTTGGCTTCAGCTACTGCTGCTGTTATTGCTACAGCTCCAACAGTAACTTCAGATGCAGTTCCAGTTGCTGTTGGCTGTGCTTAAGTCGTAATTCCTCTTTGGGAGTTTTTGACTTCTCAAGTTCAGTTGTGCGCGCTTGTCTAATGCCAAGTTATATAATAAATAAGGGAAACACGCACACACGCTTAAGCTCCACACACACACACACGCACACACACAGAATAAATGGCTAGTCGAAATGTTGAGTTTTATACTCGATTTCATGTGCAGATTTCTCATATAAGCAATACACAGTTGTTAAAATACGTAAAATGTGGTTTATTCAAACATGGACAGCTTGTTTTAAACTAAAGCGGAAGTAGACTTGACACCATTTGGCAACAATTGAAGTTTTTTTTTTCCAGTGCATATGCTACGGGTTTCTTACTATATGTTTAGATACTTTGCTTGTAAGTTTACAAAGTTTATTTGATTCGTTGCAAGACACACACACATATTTTTTACTTACTTCTTTTAGTTCGTAAATTTGGCTGGGCACAAACTTTCGCCATAGACTGTCCCATAAACTTGGTAATGAATTGAAAGGTGTTCTGTGCACAGTTAGCCACATATGTTCCAACTTATGAACTGCTAAATATTATTCAGGGATCAGCTGTAACAACTTTTAAGCAAATTTGGCTGGTTGGCGCAGAAAAGCAACTAACTTGTTACGAATCTTTTGTTTTTGAATTGGTTGGTTTTCCTCAAAAAAGCACTTAGTTTTCAATACACTTACTGTTTAATTATTGCCTTGGATTCAGGGCTGTCCTGCAGAGCATCAATGTCTCTTGCTAGTATCAAGTACAGGATCTCAGCCTGCCCGACAGAGATTTTTGGCAGGATCACCTGTTGCTCAAGAAGACTGCAGGTCTCTTTGCTTCCTCAGGGATTGCCCCTAGTACTGCTATGAGTGTGGATTCACTTGTCGCACTCTCTGTGTAACCACAAGATACCACCTGTTGCTGCAATTCTAGACTACCAAGGATATACATACGTTGTTCAAATACGCGTGAATTGATCCTTGTGACTTTAATTTGATTCTATACTCAGTAAAGTTTGCACACGCGTATAAATTAATTACGATTACTTAGCTGTCCTCTGATAGATTTCCGTCCAAGATGCCGTCAAACTTTTCTCATAGGCTTCAAGTGGCCCCGTCTTGTGCTGCAGCGCTCCTTTTATACCATTGTTGGCCACCTTTTGGCGCGACTGTACCAAGGTCGCGTGATCTTTGGGAATTTCCCTCTGCCATTTGCTGACACCAGCCATTGTCCGCCGTTAGTCTGAGTATGGACAGCAACATTGTCCTCCCGCACTAACGGCACACGTCCTGATGGGCACGTGTGTCAGACACGTTCAGATGGCTGACCAGCTGCGTTTGATAGGGGCGGGCTAAAGAGAACCAATTCGCCGCAACTGCATCGGGGCCTATTTTGTTAACTTTCCTTTTCCTTTTATACTTTTCGATAAGCTCGAGTGCCTCGTGTGGATATCCTCATGTGTTCGACTTCGGCGTGGAGCCGTAGCAGCTGGAGTCGAGCCACCTTGTCCTCCGGCTCTGGACTCGGTGGCAGCTCTGGGTTGTGCCACCGTCTCCAATCAGAATTTACATCGTCGAGGTTGCTCTGATATCGTGTCCGCCGCACCCACCGAACTGAACGGCTTTTTCATATTGTCCTCGTCGTCTCATTATCCGCACCAAGCGTCTTCGCTGGTGCTATGGCAGCTGTTGATCCTTCTCCACGTCCGCACATGACAACAGCCTCGTTGCTGGCTATTGTGTGGGGATTCGGGACGAAGGATGGACGGGGCCGCATCTTATGTGAATTTTCCATTTATTTTCTTTCTTTTGTTATTAGTCTGTCAAACCTCAATAAAGCTGAAATTGCGCCTGTGAGTCGTGTTTGTGTAACTGTTAGTGACATACGAACTGTGTCACTCTCTAATTGTTGCAACGGTGCCTTTTTGGTGAACGAACGTTGACCTTTTGGTGCAAGTGCGCTTGTGCTCTAGTTTATGTCCTGGCTGTTCCTACTCTCCTCGCAGTCCGTCTCTCTTGTACTCGTACGTTGTCCGAATATTTCCTTTAATTGTTTCCAATTAGTTATTTATTATTTATTACAATTTAAATGATTTATTTATTATTTATTACAATGCCTTTGGCAACCTTGGCTCCCGACCAAGTGAGTTGAAGGCAGCGCTATACCCTGTAGAGCTTCACACGTCTTTGATTATCCTCTGTGAATTGGGCGATCATCGTTTTCACAGTCTGATCTACTCCAAGCCCGGACAAAATCATTGGCCTTTGTAATAAGAGATACCATTTCGGTCCATTTCGAGAAGCGGCCTATGGCAACCAATGGCAGAGTGTCTCCATGTATAGATATGGGAAATGGTTCCACGAATAAAGCGCATACAGGCTAATGATCTTCCAAGTGAGGTCCTGTTTTCGGTGGCAGCCAAGGCACTCTGTGCGTATCCCTTCTTCAGTCATCTGGTGGCCCACGTACTTAAGCTAGTTAGTGTGAGTATGGACAGCAACATTGTTAGTCCAATCAGACACGTTCAGATGGCTGACCAGCTGCGTTAGAAAGGGGGCGGGCTACAGAGAGCCAATTCGCCGCAACTGCGTCAGGGCCGGATTTCGGCATATAACATGTTTAAACAAACACGCGGATATTCCCATGTCTCTATAAATATTTTTGTTTTATTTAATATACAATTTGAAATTTTAGAAATTATAAATCAACAGTTTAAAAAAGTTCGAGAATGATAATAAATAAATATTGTTTTGATGGTCTGGTCGCACCTTTAATTTAAAGCCTTTTAATTAATTTCTCTATAAATAAGCAAGATTTAATCAAATATAGAATTCATAGCCATCAATTTACCAATTTAGATGAATTTATGTGTGTACTAACACTTTGGCACTCTGATAAGTGGTTATTTTTAGTTTGTATATAAATATTTTCAATTGGCATTTAACTTTCGACGCAATTCAGTCAATATGTGGACCAAAAATAAACTATTAGAATCGTGCATTTTAATCTATTATGCTAATGGAAATCAAACGATGCAAATTTAAACCAATGCCTGGCCATCAGATTAAAAACAAATAAACTAAGCCAAATGACAACAAATCAAAAATGTCGCCGACTACAAAATGTCCACAAAACAAATCTAGAGCCATAGAAAGAACTAAAGCGAAGGCCTACAGAATTTGTGAACAGATTTACTCGACAGCCTCTAAACAATGGCCACAAGCAAAAGCTTCTGTTTCCGCTTTTGGTTAGGACAATTTCCATGGAAATGGCTAAAATATTTGTCAAATGTTGCACAAATGCCCCCAAAAGAAAAAAGCAAATGTTTGCGTCGTTGGGAAAGGGGGCAAGTTACGGATTGGAGGATAACTGCTGGCTTGCAGCGTGTGTAGAAAAATGCAAATTTTTCTTTATTGTTTTTGCATCAAATTGAAATTGTGTATCAAAATGAAAACCGCATGGCAAAAATGCCAAGACAAAAAAATACCCTGTATGTTATAAGTTAAAAAATAATAGTTGATTTCAATCAAAAACATTTACTTATGCAGATCAATAGCTAAAAATGTATGTTTTGATTATTTAAATATTTTTTTATATGATATACATGCATTACATATAACAAGAACACAAAGAACAGAACTTGGACGATATGCTTAAAAAATAATCAAATTTTTTGTAAGCAAAAGAAAACTTTCACAATGCTGAAAATGCCCTTACTGCAATTGCTTTTGTCAGGACGTTCTTTAAAGCTCTGGCCACTTTTTGGTTATATTTCTGTATTAAAAACGGTTTTGTTGTGTGGAACGTTAGAATGTTTATGGGGAGGGCGCTGAAGCACTAAGAACAACAGCAGCACCCGCAGTCACTGCAGATGCTCGCCAATGTGGACGTGTGTGTGAGTGTGTGTTGGAGTTTATAGCATACTTTAAGGCGCCATAAGCTTATATTGCACTTAATAGCACATAAAAAGTGGTACGTGATAATGCAACGCACCACAAAAGTGGCAATTCGATGTGGAAAAACCAAAGTGTGCCAAACACACGATAGCATCCAATGTGTGGGTCGGAAAAACCCCAGGAAAGACTAAAGTTAGTTAAAGTGACTACAGTTAAGGGCTAAACATAATAAGGTTATCAAACAACGATAGCAGGTCAGTTGCATCCCATGTAATTTACAAGCTTCACATAAAAGAGAATTACAAATTACAAGAATATTAGTGGTACAATCAACCATGTAGGCGACAGATCAGCTCATGTATGTAATAATGCATTTAAGCGCAAAAATAATTAATAATAATAAAAAATAAGTAGAAAAACAACTTATGTAATAGTTAAAGCAAGTATAATCAATTAGGTAAGCAAATTTTAATGAAAAATAAATGCAAAATTTAAATGTTTTAAGGACTTAATACTCGTGCTGAATGTGACCAAAATAAACTTTATGCTTAACGTAAAACCAATTTGAATTCCAAGTTGAAACACAACAGATAAATATCAGCATGCAAATGAAATTCATTACTTCACAAGTCCTTGAAATGGGCCTCAGCTACCAAAACTATCTGTCAACTGAGTGAAAAATCTTGAACTTTGATGCCCGGACCACATCATTTATTGAAAGCAAACACCAATCAGGATGGTGGATGGTGGATGGTCATTGTGGTGCGCGAAGCTTTTGCTATAATTGACAATATCTTTTTTGTTTTGTATAGTTTTGGTCTATTTTAAGAGCTTCTGAAGTGAGTTTAAAAACTTATAGCTACATGTCACATGTCCGTGTGACAGTTGGCTATTTAGTTTTGTTGCTGCTGATATTGTTGTTATTGTGATTGCTGTTGATTTTCATGTTGTTGATCGAAGTGGAACAACAAAGCAATGGACAGCAAAACATGCACAACGCCCAACGCGTGCCTGTAAACAAGGTTCGCACATCAGCAATATAAACAGGCCAATTAAAGGTTATCAACAGCCTTCACGCATCGTTAGAATACATACATATAGGACCTCCATTCTCACACCCATCCATCAATCAAAAATGGTTTACCATCTAAGTGAAAACATTGCGAAAGCAACGCAAATACACTCAAGTCTATGTGTGAGTGTGTGTGTGTGTGAATGTGTGTGGGTGTTTGCTGCGCGTGACGGTAAATGTTAAATGTCAAATAGAAAATGGAAAATGCAATTTTCTCATTTAATCATTGCAAATACAAATATAATAAAGAAGCTGCCGTCGCATTCACATCGACTGAGTTTGAAAATCAGTTATTCATTTGTCGCAGCCACAAAAGTTCTGCAACACACATGGAAATTAAGTGAAACATACCCTAGAATTTAGAAAATCACCTTACACTGCCAGTGTTTTTCTTTTTACATAAAAATGTGTATGTTAATATTGCTTTTTACAATGCAGAAGTAAATCTTAGAAATTGATTATTAAAAATGGAACAAGAAAATATTATTTGGTTTGTCGATTTTTAATTTGAAATAAATATAATCAATTTAGTAAAGAATATCAACTTTGTCTTAATAATAATATTATATACTATATTTATCTAAATCATAGAAGGCTTAAGAAGTTATTGGGAGAGTTGATTTTATGCAAGTGTTTCCACAAAAAAATATGTGTTGAATGTATTCCCAGCAATTTGCTAACTTCAGGGTCTTATTGTTTTCTCTGAGTGCACACACACACACACAGACATAATTGAATTCAAATTCAAATCCAGTCGTTTAGTCAAGCATTCAAGTTGTCAATTGCTACCGAACACCAAGTCATTTATATGGTCAACAGTCGGTTGTGGTTCGGCTTGTGAGCTACTTGAATTATTTCCCTCATTTCACATGCATGCACATTGTTGCCGCATGTTGATGTTGCTGTCGTTGTTGCTGATGTCAGACAACAGTCTGCTCGACTCGGTGTTCTTCTTGTTCCCTGTTGTCGTTCATCAGCTATAAAACTTGCACTTTACTTGCCTGACTTACTGGCTGCTTACTGCTTACAACCTACAGCTAACTGCGTCCTGTTGCAGCGACCCATAAAAGTATTCTACAATTTTTATACCCCATCTAAATGGAGTTTATTTCGCTGCGACATGGAAAGTGGGGAAGCTAAAGTGGGCTGCAGTGGTTATATCAAATACGTGAATAAATTTCAACCGAAACATTTAATAATTTATATTTATGTCTCATCTATTTGATTTATTGTGACAATTTTCAAATGTATTTCTAATTAGTTCGTATTTTATTTATTATCATCATTAGCTGCCGGAAAATGGATATTATAATCTGAATAATCTGGCTTGAGGGGTGGCCTTCAACCGTAATTTCTATTTATTATAGAGCATTAATTGTTTCGTTCAAGTCGCATTTCTTTTTTTTTTTGTTCTTTTTTTTTTTTGTAGGCTTATCTTTGTTTTGCTGAGGCATGCTCCCAGGTCCCATGATAAAGACGCAGTCAAGCACACACACAAACATACACACACACACAGCGTTGTAATGTGCCGATAAAGTTTTTTGAAATCCTTTAATTGGCTTTGCCTTGAATTTTTTGCCATTTCTTCACACAGATGAGTAGCTAAAAATTGTCGAATGAAGAGAGAGTCAACTAAGGACATGAGATTTGCAATTATGGGGAGCTGTTAAGCCTGACGCCCCTCCACAAAAAGCTAACAGATTTGGTTAGGGAGCCAAATATTCGGGTTTTGTGTGCATTGTGTTTGACTTTCTTTCATTTTTGCATAATCGATTTTCCGGCAATGGAAACTTTTCGTGCGTAAATTGTGATGACTCGACTCAAAATGCCACACAAATAAACATATGTGTGAGTGCGTCTGTAACGTTGTGTAACGTCAGACAATTATAGATATTTATGATGATGAGTTACAATTTGTAAGCTAAAGATACAGCAGAACAAAACACACAACTAATTCTAGGACAAAAGCCAGCACCAAAACCCAATTCTAAACAATATTGGCATGCATATACATGGGATATATCCATACTTATCCGTCTATGTGTCTATATATTTTCTATGGCAACCACACACATCAAATTTTGTACATAACAATGGATTCTAAAATATATATTTGTATATGTGTATGTCTATTTTTTCTTTATGCAATCTGTTTGCCCTTTTTGTTGTCTTAACATTGCGTTCGACAAAAAGTGGCACACACAGCGGGAACTTTGACAAAGGAATCCTTGGGGTCACACAGAGAAAGAGAGAGAGAGAACATGTAAAAGAGCGAGTGGGAGTGATGTAACTATATTTGATATACCCTGTAAGCTTATAAAAAGATTAGAGGGCTTTTGGCCCAACGTAATAATCGCTCTGAGAACTAGAAAAAAATGTTAGATTTTAGCATAAATTTCTTAATACACAAACAAATTGAAGGCAATCTTCAAAAATTCATAACAATTTTTATCTTATCTACTGTCAAATATGGTAATTATTCAAGAATATTTAAATTGATTTATTAAGGGTATCTACTGGTCAAGCAGTCTCGCCTTTCGTTATTTTTGTAATATTTATTTTGTGTGTGAATGCATTGATAAACTGACAACATATTTTGCTGCTGTTCGGACCGGCATTTGATGCATTGTTCTAAGTCGGCCACTCGAGTTCCATTTTCATAGTTCCTGTTTCTCATCGCCCCCTTAGCCTGCTCCATTTACAATTTTGAGGCACCCCGAAGGCGACATACACTTTAATTGCTTTTGTCTTTGGTAATTTATTGCAAGCTTGGAGGGAGAACCAATTCGAAATGTTCTGCCGGCAGTCAAGTTACGTTCAGGCAATGGGTGTTCTTGCTGTTGTTCGACAATAGTACACGTGTTAATAATGTTCCATTTGGCAACAGTTCGGAGGCAGATGTGCCTTGCGCAAGAAATCACAAATAGCTAGTCGAACTTTGAGCTCGCTCTCAGGCTTAATTCGACATTGGAAATATTTCAAGAGCGGAATGAGCCGTATTTTACTATACAAATTACAGATAGTGAGTCAAGCTTAACTTTCAGCATTTAAAAGTATCATTTTTAAATTAATCAACGGCAATTATATTCGGATGAGTTCTGCTCTGCCATTTTAAATTTAACACCCTTTTTATTTGCCATTTCTTTTCATTGCCTAAGAGTTTTCCGCCTCCTTGAACACTTCGCCAGACTCTCATTTCCATCTACTATTCTTTTGCCTGTTGTCGCAATGTCACTTCTTAATTTTCATGCCTGGAAATGCTTCACTCAGAGTCGACTTCGTGATGTCAATTTGTGTTCTGCTTTGTATAATTTGCCTTTTTTTCTTTTTAAATAACCCTTCCGTTTCCCCTTGGTTTTCTTTTTGGCATCCTTTTTTTTTCTTTTTTTTGAGTCGCACTTTCCTTGACGACTATGAGCCTAAAGAAAAATCGGAATCCTTGCCATTTTAATTACATTTGTAGCATGTGTCCCGCTCTCTCTCCAACCCCCGAGCTGTGTTTGTAGCAATATTTGGCCAGAGGCCTTAAAGTTCATTTAGTTGCCGTAATGCCACGCCCACGTATTAATGTCAACTCATTAGGCACTGTTAACCATAATCGCCATGCGATCCTTGGGGAACCCAACAAACAAAGTTCCAGGACTCGGCGACCGCCCCCACCCCGAACTACGAAAACAAACACGAAGCAGCGCATAATTACAACTTAATCGCTTGACAAACAACACACACACAGCTATAAACACAGAAAAAAATAAAAATAAAAAAAGAGCAAACCAAGATATTCGTGGAGCTGTTGTGGCTCATGATTTTGGGGCTTGTGGCAATCTATGATCTTTGGGCGTGCCTCAACTTTTAAGCAGTTGCCAAACGCTTTAAAGAGCCGCCCCCTGGAATAGCAGGTGCTGCCACTGCTTGTTCTACATGTTTATAGACTATTGTCCCCCGGTTAATAGTTAATGGGCGGTTAGCCAATATAATGAAAGATATAGCGTGGGCAGCCAGAAGAATTGCTCATGCATAGCTGCTGTTGATCGTTTGGTTAAGTGTAATGATATGGAACGGTATGGATAAGCAATGAGGAAGAAATTGCCTTGAATCTTGAATCTTGAATCAAATAACTAAGCAACTAACCATATTATTAATCAGAATCTTTTCATTATGTCAGGGTGTTTCTATGAGTGTATTATTATTATTTATTTATAAAACATACTTATCAGTATTTTATACCAATAATATTCATAGGTCATTGGAAACATGACCGATTTGAGTATGCTTGGAATTTCAGAAGCCCAAGTAAACATTCATATTTGTAATGCAGACTTCAAGCTAAATCTGAGTTATAACTTTATTAATTATTAAAGTGCAGTTGAGCAGTTCTCATTTAAATTAAAATAGATTATCATGACCTAAGAATTTGAAGCTGCACACTTAAGACACACCATTTTGCCTCAAATTCAAATATAATTGTGGCGCTGTAAATCATTTTTATTAACATTATGCATGGAGTGCATATATTTTACTTATACTTGTACTAAATTCACATTTGTCGAGTACTTTTCAAGCCAACCCCGCCATTTAATTCTGTGGTGCACAGTTTCAAGCATATGTACTTGGATGTATGTACATATGTATGTATGTACACACATACAAAAATACATAAATATGTTTTGGGGACGTGCGAAAACTATTTGCATGTTTAGCAAAACTCACCTGCGGCTTCCGCCATTCACTGAATATTTCATGGCAGTTAAAATGTTAACTCTGTGAAGCATCAACGCACGCACATCTAGCCCTCTCCTCCCCCCTTAAACTGCTGTCGCCTTGTTACCTCAAACTGCTGCAATCCCTTGCACACCCAATTGCCCCCTCATCGGTTTCGCATGCAACATTCATGGAAATAATGCTGCGGTCAATTTCGTTAGCATCCTGCGTGCGTGCGTTTTGGGGAGAAAGGGAATGTGGGCTGCAAGTGTGTAGGGGGCATGTTCCCTTGGCGGCCACATAGCTTTGGCTTATTGGCATTAGGCAAAGGCTTGACGAGGCTTTTAGCTTAGTTTGCCTTGCTGCTGCTGCTGGTGCTGGTGCTGATTTGACAGGCGCCTGCGGGCAACAGCAATGAGCAGCGATCACAATTTGCACTGTTGTGCGGCTCAAGCCAAATGATATAGCAGTTGCCTGCTTCAGATTCTGTGTGCCTTTTTTGCGGGCACATTTAGGTGACTGGGTGTGTGTGTGTGGGTGTGTGTAGTGCTTGTAGTTAAGGGCATATGCACATGCATCAACATCACTTTATCAAGCGTATTAACATCAAAGTCGCAGCATCAGCAGCCGGAGCAGCAGCATGAACAGCAAGAGCCGTTGGACGTGCATCAATATCACTGTACTTGCCTCATAACGTTACCTCTTGACATTAACATGCATCATTTGTCAATTTGCTGGCCCAGCCATATCCTCTCTTTCCCTCTCTCTCTCTCTCCCTCTCTGATGTGGCATATTTGCCGGTTAACTAATTGCCGCAACGTTGCCAGCATTTGCGTATGCGTTTGCGTCTCTTTTGTGTGTAGCATCAAATGCAGCACATGAAAAAAAAAACCCAACACAAGCCTCTCTTGGTTGCCAACTTTGCCTTTGCCCTGTCAAAAATACAAAAAAGCCTTTGGCGGCAATTACAAGCTAGAACGGCTATTTAAATACCATTGCAAAGTTCACTATACACTATAAAAAAAAAGACTGACAAAACCAATGTTGATCATTCGTCTTCTCTTTTCTGTTTTGGCAAAATGTAAGCAGCTTTGTGAAACGCATATTTATTGAATTTGAAAAAAAGGTGTTCATAGAAAACTCATATTTGTTCATATGGCAGCTTTATGCCTTTTATAAAAGGACCCTCATAACGAAAATTCGACCATTTTTATCATATTTAAAAAAGAAATAAGTCATCTTATCCGGTCTTACCTGCTCGCATAAAATTTGTTGGTTTTTGTATAGCTATATTTCTAAATTACCCTCAGCGCAAAATCATATTAAGTATACGCAGCGCAAACTCATTTCGCGGCTGCCTTTGAAAGGTTTTGATTTAATACCAGCAAAAAAAAATGTGAAATTGATATTTGATTAAGCATTCGCGGAACGTGGTCCAGAGATACGAGTCAGCACTCCTAAAAATAATGTATTCCCTAGGTTAATACATACATTTGTGTGTATGTATGTGTATGCGAGTCTACAGACAAAGCTAAGGGCGAATAATAATTTCTATGTGGAAATAATCGAGGCACAAGCGAGTGTAAAGCATTAAAAAAAAACAACAAAAAAAACAATAATCCACAAAAAATCTGTAATGCAAATCCGAATCAAAGCATTTTAATAAATTATTTAATAGAACTTTGTATACATTAAAAGCTCAGTCCGCAGATAAATTATATTTTTAAGCAAATGTCAAAAAAGGGTCTGGTAAAAACAACCAAAATTCCATTTTCCAAGCATAATTACTAAAATGAAGTATTTTTTTTTTATCAATTTAAAGCAAAATATTTTCAATACAAACAATGAAACATTGCAGGAAAGTTTTATATAAGAGCAAATATGTGTCATATAAATGATTCCCATAATGCAATAAATAAAGAAATAAAGTAAATAAAAAACTAATAAGATTAATAAATATAAAATAAATATTGTACAAATGATAAACAAATACAAAGAAAAACATGTAAAAAATGAATAAACACATGCAGTACAAAAACATGTAAGAACATCACTCTTTTCCAGAGAGATCGACTTGCAGATACCCTGAATTAAATTGTTAAATATATCAATTCTCTTAAAGACAATTTGATATTGGTTTCTGCGATTTGATTTGTATCGCTATATGATATATCATATATCAACTTAAAATGCTAAATTATTCCTGCACAACTTTCTTATGCACTTTTTGGCATTTTCAATGGGATCAACAAATGAATTCACAGTATAAACATTGAATGAATGTTGTGCAATTAAATATTTTAGCACTTAAAATATAAATATTAAATTAATGAAAACGAGCAGCAAAATCAAATCGAGCTCAGATTTAAATTGGATTATTGTACAATAAAACATTGTGAAGGAAATAGTTTTAGATTTCATTATTGACTCACAAGCTGATGTGCAATCGAGCAATACAAGCACTTAATTAAATTCAATTTCACGCAAATTTGTTATAACTGTTGATTTCTTTTTGCTGTCAATCAAATGAAAGTGAAACAGCGTTTATAATTTGTAAGCTTTTAACTACATATTGTTTTTGCAACTTTAACCAATTTCTTACAAAATTATGTATAAATTATGATAAACATATGTGCGTATTAAATACGTATGTCGTTTGCCAGGCTCATTAAAAACTATAATGCACACATCGTGCCTCATGGCGTATACATAATTGAGTGGAGAGTATTTATTTGCATTACATTTGTGTCAATTAAAACAAAATGCAATGCAGCAACGAGCAAATTAGAAATTAATTATAAAATAGTCGCTGTCAAGTGGCATTTTACGTGGTTCAAATAAATCATTTATTCATTTGCAATTGTACTTTTTTCAACCACTTTCGGTATTTGCAATGCGTACAACTAAATGCAAATTGTTAAATGGCTTTTCATAAAAATTGCTTGCCACAAAGCATGCGAATTAAAACATTTTTATTGCAATTGCACTTGATTTTTTTTTTTTTTGCAATTAGCAATTTGGTAATTCTAATTAGTTGTTCCTGAAAAGTATTTGATTTTGATTTTATCTCTTTTTACACATATTAAACCAAATTTGTTCAATAAATCCTGCTTAGCCGATAGCGATATACTCTGCTAGCTGATATCAGGTGGCAAATAGCCTTCCTGGTGCTTTGTGGTGCATCCTTGGAAAATCAATCAACTCTTCAGAGTCAAAAGTTATCCGATTTCATAGTTCGACCTCTAGATTGGTACTACATTTAAAGTTGAAAGCACGATTCTGGCTCGAATTGGATGTATAAATTATACTCTAAAAATGTATTTTGTGTTTTGGTCGAGACTTTCAAATTAGTCAAAACTGATCCAATTTTGAAAAACCAGTAATTTTTTAAAGTTGAAAACCCTATTCAAAAGTGATCAGATTCAGATTCAGATTAGGTCGATCTTTCAACGTTGTCACCTACAATTTGTTAACTCTCTTTATAATTGAGAGATATTTGATTTTATCAATAAGTACTCGTATTTGTCAATGCGATCAATTTTCCAACTCCCAATTTTAGCAGCTTTGTCTAACTCGGAAATAGACAAATTTATATTTCGAGTTGCTATTCTCCAACACAATATATTCTTCTATATCTTCACAATCAGTGTATAAAAAGCACAAATTTTATCAAGCCCATTTATTATGTATAATACATTTGTATATTACGCTTAACCAATGTTTATTGTGAGTGGCAATTGTTAGCGCTGCAATTAACGTTAGTTCAGTAATTAGAAATATATTTTTTTGTTATTTAGTTTGGCTATGCTTAGTCAAACATTGGGGCTATAAATATGTGTTGCTCATTTGTTTATATTTAATAATTAGGTAAATAAATAATTTCCTGTAATTAGCGAATGTCAAACAATAAAATTGCACAATTATCTTTTCAATTAATTAGCGACACTTTTGCACAGAGTCCAAAACTCTCCCCAGCAGCAAGAAGAGCAGATAAGAGTAGAAAAGAGGAGGGAGAAGCATTGGCAATTTAAGCGTCAATTAGCCAACATATTCACAAGACCTCAAAGTGGCTTATTATGCAGCAATTTGTATTCAAAATTAGCTTCATTTCTACGATTTAAGCAATCGACTTGGAGCAATCCCCTCACGATTGTACTCCAATAAGCCAAAAGGAAAAAAAATCAATGCCTCAATAATATTTAGATACAAATAAGAACCCACATTTGAGATATGAGCAAGGAGATAAATTCTCCACATTTGCAATACACAAAATTTTAATGTGTTAATTTTCACCGACAACATTTTCGTAATCTAGCGAAGCGTGACTGCCAAGCTTTCCGGTGTGGCATGAGGAAGGGGCAGGGACGACACGTGCGAGAATTTAGCTGGAAAATGATGATGATGATGATGGAAATGTTGACGTCATTTGCAACTACGTCTTTATCGACGTTACTTCCTGACGTGGATGCTGCTGCTGTTGCTGCTGCTGCTGCCAGGATATCCCCTTGTTGTTAACGTCTTTGACTTTTATCGATGCTAATATGCTAAGAACCTTAACCGATTCGCAACTGCAAGCCGGCGGCATAACACACTTTTAAGTGTTCTCCTTTCAAAAATGAATACATCTTTATGTGTATATATGTGTGTTTGTGTGTGGCATATTCGAAAAGTTTTCAGGCAGCTTGGGGGCAAGCAGTCTGTCAGGCAGGCATATGAAAAATTGTGCGCATAACTCGAACTTCAGTCGAAAATCTTTGGCAACCAAACAATTTTCACAAGTCAGCTGAAGAATTTCACTTATTTCTTAGGGCTGCCTTAATTTTTAAAGAGCCAACTATTTGCTGCTGCTGGTACTGGTGCTCTGTGCCACATATTTCAGTGCCATAATTAGTTCAAGTTAAATTTTGGAAACCTCACTTCGCGACTGCTGCCCCACTTGCACTTGCATATTTGTGGCTTGCAACGAGTCATCGTTCGTTGCAGCTTTAGGAACTGTTAACGGCAAACTATGCAGTTTATTATGTTGCAAGCAATTGCAGTCAATGTTGCCCAAGTGCTGTTAAATGTTGCCCACATGTTAACAGCTTAACCGTCTGCTCTTAACAGCCCGTTAGCAGCTTGATAAAATGTTGCACTTCTGTGGCATGATTCAAATTGGTTAATGCAACACTTTTGTTGCAGTTTTGCTGATTGAATAGAAATTTCGGACTCTTTTATGTTTAGTTAACGATTTTCCAATATCATGCTTTATTTTGTAATTAGTATTTTAATTATGGCTTATTAAAAAGTTTAAAAATTATCCAATTTTCAAAAGCAAGTGTTTTTTTTTAGCATAGCTTGACTTGTATTTTTAAACTACATTTAAATAAGAAAGAGTTTTGTTTAACTTAATGCTAAAATTTAAAAATTGCTTCTAGAATATATCAAACGAAGATTTCTTCGCTCGTTTTTTAATTTGTTTGTATTGTAAAATATTTACGCGTCTCTTTAAAATAGTCTTAAAAATTGGTAAAATGTTTAAGCCCATTTTACCAGTTCACATATCAAATTTAGGCAGTGGCATATAAAAAAAATTATGAATCACATATGCTTTAAACTACTTTTCAATATTTTTCGCAATAGTTTTGCCAAATTTAGATAAAGTCATTGACTATTTCCCACTTCATATTTGCAATAATTTACATAACATTCAAAAGTTTATTAACTCGTTTTGTGATTTTTAAATCATCTGCTTTTCCTCATGTTAATTGCGGACGGCTGCTTCATCAAATACCCTTAATTGTGGTTGCATGTTAATTGGCGCCTATAGTTTTTTGGGCATACATGCAAAATCCGCTTTGTGAATGTGATTAAATACACAAAAACAAAAAATAAATGCTCAAAACATGATTTTGAAAGATTTGGCGTGCATGTTACTTAACAGCGACGCTGGCATTAACAGAACGCTCAGTTGCGTTGCTGCTGCTGTTGCTGTTGCTGTTGCTGCGCAGTCGGCGTCGCAGCGCACACTTCGTGTCGACAATAACATGGATAACTTCGGCTGTGGCAGCTACTGTTAAGGCAGATATGCTGCTGCTGTGGGTTGTTGCAACAGCGCAGTTCGTATTTCCGTTTTATGTTATATCAGTTCTTGGCTTGAGGCCTGTTGGCGCTTGTCTCAGTCACCTGCCAAGGTTTGAGCGCGTCGCAACGTAGCGGTAGATTTTCGCAACGGTTTCTTCCAACGGTTTGTGTGTGTGTTTTAACCACGCGTCTCGTCTCTTTGTGTTCTGTGTTTATTTCACTGTGTGTGTATGTCTGTGTGAGTGTTAAGCGCGTCATCTGCCGCCTATGCGTGTGCCTTGTTTTTATTTACATTCTGGTCAACTATTGTACTAGTAGCCCTTCCTTTCCCCACAATACGTTTTTCCTTTTTGTTTTAAGCACATATTTAATATGAACTCGATGGCCGATGGCCGATGGCCAACGGCTTCTGTTAATTGGCTGCCATGCAAGAATTTTAAGCGCGCGCCCCGCGTGACGTCCCCTTTCCCATCCCCCTCCTTCACCCCAGGCACTAACTTGTCTAACTTCTTACAAACACTTTTCAACACTGCAGCTGCAGTTTCGACTGCAGAGCTTAGCTATCATTTTTGTTTACCGTTACACCGCTGTCTCTTGTCTCTCGCTCTCTCTCGCTCTCTTGCCGATTGTTTTGTTGTTGTTGTTGCTGCTGCTGTTATTCTTCTTGGGAGCTGTCCAGCTCTTCTGCCCTCTTTTCCCCTTGGCCAACGAAGCGTGTGGCTTTATCTCTTCTTCTTGCTACTTGCATTGGGTGCTTAGAAAGCCACTCGGCAAACTCCAGACACTATTCTTCTTCTTCATCTTCTCCGTCTCCGTCTTCTTCGTCAATATCATTATTATTATTATTATTATTATAAAGCGGTTCTGTTCAGCCTGCAAAGTCTGGTTGCTAAACAACAACAAATGCTTAATTAAATTTAAAGCAAAACTTGTCTTCTTCTTTTGGGCTCTTTGGAAAATTGACCGACTTCTTGTACCGAAACCGAAAAACCGTTAATTAATTCGATTGTTGTTTTTGTATAACGCTTCTTTTTGATATTTATTTGTTAAACATAACAATTTAAAGACCCAATCAAGGATGCATACAATTTCAGCTTAAAGCAATATCTTGCTTATATACCAAAATACAGCAAATGTGAAATGATAAAAATGTGTCTGGAAACATTTGATTAATGAAGTTCATGCTTGAGTTATGTTTGTGAGATCATTCTGAACAAAAAAGTTGTGTTTTTGTGTTTGAATGCATCATTTCCTTGCATCATAAATAATACTATTTTAAAGCATTTAAACAGATTAAAATTCATTCTTTTGTATTTAAATCAAATGATTTGCAAATTAAATGTTTGATTTACACTTAACATGCTTTTTTTGTCATTTAATTTTGCAATAGGTTTTTGTTTTAAATGCTTTCAGAATTTGAATAAATTTAAATTTAAATTGATAGATGTGATTTATAAAGCAAAATATGAAATAATCTATTGGAAAAATAAACAAAAGAATTTATACGTTTTTCAAAGACTTATAATTCCATGCCAAATTAAGTTCCTTACTGGAAAAAATATATATCTGCTTATCTCTGTTGTTAATATTATCTAATAAATTCTATTTAGTAATAAAAAATAATCTTATGAAGCAATGATTTGCATATTATGCCAATAAGTTGGCAAACAATTGTTACCCGTCAGCTTAAATATTTTAAATTGTTTTGACAAACAGGTTGCCATAAGCAACAGCAAGTGCAACAATAACAAGAACAAAAACGCACACCTGCAGGGCTCAAATAAAGGCTAACAAGAAAAATCAACAGTTATAGCACCCACAGCAAATGTGCAAATAACAAACCACGCAACAATTTCAAAAACGCGCGCGCTAAAAAAGATAAAGAAAAAAAAACAACAACAAAATATTAAAAAGCCAAAACACGAAAAATGCTGGTTAAAAATTAAGAAAAAAAAGGGGGAAAACGAATATAAAAAAAAAGGAATTTCAAGCGCTGGCGTTTTTTGTCAACCGAAAAAGGGCCAAGTGGCCATAAAAGCGCACAAGTGGCTGCACCAACAACAACAACAACCACAACTACAAAAGCAACCCTGTGAACCGAACAGCAACAGCAACAACCACAACAACAACGAACTGAGGCCCATAACGAAAACCCTTTTCAACCCGAAGGCAGGAAAACGCTTGTTTCGACAAGACAAAAACAACAAAGGCAACACGAACAACAACAACAACAACAACAAAAACAACAACAAGAAGGAGAAGAACGACAACCAGCACACACAGGTAAGCAATGCATGAATGAAGTGAATAAATGAATGAATGAATCAATGGTGGTGCTCGGCTGGTGCTCTACTCGTTGGTTGCTGCCACCATCCGTCTGTGTGCGATTGAGTGATTGAAAACTGATAAAAGAATAATAAAAAGGCCTGCCCCATCCCCAAACACACACACACACACACACACACACACATACAAAAAAGAACAAAAAAATCTGTGCAACATGCCAACATACCCCTTAGCTCCAACCCACTTCCCCCACTGCAGCCCTGGCCTGCTCAATAAGCAATTAATATGCACAAGTGTCTGCGAGGGCTGCCAACTGAACTTTTTTGTACGTCTCGATAAGCAAGCAAGAGTTGCTAGGGGTTGAACGGGTGCTGCAGCTGGCCCTGAACAATAAACGTTAACAAAACAATCCAAAAAAAAATCTCTGCCCCATTGTGTGTGTGGCACATTGTTTTGGTTTTTGGACGCAAACAACAAAGCGACAATACGAATATTATGCCGCACATATTCTTTTTTTTATTTTTTATTTTTTTGCCCTTTTAGCGCCCAATCTAATTGCAGATTTCTTTAGTGTTTGATATATTTTAAATAAATAAACTTGACATTTTCTCTTCTGCTCCTAAACAGCAAATTTCAACATTGGTCGAGACAAACTTTGGGTATGTTTACATTTGCAGTTCAAAGCAAATATATTCTGTGAATAGTATTGCAAAATACAACTTCAACTGAAAAGGTGTAATAATAACAATATACTCGTATGTCTAATTCTCAAATTCGAATGAAAGGAAATTAGCTTTGTCAATCCATTCTTTTTGATTTGCTGAAATTTCTAATTAACTTTGCATTTCAATTTTTGTTGTTGTCTGCCGAAAGCAACAAAATTGTTAAGGCGCTTTGCTGATTCGTTTGATAGTGATTATTTTTAGTGTGTTTAACTTGATTTTTACGGTCACGACTTCTCTGCTTCAAGCCAATTTGTGTGCGTCTTTGTTCGTTAAAGACGACGAGCCAGAAGAAGAAAAAAATAGAAAAAAAAACTATTGCTACAATACGAAGTCTGTCGCAGAACTTTTTCAAGTCGAGTGCAGTAGCAAAAAAAAAAAGAACACGAGAGGAGAGGATAGAAAAAAGTATCCAAAGAAAATAAGAATCTTAGATGTGGAAAATGCGTTTAAAGAAAAACAAAAAGCGACAAAGGGTCGACGAGACAGAAGAGACGATATCAGAGACGGGTCTGAGATGAGTTCGAGTTAAATTGTAGCCAAATATCGCACGTTGCATATATAGTAGAAGTTGTTATCGTTGCTACAAATAGAAATTCAAGAAAAGTTCAAATCAACAGAGGGAAATATGCAAGCAAACAGGCAAACAGACACACAGACAAACAGACAGTCAAAGGCAATGAAGGCAGCAGGGCAAACAAAAACAAACAACACACACACAAAACACACAACAAGTAATGTAAAACACAATAAAAGTGTCTAACTGTATAAAGAAATGAAAGTCAAAATGTGTTGTGCTTAGACACAAATGCGCCAACCCCCTCCCCCCGGCTTCCCCACACTATGCCCCTTTTTGTTGCTATTCTACAACTCCTCAACAGCTTCCCTACACTGGCAACATCTTTGCCATCTTTTTATCTTTTTCTTTTTTTTTTTTTGGCATCATTAGCGGCAATTGAGTTTTTGGCTAAAGCGGTTTGTCCGACACAATTTAACTGCCGTTTTTATTCGTTATTTCTCTCTCTCTCTCTCTCTATCTATCTTTCTATCTCTCTCTCTCTCTCTCTCTCTCTCTCTCTCTCTCTCTGTCTTAAGCCTCTCTTTCTGATCTTCATCAACAACTTCATTATCGGTTCGTGTTGATCGTGAACTCAAAAATATGTGAAAAATGTGCTAAGGTGCCGCCGTTGTAGAAATATGCTTTGAAAGACGAAAGTTTCGGCCTAGGTTGAGAAGAAAGCGTGCAAATCTTGTCTGTGTCTTGCTCAGTGTATCTCTGTGTGTGTGTGTGTGTGTGTGTGTGTGTGTGTGTGTGTGTGTGTGTGTGTGTACATGTGTAAATAAGTGTGTATCTGAGCCGCTTAGAAACAGCCAGCAGTCTTAGTACAGTGGTCCATTCGGTTGAAATGATTTAGAATAAGAATTTGTTTGCGTAATCAAAATAAATGGCCTAGAAAATGTATTAACAACACTCCCTTGAACATCGTTTGAGTGTATTTATAGATATATACTATATACTATATATATATATTTGATAAAAATATTTAAATCATCAGTCGATATTTGTAATTAAAAATACTACCGAATAATTAACAGAATAATCTAAAAGCGAACCGAACAACCTATTACTAATCATTTTACCTAAATACTCAACTGGATCTACTTATATATATTTGATTTTAATAGGTAATTTTTAACATCATTACTTAACTCAAATTTGTATTTAAAAATGCCGTCAAAAACCAACTGAAGAACCAATTTTCTATTTAATACAAAAACATTTTTGTAATAGTAATAACAGTTTTTAAAATCCACTTAATATCCAACTAACTAAACGCTGTACATCCTAAAAAAAAGGGTAAAAGGTCACTTTGTATGGGAGGTTATTTATTATCTTCAACTGAATCATACAGTTTCCCACACTTATCATTTATTTTCTAATTACTCAATCTCTCTAACAAATGCGAGTACCGTCCCCTCCTCTGAATAAGTATTTCCTGCCACAGGCACTAACTTAACTAATTTCCAGCTAAACTTCAAGTGTTATAAAGCCACAATTTTCATAATGTTGGCCAACTTCCTCTAGCCCAAAAAAATAGAAGAAAAAAAACAGAAACAACCCAAAGTAAAAATGAAAATAATAATAATAAAGCCCGAGAGAATAGAAATGTGTGTTCCCACTGTGGGATTGGGTTGCTCTCATAATTGAATTATGATCACCGACTGTGTCAAGCGTTCACTCAGACCGACAAACTAATGAACACGCCAAGCCAGAGTAGGGTAGTCAACTGAAGCGCATGATGATGATAACGATGATGATGATGATGATGATGATGCCAGTTGCAGATACAAAGCGAAATGAATGTATAAAAAAAGAAAAGCAGTGCAAGTGCCAGACTCGAACTCGAACTCAAAGGCAGAAACCAACTGGAGCTCTGTTTGCTGTGTTACAACAGCGCGGCAATGAACTCTACACAGAAATGCCAGACAAACAAAACAACAAACACAACAAAAATATAAGAAAAAAAGGGCAGCTGCAGCAGAAGATAGAACATCAAAAGCAACAGCAGCAGCAGCAGCAGGAGGAGCAGCAGCAGCGAGAAATGCAGTCAACAAATACCAAAGATGCACCATTAACAGGCAAATAGACTTTGGATTTTAGCCGTAGCCGCAGCTCGAATTGAGTTTAGCCAATTAGAGAAGAGCATCAAAATAAACGCACTCCGAATATTTACGCTTCCTCTCTCGCTCATGCATCTCGTAGCGGTAGCTGCAACCAATTTTGGTTAAATATCACAGCAACAAAAAAGAAACACAAAAACGCACACAGACCCAGAGAACAGGCCGTGCCAGAAAGCCAGAGAGACGAGCATAGTTAGAGAGAGATATATATAATATTTATAGAGAGAGAGAGAGAGAGGGAATGCGAGTTGTAGAGGTCATTCATCCAGCGAAGCGTTTATCACGTTTATCATGCCGGTCCCGACAGACTGCGGCTTGATTAACATATTTCCATACCCTCTAAGCAAAATGTAAGTTTCAGCTGTGCATAATGGGCGGAACGAATATGGGAACGGCCGTTATCAAAACTTGATTTGCAGTTACTCAGTCACTGAGTCACTTAAATGGATTGAGAAAACAACCCACTTGAAAATTGATTCACTTTAATTTCAGCATAATATATAATCTAAAAATGTACCCATGTTCCCATTTGAATTTCAGAAAATAAAACGTACTTTCATTGAGCAAATAAATCGGTGATTAGCCTACAATTCCGTAAGTTGTAAGCATATATTATTTTGGAGCGCTTAGCAAGTAAGGTAAGGTAATCTTTTGGTATTTAGGATGGTAAAACGAGCCAAAATAGAAAGGGTTTCAGTTGAGAGATACAACCCAACCCAATGTTACGTCGAACATTTTTCTGATGATTTTACTTTTGTCTAGGGGATGACAACACACGCAACTTCTTACTTTATGGAAAGATAAGTCACATACCTTTCATATCATATAAAATATGAACAGGTTTCATTATTATTATTATAATTGGTGTACTAGATCTATTGTGCCCCGAACAGATTTCATACAGATAGTGAAAATGAGGTAAGCATTTTGATGATACATTAAACACAAATTATAACTCCAATTTGTATACATATTTATTTATATATATCGATGAGCTATCCTACGACGACATTAAAAACTATAACTTTGAAATTTGTTAAGGAGTTGGGTTAAGCAATTCCTTGTGGAGTATCCTCTAGTGCAGCATATCTGTTTGCATGTGCGAGCCTGTTGTTGACGTTGATGTTTTTGTTGCAGTGTCCCCATTTCCTTTGCACATTTTACGCGCCCGCAAAAGAAACCCCCAACAGGCATAAGCCAGAGTTATGCACTGTACAGTGTACAATACATATATACAGCGTATAATATATAGTCGCCAGCCGAGACCCATTTCGACAACCACTCTTTCCATCTGTGCTCTGCTCACTCCTGCACTTGTTGTTGCTGTTGGTGACGCACAATTTAGTGACCCTTGTGCATTTTAGAATGCTTCATGTTGCCTTCTTTTGGCTACTGGCTTCCAGTTTGGTTTCTACCGCTTCGGCCAACAGGAAATGGCCAACGTTAGACGGTTGTCACGTGTCTTCTACAGCTGCACACACACACATATATATATATATATATATATATTTGTATCTATATATATATTTTTTTTTTCATGTGCAAACGGAAATGCGACAGCCAACATTATAACAAATTCACAAATATACATACATAAATACATACATAAAGTGAGCAACTGACATTTATAAAAACACGAAATGGGGTTGAAGAATACATTATCAATGTTATATGTATTATTATAACAGCAATTGGAAGTCTTAAATTTATAAGATACTTTCTCATGTGCTGAAAAGTTGCCCGTTTATCGCCTGTTAATTTTGCCATTCAGCAAGTTGTCATTGCAAGTTGCGATTGTGTTATGCCATTGGAAATGAGAGGGTTGCCTGCTCATTCATCTCCTTAAACTGCTGCTTCCCATTGTCTGATTCTTTTAAGACTTTGCACAGGGTATTGTAATTCTGAAATGCAATCTAGCCTATCAAGTATTTTTTATTTAAATTGCTTATTCAGAGGCAATGAAGTTCTTCTCTCGATATTGAAACGAATTCCTAATGCAACTTTTCTTTTCTTGTTCTTCTATAAATCTTCTAAGTTAAACTCATTACTTTAATTTTTGACTGAATTAGCAATCTGATTGTCAATTAGCTAGGGTATATAATCTTCTGGTTGTCCAGCATTGCTGTAACTACTTGTTTCCTCTTTCATTTCCTGTTCCTCTTCTCACTGCTGCCAATGCCTTAACATGCAAAAGTCACGCTCCCCAAACATTTTCTGCACAAACCGAAACCTCCAGCACCACCTCTTAATAGGGCACTGCAATTCTTATTCGCTCAACATTAACAGCTTGCAGCTGCTGGGCAGCCAGCCCTTTGGTCGTTATTGGCTAAAGCGAGGCTAGAGAATCAAATAAGAATGGCGGGCAACTTTTCATTCCTTTGAGCCAGTCTCTGTTCCACAGTGTTTTTTTGTGCACTTTTCTCTCTGCTTTTCTCGCATAGTTTAGTTGGTGACTAATTTGCATTATTTAAATTCATTTCTCTGTGGCATCCCCATAAATAAAACGAAATTCATTAATGTTAAATTGAAAAACTTACTACAGTTCTTGCCGTTATGCCTGTTGTGCATACTTAATTAAATTTTTGGCCAGGTCTAATGAAAGAAAAACTCAAAAATGGAAAATATACAACAACGAAGCGGATGAAATGCAATGAAATCATATGGCAAAGTTGGCCATTCAATTTATGCTTGCCGAATGCAAGCCAAATGACAAATTACCAACTTTTTGGGGCCAACTGAAATCATAGTAGATAGTTTTATGCCACAACTTCAGGTAACAGAATATAGAAGTGAGTGCAACGGAGCGAGCTGAGTGCCAGAATCAGAGAGAATCAGTCACAAAGCCATAGGAAACTTGGTCCTGACGATGCCAGCAGGAAACTTGAAACAAATTGCAATTTGTTTCATGCCAACACGCAATACATATTAAGGGGGGTTAGCCAGTGGGTCGTGATGGTGGCCCATAAGCAGGGATCTGCTTGGAGCTGATTTCGTGTGGTGCCTATAAATTAAGTGCAGCAATTAATAATTAAAATGTGTGTTAATTAAAGAACAGCATCAACATTTGCTGCCGTTGGCTAATTGCAATTTCAATTAGGAACATTAGAAATGCGCACGAGTCGCTCTCTCTCTCTCTCTCTCTCTCTCTCTCTCTCTCTCTCGCTCTATCTCTTTCTCTCTCTCTCTCTCTCTGCCTCTCTGTCTATATATTTCTATCTGGTAAATAATTTCACAAATCTAATCAGCGCTTGCTGAAAACGATCGAAAGGTTAAGAATGCGAAAGTGAATTGAATTGCTCAAGTTTCATTATTTCAAATTCTTAATTATAAAAGTAAATGAATTCGAACAAAATGTAAAGTGTTCAACTCAAACAGAATATAAGCAAATAACATTTATTTATGATTTATGAAAATGTACGAAAATAGCTGAAATTCTAAGGAAAATTGGGACCCCACAATAATTGGATTACTTGTTTGATATTTTTTTAAGAGGCATCTGCTCACAATTAAATATATCGCTCTGTGTTAGTATGCGAATAATTCAGACATATTATGCGCAGATTATTCTTATCACATTTTCTTTTCTTTCGTTTTCTATTTGCGCACCATTTCATTTGTCGTTTGCCCAAAACATTGGCTAACAGAGGCGACCGGCCCGAACCTGGCCGGGCTTTTATGTCCGACTCATATTTCATTTGGCCAACAGGAGGCGGAGGGGCAAAAACGAGCGAAGGATGCACCAGGCGACTGTTTGTTATCCTGCCGACTGCTGACTGCTAAATATTTCAGCTGGTGCTGGCGAATCAGTGAATCTTTTATTACTTAACACGGATTAGGGGCCTGTGGCCCCAACTTAAACTGTGTTTAAATGTCCCTCAGCTGCTATTCGGCCGGAGCTCCTCCAGCAGCAGCTCTGGTGTGGCATGCCCCTCACGTTTCGGTCTTGCCCATTTGTTTTTCGGACGCATAATTGTGCTATGCAGCAACACTGGTCAAAACTGGACTTCCCTTTGCCATCCCTGTTCATATATTGATATATGCATTGAATATTAACATCAATCAGCGTATTGGTTTTCTTTCTTTTCTTTTTTTTTTACATTCATTTTATTTTTGTGGAACAACACGCAATTAGCTTGCAACACGTGAACTCAATTGCGTTCGTAAATTATTTTTATTTTCTCTGCCAATTAGTTAATTAAAGCTGCTGAAAATATTTTATTGATTAAATAAATAATCCGTGCGTAAATTAAAAACATCATTAAGCCCGCCAACAAAAACAATACACAAACCCTATGCCACAAGCCGGAATCGCGTTTCCAACTTTGAATGTAGCATTAAAGAGCAGTTTTCCCAAAGTTATGGCTCTGCAAAGATTCGACCTGTCGCCATGAACACTTTTTGAAAGTATATTTTAAACATAAATTTCGAGCCTAATTTTTTTTATTTTTTATTTTTTTGGTTTTTGATAATCGGATCACTTTTGCCAAAGTTATGACTCTGAAAAGTTTCGATGCTTCAGGCGCTTTTTAGAATGAATGAATTTCGAGCCAGAATCGTGTTTCCAACCGTAAATTTTGTATCAAGCCAAAGTTATTACTCCTGTCGTAAACAAAATTGTAGAAGTATCATTTTACTAGGAATTTCGAGCAAGAAACTCGCCCTTCACCTCTCGAGGAAAGCATTGTGCCGCCTCTTTTCAGTTGTCAGAGTATTCAGTAGTCGATTACATCCATCTGCAATGTTCTCTCTTGTTTAACTAATTTTTTAAGGCTACGTTAAGCTAGCACATAGTCACATTAACAAGCCAAGTATTTTCAATTAATGCCATTGCATGATTTACTTCATTTAAAAGACTGTTAACCACCAATAACCAACAAGTAACAATCAGACCGGGCACAGTATTAAGTAATCGCGATTGCCAATTAAAAGCTGCATAATTCAAATCATAGCAACGCATAAATATGTGCATAGCAAACTAAATTGCTGGTAGCATTTAATTTTGTTGTGCAACACTCTGCGTATGGATAACGTGTGCACAATTTTCATAAATAATCTATTTCCTAGACACTGGCTCACCTTGCTGCACAAAAAATTCTAATTTTAATTTTCACAAACCATTAATACCAACTAAAATGGTTACGACAAGAAGAAAAAACTGCAATTTCAAATAAACTCGACTGCAATACTTTGAAATAAAAACAATAATTATAAAAAATTGTCAACTGATTAGAGGCAATTAAATTAGTTGCAAGTATTTTACCAAACGAGCAACTACAAATTGTAAAACCTTGGGTCGCGAGAGGTATCCTACCAAAATGTTTAATAAGTAGTCAGTGTAATTATATACCTAATCAGAAGTATATATGTATCTATATATATAGACATATATGTATGTCTGTTAGATCCTGCCCACAGCTGAGGTGTACAGGGTATTAAGCTTTTGTAACAGGAGCACCGTGGTTGACTAATGTGGCTAATTGATGGCATGACGAGCTGAAAAACTGATGAATTGCTCTGCCGGCTTGCGAAAAGCAACCCAACAGCAAAAGTGCTCGACCCAAATACCAAGCGAAAGAAAAAAAATAAATTAAAGCAAAAAAAAAACAAAAAATGTTTCTAATGAGGCAAATTAAGCAAGAGCCAAACAATTAAAACAAAAGCAACAAATGAGCGCATAATTATTTTATAATTAAATTCCATTTAACGTAGTCGACACACAATAACACACACACACACACACACACACAGTCAAAAACACACATGGGGTACGTCTTGCCGCTGTTGTTGTTAAATTGCTAAATTTTGTGTAAACTTTTGTGCATTTTTCATGGGTTGACTTAGCGCCAGAGGCAGCCGGCCAAAAGCGCAACAGGTGTAAATTACAACAGAGCGCGCAAACTGGCACGCAAGGGTTGAAGAGGGGAAACGTGTAAGGGGGCAAGTGGCAGGTGGCAAGGGGTGTGCGGTAAGCGGTGGGGAAAGTAAACGGTGCAGCTATAATCGCTGTAATCAACTCAATGAGCAAAAATTCGCTTGCTATAAAATTTGTTTGGCAAAAATAATGGCGCAAAAAGTTGAGCAAGATGAAAGAGTCAACACTTTCTTCTGCTTGTAACCGAATTTGAAATACCCTAAAGCACTCACACTAAGAAACTGATTTTACTGTGCGATTTTTGACTGTGAAATCTATTTAAATCATCAGTGATTTAGTTCCAACCTATTTTTATCCAAAGTAAACAATGCAATATGAAATTGAAGTGATAAAATTCAAATATGTTGACAGAAATATTTCGTTGACAAGAAAACAATTAAAAACACGTGTTGCCGTCACAAAATGTGTACATAAGAAATAATCCAAATAATGATTGTGATAATCATAATGTTGTGTTGTTGTTTCTGTAGTTGTTTTTGTGCTATTGTTGCAATCGAAACAGCTACAAATTGGTGAAAGTCCACATAGATATTCGAAACAGCATTGTAGGCTCTCTGTCTATCTGCCATTGGCTTCTCAGGTGCGTGCAACAATTTGTGCTGTGTGTTTCTGTTGTTGGTTGTGTGTGTGTGTGTGGGTGGTGGCTGCAATCAAGAAAACAACAACATTTCAGGCTGTCTAATGGGGGAAAATAAAAGGAAAATGCCTGCGAGTCGGACAAAACAACAACTTCATTGAGCTTCTTAAGAGTTGGCGTCGTGAACTAGTTTCCATTTTAATAGCCTATAGTTGTCGGCTGTGCAATGGCAGCAAAGAGAGCATGAAATGTGCAACGAATTGTGGCAGCCACAGAGATTTATTGAAGCCCAATCGTGGCAGCAGCATTGTATCTACAGCCAGGGATATTAACAAAATTACTTAACAAGCGCCCAACTGCAATGGGCAGCGGCAAATGCATCGCATTTTGGTCAAACATGCCGACGGCAGCCAACAACTATCGGAAACAATTCCCCCAAAACAACCAACAACAAAGAACAACGAACAGCAAGTGAACATAGCTGAATTATTGCCAAGCGGCTGAATTTTGAGTTTTGGCCGAGGCGCAACCGAAGAGCGTCAGTTCTGAATACACTGGCTGAGCTCATGGATTTCTGGAGTTCTGGCTGCCAGACGATATATATTCTATTTAATTGCATAGCCGTGCACGATGCCAGGCACCACATCCAGGCACAACAACACCACAGCACTGCAGCCAGCAGGACACTGAGTCAGTCCCTAAGCCACGCCTTATCCCCTCAGGCCCCACACACCCCTTCTGGCCATGGTCAGCGGCTGCTGCTTTTAGTGGGGGGGTCAGTAAAATGTTAATCTCAGGCTAAAGCCTGACAGCAAAAGAAGTAAAATGCGAAATGGCATCAAGTTATACATAAATTCAGTAATGCCTGGATTTATAATCTCTCGGCAGCTGTGAAAACTATTTGAAGCCAATTTTGCAGTCTTTGTAATGTTAAATTTATTAACTCATCAAAAAGCATCTTTCATTTTGTCTGAATTCAAACAAAAAAATGTACTTCAAAGAGTTGCCAGTTGAGTTTATGTATTGCAGCCTTTGTTGATACAATATAAACAGAATAAATATAAGTATATCATTTTAATATCTATATTTTTTTCAGATTGGGTTTTTTCCTTGCATTGCTCATTGAATTAATTTACATTTTAATGTTCACAGATTTATTTTATTTTGATTTACTTCTTTTGTTTTTTATTTCATGATTATGATACAATTTGTAACTGAGTAAATAATACAAAATGAATACTTATTTGTCGACATTTTCAAAACACACTTTCTTATAAACTTAATAGCCAATATTGAGAATAGTTCCGTTCCATTTAAGCACACATTTGAATAAATTGCTCATGCATTTCAAATGCACCATAAACGATAGCGATTAGTTTAAGCACTGCTTAAATTCATTTGAAAGTATAATGCAGTACTTAGCTATTCAATGCCTACGTATCAAAAGAATCCAACGTACTCAACTTAAATGGAAACCCAAAGTCAGCAACATTTGCTTTTGCGAGTTTTTTGTCTTTGCTTATTTGAAGTGCAAGACATTTTTAGTTTGTAGCTCGTGCTGCTGACGCCCCTGTAACAATTTGCGCTAACGACGCCGCTGGCACTATGGTTGCATGTTTGAGAGGGGGCAAGTGCAGTCACAGTTTTATAGACAGCAACACACAACAACAACAACAACAGAAATTGTAGCTGCAATCGCGGTTGCCGCCTGCCAATCGGCAAAGTTGCAAGCGGCAAAGTTGATGACCGCAGTGACTAAAAAACAACAAAAACAAAAATGAGCATCAGCAATAGTAACTGCAAAAACAACAACATGGCAGCAACATCGATGCAATTTGTTATTTTGAATTTTCGCCATTTTGCGAACTAAAACTATTTTTGTACGCAAGCAATGCACAAAAAGCAATCACAGAGCACAGAACACAGAACACAGAATGAACACACGAGAGGCCTTTGGCAACAACTTGGTTAAAACATATATTTAGATGAATGATGGCGGGGGATGAGTGTGTTGTGGGGCATAAAGGGGCAAAACTCAATCCAACATAGTGGCAGCTCCTTTGTGAATGCAAAGGCAACCAAAGGCGAACTGCAAACAAATATTTAATTAAGTGGTGAGACACACAGCTCCACGGGTGTTCACTATTTTTATTTTTGCTCCCACGCCCCAAACCCTCACCAACCCGATTGTAATAATGCCTAGCGAAGGCAATTATTAAGCCATGGCACTGATAATGATTGGTTCACAGTCAATTAAATGATGACATCCTGGCTAAATATAAACATATCTTGAGCTATTTTTATAGAGCAGCACCAGCAGCAGCAGCAGGAGCACTCTGTTTACGCATCAGGTTGCCTTTTTGCAGAGCACCTGGATGCTTAACAGCCATTCCTTGTCAGCTGATTCGATTTATGCAGTTCTTTTTCGCTTTTCCCCGAATACCCATTTCATATTGCTTTTAATCCCGCACTTGAGCATCAAAGTCGTTGAGTTCAAATTCCAAGTCAAGGGCTAAATAAACTTTGTCGCGTGGCGCTGCAAAAATAGAGCATATAAAACAACTTTTTTCAGCACTTTTGGCATCCCATCGAAGCTCAATTTTCATACCCTGAGCAGTCAAGTGGGTAAATAATGGCTTTTATCAAATTTTGCATATATTTGCATTTTTTTTTTTTGCAATTTGAAGGTACTAGAAAATAAATTATGACAGTTATAAAACTGAAGCCTTAATACATGTTACTCGTATATATTGGTATTATAACTAACAGTACTACAAGTTGCACAGCAATTGTATTTTAATCTTTACATTTATTTAGACAAACAGAGTGCCTACAAGTCGTGCACTTTTACATTGTTACATTGTCCTTACCTTTCGTCCTCCATCTCGCACATATTTTATGTGTCTATCAATTTACTCTGAAGTCTGTCGAGCAGCAACCGCGCATTTATCCTTTAGATATATAGGAAAAAGTGTGCCCCTACATACATATACAACTTTAGATATATCTATAAGAGATATATATGTATATATATATATATATCAGCAGTGTCGGCCTGCCTGTCATTTTATCTTAGTTTACTATTTCGCACTATGCAAAATTTATTGAATTTAATATGCATATTGCAATAAATTTTATACACTTTCCTATCCTCATTTTTTGCCATACACTTTCATCATGGGATTTGCAGCATCAAAGTTGAAATTTGTTGTTGTTTTGCAATGGATTTTCAATGTCAAATGTTGTTGAAATATTTTCGGATTTTAAGCAAAAAATATTGTTGATATTTGCTGAGTAAAATTTATGTGCATAACGCAGTAATAATAATAACATCTCCTAGAAAAATATGTTTTATTTTTTCTTTAAAGCTCAAATGGATATTTGCATTATTGACAACAAAAATGTTTAATCAGTTCTGTATTGCAAACACAATTATTTTATTTTTCGACAGATATTTTCTACTTTAAGCCTTTATTTGTTGTCTAATTGAACATAATATTGTGAATACAATAATTCGATTAAATAAACTCTGTTATTTCTTGTTTCTTTTCTGGTATGTAAACTACTACTGATGATGGTGGTCGAGGTATTTGACTATTGGATTCTATTTAACCCAGTCAACCAATTTTCACCGTGGTCAGCTAATTAGATGTGAAGCTGTTTGTGAGTGTTTGTGTGTTGATCACTTTTCACAAAGTGCTCTCGAATGACCCATTAAAATAAGCCATTAATTTTTAGCCAATGACCCTCTTAAGTGCCAGCTAAGACCCTAAAATAAAACCTGCCAAACCAAAAGCCAAATTAAAATAGAAATATAACAAACGCAAAAAGTGAAGAGAAGGAAACCTAAATACATATTTGGTGGAACGCACATAAAACAAATTAAATAAGCAATTAACGGCAAATAGCTGAATTCTGTGCATTACGATAAGGGGACGTTGTGGGCGTGGCATTCTGGCGCTGTTCTAAGCGCCATAAATTTGTGGGAAATGTAGTGCAAATACCATTAATTAGCTATAATGATTGGAGTCAATGTGTGGACTGTATTGGAATACTGAAAGATTGAACGATTGACATATGTGGCATATGTGGCAGCCACATGTGGCGCGTGTCATGTGTGGTAAATGTCGCATGCAACATTTAAGTGCAAAGTACAAGAACATGGCACACAACATGAAACGCTCATAAATGCGGCTAATTGCCGTCCAAATGGATGCCCTGAGTTCAGCTTACAGCCACCCACAGCCACAACTACAGATATACTAACACACTGCTAACACAGATACACTCACACTCACTCACACACACCCACATAGATACGTAGATACATTTGGCAATTACAGCTGCAGATACAAAACGCATAACTAATACTTAGTTGACATCTATAAGTAGCCTCATAAACTCTGCGTGTGTGTTTTTTGGGGGAATGGGCAAAGGGGAAAGTGGGAAGCTTGTGCGGTTTTCGTGCCCAGATTAACTGTTAATAGCATAAAATTGTTGCCACGCTTTTTGATTTTTGGACATTTAATTTTCGTAGCTGTTGCCGTTGTTGTAGTTGCTGCTGTTGTTGTTCTTGTTACGCATTTTTCCTCGCTTTTCTTTTTGGGTTTTCGGTATGCGACTCAACTCGATTGACTTGTTTTCGTATCGTTTTGTTGTTTTTGGCCTGCCTCTTTACGGTCAACTGCATACTGATGCTCATGCTAATAATGTTGCCGATTATGATGATGTGGTAACTGAATCGCCTCTTCGTCTTCTGCACTCCACTCGCCTCAGTCACTCCAAATGTTGTCCAATTTTGGCGATTGCCAATGTTTATCTGGTCATTTGAAGTCGTTTCTCGAGTTCGACTTCCAATTTCCAATTGAGATATACATTTCTTTGGCGAAATACCAATCTCCAAATAGTGGACTGAGATAATAATTCGATACGCAACTTATGTAAAGGCGATTTAATTCAATTAAGTCGTACGATGATATGATATGTATTGAATGTATTGAATATTTCAATGTATTACACATCTCAACTGAAAGCACACACATTTAGAAAGAAGAGTAATGAGCATAAATTTGATTCGTACTGTGTAAAGTTCGAAATAGCAGTTATAATCTAAAGCAGACTTATAAAACTCTCTTGATAGAAGACTGCTGACTAAGAGGTCACCCAGCTAAACTGCGTATTTGTTGATTTTGTGATTTTGAGGAGGAATTCCCAAGGCAATAAAAGGTTTAATCGAAGAGAGATAGGCTCAGAAGGTAGTTCAATGTATCTATTTAGACCGCAATGCATAACGATCACCCCAATAATAATAATAATCAAATTTGAAATACCTAAATGTTATTTTTCAATACCAATATTATCGAATATCAATATCAATAATGTAATCAAAAGATGGCAAACAATTGTTTCACAGCTTCAATTACAATGTTTAATATAAAAGCAAATATATTTGACTCAACCAATTCCAGAAAAAAAAAAAAAAAGTTTTGGCTCTTATGGAATTTGGGCGATCATCTAAAATGTATTCAAGGCAGCTCTAAAGTAAAATATTGGTACCATTATTGTAATTGCAGTGTTTGTCTTTTTTTTAAAGGTCAACACCGGTTAATCGTAATCACATAACTGTCTAAGAACTTTGCAACAAAGGAGTTGTCTTCCATCTTCACCCCATTACAATGAATGCTTTGTTTGTTAATTTGCCTTTCTGTGAGTTTGTTTACACGTTCTATTGATCACACTAAGTACAACCCACGCACACACACAAACACACTCACACACACACACACGCACGATTTTCTGATGACAAATTCAGCTTTTTCTTCAGTATTGCTTACATATGAATTACAAAGACTGATCCCCACACAAATCTCTTTGGTACCTCGTTAAGAAAACAATACCAAAAAAAGAAAGAAGCGGGTCTACAAGTCAGACAACAGTTACAACATAAATAAACAACGAACACAAACAACAACATCACGACGAAGTTGAAGTCATGCGTAGTAAATACCAACAAAAAAATAAAAAGAAAAGATGAGAAAAAATCGAAATAAAAAACTGAGAAATAAATTCAAATCGTTGCGCACGACCAAATTGTAGGCAATCATTTGGAAATACACACACACACACACACAAGCGTATGGGATAAGTGTGATGTGTGTGTGTGTGCGTAAATATTGATAGTTAGTTATTCATGTGGCTAAAGAGCGCAACATCATCGCAACATTTATGGCAGTTCCTCCGTATATAAATGTATTGTAACTGTGCTCAACTGTCCCACTTGCAAATAATTTATTTGAAATCCGAGACAGACGAAGAGCGCTGCACACAGAGTAGTGGGACATACCAGTGGCGGGGAGGGGTGTGGGGCGAGTTTATTTAGAACAATCGACTTCAACTAAATCAGTGCAACTAACAGTGCAACCTGTTTGAAGTGCAAGAAACACACACATAGGCAATCCAATCCCGGTTGATGACAACACTCAGAGCACTCAGAGAAACAAGTTTCAAATGCCAGCCAACAAATTGGCCGGCAAACACAGCAGATCCCCACTCCTTCTGCCTTCACATCCCCTCGTTGAGCGGTTTTAGCCACCGCAGCTTGTCGCGTGTTTGGCAGAGTGCTGCAGTGTCCAGCGAACGGGACACTTAACGTTTTGGCTATTGACAACGATTAAAAACAAGTTTCGCAACGTCGCAGCTCACCCAACCATCGACATCTGCAACAACAACACATCCTCTGGCCTCTGATGTGGCCCAAATAGATGCCGCTGCTGCAAACTGGTAATGAAACCGGGACCGGGCCAACAGCAGCCAATCAAGCCAGGCGAATGGTAACCAGGCGCGACAGCATTGTTGACCCAAATACAAAAGACATTCAATCGACTCTGAACTGTATTTTGTCTCATATTGTTTTTTACTCTTTCGCTCCTTTTTATGGCCTTGCTTAAGAGAGTGTCAAAATGAGGGCATTATGAAGCGATCATGAAGTCCGAAAGTCTGGGCGACCAAAAAGCAGCAATAAAAATCAAATAATATACACTCATCCTAACTGCTTATAAAAAGCGTATCTTTCCACTTTATAGCTGATCAGCTCCATGATGCTTTACCCTTAAAACTAAGCGCTGCATAAAGTTAAGGGCACGATTATATCAAATGTGTAAAATCAAGTAGAAGGCACATGAAAAACGCGATAATGCTGTAGACTGATCTTAAGTTTGGGTTCAAACTTCTCTCATTGATAAATCAATCAGTAAATTAAACAGTTGCAAGACTATATAAATTTATGACCTCTTTTTATTATTTAAATATTTTTGTTAATTTTTATATACTCCAATAAATTTCATATGCCGTCGAAATTCATATTCAGACAGATATTAGAAATACATTTAATACATTATTTTAGAAAGACATATACGATTATAGACAGCAATGAATATGAAAATCTATTCAGGATTTAGCAAATATATTTAAATTTATTTATTCATGTTGCTTTATTAACTTTCTTCAAGCATCTCAGGCATGAGAGAAATGTGACGACTTAAACACTTACGATAGTCAACAGTATATTTCCAAAGTAAAACTATTCTGCACCCTCTGATTGAAAAAATGTAAATTCCATATATAAATCTTAGAAGGAAATATATATAAATAAATGCAAAAGTGCAAAAATACGTCGAGGTGCAAATTGCAGTCTGCGATTCATGTTACGAGTATAAATAAAAATAAAAATAAAAATTGAACGGTGTTGGGAAAACGGGACCAAAGCGAGTTGCAGGTGCAGGGTCAGTGCAGCAGGTCGCGGCATGGCAGTGGCAAGGGGAAAGTGTGGTGCCTGCTGCTACTGCTGCTGCTGCTTCTGCTGCTGTTGTTGCTGTTGCTGTTAAATCGGCGGGCGAGTTTTGTCGTCATCAAAGTGTATGTAAGTGTGTAAGTGTGTGGCTGAGTGTGTGTTGTGTATGGGTGTTTATGTGTGTGTATGATGATATACCGTTGTGGCCGCATGCACACAACAACCCCAGCAACAACAACAATAACAAATGCTTTCATGCATTGAATGTTGAGATCTGGTCACCTGGATTCGTTGGTCCGTTCGTTTCGTATCCTCGTCAGCAACAAGCGAGCTACGGTTGCCGAGCAGGTTCTCCATGCTGTCCACATTGGTCTTGTTGTTGGAGATGTTGCAGTTGTTGCAGTGGTTGCAGTTGTTGCTGCTGTAACTGCTGTTGCACTTGTGGCCGTTTTTGCTGTGCGCATTTAAACGTCAGATTCACGTAGTTAGTTGGCTTGTTAGCAAATGTACGGTACTTTTGCTAACATACACGCACAACAACAGCAATGGAGAGCACAAATACACCAACACACACACGCACACACAGCCACACACACATTCCAACAGTCATACCCAAACGCACACTGAAAACATCAAAGTGAAACAATTCATTTTTAATGCATAATCAAACAATTGGCCAAGGCTTGAGCGAAATTTTCAATTGATTGATTTTATTGTTACGCTGCTGAGGTGGAAAATTGCTTTTCTATTTTGAGTAGCTTACATTTAGTGTAAGCCATTACTTAAAATGTCATCTTTGTGCTTAAAATCTATTATATTCAGTGCACTTTTCTGTTATTGGTTTTCTTTACGCTCATAACTGTAAACACAACGTATAAAAAAAATATTCACAGATTTTATTTTTTCGAGGTTACTCAATTTGATTTATTTTTATGAAATATTTCTCACATGCCTGACGAGGATGATGATGATGATGATGAACTGTGTGCGCGGGGAGATTTGGCGGATGGGAGGATGCGAAGGGGGTCTGTATCAAAAAGAGCAAGTGAATAAAATGAAAAAGATGGGCACAATGTGAAGCACAGGTGCTTGCCACGCCTACCCTATGCAAAAAGTGGGCGACCGGTGCTAGGTAAAATAAAACTAAGGTAAAGCTAACAGAAAAAAAAAGAAAACTAAAAAGCAACTTTTGCTGCTTGAAAGAATAAAGGCCGCCAGTCATTTGCAGTTCTGAGCAGGGTTGAGGGCGAGCTGGATGAAAGGAGAGGGTGGTGGAGGGATGGAGGGGTCATGATGGTTAGTTGCTGGGGGCTTGGCACAGCCCTAGTTGCAACATGAGTATTAGCTTCATTTTGAGCAGCATTTAGCCATGCCACAAGGCGAACCAAAAGCGGCACAAATAAACCGACCCCTCCCACTCCCTCGGCTGCTTCAGATCTGCCTCTTCTTTGTAACTATGTTTGCGTTTTTGTTGGCAGGCCTCAAATGAATTGAATGTGAAAAATTTAAATGCAAACAGCCGCAGTCAACGCAACATGCAACCTGCTCTCAGATGCTGAAGCTGAAGCTGCTGTTGCTGCTGCTACTGATGCTGATACTTGATGCAGATGCTTTTTGCTTGCGTTGCATTATACAAGCCGACCTCCGACAACTACGCGTACACTCAGAAAAATAGTAAAGACCAAAAAATTTTTTTTACAAATATTATCCAAATTTACTAAATAAATTCATTTAAACTATAAACTTCAGCCATAAAATCATATATTTAAAAAATGTTTACTCTTCAGAGGCATGTTTCCGCAAAGTATAAATGCAACTGCCTATTAACAATTCTTTTTGGTTATTGGAACTATAAAAAAAAAGTAATCTGGAATTTAAGTAGCTTTACTCACAAAAACATCTTATTAATGTTGAGAAAAATATTTCCAATATATACATAAATATTAAAAGTTTTTACAAACTTTAATTTTAAAACTTATAAGAAGATAATATTGATCTACAATGAAATATTTGGCCCGGAATTCAGTAATTTTCATATATATATTAATTTGTATATAATTTATACATTCTACAAAATAGGAAGAGCTGCTTAGCATCAGAGTAAATCGCTTTGGCTTAAATTGCCTTAATTTCTTCCTAAGTGTAACCCCCTCTACACCGCGCAGACTAAAGTACAAAATGCCCCCAATGCTGTACAAAGTTCATTGTACCGCGCTTAGGCTAAGAGTCGCAGCAGCAGCAGCAGCTGCAGAGGCAGCAACAGCAACAGCAAAGGCAGCAGCAGCAGCAGCAGCGTCGCTGCCGCAGCAGCCGAAAAGGAAAACGCCGCCGCTTTTGATTGCCAACGGCTTGTGTTGACAAGGGGGGTTGGATGGCTGGGGGGAGGGGGTGGGGGGCGTATAGTGGGTGTGCTGCTTTATAGTGCTATAGGTAGTCAGGTCATAGACTTCAGCGCCTCACTGTGCTTGTTACTTAGGCCGCCTCCACACACGCACAGCATTTTTCTCATATTTGTTTTTCTTTATTTTTTTTTCTCATCAGAGATTTTTATTGTGGCAGAGTGTGTGTTAGTGATTTTTTTTTATTTTTATTTTTTTTTTTGGGTGCGTGTTGATGTACTGTTAGTGTTGGTCGTTTGCCTCAGTTGAATGGAATTTGAATGGGTTGCCAGAGTGCCTGAGTGACTTTCATTGAATATTCTGTCCTGACTAACAGCTGTTAGTTTCCTGTTTCCCCAAAAGTAATAATAAGAAAAAGGTTACGATTACTAGAGTTTTGGGATAGGCAGTGAGTGATTTGTTTTCTTACAAATTTACAAATACAAATAGTTTAAGAAATCCCGACTTGTTTACCGACCAAGTTGCTCTTTCAAAACTTTGTCTAACAAAATGCAAAGCGATTGTGTCACCTTAAAAGCCCATTTCATGTGGTCAAATGATTGACTTTCTTCATAGTCCGTCTCATTGTGTTTACCTGCTGTGTCCACATAAACACATCACATCATCAATTTTGGGTTCGATACACTCATATACATATACATATGCACACACACACACGATGTGTGCACACTTTAGCACCTTCTCTATTCGCTCCATTCTCTTTGACTTTGGCAAACTGAACTTTCTCGTGTTTTGAAATTGACGCATGCAAAGTCAAAGTCAACTGAAAGCCTTCACACACACACACACAGGCACATACTCTCGCACACACACACACACACACACACACACACACACACACACACACACACACACACACACACACACACAGACACACTCGGCTACAAAATTAGCACTTTAGAAACTACGCTTGGCCGGCACACATGCCAGCGAAATTAGCGACTTACCAACCCACAAAACCGAATCTATTCCTCTTCTCTCCACCTCCACCTCTCCTCCATCTTCTCCGCTCCTCACCACTATTCTCTCCTCCTCTGCCATCCTCTCACTTTAGTGCATCTTATTCGTGGCACTAAATATTACGCCTTAACGCGTTCAGAGCATTTTCCAGTTACTAAAGAGTCTGCTATACAAATGGTCTATGCTACGCCTCCGTCACATTCCCCCCACACCTTTTACCATCCGCATCTCGTAGCCCTTGCCAACCCGCAGCATTTTCATTATGCAGCGCACGCGTTCGCCATGAGTTCTGCCAGTTATCTATGAAGTCCTAGACGCGCCGACTGCGAGATAAGCAGCCACATTAGCACACACCTGCCTCCCCCATCAGATCTCCCCCCTCCCAAATTACTCCCTTTACATCCGTTCTGGCCGCTGTCTCCTGCAGAAAATTTTCTTTTTTTTTAGAATTTACTCAGCGAGAGCTGTTTGTGGAGTATGGATTCTGCCTGAGCCAGCCATAATAGCACACATTCTTTGACAATGGCCCAACAAATCTAAATCTCTGATTTTTTTTCCTTCTCAGATTTAAATATTGAATGTGTTTGCTGAGTCAGCAATTTCTTGAATCCAAACAAAAAGCAACCTGAAGTTTGTTTTATGTTCATACTGCAATGCAATTTAATTTACTTTGTTGTGAGTGTTACTGATTTGTAAGACTATTAACTGTAGCTTTTATGCTTGTTATCTAAAACAAAATTTATAAATATGCTAATTGATATTACATTTTAAATAGTTGTCTATTACAATCTATAGATAAAATTGGTTCTTTGGCCTATCAAACAACTAACTCAAAAATTGATTATAATTTGCAATTTTTTAGTCTTATGTTAATAGCTAACCATAAATAATGTATGTAAATGTTAAATTCGGTATATTAGCTTGTTTTTTATTAGAAGTTGTAGAACTCTGAACGGGTATCTTTGAATAGGGCCATTACGCAACGAATGAACCTTCGACATTCCATTGTGGGGTGCGTCATTCATTCGTTGGCACAAGTCTTGATTTCAGTGGTTTCTTTGTTAACAGTTAATGATGGCCTACGATGGCAGACTTTTCACTTGCAGCCATGAGACAATTCACATATACACACACACACACACACATATATGTATACAAGCACACACCTACAATGTGTATGCAAAGCACATAAATTACGCATACGCCGTATCGGCCAGCCTTCCAGTCTATATTTATTTTTGTGATATTTTTTTCTGTTGCCTGGGCCCCGAGTCGTGGCCATAGTCTCTGGGCCATTCATCATTTTTCATGGCGTTGACACTTTCACTTGTTTTAGCAAACAAACACACAACAACAACAACAACAACAACGACAACAACCTGCAGTAAAGTTGACAAGTATATTTTTTATAGCCAGAAGGGGGCGTCTCCGACTCTTTTCATGGTGTTGGTAAAGCTCTGTCAAATTTATTAGTTTTAGTATAAATTGACAACGACGGCAATTTGTTTGTAAGTCGTTCGTGCTTTAATACATATGTATTTCTAGTTAATATACCCTGCGAAATTGATCCTAATGACATAGAAAGGCGTTTCCTTTCTCTACTGATGGGTATGAAAGCTATTCTTTTGGGAGGCGATAAATGTATGAAAGTAGAATATGTTTTTTTTAACAGATATCTCACAAAACTTTTTCACAATCGCCTTGGGAGCTAATAAAACGATAACAATGTATTTCTGATTTTGCAACTGCAAACTAAAATCACAAGCAAATACTTACATTAAATAATCAAAGTATCTGCTGGAGCTAGGAGAGACTTTTAAGCGTTTACATCACATCTACTTAAAAACGTATCTCAAAGTCGAGCTAATACTGAAGCAGTTATTGCCTTATTTATCACACTGTTGTCATCTTCTTGACTTTTTGAACTGTTTATTTATTTTTGTTTTTGCGGGACACTGGCTTTAAATTTCACTCTTAACTTAGATTTATGTGTAGACCTTACCTGAAATTATCATAAATTGCCCCTCATTACGGCTATAACAAATAAAGTGTAGCAAAAGCAAAAGCAAAAGCGAAATTCAAAAAAGTAAAGCACAACATAAACGAGCCGACAATAAATATGAAAAGCGTTTTTCATAATGTGCCCATGGCTCACTTCAGTTCAGTTCAGTTGAGTTGAGATGACTTCGGTTCGGTTCGGTTCGGTTTTGGTTTTTTTGAATGGATGCTTTGGCAGTTAGTCAGTGAAAATCGCTTTCATCTGCAGCACGTAGCGAAGGAAAACCAATGGCAAAGTGTTGACTGTCCAACCAAGCAACAATCAAAACCAACAACAATTCAACAATCCATCCAATCCAGATATCTCAAAATGCCTTCACTTTTATTGTTGCCGACAACATTTCTTGCTGTTACTCTTGATGTCTTCATTATAGTGCTGTGCCAAGCATTATAAACAAGTTCAGGTAAATTTTTGATGAACTTAATTAACATTTGGCACGGCTCTTTCAATGTCAATGGCAAGTGGTGAGTGCACGCACCTAAATTATATTTTATTGTCTACGTATACGTAATGAGCTAATTTCTTTCACTAGACATGAAAAACCAAAACCATCTTAATGACAAAGAGCCATTTCTTTTGTTCATTCAACATTGTTGTAGGCACATACGAGGAGACAGAATGAGGGAATTAGTTGATTAATATTGCGATGGCATACTGCGAATATGAAGGCTATGTCTTTATTTATATAACAAAACTAGCAATTGTTCATTTTCGGGACTTTTACGGCCCACAGCCCACAATTTGAATTTAACTAAAGGTTAACCGAAGACGTTGAACAGTCAATGCACTCAACTTAAATGTTAAATGTGTCTTGGGAACTTTAAATTTAACCACTGGCTTAAGCAGAATAACTAATGTCAACATCTGTCTTTAAGCCATTTAGAATGAGTGAATGTAAAAGAGTTCGACTAGGAGATACCCTGAGCCGAGCTTTTGAATACATACTAGACTTGCAAATAGTAGTTTCTTCAATATTAGAAAACTTTTTGGTTAGCAAAATCTGTGTTTCTTTTCCGATCTAAATAATATTGTAGTCGATCAATTAAATGTCTAGGTATCATTTTAATTTGCATCGATATTAGAGTACCAGAATTTATATTACAAATTTGAAGTGTCTTGCATGGAGGGCCAAACCGAATTGGTTAGATCAACTCACATCTTAATGTTGATTAAATACGAGTATATATGTATTTTATAAAGTCGAAGATGATTTGTACCACCTGTTACGTTACATAAATATCCATAGCTTCATTACACCCTTTTAGCCATTTTTAATGGGTGCACTCTATAAAAATTGTATAAAAAATAACTAACTAGCATTTAATAGTAGCGCTTGGCACATAATCGCTAACTAAAACCCATGCTTCAAACTATCCGCTCAGGTTTTAATTTGTCATTCAGCTTCAGCTGCAATCAATCTTGAAATCGACCAAAACATGTTCTTAACTTCGCCAGACGGCTGCTGCTCCCCATCTCCATCCCCACCCTTCTGGAAAGAGCGAGTCTGGCAAACACACATTTTACATTAACAACCACTTGGGTACGACGCAATTCACTTAACTTTATTTGCTTGGGGAGTCTCGAGTCGAGAGTAAACTATGGCAATCTATCTATCATAAGCCATGAGCTTCATATACAGTGCATTCGTATTTACAACTCACTTGGTCACACTTGACCCAGCAAACCAACAGACCCAATAGCGTCGACTCCTCGTTACGCAACTCGATCAGATGCCACTTTTGTGGCACCCAAGCCGCACTTCAACGAGAGTCACTTGAAAAATGGAAAACTCCTAAGCCATAAAAAAAGGTGTAGAGCAAAGAAAAAACTAAGGAAAAATTGTAAAATAGTCGCAATTTGTTGTTTTTATTGATTAGCTGGTATTGGTGCGACTGCTTGGCCTTGGCAAGTGTGCTTCATCTATTGAAATGGAATTTTAAATTACAAAAAAGCATGCGAGGCACTTCCTCAATGTGAAATATTTTACTGCCCACATCATCTGAATTCATCAGCGTATCTGCTATGAGAAACCTCATTATCATCATCATCATGAGTTTTTTTATTTTTATTGTTTTGGTTTTGTGGCCATCTGACATTTTGGTCAACATATTTTTAATCTCTTAACGTTTTGTATTTTTTTTTTTTTTATAAATTTTACGCTTCATTGTGCACGTTGAGTTTTGGCTGTTGCTGTTACTGGTTTTATAGTCTTGAAATTAGCATATTTAAGAAATTTACTCAGCCCGCAAAACTCTATGAGACATTAACTGAAACTTTGTCATTTTTATCGGCATCTTATATTTGAGTTGTTTGAGTTCCGTTCAATTCGCTTCTTTTTCTATTTTCGTCTGAGTTCTGCTTGCTTTCATTGTAGTAATGAAAAACTTTTCGTGGAGTTGTTGTATTCGATAAACAGGAAATCGCAGACGAAATGTCGTTTCAATATTGATAAACAAACAAAAGTTGATGACAGTTGCCCGTATCCATGTTATTATGACGCTTGACTTGACAAATACATTTGTAATATAGTTTTTTGTTTCTTATATTATTGCTTATAAGGTTGTTTTATGTCTAATTATAAGAAGCCGGTTTTTATAGCAAGTTCTTCATTCAAATTTACGCAGAACGTGACATTAAACATGTTAATATATATAAAAACTGAAGATGAATAATGCGATTAACAATAAATAAATTTTTATCGATTGCCTGAGAGATATGAGAAAACAGATGTTCCTCTTTTCTTTAATATTCAATAGCACATATTGTTAGCACATGAAATATTTATAACAAGACCTGCCAGAGGAATTAAAGTTACCAAGTTAATTTCCAGTTACTTGAAGTCTCTAGCAATGATTTTCAACAGAAAAAGCAAAGGGCGCTCTCATAAACTCAATGCACTCCACAACCTTTTGAAATCAGTTCAACAATTAATCATCCTTCGGGCAAGAATCCAAGGAAATGATATCAACTATATAAGCACTGACATTACATTTCTTAATACATACAAATCATATTTTGATACAATTTGGCATATGGTAAAATCACCTTATAAATCACGAACAAAAAACGCAAAGGGACCAACTAAATCACGTAGCAAATCACTTTACAACTGTCAAGCATACAATGCTAAACAGCAAAAGAACACAATAACCAAAATCCCCAACTCTCAACTCTGTCGCCCCATCCCAATATCCATCCCCATCCCAACTCCTTGGACTGTCCAAGGTTTGACTTTATCACACAAATTGATTGCATGCAGGTCCAAGCCATATGCCAATATATTTGATTGATAACTTATTAGTTGGGTTGCTTTCATGTCTGAGACTGGAACTAATCCCCAAGGGAGCAAATTTGGGAGGGCATGGCGTGAGATGCTGGGTGCTTTTGTGGCTGACCATTTTCAACATTTTGCATGGCTCTGCAAAACTTTTGTCTTTTCTCTCGGACCGTTTATCGACTTAAGCTGAACGCATGAATGAATGCCTCATAAAGATGAATACACCCGACAGATACGAATGTAGTCACCACACCCTCCCTTAAGCCATCTGGTTTTACAGCAACAGCAGAACACAAATTTAAATATGTATGTAGCATTTTTGTATTGCTTATAAAAATACAAGTTTTCTCTCTCAAAAATTTAAACGACTTTCGGGGAGCTACAAAATTTATTGACGGTCCAAGCCAAATGCTAATACAAACAAGCGGATTTTGCGGTTTATGCAAATTGTTTAGCCCAAAGTCACAGCCAAAAATAACAACAATTCTTTTTTTTTTTATTTTCCTATATATTTTTACTTATTTGCTTACGCTTTTATTCATGTCTATGTGTGTGTGTATATTTTGTGTATAGTTTTGTTTACTATAAAAATAAGTAATGGTTAAACGTTAATTCGTGTGAGAGCCAAACCAAAAAAAATGCAAGAAAAATAGCTAAATCGAAGCTGCATCTAATCAAGCAAGCCGAATATAAGATACCTTATAATAAAAGCTAGTAAGTGTATAATAATGCTCAATGATGCTACCACAGAATTAACAAGCTGATATTCTTCAGCTGCAACATGCGTTCTCTAAAAATCGCACTACCCTATTGGTAGCAACCAGTAGAAGAATCAAAGTAATTTTTTTTGTTAAAATGTATTCAACCTGCATGGTCATGTGTAAGCAAATATAGTATGCATATATATGTATTATATATATATATATATTTATAAATATATACTTATTTGTTGCTCAGCTGTCAAACTGTGCAGTTCAAGGCTGACGCTGGCCGACTGCCTGGCGGGAATTGGGATTGGTAGTGAGTTGCGTATCATTTGCTTTGGGGTCTCCTTTCTATCCAAAAAGTGCGGGTGGCAAATGCCATCAAGATAATGCCAAATGTTGTTGTTATTTTTGTTGTTGTTGTTGTTTTTATTGTTGCTTGCTTGCCCTTGGTATTTATTTAAGAGCCGTCAAGTTCTTGGCGCATTTTCCAAAAATCACTGGGTATGATTAATTTTCATTTTCATTTTGTATGTATTCGGTTTGGGGCAAGCTCACAGATTTAGGTCCAAAAGTAACGCCCAACAGCAATAATTCATTTTGCAGGTCCTTCGTGTCTGTGTCGACGTGTTGAATTTGATGAAAAATCTTTTAAATTGAATTCATCGCTTCATACAACATTTGGTTAACATTTCAAATGGAAACATTTCTGCCCCAATTCAGCTGCGCAATTTTGCAAGTGTGTGTTTGCATGTGTGAGTGGATGTGGGTCTTGTTTATTTAAGCCACTGTTAGCAATTCAACTATGGGACCGTTGTATTGATTGCATTTCATTTTTTATAGTACCTATTTGAATTTTTATTCATTAGTTTGTTAGATTGGTTAGATTGTAGCATGTTTTTGGCACTTCACTCAGCAAATCGGACGTGTTTCTGTTTACTTTTCCATGTTGTCTAAACTTTTGCATCTAAAATCTGCGATTTGATTTCAAACGCTAATAGAACATACGATTTAAAGGCAACCGATTTAGTTGGAAAAATGTAAAAATCTTCAATTTTAAATTTGATCTTCATTTCGAAAAGTTGGCGAAATAAATTGTATTGCTTTTCGACAATAACTTTGATTCACGATATTAACTTGTCGAGTTATCTTATTTAAAGTATTCTCGCTTGCCTTAGCTCAAAAGTTTACTTATAATATGTAAGCAAAATTCAAACTAGTCAATTTACCGAGTTCATAAAAACTACAAGCCATTTTTAAGACCATTTTCGATATCAGTTATTATTTGCATTTAATAGTTGCCTTTATTTATTTGCTAGCATCCAATAATTATTCATGTACCCCAGGCAAAGTTTTAAATGATAGTAAATCTTTTGTTCGATACTTTTTGGTCTCAATTGCTTTGGTTTGACTTTGGCAGCTCTTTGTGAGAAGTATGCAAACACGCATTTAACAAAACAAAAGCCATTTGAGACTCGCTTCGGCCATAGCCAGTGGCAATGGCACTTGCAACTGCTCTTCTGTTAGTTATTTCATTTTAGTTTTTGTTATATTTTATTTACGCTTTAGCTCGTATTTGTTTCCATTCTCTGCTCGGGTCGACGGTCACAGCAGTTAAAGCAACGAAAAACTGTCAAAAAAAAACTTTTTTTTTATCGTTTTGCGGGTGTTTCCCAGTTGGATAGGCAGAATCAGGAAACAACCCGCAGCACAAGCAAAACCACAAAACAGTACTGCAACTTTGAACACACACACAAAACACGAACACACACATAGACATTGGTGTACATAAATAATTTTCGTATAAAACTAAATTACTTAGCAAATAAATTCAAAATACACGTTTATCTCTATTTAATATTTGCATTTTCGCTGATTTTTTCTTTTAGGTAAGGCACAAATTTAAAATTTAAAACTATTGGACTTATCAATGGGATTAATTTTATTGGGCGAACACCGAACACGGTTTATGGGGTAAGTAAGACGTGGTAACTGGAGCGAATTCATTTTTGGCACGAGCTTAATCCAACACACACACAACGCCAACAACAATAGTTGACCTTCAGCGCTGGCGGAACAATGGTCGTCAAAAATGGCACTGGTTTATTGCAATTGGCTGGCAATCCACCTAAAGATTCGCATCAAATTCTTTTTTTTTTTTTTATATAACAGTTATATTTTAAACATTAATCAACCTATTCAAAGGCTATAAAACATTGATTTGGAACAGAATGAATAATAGCAGTGAATTACAATCTATAACATAAACATAGAACAGGTTTTAGCAGTTAATAATTAACTTCAAATATTACATTTGTGGCACATTAATTTAACGCCCTACAGTCCAGAGGTCGCTGGTGTGGAGGCGCTTCAAACTCCTGCGAGTTGTATTTGACCCAAGTGTGCAGGCCAAAGGGTTGACGTGGTTGTGCAAACGGTCATTATACCGACTTGTATGTCTGTTGATTTGTTGACTGACTGTCGGTAATGCGAAGTCGTTGTGCAGAGTTCTGTTGCTCACATATGGTGGAGCACCAGAGATGTCTCTGAGCACCTTGTTCTGCAAAACTTGAATTTGATTAATCCAGGATTTTGCGGCTGTGCCCCAGAATGGAATTCCATATGTCCATGTAGGCATGATGATGCTCCTGTACACCAGCAGCTTGTTGCTCAAGCCGAGTTTGCTTGATGGCTTCAGCAACCAGTTGAGTTTCGTTTTTTTGGATCTTTTTGTCTTTTTATCTGTCTTTTTTAACTTTTGTTTACAAGTATTATTATTGTTTTTTTCGGAAATCGATTTCCATTCGCAGAACGTGCAAAGTTATCGATAAAATAAAATAAAATAAAATTACATTTGAAATTTGCATTGCCAGACGGAATGACAATTTATAGAAAAAAGTATTGCATATTTTGTGGTACTTTTTTTTTCAACGTACTCATTGAAGTAATTCCCAAATGGTTCTGGCTTCGAGCAGGTAATAAGGGTCTATCATTTTGTCTTTTTTAACTTTTGCTTACAAGTATTATTATTGTTTATGTTTACTTTTGTTATTTACAGCAACACTAGCCAAGTCGATATAGTCGATATACAGTGTCTCACAGTTCAAATGGAACAGCGCCTAGCAAAAAGTTTAATTGGGTGTGTTTTTTGGGTCAGTTGGTCGTCGCCAAGTTGATATTTGCAAGTATTATTAGACAATCGATTGTTACCTATAGCTGTATTTTTTTTCGCTTTCCATGACACTTCCGCTTCAAAAGAAGGTGAAGTCTATAACAGGTGTGGATTCTTGCCAAAAGTGTATTAGAAAACTATATAAACCATTTTTATATGTTTATTTGAGGCACATCTTACTGCCAAAAATATTTGTTCTTCATTACAATTTATGTAACAAATCTTATAAATAGTTATTTGTATAGGAAGTGGAGTTTTGGCAGCTAAAGCTATAAATTGATATGCGGATTCAGATAATTTCTCGATTAGTATTGTGCAGATACACTTAAAAATGGTCTTACAAAACTTGTACGGACATTTTTTAAGCATTCTCACATTGTTTTTCTTCGCTGTGACCATGTTAAGTTTGTATTTAATTACTTTGTTATTTTTATTTTTGAAATTCCTGTAAGGTTTTCGTGCTGTGCAGCTTTGGGGCCCATTAACTCAGTGGACCGGTCCGCCCCTGGTTGCTTCACAGTTTGTCTTATTGTCGCCGCAATTTCAACAGTTGCAGCCTTGAGTTGCCAGTTAGCAGCTCCATAGACATAGCTCAGACCAACCTGATTGCATCTAGCACTCCGTCGCAAGTGTTTTATGTTTACACTCATTTTCGTTGAAATTTGCATTTTAATTTATTGTCTCGTGCCTGTTTTTGGTATCTCCATAATACCCTAACAGAGAGTACTCTAGAGAGACTATTTTAAAACTCGTATTTAAACAGCGATTCACAGCCTTCGAACAGTCCGCTGTGGATTTTGCGATGTAATAAAGGAAGAAATTTAGTGTAGAAACTCTATTTCCTTGCTGTTTGTCTTTATTATATTAATAGTTTATTTAAGTGTATTGAATAAACAAAAAAAGATATATATATATATATATATATATATTTATATATTCACAGAGCTGAACTAAATGAAACTTGGCATCCAAACTATATTTACTTATAGTTCGTCTTTTATTAATTATTTTTATTAATATTTGTCTTTTATTGATTTGCATTAAGCGCACTTATCTTTTGCCCATCAACTTAACTACTATATTTATTTATTTAAATTTACTTTAAGCTAGTGTACTTAATCTGTTGCATACCTCAGTTAGTTCCTCTTTTGTTAAAGACTCTATTTGGCTCGTTGCACAATTCATGAAGCTGTCGCCGCTGTCTTTGGCTCTCTTTACATTTCGTTTTCCACTGTTTTTGTCGTTTGTCTTCCGGCTTTGCCGTTTTCTTACAATTTATGCACTGACCTGTTTTCATTTATCTCCCTGCTTGCCCCCTCTTAGCTGGTTAAACGCTGATTGTTACCTTTAATTAATATTATAGTTGATTTTTGCAAGGTGTTGAGTCACTCGCTCACTGCATGCACTGATTTAATGACATTTTCCATTGTTTGCATAACGAACAATTGTGATTACTTCATTAGAAAGTTTAATAATAAACAATAAACGGGATTAAAGCATATTATGCTTAATGAATTAACGGGAAGCTTGAAAAGCATTTGATTTTATTCAACCGCAAGACACATTTGTTGCAAATCTTCGTTGAAAAAATCTGTTTTGCTGAGTTGAGCCTTAAATTTTAATCAGAACTTTTATTGGAAGGGTTATAAATGCTTTAAATCGTCAATCATTTATTATTTAACACTTGAGTTTCTCACTTATTACTATACGCCTGATCAGCTTAAATTATTAATTCAGATTTAAAGCTAATTTTTTAATAATATTTCAATATTGAAATATCGGATACACATTGTGTAATATTTATTGCAGACTCTGCAATATTTGTTCCGCTGACTTTTCCACCATTTGTCAATGTGTACACGATTTATGCAAATGTAAATAAATAACTATACATTTGTCCTTATGCGCTGTAAAAATATATGAGCATATTTACGTACATTCATACATACATATTCATTCGCAATTATTATTGTTTGCGGCTCAGTTAATGCGTTCGTTGTGTGCTTTTGGCAGCAAAGAGATAAACACTATTTTATTGTATTGTGGCAGCGAAAAATGCATACGACAGAAGTGCTTAAAATAAATGATACGCATTATATGCGGCGCTATTTTTATAATAACCAAACAATTATATTCATGCATAAGGTAATATTCTTTTTTAAGGATTTGCAGAAAAATATTTGGAATACGCTTAATACGCAATTTCCTTGCAATGTGGTTTAAGTTATCAATTTGTTAATTAAATGTTAAAATTATTAAATGTGAAAAGTGCGTTCATGTTTGTCAGCCGTAAGAACCAGCTTTTAACAGCGTTTCAATCTGTGTTTTTTTAGACAGCCTATCAAATTTAAAATGCTCTCGAAAACATGTTGCTAACTGTGTTTGAATCGGTTTTATATAAAATGAGTTTGAGTAAACTAAATAAAGTCTAAAGCTACCGTTCAAAGTATTTAATTGGTTACACAGCATCTTCTGTATTCGATTCCATTCTCGTATTGTGGAGACTAATAAAATCGTTTCCTCTAACTCTAAAGACATGCTCAGCTTCTGTTCCTTTTGCGGTTCTGAATTTTTTAGTTTGATGTTACTTTAATTATAGAAATATTTTATTATCAAACTGAGGAACCATTTCAAAATCACGATTGAACTATTTCATAAACCTAGGCAGCCTGTAAACATATTTATAATTGTTCCACCTTTTTAAGGTTAAATACAATATTATAAAAGAAGTTAAACAACTACTTATAAGGCATTTTGTAGCTACAACTTTTTAATTGACCCAATTGCACAGAATTTATGTTAATTGTTTTATCTATCCATTTGGCATGCACTTGTACAATTATATGAAAATTCGTTTACGTTATAATGAAAAACGACAAGCCGAAAACGCACTGAAACAAAGCAAACTGAAAACTCAAGCAATTGCCGAAACCTAAATAATTGTATGCAACTGCAAAAAGTTGCGAAAGCGGCAGCAAAACTTTTCAGTTTATCATTTTCCTTTATTGTTTTTTTTTTCTTCTCTTTTTTGTGTTTTATTTTTCTTACCTTCTTCCCAGGCTAGCTGACATTGTCTTGTTGAAAAATGGTGCATATTTCCGTTTTCAGCTAGTCACATGCGTGAGTGTGCGTGTGCGTGTGTGTGTGTGTCAATGAGTATGTGTGTGAATGTTGTTTGGGATCGCTGGCTCCTAACTCGGCCCCGTCGACCTGTGCACCTTAGTTGGTATATGTTTATGTCGGTTGCTGTCTGCGCATAAATTAAAATAAAATTCATTTTCATTTTTGCAGGCAAACACCTAAAGAGAAACACACACACACATACACATACATAGGTCCACCTTAGCCAGCTGTGCATGTGTATAAATTAAAAACCAAGTGCAACAGGACAGATAAATGCACAACTTTAACGCAATGCAATTTTAATGCCAAACTGCTGAACGATTTTCTGCCTCGTAAATTTAACTTAAAATTTCGTCATAATCTTTCCGTGGCCCTCAACTCTGAACCCTGTCGCTGTCAATACCAACAGCATTCCCAAACCCAGAATTCCTCATTTACTGACAGCCAATTCATGCAGCTAGCTAAAGCCGCAAAAATACTTTTTTTTCTCTCTCATGTACAACATGTTGTATTGATGAAATTTTCATTTGCCACACAAGTTACTCATTTTATATTTGATTTATTTTTGGAAAATATGTTTGGCAATATCTGGAAATTGGGTTGTGTGGTTGATGAACCAACACATCTGCAAATGAAATGATATCTAGCGAGTTGTTCAATCAAAATCACTCACAGTGGTAGAGGCAAACCACTTGAAGCAAACTCTCGGACCAAGTGTTTACTGCTCTTCAATTCGAATTTGATAGTTTAAAATAACTAAAATACGAGTACTTTATTACATTCCTATTTGCGTGTTGTCTAGTGTCTGTGTCGATTTAATTCAAATACTCTGCCAAAATCACGTACGCTAGCTAACTGAAATTGATTACAGTGTAACTCGGGTATCAATCATGCCAGACACTCAGTTAATTTTGCTTGCCAGCGCTGTGTAAATTTCTTCGTCGTCAATATGTGGCATATTCACAAACTGACGACTGATTGCGTATACGTAATGTGACAGTTACTGCAAAAATATGTTACGTATGCGACGTGTGTGCACAAAAATAGTTGAGACTCGTCGCCGGGCGACACTGGTTGGATTTAATAATGGGTTAGTCAAGGTAGGGGGAGGGTAGTGTGTGGTATTGCGCTTGGCAGATGTGATTTTTAATTTTACAATTTTTGACATTTACCTTTGCATTTATATTAGATTTTACGAGCCCAAAAATTTGAGCAGGCCAACCAGACACCCCACACATACACACACACCCAGGTTGCTTCTTTATCGGAGGTTGCTGCTCAATGGAGACTGACAAGCCGAACGAGTTGGGCCCCGAATCGTTGCAAGCGTGACAAATGGGATTCGCCTCAACTATGTGCGTGTGTGTGTGTGTGTAATTTGGATGTATGTATGTGCTACAACATATTCCACACTCGTTCACATGCCAGCCACGCAGCATGGGTGTGTTGGATGTGTGTGTGTGTCAAGGTAACCAAATGTTCGAGCACACGTACGACACGAGTTGCAGATAGCAGTCGCTGCAGCCACTGGGAGCTTAGTTGGCAGGTTCAGGCTTAAATTTTGACTGCAACTAATAAATTTCGCTGGCAGACTTCATTTTGCAAGTGGCCATTGAGCCATTTTTGCGCACTCGCCTACGGCGACAGGTTTAATTAAAACATTAAATTTGTAAAATGTCTCAATTTGACTTCGATTTGCGGGCTGAAAGAAGCGCACAAAATAATAAATATATGTGTGTCGAGAGAGACAGAGACAATGTCTTGGCCAGTTGCCTGCGGCATGCCACAGTTTGCTGCAACATCATTAATTGCATCAGTGTATACCAAAAAAAAAATGCAATAACCGCTGACAAACTGCGCTTCAATCAGTTTACAACGCCGTCGGCGAATTGCTGACACAAAATGTTGTTGCAGCCACAGGAGAAACAACAACAAAAAGCGGCAACCGACAGCAGCAACTTAATTTTAACAATCATGGCGTTTATTTAACGCAAGTAATAAGAATTAAAGACTTGCACCAGAACAACTTTAATCCCCACCACCATTTATTGTAAGCAGTAATTAAGCTTTGATAGCCACCGGAAGTGGGAAATTTATATGTTTATTAATGAAACATAAACATTACCACGTTTAGCACCAACAAGAAAAAAAATTTCCCAAACTCTCAATGAGTAATTGTTCATTTTTATCGAGCAGTAGAAAACACAGCAGCAATCCAAAAATAATAAAAAAAAACACACATTTTATTAAATTTTCCTTGCAGAGCTTTAACTTTATTTATGGCAAGCTAAAATCGGTAGCAATTTTATAAAAATGCTGCATATTTTATTGAATTTTTCCATCACGGACTTTTAATAGGTTTTCAAATAAACTAAGCTTCTTATTTGCACAATTGAAGCTTTACATTTGAGAGTTTAAATCGAAACAAAAATTATTGCCACACAAAGTTTGATAGAAATTTATATTTCATTTATCAAAATCGATTTGGGAAACGTCGCAATTTTATTCAAATTTATTTGTTATTTTGAATCAGATTAAACTTAATCGTACAGCTGTCAATAATAGTTGCAGTTTAGCTGCCGGCTTATATATATATAAATATTTTGCTTTTTTTTGTGTATTTAATAAATGGAGTTGACATAATATGTACTTGATTGAACGGCAACATTTTCTGTTGGCATTAAATAATCAAATGATAAAGAATCAATATGTAAAATGTTGTAAACAATTTCTGTCAAAATTTGTAATCATAATGCACACAATTTGCTAACGCAATTTGAGCAACAAGAATATACACAAGTATCTACACGCAGACACACACAAACGCACACACACACACACACACACACACACGCACACACATACACACACGGAAATAGCAGCACACTCACATGGGCGATTGCACAAGCCCAAAACTTGGCAGCTTCTTCAGCTGCTCGTTTCCTGCTCACTCCTCGCTTCCCTCGTCATCATCATCGACTACATCATTATGCCGTTTACAATGAGTCGTAAAGTAAATTTAAGCGGCTGCCGTTTGACTTTTGTGTGTGCGCCTATTTGACTTTGTTGCCCCAGCCTCCACTGCCAGCGTGGCAGGCTGGCAGACAAAGAGGCAACCAACGTTGGCTACAAATCTCAGCAGTAGCAGCGACGTCAACGTCGATGGTGGCGGCAAGAACAATGGCCAGCTATAAGCGGCAAAAGCGCAATAACATTAACCGTTAGGCAGCGCCGTTGCCGTCGCAGCTGCAGGCCAAAAATGTGGCATTTGACCCACTTCTCGTAACGCGTCCCAAACTCTTTCAACGGGTTTTGGGAGCACATTCAATCGTCTGCGTCATTGGCCGGGTAAAGTGTATGAATGGAGGGCAGTTGATGTGTGCTGTGGGGTTTACATTGCCAACTTTATCTGCGTTGCTTTGGCCATATTTGGCACACATACATACACAGTCGCACACACACAGCACATACACACTCGCACACACAGAACACAGTCACACGCACTGTTTGCCCAGTCAGGCATGCGTTGGTCTATCTCTTAAGCACCCAAGCAGTCACTTATCTGTGGGTCTGTCTCTGTGTGTGTTCATGTGTGTGTATGTGTGTGTGATTGTGTGCCTCTGTTTGGGTTGGTGTTTGTGTCAAAGTGTATGTGTGTGTGTGTGTGTGTGTGTGTGTGTGTGTGTGTGTGCACTTGTGCCAAGCCACTGACGTAATTTTCTTGAGCTCCAAATGCACTTTTAGCTAGAGATGAAACCAACATGTTTGCGATAGTTGCATAACAATTATCTAAAGGGATACACACAAGTTTTAATTGTTAATTCTTGAGATACATTGTATTTACATAACAATATACTCGCATCCGATGCGATACTCTTAAAACACATAGAGTAAAACATTATATTATAATGCTTAATAATAAAATTATTTAAAATTTAATATAGCTTATAAATGCTATTATAGTTTAACTCAAATTTTGTACATTCTAGCTAGCTTGATATCTATCCAGTTATATATATATATATTTATATAGGCTACTTCAAAGTTTCTATGATTGATTTACAGATTCATCGTTGAGTTTGCGCTCAGCTCTTTCGCTTCCAATTTCTGACCACAGTCAACGCGCGTTGTCTGCAACTTTGAGCAAATGTTAGTGTTACTGTGTGTGTGTGTGTGTGTGTGTGTGTGTGTGCATGCTTTAACAGTTGTTTTCCAATTGAATTTCCAATTTGGGTTGCCCATCGCTACTTTTTTCATATCAATTGGACATATAAACATTAAGTTCGCCTTGCACGTTTTGCGCTTCTCGCTTGCCAATTTAATTAACCATTAAAAAAATGCTTTGGCCTGGGCTCCCTGGAAAATCGGTAACGTGCAGACATTTTCATAAATTTTTTCACTTTTGCAGCACTCTGACATTTAAATACCCTGCAGTCATAAAATATGCTTCAGCTGGGGTATCAAAGTTTGAATAAGTATTTAATTGTTTTAACAAGGATTCTCTGCCGGCAGTAAAAATATACAATTAAATATAGATAAATAAGTTGCATATATATTTGTTTCTGGTCAGTCCAATGTATCTAAGAGTTTATTAGGGATTAAATGATGAAGTTTGACATTAGAGTTATTTTATGTTTTATGTGTAATACACATCAAATCTGTTCAGTAGTTTAACAAGACTTCGATACTTTATTCACTTCAATAGATAACAGAAAGCTATTCAAATAAATAAGTTTTGAAGTTCAGATTAGGATGTGCTTGTTCCAGGATATATTGCCAGTCAATGACTAGCAAGCTGGCAGCAGCCTACATATTTATTATTCAACTCTTGTTGGGCTGGTTTATTTGTTGTAATTTATGGGGCAATGCTGGAAATTTACGCAGATTTCTCGACGCTCATATTCCGTGGGCTTTAGCTCGTATGAGCGAGTTTGCCTCATCATCATTTGCCCGTCGTTGTTGCCACTTAACACCTTTTGGCAGCATCTACCACGCCCCAGTAAGCAATGTTAATAAATGCTTCGTCCTTCGTCCTCACCCCGCGGTGCTATCTGCCGTCATCTCTCATGGCTTGTTGGCCGCCCCGAGACATGCAAGTACGAAGAACCGAGTTGATCTGCAAAAACCCAAAAAGACAACAAAAAGCAAAAGAAAATAAATAAAGCGATGTAAGAAGAACCTTGCAACGCCATCAAGTTTTCCCAGCGTTCGTTTTGTTTTTGTAGCCCTTTTTGCACAGGGTATAAGCAAAGTTTTTAAAGCCGCTTATAAGAATTTAAGCGTACCGGTAAAATATTTACCCAGCAATATTTCTCTCAGCTTGTTTCTTACCAACAATATATATTAATATATCATCTAAAAAATGCACAGCTTACAATGCTGATATCAATAATCCTATTTTGTCAGTCGCCTTACGCCAAAGAATTATGGGAACATGTGTAAAGTTGAACTTTGCATCTAAGAGCTTAATAGTGCTTTAGCACATATAACAAACTTAATGTGATTTTGTGGTTCTAAACCGTAAACTCTTTTGACTAATATTATTGGAATGCCAGCTCGTTTTTTCAACATTTGTTATGCCTATCATAAAATTATAAGCGATTAGCCCAACCAACTAGTATGGCCTTCGACGAAAAAAAAACACCTGTGAATAAATATTGATAAATGTGATTAAAGTAGCAGCCTGCTTATAAATTGAGAGAGACCTCTGCTAAATACGAAGCTTTGAGCTGATTAATTGCCAAAGCGGATGTTGTCGCAAGTTGAATTTAAATTGCGAAAGGCCAAACCTTAAGAGATTTTTCAAATGAATTCATTGACATGCGGGTGTAACATTTAACCCACACTATTTTAAGTGTACGCACACTCACACACATAAAAGATGGCAAGACGGCTAATTGCTGGCAAACAATTGGCATATTCAATTACAAATATTTGCAATCGCTCTTCGCCCGGCTCAAGATAAGTTATTCAACCTTGTTCGAGTATTTTCAAGTACTCTTGTGTACGAGTATATCTTCATTTTTCCACACCCCAAAACTCGTAAATTAGACACACACAGACAGACAGACACACACACACACTCGGGTTTAAAGTGTTTATTTATGCATACAGCAAATTTATAATAAGCTGCTTAAGATTGGATTAAAGGCAGCTGCCGCTGACAAGCCTAATCAGACAATGTGTTACACCTCTTTAACAAAAAAAAATAATAATAATAAAATACACACACACACACACACAGATACAACTTTACAACACTCAAATTGACGCACCTTTGAAAAAAAGTGTGTGTGCTCAATTTGTTGTTGCTGCTCTTTGGCACGTTTTAATCTTAATTTGAGTTGCTTTCATGTTTTTATGGCGTTTTTTCTCTTTATGTTGGGCTTACTTTTAATTATTGAGTTGTGAATCTTATAATTGCAGCTCAGTTCAAGTGAATTTTAATTTCTATATCTCTGCGCCCAGTTCGCTTATGCGATGACTATGCAAATTTGAGCAGCTTGGCTTGCTGCATGTTTCCCACAGTTGGATTTTATGCGCCATTGTTAAAATAGACCTGCAAACAAGAAAAAAAATGCTCTAGAAATATTTGCTATTTCTTTATGTAACTGCCGTTTCGCTCTCTATTTCATGCAATTAGATCTTTGAGAGCGGTGAATACATTGGTTATGATTGAATCGCTGAAAATCGCTGAATTATTCATGTGCGGGAGAACTTAAGTCCCACTCACTCAATTCTATTTAACGAAAAGATTTTTAATACTTGCGACAAATAGAAAAAGTATGTTGAAAATAAAATCATTCATTTCTATTCGCAGCTACTTTTCAATTTGCAACCAAAGCAACGGCCACATACATAGTTCAATAGAAATTGAAAATCTCAACAAGTCCTTGCAGCACCATCTCCCTCTCTCTCTCTCTCGCTCTCTCTTTCTTTCTCTGGCTGCCATCGTTTCTCTCTATCTATGTCTCCCAATTTCTGTCTGATATAATTCAATTTTCTGTGCGAGAAAAGAATAAAAATGCTTTCATTACAATTCAACTGCATCAGCAAAATTGTAACACTGGCCACATACACTAAGTGTGTGTATGTGTGTGTGTGTGTGTGTGTGTGTGTGTGTGTGTGTGTGTGTAGGTACCACAAAACCAGCAGCAAATCAATTGGAAATGAACTTCTCCATTCAACAGTCATTTCATGCCAAATTGATTGTGAGAATTTAATTAATTTTTTACCATATTATTGAAAACTACCGCATTGCACATTTATGGTATAAATTGAATTCAATATTATCATTCAATGAATGTCATTTCATATTTTTAAATTTTATATGCAATTTATTTTTGATTTACTAAGTGGATTTGCATTTATGGTGTGCATTTATGCGAGCACATTTAGTGGCACACATAACTCTACAGCAACTTATGACTACGATTTCAGATAACAGCAAAATGCATTTGGCAGCTCTAATAAATGAAATAACTATTCGGATAAAATATAGTCAATAAGTGACGTCTCACTTAACATTTTGGCCATGACTTCATTTAATATAATAATTTACAATTCTTATCATTTTTAGCACAATTAAGAAAATAACTAAATAGCTTCACAAGTATTTTCAGTGCTCTTGAAGAATTTATTTAAATGGAATATTATGAAAACTGAACCACGCTTTAGAGTAATAAATACGAAATACTTAAATCCATCTTTATTTACTATTTTTACGCGTTTGCATATTTTTGGGTGGTGCGGGTGTTGCAGGGTTGTTGCATGAACTGCTGTGGAAGACTCTTAATTTCCGACATCGCCTCCGACTCCGGCATGTGCACAAAACAATTATAGCCCATAGGTAATTTAGTGGCGCAACATTTACGAGTACCGGATAAAAAAGGAGCAAAAAAAAAATAAAAAAACACAAGCATGAAAGAAAAACTGGAAAGAGAAGAAATGTTTTATGTGTTGTGGCCGTGGGGGGGAAAATGTTGTTTCAGCTATGGCGACGAGAGCGCTTAAAATAATTTCTGTTAAACATGGCCAACAAAACGAGAGTTAGTTTGGGCCATCACACATACCAACTCGGTATGCTATTTTGAAGGAGGCGCCTTTGGCGCAGACTTGGCGTTTACCACTGGGTCTTGGGTATGTAGGCAATTTTCATGTCTGCAGTTGAAGTTGCACAGCTGAATTCAAGTGCTGGGATGCCTTGCTGCCGCCTGTCATTCGAGAGTAAAGTTGCTTGGCTAAAATGCCTTAAGGCAACTGGCTTAAAGTGCTACACAGCCAGACATTGAGTGTTGCAAATAGGGTAGTCGAGGAAGAAATGATTATGTGATTAGATGCGGTTGTGTGTTGTAGACACACATGTAAGTGTAAAGTGTAAATGTTGTCTTGTTATAATTGATATTGATTGCAGGAAACAGTTGCGGTTAACAAAATGAGCAAGTTGAGCCAATTTCACACAAGTTTATGGTAATAATTTTATTGCAATTATGTTTACAACTCCAAGTTTACAAAAGCACCAAAAGAACATTATAGAATAGAAATTCACATCGTATGCCTAACAATTAAAAGCTACGAAGAGTTAGCGGTTAATTGGCGGTTTATATAGTAGATAATTCGGATATATATATATATATGTATATGTCTCTAAACAAAAGTCGTACTCTCTGTGAAAGCACCACAAAGTCTCAACTTGTCGCCAGTGATAATGGCTCGCATGAATTGCGGTCCCAGATAGAGACCCTTTTCGCTTGATTGCGTATCGCCATCCAGACGTATAACGTAGTCTTTGCTGATCAAACGATTCGATATATCCTGCTCCAGTTTGGGACTCAGTATATCATATAAACTGCCACTGCTACCCATCATCATATCGCCTGCCGCATCCCGCTTCTTATCGACAATGGTGCAACTGTTCTCATTCCGGAGTATTTCCTCAAACTGACGCTTAACATCCTCCAGTGAGCTGCGTTTCGGGTACCCAGCGAGACGCTCAAAGCACTTGTACTGATAGAAACGACGCTCCAGTTCGGCCAGTTCATCCAGCAGGACTTTCGTGTTTGGCTGCTCATTGGAGTGGGGGCGCGAGAGGCGACACAGATCGCCCAAGAGCTGTTCGATGTGTGGGGCAAAGAGATCCTCCACATGCGCATTGCTGTAGATGTCCTGTTAAGAAACAAAAATGAGAATTAAAAGAAATGTATTCTAAGATTTATCACTTCACACAATTAGTTAATGGCTGCCAGTTGACTAATATGCTTTAAAAATGATCTTAGATTTATGGCAACTTACAATCAACTTGAATATGGCCGTGTGCAAGGTTGGTATAATAGTCAGCCCATAAATCTCACTCATGTTGCGCGTCTCCAGATAGTGTAGCACCTTGAGCGCCTCATTCGTATCATCGAAGAGGCGTCGCTGCCTGGCAACGGGCACCGCCTGTGCCTGCTGCCACACCTTCTGCCACGTATTGCCCTCGGTAGTCATGCGTACGCTCAACTGCTGCTTAGGCTCTGCACCGTCTAGATAGTTTATAGAATTATATACAATATATAAGCGCTGACCACTTTCTGCATGCTTACCATGCTGCACCTCCTCCCAGTCCTTGGGACTGTACCAGCGTATGAAGTCCTCCATTTGGCCACGCGGATTGGCCGCCTTAAATGCCTCCATGTCGGACATGAGGGATGTGCACATCATTTGAGTGCTCAGATCCGAACCGGGTCCCAGTTTCAACATAACCTCAGCATCATCATGCAGCTGATCCTCAGTCTTGGGCACCGGCTCCTGCGTTTCGGGTATATAAAGAAATTCATCGGGCTCGTCGAGCAAACGTTCGTCGCCCAAACGCTTTAGGCGACCCTCTGGCTTAAGACTCAACACCGCCTTAGTTGGGGAAACACTTGCAGAAGTTGCCTCATCGCAGTCATAGAATTCGCATTCGTCCTCCTCCTCATCCCCATCCCCATCCTCGGCCTCGCTCAGCTCATTCTGCTTTTGTTGTTGTTTTCGTTTGCTAAGCGCTTCGCGTTGCACTCGCCGCTCCACGCAAACGTTGAGCATCTGCAGTTTCTGGTGCAACAGACAGGTGCGTGTGTCGGGAAAACCAGGTGCAATCCTATGCCAAGGAGAAACAAGAATTATTAGTAAGGTTTGTGTGTTACGTATTTAATCAAAGTTTTTTAGCAACTACTGTGTGAATAGAGTTCAAAATGTGGCATATATTTGAAACCATTTTACAATTCCAAACCCATTTGACAATTCCATTGTTGCAAAACTGTAAGAACTGAATAGATACCCTAAAAGATTTAGATAGCCTAACCACTGTCGCAAACTATTTGAAACTCATTTGATAAGTTATCAAACAGAAATCAGCTTTAGCTATAACTCAAATCGCTACGTGCTGATATGTATCTGTATCTGCAAATATGTGATTTGCTATAAATAAACTGAAAGCCAATTGTCAACAAGGCCCATTTTTGCATACGCTTATTGGAAGTTGTGACTGCCGTATTCGAGCCGTCATCAATAGTATGATAATATGGGCTGACGGTGCGACTTCATCATCATCATCATCATCATCATCATCATCATCATCATGATTGTCATCATCATATGCTGACGGCAGTGACAATGGCAACCCACATATGATATATGTGTACTCGCTGATATGTATATATATATATAAATATCTACGATATCTGTAATACATGACACGCACTGTCTTAAGGCGGAGTCTTTGTCACCGTTGCCGCTTGCCTCTTTTGGCCCATTTGGTATTCAAGTTGTTGCCGGCTTTGTGTGCTCTGCGTGGCTTTCGAGTTGTGCATAACAAATGAGTTAAACGTCTCTTAATGGAGTTGGAAGCGGTACGAGGGGAAGAGAGGGGGCGGAGGGAGCGTAGCTAGTCCCGTGAGTCATGGAAGAAAAGAGTTTATTGAACCCTCGAACAGTTATACGTTACATGCATAACGCTTCTTTTAGACAAAGAGGAGCTAACTTATTTGGCCAACAGCTGCAGACGACGGATGTGTCCAATAAGTAGTTGCCAAAACCGCCAACTCGACCCACTTGTGCATTTGCATAAACTTCGCTTATGAGTTTTGTGTGTACAGCTGCAGTAGCTGCTTAAAAGCTTTTTTTGCCATCTAAAACCAAGTTGACAAACGTTATCTTGGCCAAGTTCTGCTTAACAAATACTGACCACAATAGAGCTTTCTATCTGCTTGGACAGTAGTTTAAGCTCAAGTGCTCTGCACATCATTAATTGTTAAGGATGGGAATTGGGGGCGAGGAAAGGGAGGGGGAATCAAGTCAGACTCCAGTCTCATCATCACAAACGCCCAGCCATAAACTGGCCCTAATACGAGTATATATATATAAATATATATAGGAGCACAAACGTTACGTTTTTGTTTTGTGGCCAGGCCAGCAACAGCTCACAGCTCACAGCAATTTGTTTTCGGCCATTTTATGTTGGCCTAGTCACTTTATAGTTCTCTTTATTTCCACAGCAGCTAAGATGTGGGGAATGGATTAAGAGGCAACCACATGCGGAAATTGTCCAAGAGACCTTAAAGACCAATGCGAGTTAAGAGACTGTGACAATGATGTGCAAAATAATATATACTCGTACCTATTCTATATTTTCTTTGTGTATTTAAGAGGCTCTCGATTGAAAAGATAAACAGTAGTTGAAATTAGTAGGCATGTCGACTCTAGAGAAGCTCAAATTTGGCATTATTAAAGCCCAGTTAAAGTCATGCCAGAAAAATACTTGAAATAAGGTTAATTTAATGTGTATATCATTAATACTAAATCATTTTGAGGTAGTCTTAATTAATAAATAACATTTTGGCAATGATAACGATTAGCAAAATACCATAAAACGCGAAACTGGTTAACAAATAAATTTAGCTTCAAAATTGATTAATTGACGCACAATAATTTATGGACTAATTTTATAACCCATTTAATATGCCTTAGAATTCAACAATAGTTTCAAAATGTCTGAAATTTAATTTCTTTTTTTATGGACTTTTTACTGTTTTTACCATCATTAACAAATATGCGCCAGCTGTGAAATGGAAAGTGTTACAATATTCACACTTGCGTCTCACACTGATAACAACTTCTGCCGACGTTGTTTCAACTTATCTCATTTAAAGATTTCTCAGGTGTCTACAATTCCGCTAATCTTCGCCTTTACACAAAATGATTTATCAATGGAATAGACAATAGCAAAAATGAAAACAACAAAGTAGTCACAACATTTGCGCAAATTGAGTAATATATAGTCCTATATACTCTTTGTTATTAGCACACGCATTATGTGTATGGTATTAAGCATTAATCTAATCTCTGCCTATTTCTTTGGCAACCAAAATAATCGAATGAATTCTGTAGCTGCCTGATAAAGCCAGCTACTTGCGATAGATCCTTTGATATAAAAGCCATGCACAGTCGACATTTGGAATTGTTTTATTGATTAGTTTGTGGCCGGTTGGCAAACCGAAAAGAGCGTAAAAACAAAAAAAAAATAAATAAATAAAGATGAAAGGTGAATTTGTTAAATTGGATTTGAATTTCGACTTTTCTTGTAGGCAGTAAAAACTTAAATTTAAACTACTACTTGCAGTTCGCAGCGGCCTTTTGGCATTAGTTGTTTTGGCCATCTGTGGCCTGAGCCAGAGCCAGCGTATTGATGATATTTGCGAGGTGTTCGCTGATAATACGGTCATACGCGATCCAGAATCGTGCAGTCGATCAATAACCTGCCTCGATGGCAAGAGCACCTACAGCACCTGCACGGGCTCCAAACCATTTTTCGACAAGAACAAACTGAATTGTGTGAGTTCGCTAGCTGATGATGAAGTGGACGATTGCTACGTGTCCTGTGTGAACGCAACGAATACATGGATTGGGGATCCAAAGTCCTGCTTTGGCTACTATTACTGTATCGATGAGCAGTCGCCCCTTTATGGCACCTGCCCGGACGATATGCACTTCAATTCGGCGATACAGGAGTGCGTTTGGACACATACATCTGACTGTCATTCGACCAAGTTTGACTATTGCAGCATCATCAAGGATGGCGTCAAATTTGATAATGTGCTCGGATGCGATCGGTATCATGTGTGCACCAAGGGGAACCTGGTGGACTCGACATGCTCGTCTGGCTACTATCAAAAGAGAACTGGCGCTTGTGAGCCCAAAACTTCAGTCTACTGCGAAGCTCATCCCTTGCCCAAGAATGTGTGTGGCACGGCTAAGGCTCCCAAGAAGAATGATCTGGTGCCAGATGGCGCCACCTGTCATGGTCACTTCTTCTGTGCCGCGCAGGATGATGGCACCCCGGATCCAAATCCGCGTTGGGGCAGATGCAATGATAATCTGTTCTTTGACAAGACCTCACAACAGTGCATTGAGCCGAACAAAGTCGTCTGTTCGGAGGATCGCTGCCAGGGTCGCACAATTCCATTTGTCCTGAGTTCAACTAAGGGTTGTCGCCACTATCTGCGCTGTAGCAATGGTCGCACCATCGATGAGAAGAGCTGCGGCAACTACTTCTTCGATGAGGCCAACGAAATGTGTGTGGACAGGATATTGGAGTATGATATCTGCTAGCCTATTCAGACCATTTGAAATCATTAAATATATCTTATTTTCAAGAGCACATTACTGATTTCGATGTTTTTAGTACATAAGCACGTATACATTAAACTCAAGGAACTATGCAGTCTTTTTGATTTACTTCGGATTGTCGCAAGCGGCAATTAAATGCTTTCCATAACATTTTCGGGATTTCATAGCTTCATTAAAGAGTTGAGCAAATCGTCGACAATAATTTAAAACACTTGAAGATAGCCTAATCTTAACAATAAGCCATTATAAATAGCCCAATATGTTGTTTCCTTAGCAAATCAAAGGCGTCACAGCAATTGAAATATTTATGAGCACAATTGATTATGAGTCGCTGCTTATTATTTATTATTTGTAGAACAATTAATTAGCTACATATTACTGCAGCGAAACAATAAGTGGCTGATCTCAAGTTGCACGAATCGCTCCAGCAAAAATATTGGTAGCAACTGCGAATAATTGTCACAAACAGATGGGTTTTTTCAGAGGCTTAATGGCTTATATTTTTTTACCAACCTTTAGTTGCCAGTCAAAATACCATTCCAAAGTCAACTTTAATAGATTAGTTCAGCAAACACAAATCCGGCTAACACTTTCACACCTTCGCCCACATGCACACTGCCATCAGAAAAGTTTTGAATTGACAAATTTCCATCTTAAGTACAAAAAAACCAAACACTTTTTTGTGCACCTGCAAAATTCTAATCCACTTAAATACTTAACAGAATTATCGTGCGGTCGTCCAGCCACGCCCACAATGTGGCCCGCAAGCCAAAAACAAAAAAACTAAAAGAAAAAAGTGTGCCAGCAACAACTCCTCGCCCTTTTGTTAAATAAAACTTCAATTAAAACTCGTTTCAAGTGAGGCTCAGACCCTAAGGGAAAAATTGTTTGTAAGCTGTCCTAAAATGGGTGGAGGGGGAAAAAACGTAGTCGAAAAAGAACAAAAAAAATTGTTGGCCCACCTCTGATTCTCTTGGTCATTGTCTTAAAAAATGCAAATTTGGCAACGCAACCAAAAAAAAAAAGACAAAAGGTGAATAATTATGAGACAGGAACACAACAGAAAAATAATATAAAAAATACATTTACACCTTAAATTGGTGAGAAAAAAACATGATTTTTTCTTCTTTTTCCATTTTGTTGAATTTTTTTATTTTAATTTTAGATTTAACTGGAACTTTGTTGCACAACTGTACTTGAATCGTTTTTCATTCAGTACTCCGGCGTCTTTGTAATTTTCGCACTTTCGCGCATTAAACAATTTTAGCGATGCAATTAATTCGACGGACGGGCATCAGTGGAAAAACTCGGCATGGAAAAATGGGTGCAAGAATTTTTTAATTAAAGTTTGTGGCCAGACAGACGAATGAGAAATGAGCGGCTGGATGGGATTGCACTCTGTATTCAGTAAGGGGGCTGCTCAGGGGGGGTGTCAAGTGGAATGCACAGTCAAGCGCAAAATATTTGTTAGCCACGTAATGCAATTTCGACTTGAATTGTACAAAACGTAAGGAAGCCAAGCCCGCAAATGGAAAGAAACAAAAGAAGCCGCAGGGAAGCAAAGCGGCGGAAAGAGATGAACAAACGCAAATCGCATGAAAAATTAAGTCAAGCGAATCGACATTTTGAGCCGTAGGGCTGGGAAAGAAATAATAAAAAAAGTGGTAATAATGCTGCTGAAAAACTATCAATCAATAGACAAAACGTTGATTAACATTATGAGGGAGCGAAGCGTGCAGCTTAATTCAGTTATTATTATTTTTTATTAATTTATAGATTTTTTTTGTGGTTTTTGCTGTGGCATGCGCTGGGAGTAAGCCAATTTGTGGGGACTGTTGCAACTTTACTTTTACTTTTGCCTTTAAATAATTCAGGTAAAACTTAACGTGTTGTTCAGCTGAATTAATATGGTCAAAATCAAATAACGAATTCATTGAACTCTGGCATGGGATTGAAGTAAATATATTGATATTTATCGAAAAAATAATGAACGCATTTTTTTGTTGACAAATATGTTGTTAAAATTGTATAAAACAAATGTTGCAGTCATTATTTCAACTTGTACAACTACTTTAAATTTTGACTTTAAGTCGGAAGTAGTTTTTTTTGGCATTGTTAGTTGGTAGCATAAAACTTTACAAATTGTCATTGTTCCATTCAAGCGTTGACCTTTCGCTTCGCACCACACGGCGAATACGTAACATTTATTCAACGTGCATTCAACCCGTCTACGTTTTGTGTGCGTTAAATAAGAAAACAATGAAAATCTCTGAAGTCTAAAAATACAGACACCTCAAATGCGAAACTTGTGAGGCCCAAAATTGAGTGCGGCCATAATTCATGATTATGCAAAAAGGTCAACAGCTTTGACTGGACCAAAAGGGCCAGCCACTTAGCTATTGTTCTGGCTTTTGGAGTAGAAGGTGGAGGGTTTTTTTTACGTTTTTTTTATGACGCGCCTGTCGCGCGTTGGCAAATTAAATTAAATGTCCGCCCGGCACACACATAAAACGATTTGGCCGCTGTTGAAAAGGATGCAGAATTTATTGTGCCTTTCGGTTTCTTTTTTTTTCTGCATTTTTATGCTTCGTTTTTTTTATGGGAATGAGAGCTTCGCACCGGAACTGACAGGCAAATTAATCAAACGAAACTGCCAAAGGATCAACCAGAGAATGATGAGCAGAATGATAAGGTGGGTCGAAAAAGGGAGGAGTTGGGGGGGATGGGTCACAGGATACGCACAGTTTGTTGTTTAACGAGCGTGAAAATGAAATTGAGAGTAACTGGACAACTGATTGATAAAGCTATCCGTCTGTCCGTACTGGACTCCCTTTCCTCCCTTGGTGTCCATTTGATCAACTGTTTACGGCAAATATGTCACATGTTTGGCAGCTGGTCAAATATATAAATTATATATATTTTAAGATGTCGCTTTGCGCAAGTATATGTATATGTAAATATATATTAAATCATTCCATCTTATTTTGTGTCACTTGCAGCTCTATGCCGGCACCAAGATGAGACGCAACAGCATTCAAACAGCGACCACTTCGACAAATCGACAGCTTTGGCTGCCGTCGCTGCTTTTACTTCTAGCAGGCAGCAGCAGGATCAGCGCACAATGTCCTTGGCAACGTGAAGTGCCCGATCTGCAATCGAGCTGCATATGTGCCTACAATCTGGGACGAGAGCTCAGCGTACAATGTGATCAGGTAAGAAACTCTGGTCTGGTTGTATAAACATACGAGTATATAACAAAAGATCAAATATATGGAAAGAATTCCAGTGACGAGATTTCTATCGTAACATGACCATATCATTTCTGTGCCATTGCAGGTGGAGTTCTCGCAACTGGTGGGTGCGATGAACAAATATGCGAGACTGAAGCCGGTGGATTTGCTGTATGTGAACAATGCTACAATTGAGGAGCTGCCCGATGATATATTCAGCAATCTGAGTCTGCACAATGTGCAGCTATCGAGCTGTGGCATCAAGCGAATATCGAGTGGCGCCTTCAAGGGGCAGGAGTCAATGCTAAAGAATCTCAATCTGCAGGATAACCTGTTGAGTGAGGTGCCCATCGCAGCACTCAAATTGCTGGGCAGGCTCAATCTGCTCGACTTGTCGCGCAATCAAATCACCCAGATACCGGACGATGCCTTCACGGGTCTCCACAAGCTGTCCACGCTGAAGCTGAATGATAACAATGTGACGCTATCTCCGAGTGCATTTCGTGGTCTCGAGCTGAGTCTGAAGAATCTCAATCTGAAGGGGACAAAGCAGCGGCGAGTGCCGGAAAGTATACGTGGTCTGAAGAGCCTCGCATTTCTCGATCTCTCACAGAATGGCATCAAGGAGCTGCCGGGCGCTGGTGGCATACGTGTATTCGATGGCTTGGATGCACTCACAGCCCTCAATATGGAACGCAATCTCATTCAGAGCATTGCGGAAACGGCATTTGCTGGTGTCCGCAAAACGTTGAGTTCGTTAAGTTTGCTTAACAATCTGTTGGCCGATTTTCCCATTGGCGCCGTGCATTCGCTGAAGGAGCTGCGTGTTTTGGATATTGGTTTTAATTTGCTCACCTCGTTGCCGGAGGCGGCGTTCCGTGGCAATCCAAGCATTACACTGCTGGCCTTGGACGGCAATCCACTCAGCACGGTGCCGGAGGGTGCGTTTGCCCATTTGAATGCCACGTTGCGTGGACTCTCCTTGGGCGGTCGATTCCTCCATTGCGATTGCAAACTGCGCTGGGTCGCCGAATGGATACGCAACGGTGATTTACAGGTCAGCCAGCGGGCATATTATCTTAATCGATCTGTACTTGATTGCCTAATTAATTTTTTTCTTTTAATTTTTTTTTTTTTTTTTGTTTTTAGGTCACTTCACGCGAACGGAATCCTCAGTTTTGTGGCACACCGCCACGTTTCCGTGATCGCGGCTTCTACTCCATACAGCCGGAGGAGTTGAATTGTCCCGAAATTGCTGATGCTGCGCTCCGCGGTCCTGTCGGCCTCGCCGACAATCTAAAGCCCACGTTTCCCTCATCACCGGACTCGGTGGAGTTTGAAACGGGGACTGGCACTGGTACAGCTGCCGCCCCGTCACCAGTTGCCAACAGCCTGAGCACCACAACACCAAAGGCAACAACAACAACAACAACAAAATTAACCACAAGAACCACAACAACAGCAGCGCCAACAACTAGTTCCAGCACAACAGTGAGCACGGTGAGTGATTTTTGATTTGGGCAACATTTTGGTACATGAGAATTGTTTTTATTCCTATTAAAATAAAATTGATTTTGAACGGTTTAACAAGTTACGTCAGCTCAAAATTAATGAGAGCGACCCTTAAATAATGAGAATATTCTTTATAACAGCTACAAATACATTATGCTTTAAGCGGTTTATATTCAGCTTTAAGGACTTGAGAGCCATTTGAATTAACTGGTTTTTATATAAAAAGGCTCTTTAAATTTTAATTAACATAACAACAAAACTCAGAATTAGCAAGTAATTATATTCGACTTACACGCAAGGATGAAGTGAAATATAATCAGGTTCCTTACTAATGGAACATTTTCTGCCGCAAATCGGATTAAATGAATGAAGTACTGATTTCAATTTAAGTGGTTTTAAATAAGAGACAAGAGTCGCTCTGTCTTTCTCCCAGTACAACTAGTGGCTCAATTTGCATTTAATAAATCCTGAAGTGAGCATTTGCATTTTACTGAAGACACGACACGACACGACTTGACACACTAAAAGCCCCAATTCGTGCAACTAACACCGAAAATTGCCATAAACTGAACATCTTAATAGCAAATTTGAGAATGTCAGCAAGTGATTTATGCAACATTCAATATCTCTGTGGCTCTCCCTCAGACTCGTCCGCCCACAGCAGCGACAACAGCCACAACGAAAGCCGCCCCATTGGCAACAGCTGGCATCAATGGCACTGGCAGCGTTCAGGCCACGGCCATAACATCGACAAGCAGCAGCAGCAGCAGCAGCTCCTCGTCCTCCTCAGTCTCCGCTTCCGCCACATTGCATACGAATGGCAAACAGGCGCCTGGTTGGCGTCAAGGCGCCAATGGATCGAATGGTAGTCAACACAAGCCACAACGGCCGCCACTGGTGCTGGGCTATCCCCCGCAACGTGGCACACGGATCGATGATGCCAACGAGGTGCAGGTGAAACATGCATTCCGTCAGGACAGCGCTGTCATCATCCAGTGGGACTCGGAAACGGCTAATATATTGGGCTTCCGCGTTGTCTATCGCCTGTTCGGCGAGAAGGCCTTCAAACAGGGTCCGCCCCTGGAGGCCAGTGAGCGTGAGTTTAAGATCAAGAATGTGCCCGCCCAGGAGTGTATCATTGTGTGCGTCATTTCGCTGGAGGAGCTGCATGTGACGCCCGAAACGGTGCCATATCAGCAGTGTCGCGAGGTGCGCACCGTCTCCTCGCAGACATCCAACATGGATAAGATAACGATTGCGGCAAGTGCCGCCATTTGTGGCACCATCATTGTGGCCGTGATTGTATTCATCGCAGCAAGCAGGTAAGAATAATTACAAGCGATTATTCCTCTACGGCACATTCAGCTAGGCTCAAGTCTAGTACATGCACTCAGAAGAAATATGTCAGCATATTTGCCATTTTTTCAAATTACGGTTTGGGTTTAGACCATTTCGTTATTTATTTTGTTAACATTAGCAAATATTTCTAGAATTGATATAGATTTAGTGCAAGCATTTGTAAAATTTTGAACCAAAAAAACTGCTTTCAGGCTTTGATTTTTTTTTTTGAGTGTACCCTTGTTGAGAGTGCTAAAATGTTCGTATTCTGTGCTTTTCTTGCTAAACGTATTTTGTATTATCTGCGCTCGAGCATTATCATCATCATCTCAATATCTATTTTTCCCCCCTCTCTCTCTCTCTCTGACTCTGACTCTGTCTCTTTCTCTATTTGATTTTGAAGGCGCTCGCGTAAGCTGCAAAATAACCAGCAAAAGAGTCCATTGCCAATTGGAGGTTTGCCCGTTAATTGTTGCGGTCCAACCGGTTCGCCAGGACCACTTGGCTCCATTGCCACGCTATCGGCATTTAACAATCACAAGGTGAGTTTTTCCACTTGCCAATTGGCTATAAAAATAAAATAGAAGGTGGCTTTCTGCCCGAGGTTATTGCTAAATTGGTCTGTGACTCGGAAATGGCTGCAATTGAAGGCAACCTTTTTTTCGCCACCATATTTTTTTTATTTATTGACCAACAAATGAAACGGCTACGTTCTGAGGTTGAAATGGTAAAAGAGCCATCTATTTTATTTTTTGTCTATATTTCGGGTGAATTTTAGCTATCTGCCAAATTTTTAGTTGATTTTTTTTTCTAAAAATATTTGACAATATTTATTGATTTATTTAAAAAATGATCATTTAACACGGTAACGGAAAGCCATTCGAGCGATTGCATATATATTGAATGCATATTCAACTTTAGAAAACCCCAAAAAAAAAATAAAAAATCAAAAAAAATAATCTTATTTGGGTTGTCTCTAACGGCTTTTATTTAAAGTACTACCATTAAACCGTTGAATATTTTGTATAAATTGCATTTTCAACAATAGGAAACTTTAAAAATTCACAAAATCAACTTGCTAATAAAAGAACATTTTTATTTGGGGTCTCCTTAAAAATTGGCATTTAGCTAAAAGTTGGAAATTCAAAAAAATTCAACTTTATAAAAAGTAACTTTGACTTTATATTTTCAACTATGACCTCGACTAACTTTCTGAGCTTCTCGTCTCTTTCTGTGCCCCTAGGAATGGGATCAAGTATCTGCGTACAGTGGACGCTCGATACCGCGACCACGCATCTATCCCGTCGAACAGCCCGACGATATGCGCAGTCATTTCTCTGGCATGCCCGGCAAGGTGGCCAAATCAAGGTAAGTCGCACAGAGGTCAAGTCAAAAATCATGAAATATTCAACATGCAACATGCATCGTAAGTCATTAAAAATGTTGCACAAATATTTACTTGATTTTTGCGTTTTAATTTATTTATTTCACTTGTTATTGATTTAATTATAATTTCATATTTCATTATGTTCGTTGTTTACTCACGCACACACACACACACATGTATACACACACACACAACACACGCACATACATGCGACTGCGACTGCGACTGCTACAAACGAATCTCGGTCAACACCAACAGCAGATCCATAGCCGATGGGCAATCGCAGCACAGTTTCTCGAATAATTCGCATCGCGGTTATTTGGGCAGCGCCTTCCCCACAAACCTGGTCAATTCACGCCCAGAGCTAAGGCAATCCCGCCAATCGTTGGCTGCAGCCTCCGAGCGCATGTCACGCGCCTCCTACGCTGGCTCCATACACGGCGGCGGCGGTGGTGGTGGCGTTGGTGGTGGTGGTGGTGCCATGGGCGTTGGCGGCATGGTCAATGCCGGCAGCCTGATGGGCATGAGCGGATTGGTTGGTCCCGGTGGTCCAGCGAGCATTGCATCCAGCAATGCAAGACGCTCACGTCCGCGCTCCAGATCACGCGATCAACTGAACACAACGCATATACATAACCATCGACCGGGAAGTCGGTAAGTAGAACAGGCACAGGCTTAACACTCACAAACTCACACACACACACACACACACACACAGCATACACACACGCAATTAAGAAGCACACACAACTGTCAACAGCTTAAGAGCAGCTCAAAACATGTAGCTAATTACAAAACGTCACACTTTCAATTTTTTATTATTCATTCGAAAGTTTTAAAGCAACAAAAAAAATAAAACTAGTTTTTGTTGTCATCTTTTATATGCTGTGCCATTAAATTTTATTAACAATTTGCGCTTTTCACCCTTCTTTGCTTGTTAACAAAGCTGCGACATAAAATGAAAGAGGATTGGTCTCTTTTTAAAAGCGTATTTCAGATTTACTAATTTTGATAGTATTACGAATAAAAAGATTTAGTTTCAGATCGCTAATAAATATGACGTATACATTGTTATAAAATAGTTTGATTAATGCAGATTGTTAAGATAGAAAGCACCACAAATGTAATTTTGAAGTGACCAGAATAACAGCGATTTTTTAAGTTTGCAATTTCAAGAGTGCTTTATATTAATGGAATAATAATGCCAATTTACACAAAGATGGCTTTTACTTTATTTAGTTTGGCTTTTACCTGTCGAACACTTAAACATGAATACAAAACATAGTTGGGGTTGTTCCCTATTACCACATAAATCTACTGATGTAGCTTGTGAAACCTAATTAAAATCACAGTTCACGTTATATTAGGTATGTGCCTTACCAAACATCAACACACATCTTTTCCTTGCGAAACTTTATGAAAAACATCACATAAATAAATAAAATACATCGCGCTCTAACCCATCATAAATACAATTAACAAGCCAACTCTGTTTAACTCTGCGATTATTTTATTAAGTTTACTCCCCCTCAACAGGCCACCTGCTATTTTTTGAATAATCGACAAGCACAACACAAAAAGTTAATTGAATTAATTTAACATTTTTAATGTTGTTGTTTGCGTTGCTCAGTGTGTAAACCTGTTACGTTCATTATACAAATGTTATTTTTTGTTTTTTTTTATTAAATTTCGTTTTGGCACACTACAATTTGGCGCAAGTCATTAGCCGCCTTTCCCACCACAACTTTCCACACACAAGTTAATTGCTGTATTTGTAATCGATGCTCTCTTCTGCTCCCCTCCCATTTCCCACCCGTTGATAGATATTCGCAGGCGGGCTCAACGCATACGCTAAACAATTATTGCGATACATCGGATAATTGGACCGATCATGATATGGATATATATATGGCGCGCAATCCGACAACGCGCAACGGTCTGGTGCCATTATGAGGGCGACTTATGTTATCCTGATATTTCAATGTTGTATTAAATTTGGATGGCATTTTCTGACAATATCTGACGCCGGCCATTGCAGCGGGTGGCGATGGTGGACGGCGTCGGCAGCAACAGCAACAGCAGCAGCAAAGAGCTGCAGCACAACAGCAACAACGACATAGAAACAATCAGCAACAACAGCAATTGCAGCAGCCATATCAACAACAACAGCAACAACAACAGCAGCAACAGCAACAACAACAACAACAGCAGCGTTTACACTATTACAATGCAGCGCAGACACAGCGTTGCACCTCGCCGCCCGATGTGGTGCCCCGTGCAGCCAATTTCCATAATAGCAGCAACAGCCACACAAACAGCAACAACCCTAACCAGCAATCATTGCCGTTGCCAGCTGTTACAGCAGCAGCAGCAACAGCAAACGTTGGCATTGTTGTTGAGAACTATTTCAACGAATATGAGCGTCAGGAAATCATTTATCATCCCACTAGCAATAACAACAGCAGCAGCACCATGCCAGCAACACGTTTGGGCAGCCGCAGCAACAATGCCTTTCGTTTACAGTTGCCCACAACGGCAACGACGACTACCAATATTTTCTATAGGCGAAAGAATTATTCAATAGATGCAACTAATGCGCATACATTTAGTGATAACTGTAACTGTACTTGTAATTGTAGACTAAGCGAACAGCAGCAACAGCAGCAGCAGCAGCAGACAGCAACCACAACAACAACTGACAGCAGTCGCGTTGACACACAAACAGAAGCCTCATCCTTGGCGCCCAGCACTTCAGTGTCAAGCATTGAGCAAGTGCAGCCAGCTAAGTATGAGCCCGAGACGACGACAATTCCAACAGCAGTAGCAGCAGCAGCAGCAGCACCAACAACAACTGACTCAACAACAACAATAACAACAACAACAGCAACAGCAGCTGTGGCCTTGTCTGAACTAAACTTGACATTGGCTGACATTGAGACGGACTTGGACTTGGACACGCTTTGAGTGCAATATACTGTTGTTGTTCTTGTTGTTCTTGTTGTTGTAGCTGTTAACAAAGTTGTTGTCGCTGTTGTTGTTGCTAATGCTTGTTGTCGCATCCCAAGCAATTTGCATAAAAGAAAAATAACTGAAAGAAATATAAATTCAAGTTAACTAACTATTTTTGTATGCTGTTTAAAAAGTGCAATGAATTACTTATACACATTATCTATTGTTTGTGTACATAATTGTAATTGTTATCTATTATCTGTAATCTGCAAACCGCAATCTATATCCGTTAACTGTATTAGCGCTTTTTTTTTTTGGTTCTTTGTCGTTGTACGCGTTGTTCTTCTTTCTTTTCTTTTTTGGTACAGCAGCAAATGTTAAGCAATCAAAGAACTAAAACGTAAGTCAATAACTTATAAAATGGTACTAAAACACACACACACACACACACGCACACACACATACATACAAACACTCTTACTAGCTATTAAATCACTAATCTATAAAACAACCTTATTTAATATAGCCTAGTAAAAACGAAAATATTAAAAAACCCTTAAAAACTACGGTGCGACAAAAATGGCAAGCTTAAAAGTTATTAAATTTAATCATTTTTAAATGAACTATAAAAAAATGTAGATTGAATGATTCTAAAAAATGTTCGACATACATTTACAATTTTATTTGAAACTTTGCTTAAATTCATCAACATTCATGCTAGAATTTTTGATGTTTTTTTCTCAAAAGTTTCGAAAAGTCAAGAAATTAATTTTGAAAATTTATGTGCTATGCTTGTCGCATCGCGTCGAAACAAAAACGAAACAAGAACACATTCCATTAGCTCTGTGCAAAGAGGAGCGTTTTACTGCCTTGAATATTAGGATATAATTTTGAGAAAATCCATTTTCTCTCGATTCTGTTTGCAACAAATATATCAAGCAAATAATTGTTTTCAGTTTTTTAGAGCTCAAGAATTTACTTTTTGTATAAAAGCTTCAGTCGAAAAGTTTGTGTGCTAAGTTGGTTTAACAATTAATTGTTTAATTTTTATGTTTAAATATAATTTCATAGTGAGATTTTAATTAAATAAAAAAAAATATATATATATGAAAAGAAATTTAGTGACTTATGATTTTTATTTAGTTTCGCTTTGCAGGCTACGTTTTTGTCTTGGGTTTGTATTTTGCATTTTTTTTTTTAATTGTTATTACTTTATTTTTAATTATAGTTTTAATGCGAAGAGTTTTGCTTTTTATTAGATTTTCATTTGATGCCATCTGTAAATGTTTGTACATAAATTGAATAGTTAAGCTTTAGAGTTGAGTTTCAAGCATTTTTAATGATGGGATTTGTCAGAGTGCAAATCCAGGAGAACACAGTTGACAGTTAACAATATTTAGTGCCGATGGGCAGGATGAAGGCCAAACAAAAGGCCAAACCCAATAACGCCCATATCAGGCACTAGATAATTTAGTGAAGTAAGACATATATAGATAATTACAACTATTAGAATTCTATTTAGGAAGAAGTTAAGACAACGCTTTGAGCATTAGACAAGTAAACACAATTTTGATGGAAAACGGGAGCAATTATTTAGAACAACAACAATAAAATTATAAATATATACATATACATAATATATTAAACAATTGTAGGCATTGTATTAAAAAGAAAAATGTAGATGAAGATGAAGAAAAAAACACCCAACAATTTTAGTTATAATAAAAAGCAAAAGCAAATGTTTCACTTGTAAAGTAAGCAAATTAATTAGTTAAGTACTCAATGTATCGATAACACGATATACAGCTGCGTTATCGATTCTAGTTATAGTCATAAGAAAATTTGAAATCAAACCTCGTATTAAGCTTAATAACAATGAATTAAATTAATTAACTGCCTTAGCACCAGCGAAAAATGAGTTTAAACAATTCAAATGAAAAAGACGAAGACGAAGAATGAAGATTGAAGATTGAAGCACGTGCTTAGTTTTTAGTTTAGCGGCACTTTAGAGAAACGAGTTGAGCAACCTTGTACACAAATACTGCCAAACAGCAACAAATAATACAAAATCACGTGACATTGGGCCTGCTGTCTATATATCTATATATTTTGATACCCTGAACCCATTATATATAATCAAGTGGAGCAAAAGTATGTAGCCAACAGAAGAAACCACATTCGACCTCATAAGGTATATATATATTTATATATATATATTTATTCTTAATCACCATCACTGTATGTCCGTCAATGCGAACAAGTCATAGAGACTACAAGAGCTAGCTTAACTTAACTTATATACGAAATATCGGTTCTTATATACCACACGTAGATCAAAATCGATTTCCGATAACAATAAAATACAAAATACAAAATACAACAACATATTATTATCAACTGTTCACATTGCACTAAGATCGGATAAGCAAAACAGTTTCTGTTATTCAAAATAAAAATTCACGTTGATCAAAAAGTCTACTATATATATAAAAGATGGGTTTTGGGTGATTGCTGGTCGAGCTGCCTCGACTGGACTATTCTAAATTATATGCCTTTGTTGGTAATACAAAATAAAAGCCTTTTCGCTTTAAGTTTTTGTAAAAACTCTATTTTATTTTCCATCAAATTTCTTTCCTCCAATGTCACGTTGAGTCCCACTCGAAAAATTATAAAATAAAAAACCAAACACGATAAAACACCATCCGATTTTAGACTTTAGAACGAAATGAAGTTACTCAAATCTTACCATAAATGTGCGTTAAATTGTTAATATACTTATTAAAGTGTTAACTTTGCGGCTTCAAAAAACAAACAAAAAAAAAAAACTTAAAAAAATATGTATTAGCAAAAGTTCATTAGAGACAAGTTTTTGCCAAGTTTTTTCGTTTGTTGTGTTGAAAGAGAAACACGTTTTTTTCGCTAATACGCATCAAGTTCCAAATAAAGCATATTTTTGTTAAGCGCTCAAGATTTTTTAATAATTAAAGGGGGACGGATTGCTTACTCACCCAGGCACCGATAGGGAATTGTCCCATAACAAACGCAATTGGCGTGTAAATACTGCCCACAACTGGGCCATGCCCTCGACGCCGCCCAGGTGGGCGTGGCAAGTGGACAACAGGGAGCTGAGGCGACAGACCAAAGAATCAGCAACGGCGCTCTTAATGCGCATCGGGTCGAACTGTAAACAAATTGTTTATATAAATGAAGAAATATGAAAAACTGAAGCTAAAGAATCAGCTCAGAACCAACTCACCTTATCCTTAAAGCTACGCTTGTCATAGGGAAACAGTGCCAGTTCGGGATGCATATCGGGAAACAGATAGGCGAGCAGCTCGACGAGCTCACTCTCCGTCATGGGTCCCGGCAGTCGTTTGGTGAGACCCGATTGCGAGGGGAGTTCATAGTTCTGCTGTTGCTGCCGGCGCGATGTCAACTTGTGATCAGTTAGCTTATCCAGGGGATTTGTGTGCTCTGCACCGCTTCTGGTGCCCGAGAAATTGCGACCCACATAGGAGTCGAGGGTGCGAGTGACTTTGCCCACCGCCTGATAGTCTCGCAGGCAGCAGCTCAGGTAGGAGGAAGCCTCCACAGATAAGTAGATCTTGCCCAGCGGCGCCTTTGAGGGCACAAAATCTGTGCGCATCTCGCTGTCAAAGGCCACCGTCTCCGAGAGTTCGGGCCACGTATAAACCAAATAGCTTTCCGTACAAGATTCGGGTGCATAACCATGTGGCAGGGCATAGAATTGCTGCACATCCAAACGCTCCACATCGCCATCGATGGCAATATCCTCGGAGCTCGGTCCATGAGCAAAGGGCACATACAACGGTACACGAATTCGTACCGCATCCAGCGAATAGGTGTTTCTCACCGATACCCTCGCATCTTGGGCATACGAGGCGGGCAACTTGTCATGGAAGAGCGTCAGTAAACCCATCAGATAACGGCACTCTGGCGGCGCCTGCTCCAGTCCAATCAGACGAAAATTGGTGCGCAAAGCGGGCGCCAAGGCGACGCCAGTGTAAAAGTTCCATTTGGGATCGTAGATCTGCACAAAGATCGGCACTACGCTGCTGACTTCAGCGGCCACAACTGCCGCAGCACTCAAAAAGAAATTGAACTCTGATGTGGATTTCATGTAATTGCTAGCCGCATTCACTGGATGCAGCACGATAAAACGACGCAGTCCGTAAATCCGCGCCAGCGTATGCAGCTCACTGGAGTTCCTTATGGGTGGACCAAAACTATTCCCACTGCACATTAAATCGTGATGGCAATTTGTGCGCTGCAAGCAATTGCTGACTGGTGCTTCTGCAGCCTGCTCCTGCCTTTGGGGCAACTGTGCCTCGTAGTAGTCGACGGCGATGACGTTGCGCAGCATATTCAGCGTCTCGGACTCCACATGCCATTTGCATTTGAAAAGCGCCTCGGGCTGCAGTGGGACGCCACCATCGACGGCCACATCCCATTTCTGCAGTAATTCGCCAAGCTGCGCGTTGAAGACCTCCCAGTCGGAGTCAGCGCTGAAGTTCTCGCGATAGAATTCGTTATCATCGATTTCCTCGGCCATTATTTGGTGTCAATTTTACTCGTATCAACAATCAAATGGCAAAACAACACAATAAAATGCGAGTAAATGCTGCCAGCTGGTCGGCCAGAGTTGCCACGGTGCCGCAGTATACCAGTGCGCTCAGTAGCTAGAGATGGACTTAAATTGCACAACGGGCAAGCGATATAATTGTAAAAAGTATTAATAATGTAAATAATAAAATAAATAAAAAAGTAAACAATACTAATAAATAACTAAATATAAAAGAAAATTGATATTCCGAATGAGACAATTATACACATTGAGTGATCAGCATACTGTGCATACGTAAGTTAGCGTTGCCAGACTATTGAATTCAGCATTAACTTCCAAGAAAAAACGAGTACTATCGATTTTGCCTATCGCATTGTCAGAAACAACATAATGGAACACAGGAGAGGTGCATTTCAAAATTATAATGAACAATTAAATATCAATTTGATTACAAATTTAAATTAATGCAGCTGGCAAGCGTTTTCTGTGGAACCTGGCGTCGACAAAACTCTTTTTGGAACTGTGGCAGGAGTACATCGAAGAATTGCGCGGCACTCGAGTAAATGCGCAAATCTACAAGGAGATCGCAGACAAATTGCACAAATTTGGTCCAACTCACGTTGAAGTCAAGGCCAAAGTGGACAACATGACCAGGAAATACAGGTGTGTGTAATATTAATTAATTAAGTATATACTATTATTGTTATTTCTGCTATTCCAGAATAGAATTGAATAAAATACACGCAACTGGGCTGCCATCGAAATGGGAACATTTTAAAACGGTGCAAGAATTATTGAATGAACCGAGATCGGTCAAAATGAAACTGGTCATGGCCAACAGTTTGGGTATAAATTAAATATACCTCATACTTTTACAGCTTGAATAATGTGTGAATATTTATTGCAGATTTTTCGCCATTTGAGGATTCTGACAGCGGCGATTTGGACAACATAAACTCGCCTAACAGAAACAACTCTCCAGCAATAGAGCCAAGAAGCAGTCCTGAAATCTATGAGAAACTAGAACCTTCAAGTCCTGCTTCTCAAAGAAGCGATTCGGCGTATTCAACAAATACTTATGCGCCAGCAGAATCAATGGATTTGTATAGTAAGCCGGATAGATTATTGGCCATAGAGGAGGCTAATTTAGACATACAAAGGGAAAAACTGAAAGCCCTGAAAAGCATTGCCGATGAGTTATCTTCGATTCACAGGGATTTTCTCAAAGTTTACTCAAAACACAAATGATGACCTTAGAAATACGAGCTTGGCTTGTGCCTTGGATTCTGTTAGCAATAGTTCTTAATTATTTATTATGCACAGAGATTAATAACTTTGTTATTATTAATATCAATTCAATTGCTGATAAGTAAATTATCTTTGTATATATGAAAAAAAAACATGATTTCTCGTACGAAAATTGGAAAACTTCGATTCTAAATAGTCAAATGTTTATGAAAAGGGACAAACTCATTGGCAACGCTTTGCCAAACTGATAAACCGATAAATTTCAGTTTGTTAATCGCCTTCGCAGATTTATCGACTTGACAACCGCGTAATTTTCGCAATTTCTGTTTTATATTTTAAATAAATAGTGAAGAAAGCTTAACGCTTGCACATATTGGATGATTGATAAAACTGTAACTATATAGCTTGTAGTTGTTGTTGTTTTTTTGTTTTTATTAATTTACATCAATCCATTCACTATTTGCTGTCGCGCGCGGGGCTTTGCTTAAAAGGTAAACAACACACTCAACTCGGGCTTTTTAGCCAACGATGAGAGTGCTCTCATCGGGGAACTCATGGGTGGGCACCTCCAGATTCAGTGGGGCCGGTCCCTTGCGGATGCGCCCAGAGGCATCGTAATGGGAGCCATGGCAGGGGCAATAGTAGCCACCAAAATCACCAGAATTCGCAATTGGCACACAGCCCAGATGCGTGCAGACGCCAATCACAACGAGCCACTCGGGCTTGATGACGCGTTGCTGCAGAAAAGCAAGGATTACAATCACTTATGTCTATATATAATATGGTATACGCACATCATCAGTTTCGGGATCACGCAGCGCTGATGTGGGCACGCCCCTCTCTGTCTCGATCTCGGAGGCGGTGCGATGACGAATGAAGAGCGGCTTGCCGCGCCACTTGAACGTCACCGATTTGCCCTCGGCTATGTCTGCGAGTTTGATCTCGATTTTGGCCATGGCCAGCACATCGGCCGAAGCGCTCATGGAGCCCAAAAAGGTGTTCACCAGACCCTTGGCTGCATACACACCGCCAACGGCGCCGGCACCCACCAGCATATAGGAGAAGGCCTTGCGCTCCTCGGCGGATTCGTTGCGACGACGCACATCCTTCACAGAGTCACGACGATACGGCGAGAAATCGGGCACCTGCAGATCGCTGTGCGCTTGCCGAGTGGCTGCAAGAGGAACAAAATACAGTACTTATGATTTACGCTACAAATATGATTGATTGACAACTTGTTTAATGCTCAAAAAACAGCAGTAGTTGAAGCACCAACATCTTGGCCCGGACAATGCCGGACACTTTCATTCATTCGCCAATCAGCTGTTTGCCAGGAACGAGGTTATGTAGAAATTACGTAAGGAAATTGGAATTTGGCCATTTGACGATTGAAAACATTGCGGAAAACATTTTATTTTGAATGTTAACGGTGCTCCACGTAGAATTCCACAGAATTTGTCTACAATTATGTAACTGCAGCTCCAGATTTCTATTGTTATTGCTTACCAATGGCATTGACAGCAGCACCGCTCGCCCGCAGGCTGGTGGACAGCGCCTGTGCGCTGGCTCGCACATAGGCACAGGACACGGCTTTCATCATTTTCTTGGCTTGCGTTTGTTATTTCTAATTGTTTTTGTCTATCGAAAAAATTTCGTTGACTGTCAACCAACGTCGTTTGTCTGCTTTGCTGTTGCTGTTGAAAACCGGAGTGACCGAGCGCCACAAACGTGAAAATACCAAACAATTGAACCTACATATTAAATACACTCAATACCGATAAAACTCTATGTTTGACAACATAGAATAAAGGATCGAGTGAATATATACTGTTTTGTTTACTGTTTGTTTACCGAAAGTCAAAAGTTTACAATGTAGCAAAAGTAGCAAGCATTTAAATTTCCATCAGATTGGCATTACGACGTGACGTAAGCGCAAAGTGAGCAACGAAGCTCAAACTGCGTACCGCTTGCCAAAGATACGTAAGCAAATTTTGGTTGCGCGCCAAATTTGACTCACTTTACGTTGCCTGAGAGTGCTCAGTAGGAGGCACCTTAGTCAGAAACGCTTTAGATACTTAAAGTCGACACGATACAAAATGCATTGCTTAGCATATATATGCAGCATCAACAGAAGATACAAAATGCATTGCTTAGCATATATATGCAGCATCAACAGAAGATTAGGCCTTATTTTACGAATACAGCCTGGAGGAACCTATGCAAGAACACACAAAGTTATCTGACCAAATTTGAAATGTGTGCGAAATTCAGACTTTCAGTTTAGCCATCTTTTTGATGCAGTGAATTCCCATTACCTGACCTAAAACATAAATTCACTCCACATTAATAGCTGTTTATATGGATTAGAATCTAAGAACAATTGTGACATAAAAACAATCCCTTATTTTTGATTTCCTTACAGCTTCCACCTAAATGAAAGACTGCATGCGTATTTTTCAGCTAATAATACTTAACAGACTCCCCGGCCTCCCCCACCCGCTGAGTGACTTGGCAACAAGGTAAGCGAGCAACCCCTTTCATGAAAAGTTTTCCCTTCTAAATTAGAAACTGCAACAATTTAGCTTTCGCCAAAAATACAGAAAAAGGGTTTTCATGGAAAACCGGTTGTGCACCACCGAAAAAACCACCACCATCACAGTTTTTCCGATTGCATTTTCCTCTGCTCAATGTTATGTCATTGATTAGAATCCTGCGCCCTGAAGTCCTCTCATATAAAACACAGGGACAGGGATGGGGATGTGAGTTGAATGTCTAATTTTATTTAATTAATAAGCGCTCTTTAAGTTTATTCCCAAATGAAAAACGTTGAATCGTCTGTTTTGTTCTTCGCTGACCTCATCGCGCTCAACCGCAAAAACAATAAACGCATAAAATGCCAATAAAAAAATGCATAAAAATGCGAAACTTGACAAAAATAAAAACAAAACAAAAAAATATCACATTATTTATGCGCATAAAAGTAGGCAATAGCAAAAACAAGCACAACAACATTATTCGCCAAACTTTAAAACCCAATCGGCAAGTGGAATAAAAAAAAGAAGAAGCCCAACAACAAAAATATAAAGCAGTAAAAAAAAACAGCAACGCGCACAGCCGGCAAAAGTAATTCCTTTGGCGCCAGGCCTGTGATTATCGAAAGTAGTTCTTTTTGATGTTGAAAGTTTTTGCCTCCCTCGCCGCTAGTCCCCCCGCCCCCTTTGGCCACAAGCTGCCCTCCCCGTCGCTAGGTGGCATAGCAAAAGTGAAAGTGAAAGTAAAAGGAGAAATGCGTGCTGCTAGCGGCGTCCGTTTCCATTTCCAGGCAAGGCAATCTGCGCACATAACGGCGCCTCTATGTACTTACCACGACACTTACACACACACACACATAGTAATGCACACACACACACACACACATACATATATATATAGACTTACTAACATTCACATAGAGACGCACAAAAAGTGCGTGAATTTTTGAGCAAAACAACAAATCCAGCAGCAATTTATGCCAGTTGCTGCAACGAACTAAAAATACTCTAATAAATTGCATAGCTCTTGGAGCATTTTTAGGTCGTTGCAATTGGATTACTTTCTACTGATTTATTGTTTGCTATAATGATTGATCCATAACTGTAATCTGACTGCAGCTCAAAGTCTTATTGGATTATTTAACCATCTTTAGATTTAGTGTGAAAGAAAAATCTTTATTAAAACAATATTATTCATTATCAGTAATATTCTTTTTATTATCAGTATTATTATTATTATTGCTATTTTTATTAATCTTATTATTATTATTATTTTTCATTTATATTATTTTTTTATATATATTTGGGTATACAAAAACGTGAAGTCCAAATTTGCAGTCACCAGCTTTTATAGCCATATTAAATTAAGCCAGGCATAATCTAGCTGCTGTAATCTCTAAAGTCTATATCGTCAAACAAGATGAAATAGTCAACTGTATAGCTCAATTGGAGAGTGTATTGCAACAGCACAGCTAAAACTATGCCGCGTAGGCGACGCAGCAGCAGCAGCAGCAGCCCAGAAGCAGTGAATGGCTCCCGTTTTTAACCAACACACAACAGCACACCACACACCCCTCTGCTGGCGTTAACTGCGTTACACTTTTCAGCAACTTTTACATTGGGCAATGGCGCCAACTACAACATCAACATCAACAACATCAACAACAACAACAGCAACTTGCTTTGGCTGCCTATTTTTCAAGCCCGCCCCGCCTTCTAAATGCCGAAGGGCTGCTTTGCTCTTCCAGCTCCACTTTGGTATGTGTATATGTATGGGTGTGTGTGTGTGTGTGTGTGTGTGTGGCGTGTGCAGCGTTGCGGCTGCGGCTGTGGCAACAACAACAATGACAACGACAACGTCGACGACAACAGCAACATTGCCTGCTACAGCCGCTTATCGCAACATCAGCCAAGCATAAAGCTCAATACGCACACCCAACTCAACCCAACTCAACCCAAACCGAACCGAACCGAACCATCCATCCACCCACTCGCACCACCAACCACCGCCCTGCAACAACAACAACAGCAAGAAATTTGCACTCCCCCCCGTCGACGAAAGTTGAAAGTGGAAAATTGTGCGTGGCAGCCAAAAAGTTTCAGCTGAGCTGAGCTGAGCTGAGTGACGGCCTCCTAAACTGACTGACTGACAGTCGGGCTGACGCCCATGCACACCACAATTTCCACACCTCTCCCCTGCCCCACCCCCACCCCCCCTTATCCCCTTTTTTTGGCCTGGACTACCTTGGCATGCAAAACCCATTTACTCCTTGGGCGGCTTCTCTGGAAATTAAATGAAATAAGCAGCTAGCTCTGTGCAACTCCCGCAGTGTTGGCAAGGGAAGTGAGGCGATTGGTGTTAGAAAAGTGAGGGGAGGAGGGGGCGTGGATTGTGCTTCTGCTGGCTTGTGGCATGTGCAGCCTTTAAGATGGCGCGGTCTCGGGTCCCTGGAGCCGCAACCAAATGTAGCACAGCTGGCAGTCATTTTCTCAACCGAACTCTCGGTTTGCATTTAAAGTTATTATGCCAACGGCAACAATTCAGTTTGGGTCTACATATTATGTATATGTACATCTCACATAAATATAGCCTGATATATATATATATATATTATATATTTTTTAAGATTGTTGTTAGCACATGCTTAGCTGTGCATTTTGTTGCCTGGCTAAGGTCTTTCGGCTGGACCCAGTCATAATGTCTGGCTGCTGTCCGGTCGGCGTCTGCTCGACTTTTTTCCTAAGCCATTTTGCCAGCCAGGATTAGGTGACCATGACAATTGTTCAATGGACAACGGGCAATGAGCCTGTGTCCCCTTCTTCGTTTATTTGGTGTGCCCCAAACGACAAGTTGAATTTCTTTGAATTTATAATGTGCCAGAATAAAAAAAAAATATTTAAAGACGTGAGTGCTAAGAAAAAATATAAATTAAATATTTTCTTAACTACACTACAAGTTTGTTAGGAGTTATTAATTTTGGTTGTATGTAGAGTCTTAAAATAATTAATAAATTAATACGTTAAATAATTGGATTTAATTTTTAATTATTTAATAGTTTTTTTCTTGTATTTATAGCTGTGGGAAGAACTAAAAGCAGATATATCTATTTAATTCTTGATCGATAACAGCAGGCGTCTTGCGAAAATCGATAAAAATCGATTTACGATGGCAATACAAGATACACTTCTAATTATATTTACTTCAAATTAATATAGAATATCATATCATGGATCAACTATAAACATTTCATTAAGATCGAATAAAAAACATATTTTCATATTGAAAAAACTACTATCAGCAAGCCATTAAATTATTTAAAAGTTGGTTTACAGGGATCTAGTTGAGCCCTCTCGTCTAGACAATTCTAACTTGCAACGAACTTACGTCCACACAAACAAAGAACTTCAATTCCTAATCAGCAAATAGAGTTTTTATTAATTCATATCAGCTTTTAATGTTTGGTTAACTGAAGAATTTGGGAGCCGCCACTTTACAACTCATCGGTGATTTCGCGTTCGGCGAGTGACTCCTTCTTGGAGAGCTGTGCATCATCTCCTTTCCAGGCTGCAACCCGGTTGATAGCTGGCTTCTGGGCACAATTGATGTGCATCTTATGGCCACGATTATTGGCAACATCACCTAGGAACTTGGCCAAGTTATCGTGTGTGAATGGTTCTTTAAATACAGCAAATTGCATTTGTTGGCAGTTGACGGCGACCAAAGCTGGATAACCCGAGTTTGCCACTTGCAGACCCTCCTCTAGCACCGGCTGTTCTCCTGCCTCGTTCCACAACCAACCGAAAGACTCCAGCTTAAACTTTTCGCCCAGCTTGCGTAAAGTATGCAACAATCTGTGGCGACACCTGGCATTGCAGTCGAGCAGTGAGGGCAGCACCGAAATCACACACCACGATTTCTCCTCACAGGCACCATACAAACTGGCCTCATCGATCAACTGCAGCAGTTGGGGCACCTCCAACTTTCCCACCGCCCAACTGACAATATCCGCTGCATTTCGCTGGCCAGGATAATCCTGCGCATCGCTGACTAACCTTGTATTGGCTGGAAAATATTTGATAGTTAGACCATCCCCGAATTTATACTCCTTCTCTTTGATCATATGCTTGCTGACATCCATGGCACCCAGCTTGCAGCCTTTGCCACTCAGCTCATTGGCTGCCTGAATCCATTCGGCAGTTAATGCCGTGCAATAGGGCGTATAGAATGCGACCAGCCAAATCTCATTTGAATTGAGCACCTGCTTGGCAAGATCATCAGTCTGCAGCTCAATGACATCACTCTCTTGCTCTTCTTCGGCAGCGAGTTTTGCGGCGACGACATCTTCTTGCCCCTTGATGACCAGTTGCAACTTCCGTTGAATTTCGGCCACAACTGCCTTGGCAATTTGTTCAGCGTTTCGTGCTTCAAAATACTCGCTGGGCTGTGTTTTATTCACGCCAAATATTTTGATCATCGGAAAGCCGTGCACTTCATATGTGGAGCACAGTTCGTATTGCTGCTCGCCATCGACAGCGCCCACTTTGGCCACGCCCTTCAGCGCCTTGGCCAGCTTCTTGTACTCGGGCACCATTGCGTTACAATAGCTGCACCATGTTGCATAGAATTTCACGATCCAAATGGCATCGTCCTGCAGCACTTTGTGCTCAAAATTTGCCGTGGTTAGCTCCACAACATCATCGTTGGGGCCATAGAAGTTAATGTGACCAGCTGCGAAAACGAGCATCATCAGAACACTGCCCACAATTACAATTCCCGACATTATTATGCACCACAAATATATAAACTCTTTCCAATCGTTTTTACTCATTGAATTTAAAGTGAATAGATTCTCCTCAGAAATTATTGTTGTAGTTTAAGCTCCGCAAAAATGTAAACTCTTTTGAATTTTGCGTTTACATTTAGATTTCCAGTGCAAATTTTTACTTTATATGATTATGTTTGCTGTGATTGTTAGTTCTAGGAATCTCTGCGCTTTCTGTATTACAAATGAAGTAAAAATAGGTCATGTTTTTAGTTTAAACTATTTTAAATTGGAAATCTTGTTTTGAGTTAAGTGTAAATAAAAAGGACTCTTTTCTGATCAAGCTGAACATTTGCCCATTGCATTTTATATAAATACTATGTTTTCAAAATTAATTAAAAATATTTTAATGATTTTGAAGAAGACATATTTTAATGATTTTGTTGTGTACTTATTTTACAAACGTATTATACTAAAACTAAACTACTATTCATAGAAACTAAAATCGATTTGCTCTGCCGACTATTCGACTAATCTGCTTATTACTGCGTCCAATCTCTTTTCTATTTTCACTGGTATTTTCAAAAGAAAACTCTCACAATAAAATGCCGTTTGAGCTGCCCACCTCCCCCTGCCTATCTCACTCTCTGCCGCTCTTCTTCTAGCACTTTAAACTTTGTTGACGTTTTTCAATTTGCGGGAAGTTTCAAGCTAGAAACGTGAAAGTTTTTTCTTTGGTTTTTTGATAACAGCTAAAATATATAAATAAGGAGAAGAAGAAAAAACGTTGCCTAGAAGCTGAGAGAACACAAAAAGAAAAAGCGTCAGGAAAAAGCGTCAATGAAACCTGCCCTAAATTCGCACAAGCGGCTTAAAATAACAACAACAAAATAACAAAGACGCAAGTAGCGAAAATATGAAATAAAAACAGGACAAGCGTGGCAAGTAAGAAGGAAGAAGCAACCAAAAATAAAAACAAAAACAGCAACAACATCAAGCATAAGTCGCACAGCGGGCGAGCACAAAAAAAATATCAGTTGAATAAGAAGAAGAAGCAGCAGCAGCAGCAGCAAAAGCAAAAAGGAAACGTCGACGCTGCGTTTTTCTTTTGGGGTCCTTGTTGCGTTTTGCGCTCGTACGCGCAGGACACGCGCCAAAGGAGATGGCGAGGCGCAGCACGCATAAATCTAATGCCAAATTACATTATTTTGTCATTTTGGGGGCGATGCCACCCAACACCCAACCCCATCCTGCCCCGGCTCAGCACTGCTGCCGCTGCAGTGTCCTGGCCGCAGGGCATAAAACACTGTCAAAAATAAACTTGCGCCAAAAACAAAAAAAAAAGAACAACAACAACGAAACCAACAACAGCAACACAAAAAAAAATGCAGAAAGCTCTTGGGGTAAAAGTTTTGTTTGCCTCACAGAAAAAAAAAAGAGAGGAGAAGAGAAACGAAACGAAACGAAAAGTACATTATATGCAAGCATGCAAAGGGCGGAGTGTGGGTCACGGGCCGGATAATGTGACGTGTATTTTGTGTGTATTTGGGCGGGGGAGGGGGGTTGGGGTGTGTAGAGGGGGTTTGTCATTGGGTCTGGGGTTGTTTGTCAAGTTCGCGGCCAGCCGAAAGTGAAAGTAAATGCAAGCGCCGCCAAAACGAAGCTCACGCGTCGCAGTCGCTGTCCGCGTCACTGTCGACGTCGTGCGTTTATACCAAATATCCTTCGGCACGTTGCTTGGCCAAGGACATTGCGGCCATTAAAATGCTAGCATTCAAGCTTTTTCCAGCCGCTTTCTTGAGACGCGACTGCAGCAGCGACAATGCCACGCTCTGGCCAAAGCGCACTCCCTCTCTCTCTCTCTCTTTCTCTCTCTCCCTCTCTCTCTCTCTGTCTCTCTCTCTCGCTCTCTGTGCGCTTGCGCTGTGCGCACAACTTTCACTTTCTTTGCCTTGCCCTTTGCCTTGACAGCTTTTCACTTTCGCTTTTCAAACACCCTGACAAAGTTCGACGACGTCGCATTTGTGTTTTCTCTCTCTCTCGCTCTCCCTCTGTCTCTCTGGCGTTCTCTCTGTCTCTGTGTGTGTCTCGTTCTGACGCACAGGCACACAGCTATGCTCACTCTGTCGCACGCACGCACTGCGACTTCCTGTCTGTGTGTGTGAGCTTCCGGTTTTGTTTTTACAACTGATAAGGCGTCAGCCAGGCGACGTTGGCCCCAAAAAGTATGCTATGCCCTTTTGCATTTGTATGTGTGTGCGTGTGCGTGTGCGTATATATGTGCATGTGTGGGTGTTCTTGTGTTTTGGGAAGACGACCAGCAGGCGCCCTTTATGGTTGCTGCTGCTGCTGCTGCTATTGTTGTTGTTGTTGTTGTTGGTGTGCGTTGCAAGGATCAAGGACGTTCAAGTTAAATGAAATGGGCGACTGCTCGGCAACTCGGCAACTGGAGCCAACGCGAATACTAAAAGAAATGCAGGGCGTACATTTTCATTTACTTGGGCGGCTCGGCTCTTCTTCTTCGTCTTCCTTTCTTGTTGTGTTTTTTTTTGGTTTTTGTTGCTTTTGTTGTTTTTTATTTTGGTGGTGGCTTGACTTTGACATGGGTTTTGTGGATGGGTGTTGTGGGGGCCTTTTACGTTGCTGGGTGGCTGCAGCTGCCTCGCAGTACATAACAGATGTGCGTGTGCGCCTCTATATATATATATATTTATCTATATATAATAAAGATGGGGTGTCGGCAGGGGGCAAGGGGAAAGCTCTGCTGCGGCTGCGGCTGCTGCTGCTGCTGCAGTCCTTTATTGAGCCGACAACCACCCAGAATCCACTTCAGCGACAGAAGCCAGTCAAAATGAGGTACACAATGAACAATTTTGGTTTTTAACTGTTTATCGAATAATAATAAATATTTTATTGGCATTTGGAATTGAATTATATTTATTTATAATAATGGAGAGCAATTAAACTTAATCTTCCCCTTGCCGAAATTAAATAATGCATGGAAAAGCAATTAGGGTTCAGGGAATTAAAGCTTTGCTTGTCACTTCAAATTAATGTATAATTTTTGAACCATAAGAAAAAATCGCAAAAAAGTGCTCTTTTTAAAATGTAATAAAAATTGTTAATATTATAATAATTTTAATTAATGACATTAATTAAACTAATAAAAATACATTTTACTGTTATCTAAATTTCAAATTTTTATTTTTATTACAAAGCAATTGTGTTGTTACTCACAATTTTGTAAAGTGTATCGTATAAGCGACCGACCGCTCGCTGCGTTTGTAATTTTGGCGCTTTTTGTGCGTGTGCAGCGAGCGTTGGAGAGAGAGTTGGGAGAAAGGGGGGCAAAGGGGCAGATAATGGGGGCGCTTGGGAGCGGCATTGTGACTGACGTTGATTGCTGTTGTTGTTGTTGCTGTTGCTGTTGTTGTTTTTCTTGGGGGCGGAGGTGAGGTTGTGCGTGAGTATATAGCTTGGGTATATAGATGGAAGCTTGGCATTTGTTGTTGTTGCTGCTGCTGCTGCTTTTCTAAATTGCGTAGTTTTCGCAGTGCACAAGGCGAAATTTTCATTGCCTTTTGGCATTTTCCTGCTGCTTGCCTTTCGCCTTTTCCTTTTTCTTTTTTTTTTTGCCTTGGCTTACTTATGTGGGTCGCAGCGGGTCTCGGGTTTCCTCCTTCATGTGCGGTGCATAGCAATGCGAATGCCTTTTTCTGTGTATGTGTTTGCGTGTGTGTGTGTGAGTGTGTGTGTGTGCGTTAGTTTAAAGTTAAGCAAATGCCAAAGTTGCTGGCATTTTCCTTGGAAAAGCAGCCGCTTTTGAGGTTTGCCTGAGTCGTCGTTAACTTCGTCGTCAGCTTCATCCTCTTCGTCCAATAACAAAGTGCGTGCCAAATGTCGTATGCGGTCTTCGAGCGGTTAGATTTCGTTTCCTTTAATGTTAATTGCCAACTTTAAGCTTTCAAAATGGGCTTCTATAAATATCAGTTGGTTGGCAAGGCAAGAAGTGAAATTAATTTCAGCGATAATGTGCCTTCAAATGACAAAAACAAATTAAGTCGAACTTCAATGGAGCCTAATTACGAGAAAGATACAAAACCACATCTTTGGCTATTCTGTTTAAATTTGTACTCAAAATAATCGATCAGAGTTAATACAAAAATGTATCATTCATTTTAATAGTTTCAATTTTTTTATATAAATATTAATCACATTTTTTCCACATCTAAAAAAAGTTTGTTTTTTGTATAGGTTTAGTTAGAAACGCACTTTAAGTGTTAAAATTTCCGATTTATGTTACACTTTAAGTATTGTCGGGTTTTTTGTGATGATATTTATGACTTCAGCTGCCATATGGAATGTATGGTTATAAAACCGATTTAAAGGCTGCTCCAAAATCAATCTTTACGGAGTTCAATTTTGACTTCAATTTTAGCAGTGACGTGTAGGCGTAATATCTAATAATATCCAATTATACTTTTCTAACTTGGCCCCCACTGCTCCCCGTGTTCCACTCACTGAAATTCCCAATGCGTATTCATCATTTGTATGCAGCGTCGCTCAATCGCTCAATTCTCAGCGCTGTGGCAGCTTTTATCCATTCAAAAATGTGCTCACCGACAGCAGCTGAACCCATCACAGCACCAACAACTCTCACACCCAACCACCCACTCAGTCACCCACTCAGTCAAGCCACTCCCGCCGTGCTCCTTTCGCTTTTCATCTTCACTATGCTGTCGCACAATCTCAAAAATGTCAATCAAAGCAAAATGTCAGCCTGCAAGCGGCTCAACTCCAACTCAAGTCTTACCTCTCTTTATATACCCCTCCTCGCCATCGCCACCACCTCCTTCAACCATCTGCCCACGCTTAACTCATTTAAACGCAATTGTTTCACATTTGCCGTTACGTTTTCCCAGGCTTTTTAGCCGAACAACAAAAACAATTAAAAGAAAAACATTCTGGATTAAATGTATTTGTAATTATGTATTAGCTAGCAAGCAAGCAAAAAAACACATATAAAAAACAATTTTTGCCTTTGAGCTTTGAGCTGATGTCGCCGTTAAAGTTGCTGCTCTTGTTATTGTTGCTGTTGTAATTGCTGTCATGCTGATAACAGACACACACACACACACACACACATACACATACATACACACTTACATCCTTTTGCTATGTAAAAGCTATTTGGTACATAGAGCGACAGGAAACACGCGCAGCAGCGACGTCGGCTACGAAGTCAGGTCCCAAAAATGTGTTGCACTAGCAGACGCAGCCTACGCACAACCCGCACGTACACACACACACACACAGTGACACACACACACTAAAATCCACACCCACACACACTTATACAGCTGCAGAGTAATTATGTTGCCCGGCATCTCTACTATGTTGCCCCTTGCCACAGTTCGGAGAGCTCGCTCTTCGGTATTTTTAGTTGTGCCTATGTTTTCATTGCATGCCACCCCATCAAGCACAGCGCCCCAAAACCCACCCCCCGCACTCTTCTGCTAGTTGTGCGTGCCTTGACGTCGACGTCGAAGCCGACTGCGCTGCGCAGCTCATTGAAATTTGAGGATTTTTGTCTCAGTGCCCTAATTAATTTTACGTACCATGAAAATCATTGTTTGTTGCTTTGCTTTTTCTATATTTTGTTGTTCCCCTTGCTGTCACCGTGTGTATGTGTTTCTGTATGTGTGTGTGTGTGTGTGTGCGAATCGCGTTGCAGAGACCTGTTTGAGCAACGCCTACATACGAAAAACAGCAGCTCGCCGCATCTGAAATGAATATCTTTTTGCAGCATTACTCCGGGGTCTACACTGCAATAAAATACCTAGCAAATCATGCAGAATTATAAGAAGTCTCGCACTGGCTGGGTATACACTAGAAACCATATATTTATTGTGCTTGAATGTCTTAATTAAATATCAGGTGTTTCTGGAATTAATGTATACTCGTACATACAACATTGAAAAGATATACACTATAAAAAAATAGAAGAAAATTAATTTATTATTTAAGCTAAATTATTTGGAGCTCGTGTATAAAAACTGTGGGTGCTCTAGATTTATTTTTGTTATTAATATATTTACATGCAACAAAAAAGTGAAATGCACTGCAAAAGTAAAGAATATATTTTGGATTTATTTTAAATAACTGAGTTGACTGTCGTTTACAGAATTTGTATTGGTAAAGCAGACTTTTCATAGTTTTCAGTTATCGATTCAGGTTTGATCAGCAGCAGTCAGCAGCTCGTTTTTCTCAGTGCTTACTCCTTTCGTTTCCTTTGGCTGCTTCTTGCTTCAATAACAATCAGTTACTTTTGTCGCAGTGCTTTACTCCCTTCCACGCTTCGACCCCCGCCGTCTGTGCTCCCTATTCCCCTGCTCCTGCTCCCTACTCCTTGCCCATGCTCTACGATCGCACTTAAACTGCGCCATATTTTCCGCACAATGTTCAGCGTTGTTGTCGTTGTTGTTGTCCGCTTTGGAAATTTGAGAAAATTAGGTTTTGTTTTAGCTGTTGGCAAAAGCAAGGCACAGCGCAATGTGCTGGGCACGTCCTGGGCACGTCCTGGTCGCGTCTTCTGGCCGCCTAACCTGTTTTCTCTTTCTCTTTCGCTGTGTGCGTGTATTTTGTTATTGTTGTTATTGTTGTGCTGAAGTTGCTGCCGTGGTTGGTTGGTAATTAAATGCTGCGTTGCTGGACCACGGCGACGGCAACATGAACAAAGCACAAAGTCGTTGGCGGCGCAGGCACCTAATCAGCAATCCCAGCGATTCTCGAATCTGAGCCACTGCTGCTTTCACCCCATTCCAACTTGGGGTGGAAATTATGCAAATGCCATTTGCCAAGGTTTGAGCACCAAGGACAGAACAGTAACAGGACAACGGTCGTTCTATTTACTTTTTTTGTTTTTCACTGTCAAATTGTTTTTCATTGCTGCATTTAAAATATGCTCCAGTTCTCATCTGCCATGGCTACAAATGGCTCGGCCAGTTTAATTAAAATTTCACTTTCGATGTGCTTTCTTCGTCTGCTTTTTGCAACCCCCACTGAGATGACTTAACGGAAAATGCATTACAGTTCGAGCTTTAGAGAAACCACTGTAGAATTTTATATATAGATGAATAAATATATACAAATATTTATAGGCAAAATTCGATTAGTGGAAATATGAATATTATGTAGGCGTTGAGTACAGTGAAAGGCATCATTGATTACGCATTGCCACATTTATTTCTTGTCTTCATTTTAAAATTTTAATTTAATTACCTCATTTTAATTTTCATAATTGAATTTGCGACTTTCATTTTAAATTATAGTCCACATTAAATAAATAAATCATTTTTAAACATATAAAGATGGCAATTACTTTTAATTCGAGCTTAACAAATAGATAAGTAAATTCATCTGCATATTTATATTTCTATAAGTTTTTGCATTTTGCTTACAAATGAATATGAATCACATTTTAATATATCAATTGCTATTTCAGTTTTAACATTTAGTGCTTCTTATATGTTTTTTTCATTCACGTTTGTTTCGTTGTTTAACCTTTGTCTTCTGCAGTCTTACATAACACTGCTCAACTACACCTCCAACTTGCCACCAGTTTGTATGTTTTGACTTTTGGGTATCACCCTGGCAATCTTAAATCTCTCGCATTTGCTGTCATCCATTAGACTGATGCGCCTTTAGAGTTGCTGTGGCTAATTAAGTGCCCGTTAGGCCTTAATAAATAACAATTTCTTTGCATTTTTTTCACAACAAATATTTTAGCCAGAAAATTACTGAAAAGCTACCATAGATTAGAAGCGCTTTGTCATTCTGTATGAAATTCAAGCAAATGCTTGTATTTCTGAGAGGACTTCATAAGTTCTTAGTTGTTTTGTGATTGCTTAGAAGTTATGAAATTAGGAAATTCAAAGCATTTGCTTGGATTTCTGAGAGGACTTCTGAAGCTCTTAGTTGTTTTGTGATTGTGTGGAAGTTAAGCACGTGCCAACATTTTTTAATTCAACATTTTTTCATACTTAGCGAATGTATCTGGAGTCGCTTTCCTTTGACTACAAGGAAACAGAGTCAACCGCATCGTTTCACTGCATTGCCTGCTGATTTATGTGCTCAAATTTGTTAGTTGTGTGTTGTTGTGACCATTAAATTAATTGCAATTTATCGATTTTTAAATTGCAATCTCAATCTCTCGTTGGGCCATAAAAAATACTGCGCATCACATCACATCGCACGAATCCCCCAAATGCCGCAGCACTCGACCCACAGCGATAAGGGGTGCTGCCTTACCCGGTCTGACCCGGGTCCATATCATACGTGGGGCACCCAACACCAGCACACGACCCTTCGTCCGTTCGTCCGTTCGTCCAGTGCCTGGGGCAGGATGCAGCCGCGAAATTCGCGTCCTCTGGTGTACACAGTATAAATTTAGCCCTGGCAGAGAGACTGTGTGTGCGTGTGAGACTGGCATGCGTTGCGTATACGTAACGCGGCATTTGGGGATGAGTCAGTGATATGAGGAAGATGAGCGTGTACATTCAGATACCTTATGGAACAGAGCCTATTAGCGATAAGGCATTGTTTGTCCAGCTGTCAGCATTGCGTTTAGTATTTATTAGTGTCAAGTTTTTTATATTTTGTGTATGTACTCAACTTGTTTAAATAATTTTTATACAATTTAAATCACTTCAAAGCAGCTCAATAACTTAACTCGGTTTCGGCAATTACTGAACAAATTTCAGCAACATATGCTAAATAAAATATTAGATAAGACTACTGAAGTGCCTTGACTAAGCCAAATAAACCAACTAAATATTTTTTAATGACAATTTGAACCCAATAATATAATTTTAGAGTACTGTACAATATTCGTGTACATTAGATTTGCCATATACGATATTCACTCGTTTGACTAGCTATATTGCTTTATTTCCCTGCGCTGCTGCTTTTTATTCACTGGCAGCAGCAATAATGAAAAATATATGTGAGCGCCATTAAAATACATCAGATAGGCATAGATCACACCTCTCTCCATCTCCCTCTCTCTCTCCATCTCTCTCTCTCTCTCTCTCTCTCTCACTTTATTTTTGTGTGACTCCTGCTGGTCATTTGGTTGGTTGGCACATGCATTGACAATTCTCGCACCACTCTTGTCTTGCTGCCACACACATGGAATTGGAGTTGTTGCCTGTTACTGCTGCCGTCGCGTTATCTTTGCTGTCACAGCAACGTTCGTGTGTTTGGCTCCCTGGGCAATCTCATCATCATGTGGGTGTCTGGACAGTCTATGTGTGTGTGTGTGTGTGTGCTGCCTTATGCAGGTTGTTGTGGGTGGCTTGTTAGCGCGATGTCACTTTAATGAGGTGTTGCCTCACAGCAGTCGAATGTGAATCATAATGTTAGTCAGTAAGCCGTTGGAGTACACACACCCTAATAACCTTGAGTGTTTGGCTCCACATGTCCATAAGCCAGCGGCTCGAGAAGCTTTAGGTTCAATGGATGCCCAACTTCTACGAAATATAAAATATTATTTGCCTCTAAAGAATTTATTGAACAATTAGTGGTATTAGGAATTACAAAAAAACAAATCCCAAAATTGAATTCCGTGAAAAAAAATCCAATTGTCTGAAACTATTAGTTATTAAATTCAACGAAATAAATCTTGCATAATGCAGGAGTATGACTCTTGTCGAGCTTTGTGTAAAAGTTGTTTGTGAAGTTGGCTTGAAGTATTTAATCTTCAATATGGAGTGATTGATGCATGTCGATATAATAAAAGTGTGAACAATGCATTATCTCAAGAAGAATCTGATTGTTAAGGAGCAAAAACCGAAATATGTCAAGTAATAAGCATATCCCAGGAAATCAGATTCTGGATACCATGATGGAGTACTGATTGATGTTTAACCAAACAGGTGGTGAATAAACATCTTCTCCAGGCAATAAATGCCTTTCAGGAAGTGATAAACAGCATATGTGAGTGAAAAACATCAATTTAAATTGAATCTGCGCTGCTTTTCGGCTCACTTAGCCAGCAATTGGTCAACACTTGTGAAAGTTGACATTTCAACCAGTAAGAGACAATTAACAAGGCATTTAAGTGCTCATATGCCAGAGGCATATGTGGGTCCTGTAGTATGACAAAGCAGCTTATGCTTAGCATCTACGCCACTTTAAACTCAATGTCTAAGCAACATAAATAGCGATGCCAAGGCAGGATGGCAACAGGATGGGAAAATATATTTCAAGTGCTTCTTGAGTTGGCCTACTTGTTGTAAATTGTACACTGGCAACGCAAAAAGGAAAAAAAATATATTAAAAAAAAAAATAGATGCAGGGCAAAGGCAGGCAAAAGGAAATGCGAAGGCGAAAGCAAGTACGGGGCTGAAATAACTTTTGGTTCGCATGTGTTCTGGTCTTCCATCATGGCCCCAAAAACTGCTTGTCTCGATGGGTAAATACGAGCATCAAGTATGCGCACCGTTGGCCAGGCATAGAAAATATACAACAACAAAAAACGCACAGCAAAATACAAGCTGCTTCACTAAAGTGAGCCTACAAATTGTGCGACGCAGCAGGCAGCAGGCAGTAGGAAAAGCATAACTTCCCCACAACCCCCTCGTTCCCACTCCTTCCCTAAAAAAAAAAAACGAAACCAAGAGGCGTGGCAACTTCTGGCAAAAGTGCGTGTGTCTGCATTGTAAAACTTTTAATGGCCTGTAGCTCTGTAGCTAAAGGATCTCGAGTTTTCCCTGCATACACACATGTGTCCCGCAGGTGTATGTCTACCTATGCCCCTCCCCCATCCGTCCATCCCTCTCGAGAGCATTGTCGGCCCGTTCTTCAGCTCGTTTATCGCTTGCCAGAGTTGCCATAATCATTAACGTTATTGCCAGTGCTGTGCAGCTGCTAAAAATCTGCCTCGTGAATTACATTTCATTTTTGTTTTCTTGTTATTCGCTCGCCGAATGCATTTTCAATATACACGAAAGCGTCGCCAATTTATTTCCGCTGCCTGCTTTTTTCACATAAATCAAAAATGCGTAAAAATTTATACGTTGTACGCATTGGCAAGACGAGGGCGGGTGCCCTCCACCAAGTATGTGTGTCTCGGTGTGTGTGTGTGGGTGTGTGGGTGTGTGGGTGTGTGTATGACACAGGCATCTACTTTCTACACTCTTGCCGTAGCAGCCCCCGAAGGCAAACCCCAGGCCCATTATCATCATCAACAGTCAGCAAAATGGCCCCAACTTGAATGTGGAATGGCAAACGGCAACAGCAGCAGCAACAACAGCAGCAATAGCAATAGCAACAACAATTACAACAGCAGCAACATGGAGCAGAAGAGCAATGGCAACGGCAGCAACAAGCAGCCGCACCTGAAACTGGTAGCAAAAATATATTTTTTGTTTTATTTTTATTTTTTTTTGCTTATAGCGGTTCGAGCAAGTGGACGGTCATGTGGGCGTAGGCAGTGGGCGTGGAGATGGGGTGAATTGAACAGTTTTCTCTTGTTAAGCTAGGCAACAATATATTATTACATTTATTTTTATAAGTTGTTTTCTATTTCATCAGTTGCATTAACAAAATATGCATTAATATATATGTACAAAAATATATATTTATTGAGTATTTGCTACGATCAAGTAAATTTATTATAATTGTGTTTTATTTAACTTAGCTAAAATTGTATAATCTGTGAACAAGTTTTTAAACACTAAAAATATAAATTTACCTAAAGCATTTCAGATTCGTTTCGAGAGGTTTTAAATATTAATGTTCTAGCTTATTTAATATTCGAAATTTCTCATCCTTTATTAATTATTGAGTATTATTTTTGTTTATTATTCATTTCGTATTAATGAAGTCCAAATTTTCTACCAGCACGTTTCTCGCTCAATTTCGACAATCTTTTCGGATGGCCCTCGTTTTACCACCCCTTTATGGTGTGTGTATTTCGGAAACAACGTTGCAGCAACAACATTAACAACAACAACGACAATAACAGCAGCAACAACTAACTGTAGTAAAGGCCGCCAGCCGTCGCTACAAGTGCCCATGGCCAGAACCAGAAGCTGCAAGAAAACGACACAAAACAACAACAAAAAAAAGGTAGCAACAGCAGCAGCAGCAGCAGCAGAAGCAGCTGAACTTGGGGTGAGAGTGGTGGCCAAGCTGGGGGGGAAGGGGAAGGCGCAAAGGTGCGTACAATCATTTTATTGATTTATATGCCGAAGCTATTACAACTGACATTCGAATTTTCCAACACAACACAAAATGCGGCCCAAAGTTTTTGTGTACATGGCCAGAGTTAGAGGGAGGTGAGGTTGCTACGGGGAGTTGGGCATGGGCAGGCAGCTCAAAGGCGGTACGAGGGCGTAACGCGATTCCAAGCCAAAGCATACTGCAAACGAAAATCAACGACTGTTTTATACTCTGCTTCAAGTGTAGTAACGGTTGAAAGAGAGTGGCCATAACAAAGTTATGGCAGTGCAAAGCTCTGAGCTATCCCTAAATGGGAGTTTAGGAACGAAACAATTCAAAATCTAAATTTATAGAAATATAGAAATATAGCTACTGTTTTCCAAGCGTTAAAGTACTCCAATTTAAGTAAAAATATCTCTTAGCTGGATGGGCATTGCACAAGTTAAATAATATACTCCTTTTCCTTTGGTTAACAGAGCATAAAAACCTTTTGTCAATGTTGCTGCCATTGCTGCTGCTTCTGTTGTCGCTGCTGCTGCTGCTGCTGCTGCGGCTGCTGCTGTTGTTGTTGCACTTGGGTGAAGCTGAAACTCGTGGCCATGTTGAGTCTCCTGCCAACACGCGTCGCCGGGGCAACCTGCAAAGATGAAGACGCAGCAGCAGAAGCAGCAACAGCAGCAAAAGCAGCAGCAGCTCCGACCGGGCCGTTATATACTTTTGTGCCTTATGTGTAGCACACTTTTAGGCGTTGCTTTTGTCTTTTTAGTTTACTTGCGTTGACGCTCGACTGGGCTGAGCAGGGGGATGTGGGATGGGGGGGTGGAGGGCGAGTGGGTGTGGCTGACAGTCTTGACAGCGTACTCGTTACTTTGACAACACAGCAGGCAGGCAGCACACCACACCACCCCACTCCATCCCATCCCATCCAATCCCGTCGCTCACTCTACCCCCACAACCCCTCGAGTGCTTGCTAGCAGTCAGCAGTTACAGCTGGCAGGCAGGATCCGATTCTCAACAGTTTGTGTATCCGTGAGATACTTTTGCGCTGCGCTTTTGCACTTGTCGTTTGTTTTGGCCCCCAAAAACTTTCGCTCAGTGAAAATCAATTTATCACAAGCTCGATTTTCACCGAGACGACTCCTATACAAAATTTTGAGATGTATATCAAGTATACAGTTATATGTATGTGTGTGTGTGTGTGCTAGGGGGAATGTCACTTGGCCAAAAATTAATTAAGGCCAAAATGAAACCCTGCTACAAAATGTTTGTTTCTATGCCGCCTAGTCTGTGCTGTGTGTGTGTGAAGTCTAATTAAAATTTTTATATGCGCAGTTGATAAGTTTTTAGTGGCTTTACTTGTTGATGAGTTGATGAGCTGTTGAAGCAGCTGTCTGTCTTCTGAGTAGAGGAATTTCATTATTGCTTAACATAAATATTTAGTATTCTTGGTAGTAATGAAACATACACGAAACTTTGCCGCAATGTTAGCTTAAACTATTTTAACAAATTTTTGAGTCAGTTTAAAAAAACAAAAAAAATGTTGTCCACGATATGATTTTATTTTGGTGGGAAAACGATATACTGTCACCTTTATGTATGCATTTGTCAAGTGTCACATATTAAATCATTATTCTGCTAACATTTTGCCTAAACCAGTTGGGAATTCTAAGCACACTTTTGTGAATATTACTTAGGGCTGCTAGCTGTGAACATATTTCAACACTTTCTTTTGAAATACTCGCATCTTGAATGAATATCAAAGCAAATCCCAAGAGTTTCAGCTATGGTCAGCTAAATAGCAACAATTACAGTGCTGGCTGCCCAAATAAAGCTCACTGGTGTGGAAGCACAGTGACCAACATTTATGACAAATTTTTAGCAAATTGTAATCCAATTTGACATATTAATTAAGTACATTGTTAATTTGTCGCATTACACACACACACACACACACACGCACACACAACAACGACACAACAACAACAACCCCCATAAGGCTGTCCCATCTATGGCTGTAACTGCCTTGCCCGCCCCACTTCCTCCCGCATACTCGAAGCACGTTGGCCAAATTCTGACTCTAACTCTAAGTAGTGAAAGTAATAGCCAAAAACTTTTTGACACACTTTGCGCACTGCGGGCCCACACACACACACAGACACCCGCACACACACAGCGAGGCACAGATGAAAGTAAATTTGGGAAAGGACAATGGACGCACAACATAAGAAACATGCAGCATTCAGGAAGTTAGTTGCGTGCGTGTGTGTCGAAAAAAGGGATAAACATGTGGAAATTTATTGTGCGCATTTTGAGCTATATATATATACATACATACATACATATATGCACATATACATATGTGCGTGCCTGTGGCCGGCAAGTGCAGCAAGCCGGCTATAGGACACTGGCCCAAAATAAGCTCTGCTCAACGTACTCGTCCTGGCGTCAAATGAGATGTATTCAAGTCATTCCAGATGCGTGTGAGATAAGCAAAAATTGGGGCTGAACAACAACAACAGCAACAACTGTTTTGAGCACCTTTTTATACACCCTGTAACTGTAAACATTTCTTCAGAAAGGGTATACTAAAGTCAAGAGTTTCTGCTGGTTGTTTAGTTGTGTAAGCCCTTATAGACCAATTGATACTGGGATCGCGATCTTAGCAGAGATTGACACAGCAAATTCATAATTTAATATTTCCAATTTCTCTGTTTGTTTTTTTTATTACATTTACTATCGTAATTATTCATTTTGATTTACTATTATTTATACACCTTACTCAAGTAATACTTAATTGCCTGTAGAGGGTATCTTTAAGTCCAGCGCTCACAGCTAGCTCAGCTTTACTTGCTCTGATTTACCGCTGACCCGAAGCGTACAATAACCACAACAACAGTCAGTTCGGGCAATCAAAGTATGTGAAAATAATGCTAAAGGTCTATTTTACATACAAATGGAATAAACGCCAAATTTGGCCCAGCTTCATTTTATTTGCATATTCGGCAACGCTGGAAAAAAAATGGATTGGGTATAATTACTTGCAGCATCTCTGGAACCGAACCCCCTTCTTCTTTTTTTTGTTTTGTTTTTAAATCTCTGTAGATTAAAAGTTGTATTGCGTTACATATTAAGTGGGTCACTTTGGCTGAAGCAAATTTGTCCGAATTCCCTTTGAGTTGACTTGAAAAACATGGTGCATACTTTGTGGCGCCAGCCTAAATGAGGAATAATGTTTTCGTATAGTTGTGCAGAAGAGCTAAAAATGGTTTGCATTAATGTGAATACTTCTAATAAACATAAAAACTAGTTTCTTAACTATTTATTTATTTATAAATGATATTAAATCAATAACTATTTATCAATATTAACTATAATAATTCGAGTGTTATAGCTAAATCGACAACTAGTAGAATAATTTGATTTGCATTTATTTATTTTATCATTTATATTTGATGTGTATTTGTTAATTACCAACATCAATTAATTATTATCTTTACTTTGTCATTTTCCCAACCTATACCAAATATTGGTTAATAAATGTCCAAAAGCAGAAAAGATCAAAATAAATCGCAGATGACAGCCGCTGATGGGCAAACATGTCTAGAGGCATATTCCACATACGCACAGCACAGACAGACCAAATATATATATATATGTGTATATATAGATAGTGCTAGACACAGACACGCCAGACACGCACCGACTGAGAGAGAGAAGATAGAAAACCTCGAGCTGTACGTCACTGGTAGATGAAACCCAAAAACCCAATAAAACTAAGCGAGAGTCACTAATAAGTGCGCTGCTGTTGCGGCTGTTGTTCTTATTAGTTAGTTCAGGGAAGGCACGATCCGCCAGATAAGATAAGGCCTTGCCAAAAGCTCTTATGCCCAGCGCAGAAATGACAAAAACTATATATATAAAAAAAAAACATTTGAAAGCTTTTTCAGCACACGCATTACACGCACACATCAGCATTTCTATATCTATTTTATTTACTCTCTTTTTATTCTGCTTTGCTTCGCTGTTCTTTGTTTCGTTTTGTTGCCGTTCTGATCGCACGCAATGCTGATTGGGTTCCCAATCCCGTCTCGCGTCTCCCGATCCCCCCAGCCGACAATCAGACACAGTTAATGCCATGTCTATGCTTTAGTTTTGCTCTATTTTCTATCAGACCTTCCTTGTCTCGTTTTGTTCCGTTTGCTTTGCCTGTTTGATTTAATGGCACATACCTTGAACTTCACCGAATTTTCGCCATTTGTTTTGATGTGTGCAAAAAAGAAACCAAAAAAAAAAAAAATAGTAATAATAACAAAATACAAAACCATAAAGAAAAAAAAACTAGTTGTTGCCATTTTGATTTCGCAATTCGCCAATTTTGATAGTTTGTTTTTTGTTGTTTTGCGTGTGTGCGTGGGGGGTGTGCGAATTATATTTTGATTGGCGTCGAACTGAGTAATCAGAACTATTTTATTTGGGGTTGCCTAATGTGAAACCCGGTGTTTTTTTTGGTTTTCGTATGAGTCACCCCGTTTGTTGAACTATTTAATTAGAGGAGGTACGTCAAATGTAGATCTTTTTGTTTAGAAAGGGTGATTGGAGAAATGTAGCATTAGCCTAGAAGTGTACTAAGTATTTCATTCCAGTTGGGTTTAAATTATCGCATTTTTATTATTACATATAACTGAAACTTTTATTATTGTTTATCAAATGATATAGTTTACTTAAGCTATACATCAATAATTTAATTTTTGAACCAGTTTTTTTTTTCGTTTTTGTCGTTAACACTGGCCCAAATCCCATATGTTATCGTTGTAAATATGCCGATATGATGGCAAAGCATATCATATCTGGCATGGCACATAGTCGTCCGATAAGATTAAATGTGAGCATATAGCATACCTTCCAAGGGGGGCATATAAGCAAATTACATTTTGCTTTCGATTAACTTGCAGTCGAAAACACAACTCTCAAACTTTATGCACAGGTCCAAATAGCAAAAAATTCTCCGAATTAGAAAAAGCCACCAGAAAGCAAACTGTACACACGTGGCCCGTTTCGACCAGTTAAAAGAAATAAAAGTTGGCCATAAATATTCGGTTGTTCAAAAAGTGCGTATATATTTGCATTATAAACCATTCGCAGTGACCGTAGACTGGTCAGCAGTTAGCCTCAAGAACCTCCTCTCTCTATCCCTGCCTATTCTCCAATTCTCTCTCTCCCTCTCTCTCTCTCTCTCTTTGTCTCTCCCTCTTCACTTATTTCTTTGTGTGTGCGTATTTTTGCGTGCAGGCTAGAAAAAAATAAATTATGTTATTTTTGTGCAAGTTTTTTTTTTACTGCTTTTTGTTGCTGCTCTGCCACTGCTGTGGACTTTAGCGCTGCGTTTCGGCTTATTTTTTTATTTCTTTTTTGTATTTTTTGGCAGCGGCGTGAATGAACTTTTCAAGGTGAAACTAGCTAGAATAGGCAAAGTGTGGCGCAGACGACGTACACGCCAGCAGCGACGCTGGCAGCGACTGTAGCAGCGCAAAACAAGTAAGAAGCTTAAGGCGACAGAGCTTGGCGAAGAGATACCCTAGAACTAGATTCACACCAAAGTTGCATATGTATGTAATTAGTGTATATGCATCATTGGAATATGTACTACTGAATGTCGCCTTAGCGTTGCCACATCGTTACTATTTCAGTTCATTTTGTGTTTTATATATTTATAAACTAGATCTTTACTTTTCGAGATTATCAGAAAAGAAATGTTTCTCTCAGAGCTTTGATTTAAAACCATGTAATAAGACTTGATCTCAATATAATAGATAATTTGTTGGAAATACTTGGCTCAACCACATTCGGGACAGGCTGAATGCGGTTATAGATGAGGAGCGTATCAATATCCAACCATTATAATATATATTCTACATTTCCTATAAGTTAAGCTTATATATTTTGTTCTCTACTTTTTTGGCTGTGAAAAAAAATTTAGACTATGTTCATAGTTTTTCTTCAAATATTTATGAATCAAAATATTAGTTTTTGTTTCCATTATTTCTCATGGTTCTAGACTTATATTCTTTGAATATTTTCTAAGGTATGGACTGCATTTGTACAAGCCCATCACACACTTTAAGGCCATTTACGTGCAGGGTATACAAATAATACAAGAACTTGCAAAAGAACAGGAACAGCTCTTGTGTGTGCCGGGAAGCGTGTGATTGGCGCTGCTGCTGCTGTTGCTGTTGCGGTTGCTACTTCAACAACAATAGCAACAAAAACAGAGCAACAGCATGGACAACAATAACAAAATCGCACACGCATTTGCTGCCTGGCTTGGGACGGGTTTTTGAGTTTTTTTTCCCCCCTCCTATTGAAAGAGCCAAAGTCAGTCGCTTGCAAGTCGCCATCGTTGGATACCACGCAAAAAAAAAAAACAAAAAAAAAAAAGAAAAATAAAAAAAGAAATAAGAAGAGATGAAATAGAAGAACAGAACTGAAAACCGAACATAGCCAGAATTGCTACACAAAAATTTGAATGAGTCCATAGAAAAGTTCGGCTTGGTCGTTCTTCTTGTGGCCGATGTTGCTGTTGTTGCTGTTGTTGTTATTCTTGGCTGGAAAGTAACTACTGTGGTCTCTGTTGTTCCTCGGCTGCTTCTTGACATTCGTGTTTTTCTTCTCCAGCTCTCCTTGCCCGCTTCTTCTTAACTCAACCCTGCCCACAGACATTCGACGGGTTGTTAATGGTTTGCACTGCCTCACTTGAAGCCAGCATCGATTTTTTCTATTATTTCTTGCAGCATTTGTTTGTCTATAATTTACAAATCATTCAGTTAAAACCGAGGGGGGCTGATTGAATATACACGAGTGCTTTTTCGGGCTTTAAAACTGTTTCATTTCCAAGAGTTCCACAATTCTCTGTTACGCCAATACCTTGTTGTTTATTGCTATGTTTCATATGCTTAAATCCAATTCTATAATTTCGCACACATTTCATGCATTTCTTTGTGCTATCATATGTTTCATTTTCATCGTTCCAACTTACACTGTTTCATTCGTAATAAATTAAATTTCCAATTTCCCAACTTATACTAATTTATTTATCTATTCCACTGTGTCATGCCGTATTCTGTTGCATTTCCTGTGTTTCAATTTTCACTGTTCTCAGTTAACTATTTTCTAATTCAAACTGTTTCTTTCACCTTTCTGTGTTCCACTTCCACGTTTCGACGTCTCGTAACAACAGATGCCACATTTTGTATGTTTGAAATGAATATGTTTCATTTTTATATGTTTCTCACTGCTGTTCTACCTTCCACTGCTCCAAAGTTCGAGTGTAACATTTGCCATTTATCCCATTTGTTTTTCTATGTGCTTTTTATAGTATTTTTTGCTGTTGTTGTTGTTGCCGCTCGCCAACAGTCGTGCAACTTATTAATGTATTCTATTAAGTACATATATGCCATTATTATATTCCTACTGTAGTAGAGCAACTTCCACTTCAAGTACAAAAGACAAGGCACGACTCGAGTGTTGCCTTGGCCCACACTTATAGTTGTAGGTGACTTCTTGGCCAGCTCCAAAGTCTCCGAAAGTAGCCAATGGCTTGCCAATCAATTTACAACGTCAAACCAAATAAAGAACAGACCAGCAAAAAAAAAGAATAATAAAAGAAAAGAACAGAACAGAAACAGTTGGTTAATTAATTGCTTGGAGCGCATAGAACGCACCATCAATTTATTCAAACTACAACGCACACAAGCGCATGAACCGAGCCCATCTAGAGCTATCTGTGTGGATATCTTGTTTGAGTTTTATCTTGGCGCTGTGTTTCTCTATGCAGAGAGTGGAATGATCGCATCTACAACTTTTCAAGGTTAACAGTGTCTTGGGCCTTGCCATGCGTTGCCGACATCATAGGCATCAATTTATGCTTAGCCCATGCTGGCCAACTCTCAATTTTTAGCTATTAAGTCATGCATATGGAAATTGACCAGATTTCTTATATGCACAATTTTATACTCGATTAGTTAGTTAGTTACAATTATATTGATATTGACAAACGTTCTGATTGCGATTTTCGAAAGTCTTCCAATTAACCAAAGGGCGTATTTACATTGCTTGCAGACAAAAGTTGTTCAATCTATAGGGTATTTGGGTAGTCTGCCTATTCCCTGCTGATTTAATTCAACAATTTGTTAACTGATTTGCATAAAATGTGCGTGAAGACGGCAGCTTCAAACTTTTTGCATCTATTTGTTTGTTATTGCTGCTGTTGCTTCTCTAATTGTTGTTATTGTTTTAGTAGGCGGCCGGCAGATAAATTGAAATTTATGCCTTGCTAATAGGCAAATGTATCCATCTGCATAATGAGAAGCATTAATTGAATAAAACACCGATAGAATGCCAGCGAGAGAGAGCGAGAGAGAGAGAGAGAGAGAGAAAGAGAATATATGCAGATCGTGTCACAAATTGGGCACACATGCGACCGCGACAGCTGAGAGAGAGTGAAAGACAAACAGGGGACAGAGGAGTAGAGGAGCAGAGCAAATGGCAGCTGAAGTCAAAACGCCAACGCCAGCGACAGCGTTGTAGCTGATTGGTGCACGCCAGCACCATTTTGGACGACAACAACGACAACAACAACAGCAGCAGCAGCGTCAAGTTCTGTGAAATAAAAAAATATATATTTATATATGTGTGTATAAGTATAAGCATTTCTAATGAAGTCAATGAACTTTTTTATGCGCGCGATGCGGTAATTTTTTATTCGCTCGCGAAATTTCGTTTTGAGTATTATCAAAAAAAAAGGCAGAAAAAAAAACAAAAACCTACAATAAGTCATGCTCAAAGTGCTGTTGTTGTTGTTATTGCTGTTGCCTGAGTGCAATGACTGCTACAACAAAAGCAAATAGCAACAGCAAAAACAAAAACAAAAAGAAAAAAAAAACAACAACAGCTATAAATAATCTGCGTGCTGGCTAGTGTGGGAGCAACAAACAAAATCTGACAAGCAATAAAACCAGCGAGACGTATGCGCAATATATTATTGTAAAAACTATGAATTAAACTGAAATCAAAGTCAAATATTTGCAAAGTGTGCCATATGATAATTTAACTCTAGGCACAAGCCCCCCAACGAAACTGATAAAAGTGATAGTGCTCAGCAGTTGTTGTTGTTGTTGTTCTTGTTGCTGTAGTTCTTGTTGTTATTATTATTTTTATTATGTATTTCAGCTCTTTCTCTCCTTTGCTTAGCAAACAGTGTTAAAAGCAACTTTCGTTACCTTTTTTTTTATAACGTCCTTGCTTTTATTTTCTTTGACAGGAACGTGCCACAAAGATAAAAATAAAAGAACAAAAAAAAACACAACCAGCAAATATCACAAAAACAAAAATTAGAAATACACGTTCGGCAGTCAAAAGTATTCGCTAGACACATTTCAAAGTGTGTGTGCGTGTGTGGCATGTGTGTGTGTATATGTCCGCGTGTGTGCGTGAAAAGTAAAATTAGAATTTTTGTGCGTACGGCGCGAATGGCTAATCATAACAAAATGCCTAACAAAAAAGAAATATATATATATATTTTATATATATAAATGAATTTACTTGAGCATGGACAAGAAAAGCCAAAAATATACAGCCCAATAAGCCTTTGTCAAGGTCATGTGAAACTTTTACCTACTAAAATAATGCTCATAAATTAACATAGAGACAACAATTAGTTTGACAGCATCGTACAAACATCTCATTATTTATAGAGTGGGCAAAAACGTTGACCGTACATTATTAATGGATTATATAGCATCTCTACAATGTTTACAATAATTAATACTAACAGAAACAACACTTAACACATTGTCATCAATAAAAAATATATAAAAATAAATTGAATATAACATTTTTAATGTGCATTAATACATGAGAATAAATATTAAGCTTTAATAATTTCAATCATAACAAATAGTAGTAACTAATAAGTCGACAGATCTAATCTGAATAGGTGTGTCCAAAATTTGGAACATAACTCTTCATTTATAAAACGCAGTGAAACATTTTTTTTTTAATTTCGATATTTTTTGCATATACCAATATATTCATCTATTTAAATGCGCCGATCTCAGAGATGTGCAGTGTTAGAAACAGTAAATTTGGCACATATATAGAATACAGTGTAAACTCCTCGAAAATGTTGATATTTTTGGAATATTGGATTTATATTTATTTTGACAGCAACTCAAAACTACTTAAAAGTCAGATCAGCCTAGAAGTATGCAAATTAGTAGCAGCTACTTAATTAGTTCAGATGATTGATCGAAGAATCCACATATATCTGTAGATATGTACAAAAAATCTTTATATATTTATACACATGCACAGCTATCATTAAGTTATACATGATATATGAATGTATTCGCATACAACCATATTCAAACTTCATTTGGCTCTTCAGTTTATTAAGTTTTGTGTCTTTCGCCTGTTCGTCTTTTTTGTTTTTTGGGGTTTTGTTCTTTTTCTTTTTTGTTTGTTTGCTGGTCGAGCCAATTTGTTGTTGTCTTTCAAATGCAAAAAACTTGTTAAGTGGACTTTGATGAATCGCCATTTTCAGTGCGTGGTTCTTGTTCTTGTTCTTCTTCTTTGCTGTTTGCCTATTATTCATGCTAGTCTGCCCAAGCCTCAAGCCCCGCTGCCTAAAAATCATCCCACATACTCACACACAACCACACACATACACACACACACACACATATGTTGTTGTTCTAGCGATTTCGAATTAGAAACAAAAAGTTGCCGAAAGCAAAGTGCAGAGTGCGTGTGGAGAAGCAAAGAACAAGCAAGAATACAAAAAAAAAGAACAAAAAAAAACGACGACCGAAAAATAAAAGAGTTGAAAACGTTAGAAGCAATAGCAAATGGCAGTTTGTTTTTGTTGTAGCTGTTGCTATTCTTGCTGCTGCTGCTACTGCTGTTGCGGCGACGTTGACGTCGTTGAGCAAAATGCGTGTATTGCATCATCAAATTTAGAAAAACAAATTTGAACGCACAGCAGAATAGCAACAACAAGTTGAAACGATTTAACGAAGCATAGCCGATGGTTGCTTTCGTTAAGAAGTGCGTTGCGCTCGTTCGGCTCGTATCGTTTCGTTTTGATTCGTTTCGTTCGGCTTCTAGCTGCGACCGAAACGCAGCTTTTCTGCTGCTGCTGCTGCTGATGTCTGCTGCTTGTTGTTGCTGTTTGCTGCTTTCGCAATGTATTATTTGTGTGCATGTGTTGGTGCGCGTGCCTGTTTGTGTGTGTGCGTTGCGCATTTATGCTGATCATTGGAATTTTTTTTGCACCAATACACACACACACACACGGACAACATTTGCGCGGCTGGTTTAATTGTTGTCGCTGCTGCGTCGCTGCGTTGCTTACTGATTTTTTTTTCTGATTCGCTGATTGTCTTGTTGTTGTTGCTGCTGCTGTCGCCATTTGAAAGTGCAATAACCTCGCAAAAAAAGTTGCTTAGTTCTATAGATATTGCTCGACGATAGAGAAAAGTTTGCGCAAATTTCAAGTGGCGTATACTTAATTTTTATTCTTTTTTTTTTGCGTTTACTATTTGCTATTTGACGCAGTTGTGCAAATAAAATGAATAAACTAGAATATGGAAAATGGATAGAGAAATATTCCACTGTTCAAATGTAAGTAAAATATGGAAACTATTTTGGGTTTAAGTGCAAGCAAAAAAAGAAATCTGGCAGTGTTATTATTGATGATGCCTCCACTACTTTACTGCCACAGCTCATGTTCGTTGGCAAATTAATTGTGGTTTGGAGTGAAGTGTTTGGCTCACATGACGTATGCGCAATTTAATCAGCTCTGCACTGAGTTGTAAGATATTGCTTAATAAATGTAAATATTTGTATTTTCTTAAGCAATTTATTTGATTTAAATTACTTAAAGATACAACTGTTTCAGTTCTGGTTGCCCCCCAATTCACTTGACTTATTCTGCTTTTGAACTTAACTTTTAAGAAGCACTCTTCTTCTATCATTTTGGGAGCTGCGGTTTAGCTGATGAGGCACGCAATCATCACATGATATGTGGCTGCCAAAATTCCATATAATGCCCATGCACACGCACACACACAGGCACACACACACAAGCACACACACACACACACACGCACATACACAAAGTCAAAGTTGCTAAACAGAGTAAATGCTGCTGCTGCTGCTGCTGCTGCGGGAACTCAATACATTTGCCCATTTTAGAACAGTTCTCAGCATTTGCAGCACACAAAAGAGCAGCAATAACAAAACCAACCACAAGAACAACAACAACAATAACTGACTAAGTTGTTTACGAAAGTGCGTGTAAAGCAAGCAATGAGAATTATTCAGTCATTTGGCAAACGGCAAACGGCAAACAGCAACCAACAACAATAACACACAGCTAGCTATTGTTGTAGGTTCCCCAGCGTTCTACCTGCAACGTCCCACACACACACACACACACACACCAACACACACAGATAATAGCACAAACAGCATAGAAAACTACCTGTCATTATTATTTGTGCCTTTTTTTATAGTTCGCATTCGTTTTTTTTCTTTCCATCACTTTTTTTGCCTCTTTTATTGCGGCTCTGCTTCTATGACATTTTTTTATTTTGCTGCCGCTGCTGCTGCTGCTGCTGCTCTTTTCACTCCTCACGCACTGCGACTGGAAATCAAAATGCGAAAAAAATGCTCAATTAATTTATGGTTGTTGTTGCTCTCTGCAAAAAAATAAATTAAAAAAATAATAAAACAAATCACCACAGAACATGTAAGAACTTTAATCTTTGTCACGCCGAAGATTACATACCCTTGCAGACCGAAATTAATTCGATTTTGATTTATTTGTTTTCTGTTTTACGACTGACCTTGAGCTGAATTTTCCACATTTATATTGTAATAGAAAAGATTAAATATCGACGCCTATCTCGATCCCACATCTAAGATCTTATCCATCGACTGATTGGCTATATTGAGTCATAAAGTATACAAAGAGTTAGTATATATATATATATACATATATATTCAGTCTGTTACACATATCACGACAAATATATAATACCGCCCCAGAAGAGTATAAAAAGAGGGGAACCAAAATTGCTTCTATCGCATTTTTCAAAGTCAGTAACCCTCTAACCTTGAATGTTGCTCCTATGATTCTATGCCACGCCGACCCGAACAGAGCTCCCTCCACTCCACACCCCACTGCCCACCCCCCTCGAACGTTTCTTTAGATTTGCCCATATTCCAGTGCGTATATTATGCCATTTTTTTTCTTCTGTTTTTGTTCTTGTAGTTCTTTCATTATGGAACTTAGCGGGGTGCTTATAAGTAGAATCCAACTAAAATTTACAAATAAATTCATATTTGTACTAGGCTAGATCCGCTAAATATATATGTGTGTGTGTGTGTGTGTGTGTGTGTGTGTGTGTGTGTGTTCGACAGACATTCTAAGTTGCAAGTGTGTATAATTAATCTCTATTATAAAGTCACTTACTGAAATATGAGGTTAGAGAGCATGCAGGTTATTTCTTACTCTGACTTTAAAAGCAACACATTTTTTAAGGCTTCCTTTCTTACTTTTGCCAAACCTTTGTTCCAGCCAGCTGCATCTTAATTAGTTTTCAATGTGTATATAATATTTTAAAAAATCCTTTTAATTTAATTTTCGTATAGAGACAGTTTAATTAGTTTCCAATGTAGTTTTGACTTCTTTAAAAATCTCAAAAATATACTTTTTGAAGCATGAAACACACCTTAATTATTATATATACAACTCTCTTTGTATTTACAATTATTTTTATACACTAACTCAACTCCTTTTTAGAGTATTAACAAGTTAGAATTATATAGTTTTCGTAATTTTATTTTTTGCGGCGTTGCAAGTGCGTATGATGAATATTTATTTTTAATTTGGTTTGATGATTTTTTATACCCGTGCCTCGTTAAGACTATTATTTTTTAATACATATATATATATATATATATGTATATTTTTATATATATATATATATTTTTTTTTGTGGTTCTTTCTATAAGTATTTCCGTCTGCTAATGACAAAACACCTTTGCGCTGCGATCGCTGCTATTTTGTGATTTTCTCAGTTGATTTTTTAATGTTTATGGGTTCTATTTCAGCGCAAAGTGCGTAAGCTGCATGAGACAACGACAGCAACCACAAGTATATTAGCAACAATAACAACAGAAGCAAGCAACAGCAATAAAAATTATTAACTTAAAATGGCGATGCGTGTCTTAACAGACAGCTGTCAAATGCTGCGGTGAGTTCAGCTTTGATTAATGCTCTGTCGCTTGCTAATTTTGCATTTAAAGCGTTTACACACACACACACACTCGCACACAATAATCAGTCACACGCACTTTGGTGTGCCCGGTCAGAGACCTATGTGAAAATATTGGATGACATTTTGCTTATGGGTGGTCTTTCAGTCCATTCATATGTCTGTCTATATGTCTGACTGGCCTGAGTTGCTTTCGTACATTTTGTGATATTATTTTGAAGGTGTTTTGGTTTTCCGGAAATGGTAATGTTTTTGGCATTACATTGACACAGTTCTTCGAAGTGAATTGTGCAATTCTTGCCAAAAAATATACAATTCCTGATACAGCCTCTGAAGAAACTTCCACAATCAATTTGAGATTTATTAAAACAGATTATAAATGAAATGTTGATATATATCTATGCAGACATTTTGAATGAATAATCTGTGTAGTATTTGGAATATAAGTTCTCGTATAACATGAATTTATTTTGTTCATCAGTCTGTCTGCCAATCGATCTGTCAGTTTCTATGCGAACTACTCAGTTTTAAGCCCAACTTTATAACTTTATAACTTGCCATGTTTCTGTCGCTTTTCTGCAGGTGGTACAAAGGTTATAGCTGACTGGATCAGCTATCTATATCACATAGCTGCACTAGAAACGATCGATTAAAGAATGAATTCTTTTATTAACATCTTTTTTGTTTAACATGATATCTGAATCAAACTTATTATAACCATTATTTCTTGTTATTAATAATATTCTAACTTTAGAAATGAGGAACAGAAACAAGAACAGAAGGCAGCTACTACTTTTCCTCGAAATTAGCACAATCACTGAAACTATTCCTTTTCATAGAACTACAAATCACAGGACATGCGCAAGTTGCCTTCGAGAATCCAAGCACACAATCTGATTAATTCAGATTTTACTTTAATCTATTAGCTAAGTTGACTGCTTGCAACTAGGGCCGGCGTGGCAGGCAGTGGAGTGCACACGGCATTTCGTCATAACTGTCAACTTAATATCAAAAGCAAATAACTCAACGTGACACTCGCATGGTAATTAGAGAACAGTAATTAAATTGTATGCTTGAATACCGAATGAGACGAAGCAAAGCCCCCCAAACAGAAAGGGCATCCCACACAAAAGCCCACAAAATACAAAGTGAAGTAGTCGCCACAGAAGCCAAAAGCCAAATAGACAAAAGAGATGAAATGAAACGAGTCGAAAAGAGTCAAAATGAGTCGAAATGAGTCGAAAGTCGCGTGTGTGTCACACCTTTCAAATGGGCCAACAAAGCGGCAAGTGTGAATATGTAATTAAATTTTATGAAATAAACTCGTAAATATGAGCACATTTAACATGATACTACACATATTTTATAGGCACACCTCTGCCTATTTCAATTGCCTCTGACTATGCCGCCCTCGTTGCGTATACGCGATTTTCCATTTGCTCTTGTACTCGACTTAAACACGCGTGTAACTTTGTGATTTATGCATGTTGAATATAAATTGTGTGTGTGTGTGTGTGTGTGCTCTTTCTGACAAGTTGGCTTCTTGGCTAAAATGCCCCAAGAACTGCTGACACTAAGCAGCGTAAATAGAGCTTATCCCATTAAATGACCGAATGACCGACGAGCTATGATTTTACTCATAAAATATTACTGCAGCAACACCATTTTTTTCGTTCCAAAACAAATATAACTAGACACTATATGCATATACTTGCCACTAGCATAACTTTCTCAAAACTATGCAGATTTGCCAAGGCAAAAATGGTTTAAGTGTCAATGCTTTTTACAGACCATAAATTGTGGGAAAATCGATAACATCGCTAAATACAAATCAATAAAACCGTTTATCTCTCATGATTTTACTGCTAGAGTCACGAGTAGATTGCTGATGACGTCATTTAAAGAGTGGTTTATAAATTTATAAAGTTACAAGCGTCTTTTACTAGTTTATCGAGCCAGAAGATTAAGTTGAATTTCAAGTTAGCATCGCCCTCTCAACTTGAAGCTTAATGTTGACCTGGAGATTAAACTAAACCATTTTGAAAAAAACCTCGCGTTTGATAAAGATTTAACAATGTTTTTATGGTGTAGAAGTCATGCAATAATTAAAAATACTTTTAACAATGTTATGGCAGAGGGAAGTTTGTGAACATCTCCATTTCAAAAGTTTCTACCCGTTCATACAAGCTATATATAAAATCCTTAAATCCACCTGCAAACACCAAAATCAGGAAAACATCCAACGTTGTTGACCGAAATGGTAGATAATACAGCAGACTTGTCTGCTGAACAACTCTTCGGCTGCTTGCTTAAAATATTTATATTATTTTCACTTAATCTCAATTTAAATTAAAAAGTTCAAAGTTAAGCGGCTTATAAATATGATAACTCGTTTTCTAATATAAACATAACATAAACGTGCCCAGAGGCACGTAACTTGAGTATTAGTTTTAACTAAAAACATGAATTTTAAATCAGCATGAAAAGTTGACTTCCTGTGTCATAAAACGATCATTTTATCGCACACACCGAAAAAAGATGCACACAATGCAAATTTGAACGGAAGAATTCAAGTCCGATGGCTTCATTTCGAATTCACGTGCATATTAATAGATTAGATTAAAACTGTTGTTTTTTAATGGGGTCTCGAGAGATACGTTCGAATGCAGGCAGTGAGCAACCAACAACCAGCTAACAGTCAGAGGTCAAGTTGACCACAAAAATAGAATAATGACCTTAACAACGGGCGTCGAATTTACAAGTTACAATTTACAGCACCATTTGAATATTTGAACAGCGCAGCGAGGGGCGTGCTTAGATTGTTTTTGGTTTTTTTTTTTAATATACCCTAGCAAGGTGTGTAATGATTAATGTATAATTCGTAGGTTATAATAAAACAATTATCTTAATGTTTATAATTAAGCTCTATATATTTTTTACACTTTTTAAGATAGTTAATATTCAGAAATATGTAGAATAAATATTTAAAAAGTATATAAACATATAATTGATATTTAAAAAATATATAAATCAATTCAAAGCAAAGAATTTTACATACATATATATATTTATATGAATGCATCTATAAAAGTATACTAAAATAAATGATACATAAGATATACATATATTAGAAACATATAATAATTTTGGAGCAGCATTTGTGGCATATTTTTAAAGTTGTTGATTTAAGAATTAGGCTTATTATAAAACATACTTTAACATTTGAAAATGTTTAATTTTAAGAAATTGGTAAAAAAAAAACAAATAAAATAAGATTGTTTTAAGCTTATTAAATTAATGAAAATATTTAGTTACTTTCCCCCATCCCTTAAGATCCAATTTTATTATGCTGCACGCAACTTGTGCACGCGTTGTCAGTTGTTAAAAGTCTCATGTAAAAAAAAAGAACAAAATTGTAGGAAACAAACAAATTACTTTATATATATATTTAAGACAGCCTTGGGTCAGTTCAATGCTTCCTTTGCTGGGCCTGCAGTCTGCCGAGCCACACACATGCATAAACATGCGTGAATCATGTACATATATATAATCCAGCCATATAATTGTATGATCAAATTTGTGTTTTGTGCGGAAATGAACGCACCGAAAAGAAAACGACAAGCGACCAACAGCAATAAAGCTCTATAAATGTAAACTTGATGATTGAAGGGCCTCGACTACAACACCAACAGAAACAGCAACAACAACGACAACAACAATAGCAGTATTTAATTGATATACGACGCATTGATAGCGTAGTCCGCAGCTTTTTAGCTTTGCTGGTTTAGGTTACTTTTTTTTCTAGAAGGGCAACACAAACTCGCCTTGGTCATTGTCTGTGTGTCTGTGTGTGAGTCTCTGTGAGTGTGTGTGTGTGTGCGGGCGCTTGTTGTGGGGCCCTTAACGAACTACTCTAGCAATACTTGTGCGTTACAAAGTGGCCAAGGTCAGCAGCGCCCAGACAACAACACCAAGCACATCTATCAATACCAAAAAAAAAAATAAAAAACAACAACGAAATATATTTAGCTTGAGCAAATGTAACGTCATTAAAGTTTATAACTTTTATTACAACTACAGCATTGTGCTTAGAACTGCAGATTGGCTTGGAAACGAGTTCACGCTTTAGTTATGATCGTATTTTTGTTGGCATTTCTCCCATTCAGAATAGGCAAAGGGTATATGGAAGTTGTGCAAAAGTGTGTTGCAGGCGGAAGCAACCATTTCCGATCTCAGATGTATTTCATTTTATTGCCAACTCTCTCCATTTCGCGAATATCGACAAATATATATTTCCGATTGTGATAAAAACTACAGTTTTAAAGATACAGCTTAATCTTATTCCAAATAACCATTATCAACTGTTACAAATTCATCAAGATCGATTGACAAACACGAAGGAAAATCATATATCACACACACACACAGATAGAAACACACACACACACACCCATTTCACACACACACATGAATATTTAAGACATGTAAATTTATAAATAAATAAAGATTTTGATTCACGTATTTCCTCGTCAAAGCATTCAGACTTGTTAAGATGAAAAGTCTTTTATGAAATTATAAATCCGAATAAATTATTATTCTTATTATTATTATTATTTTATGTCAAGTTTTACAAATTCAAATATTTAATTACTTGCAATTAGTAAGTAAGCGTAAGATTTAAAATGCAAATTTTGATTAAGCGATGGTTGATTGAAGATTTCAATAAATTGTTTACACATCTTTACCTGCTTTGCATATTCACACAGGGGAATCACCAAACATAAATCTAGCCATAAAAGGCTGATAAGCCCTAAACTAGAAATATAGAACTTAAAGAATCGATGAAAGAACGATTGAAATATGAAAATGTTTCAACCCAATTTCAACAAAATCGAATATTCGAATACAGAATGAATTTAATATTTAATAGAAGAAAAAAAAACGGTTAACTTCTATTTAACCTTGCTGAATATGTAATTAGAGTTGCCACAATTGATATGATCATTTTAATTACATGCCTAAAAACAGTTCCTAAGTCCGAAATGCCTGAACATTAAAATGTATCTGAATGTATCTGTATTTCGACTATGAGTTGTGGCATTTAAATACAGTTTGCACTGCAAATACAAATCAGTTGCGTAAATAATGCGTATCGTCAGCCGCTAAACTACAACAACAATTATGACAAAAAAAACTACAACATATTTTTTTTTAAACTGCTTGTTAGGCCTTTATAAATTACAGCGGGCGACAGGCCCGCAGAGCATTAAGCATTTTGATTAGCAGCTGCAAAAAAAAAGAAATAATACAAATACAAGCACGCACTGAAAATATACGTAAACTACAACAGCAACAATAAAGTGACAAACGCACAAATGAAAATGAAAAAAACAACAACAACAACAACAAAACACCAAAAAATCAAACCAAAAATTCGGTTTCGATGCGATGCGTATAGCCCTGAACATAACCTTGAATAGAGTCGCGTTCAGTTGAGTTCAGTGTGTGCGTTTATGTGTGTGTGTGCGTGTGTGTGTGTGTGTGCTTTTTTTTCCATTTTTTTATTTAAAGATTGGTTAAATTTTTTTCAACAGCCCAGGCTGTTGAATAAATGCGTTAGAGCGAGGCGCAGTGAGCGAAGAGCTCCAACAAGCAACAGAAACAAATGCGTTACGCATATGAGCAGAAACACACACACACACGCACACAAGCACAGCTCACACACAATGCGAGTGCGTGTGCAAGCGAGAGGGACAGAGTGAGAGTGAGAGTGAGAGAGAGAGAGAGGGATACATATTTGTTTAGCTAGTCGCGAGCGCATGACACTTGGAGAGTTATGCGTTGAGCTTTTGTTTGGGCTGCGTGGGCAGTTCGCATGCGCTTCAAAGCAACAAACTGATGAGAATTGCGTAGAGAGGCGTGACAAGTGTCATCTTCATTTGTCATCTGCATAACAATAGCGAAAAAGCGCTCTGAATTAATCATTTCACGTGCGAGTGGGGGCTTTCTTTACACTATTTCTATTTTAAGTATCTCCATTAGTTTGGGGACGCGATAAGTGCCATTGAAAAAAAGCATACATCTATCTATCTTTAATGCTTAATTTACCTGGAAAATAAAGCATAATGTTGTATCATAATTACATTTATTTTATTCATCATTATTTTTGATAGAAAATGTATACTGTTTTTGGGATTGGAGGATCTTAAATTGTTTGTAAACCTTTATTAGACATTAGAAATCTTCTAGTTCCTAATTTTCAAGAACATTTCTTTTGACTGCCAACTAATTGGATATATTTGAGAGTTTATCTCATATTACAGAATTGTTAAATTAATCAATCTGGAAACTTTTCATTTTTATTTGGAACTTTATTTTATTTACCTAGTTTTTTTCAATTAGTTAGCCAATATTTTGAAGTTGTTGACTATTTGTAGGGCACTTTAGTGTTTGAAAAGCTCTCCAGTCCTATGCTGCTCAAGTGTACGAAGCTGAAGCACAAAAGGCAGCAGCGAATGACGAAGAGCCAGCAAAGACAAATACAAAAAGACAACGAAAACGAAAACTTTGCAAACGCATAAAATTCTGCGTATTTTGCGTGTGTTTGTTGCTAGATTTTGTTTGTTTGACCGAGCCGCGCCGAGCTGAGGTTCGAAACAGGGCCCAGAGAGGAAACCAAGCCATTTTTCTTGGCATTTTGTATGCGGCTCCAAAGCTGACCAAATAAAAACCAGAAATTTTACTGTGAGATCAGCATGCGCTGCGTGTTGCCAACTGTCGTCTGTCTGTCTGGCTGTCCGTCTGTCTCGATGTCTTCTATTTTATCTATGCGCGTCTCTGTGTGCGTATCTCACACGCATATTGTGCGTAAGGTCGCAGCCTCAGCGGCGCATTTATCTATGGAGCGTACAATAACCGGTAATTATGTGGCCAAAAATTGGCTCCAAAGGAATGATGACGCTGCAAACACAACAGCGTTTGAGTTGGGGCATGAGAAAAACCTTTTTTCAGATTTTTTGGTTATCAAACTCGGCGGTATCATAAATCTTTGGCAACTTCCGCATTGTGTCGATTGCCAATTAAATCTGATTTGTTTTGCGGCCATTTTGCCATTTTTCAATCTTAACGTTTAGTTCAAAACTTATTCAAGCTGCAAACCAACAAAACTTAACGAACCTTTATGCTTTCGTTCAAATAATTACGCCGCAGAGGCAATTGCACTCTTCGCTACTGTATTGCGCTTCTCTTGCGATCGTTGAATCGCTTGACGAATTGTGCAATTTGTCGAATTTCCCCTTTCCCCAGACTGCACTGGGGCCTAACGATCAGTGCGAAGAGGCTGCAGCAAACAAACAAACGAAAAATGTCCCATTCATTTCGCTTCATGGACAATTGCACTCTTTGGGCAACAAAGTGCGCTGCGCTGCGTTGCGCTCTTGCTGCCAGCGCACGTCACTTTTGCTTTCGTTCAAACTGAACGAATCTTTTGAAAAGAGTCATTGGAAGCATTTCCCCTACCTCAACTGCACTCTTATTAATTGCTCTTCCCAGTGTTTTGTGGCTCTCTTCGGAAACTGAATCGAATTTAGCTTTTCGTTGAGTTATCAAATGAATTATGCATTAAGCGTTTAAACATATGCATAAATCGATAGTTTTATATATTTTGTCACCTTTTTCAACATAGTTTCGTTGATTTCGTGCGAAATGTAATTCATTTTTCTATGGCCTTTTCGTCTAGTCGTTTATCAGACATGTTTTGCGACTTTGCTGATAGGCATGAATTGAGTCCATTACAGGAAAGTAAGCCATGTCTGATAATAATAATTATCACGTCTTTCTTGACACAAACTGCACAACAAGCATAATAACAACAATTAATATTAATACATTTTTGTACCAACCAAAAAAGAAAACTTGGAATGTAGCAATAATTATGGGTGAAATTGAGTAAGCTTTTAATTGACTTCGGTTCGATTTGAAGGTGCTTGAGAAATGGTATTTTACATTACTCGCCCCTCTTAAACAGGTGCAGAACTACTTTTTCACTAGTTTCAAAACATCATAAAAATATTCTAAATAATGTTAAAAAAATAAATAGACTTGAATTGCTCGTTAAATGGGGAGGCATCAATTGAATTGCGTGTGAGGCCCGTTAAGGAGAACCTTTGGTGCCTCAAAAGTGAAATGGGCCCACTGAAAATGAGGAAACAAACAACTTGCTGCAGCACAGAAGAAGTTGGGGTCGACACTTCAACAACAACTTGGCAATAAATGTCAAAATATAAGAATGAAAAACAAAAGAAAAACAAAAACAAAAAAGGACACAAGAGCACTAAGCTAAGCTGAGGAGCCAGTGGACGGCCAATAAAACGGCGCTGTCAAACATACAAAAAGTTCTAATGACAGTTCAAAAAAGGACAGCGACAAGGAAGCCGTGAGAACAAGTGAGGCGAGGACAGGACGAAACTGGACAGGAGACGGGACGACAGGGCAAAACTGCCAATACAAAGACATTAACATGTGGCGCACACAAAGAAGCAAAAACAAAGCGAATCGACGGAGAGGGTAAACAGAGAAAGAGAGGCAAATAGAGAGAGAGAGAGAGATAGAGAGAGAGAGAGAGGAAAAGTGAAGACAAACAACGCATAAATAGGGGGCAAGTGACTTGAAGGTCCTTCTTCTTCTTCGTTTTTTCTTTTTGCCCTAACTGAACTGGGTCGCTAGATGGCCATACGTTAAGTACTTGCCACCTCCATCCTTCCAGCCCCGCATGACTTTCAACTTGCCAAAATTTGCCAGCCAGAACTTCTCTTTTATTTGATTGTTTTTGGTCAATGGCCACGCAAACAAATTGCCGCCTTAATAATGCCAACAATAATAATAACAACAAACAACAAACAAAAAACAACAACAAGAATTTGACGCCACAACAAATATCGTCCATAGTCAATAAAAATATGTGTAGATATTTCTGATTTTTATTATGCCTGAGCACAAAACTTTGCTTGCAGTTTGCCTTTTATATGCTTGATTGGCCAGCTTAAAGCAATTCAATCGGTGGAAACCCCCAAAATGGAGAACTTAATGTTAGCAAAGTTCTGCTTTAAGTATGAAACAAGATCTTGATTAAGAGCAGAAAAGAAAAAGAGAAAGAATCTTAGAGTCATCAAAAGGCAGACTTGGAATATGCTTTCAGAATTATGAATAAATCTTTTTTCTACGATCGGTCGTTAAAATTACAAAAATAGCAACAAATTCATTCTAAAACGTAACCAAAAATGTAAAAAAAAATTTATTTTATCCCTTTTTCTATGAAGATCATTTCCTCTATACTAATTTGTAATACTTTTGCATCTATTTCGTATTTGTAGCTTGCCAAGCATTTCTTTAAATTTATATAAACCAATTGTAACTATTATTCTGCACCAGTTCTTAAATTTGTATTGAGTGGCATCCAGTGAAGCATGAAAACCCTCTAAGCACCACCCCATCGCTCCCTCCGCTACCCTCCCCTCCCCTCCCCTACGAACCAACCCTGCTGACAACTTTCGCTTTCTTAGGCACCCCCTGCCCAATATTTGTGTGTATCTCTATCATGCGACTGGCATCATCTTTGAGGCCATTCATGCAGTTTCCTAGACAGCCCCAAAACATTTTCCTTATCAATTTAATGGCCAAGTGGCGTCAGGCAGCGAAAAGAAAGAAAAAAAAACACCAAACTGCTGCGAAAATGTGGAGAAATATTTTACAAATGTCACAAACAGCAGCAAAAGGGCAAAACTGGCAATGTCAGATGCGTAGACACAGTGCACTATATATATATCTATTTATATATATATATATGTGTATATTTATTGATATATAGTTATGTACGGGTATATAAGCTGTACATAGGCAGAGCATTAAATGTAAGATGAACTGGCTCCAGTTCCAGGACCAGTTTCATTTGATTTGAGCCACGTCGCCAGAATGCAATAACTGTGTCTGGCCTAGCGCAAAACAAGGTCAAAAGATTAAAAACAAAACTCTATGCGTGTGGCACACATACATGCCACATGCCACATACTAACAGCTAGCAGGAGTCACCATATTTTGTTATGCTGCGAATTCTTAGAGTTAGTTTGCCTTAACCCATCGAAGAGCATTCTTTTTTTGTAGCAAATGTGCAACACTTACAAGGAACGCAAGGCACTTTATATCTTTTATTTATCAAGAATATTTTGCTTTCCCGGATGAATTGTGAAGTTCAATAAAAGTTGAATAGATAATATTAATAATTGATAGAAACTATATATTAAAAATATCACAATTTCAGGTTGATATTCACCTGTTAAGTCTCATTATGAATGCATCTGTTTTATAAAAAATGTGTAGTTTTTCTTACTGAGAGTTTCTTTCAAAAAATATTTGCAATTGTTTGAATATATATTAAATTTATCTGCCACGTCGATTGTTCGATATTTGTAGCTGAAGGGCATTCAGAATGCGGCACTTTTCTATTAACTTCTCTTTGCTATTTTTGGGGCTGGATTTTTATGGTGCCGTCTTCAGGCGCCAAGAATCCTGCTTCCTTTTCATAGGCTCTGCTGTGGCAGCAGTTTTTCTTTTCACTTGCAACATTATCAGCTCATTGTTGTTATTTTTGTGTGGTGATTGGATTGCTTTGGTCTTCTGTTTGACGCGCTGCTTTTGTTTTTCGCATTTTTCTTGAACTAATTTGAATGATTTTAGTGGCGCGCTTGACTGAATTCCTTTCTTCATGCTGCTGTTTTTCTATTTTGCTCTTTGGCTGCCTGTCCTATAAATTTCTAGTTTTTATTATCATATTTTCTCCGTAGATTTCAGTTTGGTTGTTATTGTTGTTATTCGGTTGTAATAATCATAAATTGCTATCTGCACAAATATTATGCATAAAATTCACAATTTACAAATTGTGAAAATTAATGGAAAGCTGCGTCAGGATATTTTACATTTGTGTGTGCCATAAACTGTGCTGAAAAACAATGCAAATGAGGAAAGGGAATCTGAGGTCCTACTTGAAATTGAATATATGATTTATATACAATATCGACGCAGAATATACATAACTAATAAAGCGAATATATTTTATATAGAAAATCGTTTCTGAATACAGCCAACCAGCTTAAGAAATCTAAGTTCCTACTTGAAATAGAATTTATGATATATACAATTTCATTTCAGAATAGAGCCAACTATGAAAATAAATATTTTGTGTATAAATTAAGCATTTGGCTAATGACTAACATCTTATACACTGAACCCATTAAAAATGAGAAAAACTGTTTAATGAAATTGTTGCCGACTGCAGCATCTCCAAACACAAAAAGTATCTTTATACTTAATCAACAGCCTTCAAATACTATATAATATGCACTGACAGATTGCTGATCAACTGCAAAACTCTCATTAAAATCGAAAAAAATGCAAAGTTTACTAACCGAAACATATTTTCATATTGCATAACCTACTTTGATGTATTGAAAGCTGAATTCGGAGACTTTCAAGACGAGCTCTCCCGACTAGATAATTCGAACTTGTTTTAGTATTAAGAATGTAGAATGTAGCCTACTTCCACATTACATTTTAACTGCTGTCCAGTTGCTCGCTGTTACCACCTCTACCTCTGCCTGGATTAAAGACATTACATTACATTATTATTAGAAATAGTCATAAACATATATCATATTGCAAAATTTGCATATTTCTGGGACAGGCCTGCAGCGAATAAGTTCCATGAATTATTTCAACCCAGCCACCCACTGACAAGCTAAGCAAGCAGCCCTCTGCCAGAGGACACGCAACAAAAGGCAATTGAGGTTAGTAGAAAAAAAGCAGAGAGAAAAAAAACAACAAGAATTAGAAATGAAAACGCAATTTTGCAATAAAAATCCATTGAGGCAAATAATGAGTCCGAGTTACAAATTCAAATGCGCTGTCGAACCAAGCCTCAAAAATACAAAAAGCAAAAAAAAAAAAAAACAGGAAAGTAATAACGAAAATTTCGAAATTATGAAATTACTTAATAGTGCGTAGAGTATTTGCTGAGAGAAGGGGTTGGTTATAGTTAAAGTATTGTCATATTAGCCGCACAGAAGGTGGTCGAATCATAAACGAAGCGCAAAGAATGAAAGTTCGGCTCTGCATGCAAGAAATTACCATTAAAATGCAATAAAGGACACACAACAACCAAGAAAATAGCAACAGCAACAGCAACACTAACTACTTGTAGTTGTGGCCAAAATTGGATTTATGACAAAATCATAAAATTAAAAGGCTGAACGGAAATTTTGTGGGCTGGGCTCACAGTGCGTATGTGTTTGGGTTTGTGTTGTATGATTTCTGAATATACGCATTCTTTATAGTTTTTATGGTCATTAGCACACACACACACACACACACACACGCACACACACATATGCAGTGCTTGACCCTAGCGTAACCCATTGCGTATACATAATAATATTATTACGCATACGCCCCCGGTTTGTGTGTGGCGCTTAGGCGCAGCTTCGTGCATAGTGGCCAACAAAAAAAACCTTTTGCTAACATTTTCTGTGTTTTTGATATATGTTTTTGTAATTCTTATGATATTTTTTTGTTTTTTTTTTATGACATTCGCTGTGATTTGCGTTTTTCGGGGCATGTCCGCTCAGCTGCACAGTAGAAGAGGTGTGTTTGGCACTGAACAAAAGGATAATCAAATAAAGCAAAATGGTTGGCCAACTATTGTTCAGTTTTGATGGCCTTCATTGTCTGATTTACCAATTTTGGTTACTGTTACTATATTAAGCGGAAGCAAATTTGGTGAGCGTTTCAAAAGTTTTTGGATTGAATGAAAAACATCTTTAAGAATAACTATAAGTTATTTTGGTGTTCAGCAGTTGTTCAGCAGTGCTCTCTGCCAACTTGGTTTCATCTACTTCTAAAGGGCATTTGCAATTCGTTTAGCTCAATGCGCGTTGTATGCGTCTTTTGATTTATTATCGTATTAGTTTCCACGCACATTTTTTTTTACACACTTTTGCCTTATTTTACGAACAACCTGCTGAAAATGCAAATTACAATAATTATGTGTGGTTTTCCTCAAATTCTTCGTTTTCGTTTCGGGTTGCGTGAAGCATTGCTTGGCGGCGTTGAAAGTTGAAAGGTCCTGAGTGCAGCGCACACACAGCACACCCTTCTTGACTTTCACCTTGATTCGCATTTTGATTAATTACACAAGGAGCGAACTGCTTTTGAGGCACAACTTCCACGCTGTGAATATCTGTGTGGCTCAATCTTATAATTGCCTGTAACAACAGAAAAAGCAGCAATAGAAAAACAAGACACATTTCCGGCTGTTACGAAAAGAGAACAGGTCCGAGATAGATCAAGAGAGCGAAAGAGAGAGGGGCAAAGAGAGAGTGCAAGTGGGAGAGGGAGAGCAAATGACCTACCATACAAGATTTTACATTCAGCTAAATTCGATAGAAGCAGTTGGCGCAGTTGAGCAAGCACTGAATGAGGAAGAGGTGGAAGAATATAGCATAATCCGCAAGCTATATCGCGACTGTCAAATACCCTGCAATAAGCGCACAGTGATAAATAAATAATCGTAGGCAACTTTTTTATTTTTAATTTTTTATTTAAATTTTAGTTTTAACTGTAATTTTTAATTTGTATTTTGTAATTTATTTGTTTATAAATTGTGATTTACTACACACTAAATCAAATAAATATAAACCAAATCAAATAATTACTTTCAGTCACATATAAATACATAGCTGGGTTCTACATAATCATAACCTATATATTAGAAACACTTTTACAGGGTATTAAAGATAGAAGCAGCAAAAGGCAACAGCATTGCCAGAGATCATTAATTAAAATGTTGCTGGACCAGTTCTTGAGCGCAGGCCAAAAGACTGGCAAAGGGAAAGGGCGCGGGAGACACGCACAAGTTACAGCAAGCGCAAAAGCTTCAGCCGCAACATCAGCAGCAGCAGCGCAGCAGCAGAGGCACTCACAGTCGCAGTCGCCGCAGCAGAGGCAGCATTAATAAAAGATCGCACGCTTTTTTAATCAGCACATAGAACATAGGCACACACACAGGCACACGCACAACTGTACGCAACTGTGTTGGTGTGCGTTGGCCTCTAGCATACAAAGTGCGTCGCTTGCCTAGGCACCCCCCCCCCCCCCCTGCCTTCGTCTCTGCTCTCTTCTTCTTTATATGCGCGCACGCATTCCATGCTTCGCTTTAGCTCTGCGCTTTTTAGTTTGCTCGCCTGCTTTTTTGGCACTGGCATTCGCTGCGATGAGGTAATCGCCACAGGCGTGTGAGTGTGTGTGTGTGTGTTTTAGTTGGAGTGCGTGAGCGCAAAGCTTTGTCGTTCTCGTTGCACGCATTGAGTGAATCGCGTCCCCCTCGTCCCTTCCCTTCCCTTCCCCTTCGCTGGCATACCTAAACGCTCGCTGGCCTTCTCCACGTACATATTTAGGTTCTGGTCTAGCGTCGTCTGTTCGGTCTGCTCCGTCTGCCCGCCTGTCCGTCTGCCTACTTAGTCGCCAGTCTTAGCAGCAGTCGTCGCACAGATTATGGCCCTTTGACATCCCATAAATTTCGTGTCCAGCACAGCGCACAACATTTTGGGTAGATTAACGCAAAACAAGGCAACAAGCAACTAAAGAACACCGATATTTATTTAATCTATTTATACCTTATCTATATATATATATATATATATATATTGTATGTATGTAAGTGTACAGTAATTGGAATAAATTACACATATACATCAACAAATTAGAATTTTCAAGTAATTCAAATCATACTCAAAGCAATCAGAAATGTTTTTTGTGTCACTTTAAATATAATTTCTTGTGAATTATATTAATACTAAATAACTCCAATCCTTTCCCAACGCAACCAAGTCTAATCGCCATCAGTATCAGCATAGAAACATTAAAAAATATATTATATTATAATTACTTAAGCATCGTGACTAAGTTATTGCACTCAACGCATGAGTGTGCAAAACAATAACTAAATATGTAACTAAATGTGTATGTTCAAACCGGTTTGTCACTAAAGATTCTCAATGTATATATTATTTATATATTTATATATGTATGTAGTATATATGTATGTATGTAACTCATATTGAGAACAAAGCGCGAAGTGTTTGTTTTTGCATTCAGGAAATACCTTGTCAATATATCACTATAAAATGTAAGTACGTATGTGGGTCTGTATATATGTATGTATGTATGCAGTTATGTATGGATATAAATAAGCAGCTGCTGTTGTTGTTGTTGGATGCGCCTTACTAAGCACAACGCTTTGTAAAAACAACTAGATTTTTCAACTTCAAAATATAAACTGCATGATTCACCAGATGAAAAAGAATATATGTCTATATTTTTGCATGGCTTTTTCGAAGCGATTCTTTTGGTATAGAATTTTCGCATGAATTTCAAAAGAAAATCATTTTTCCAAATTTAAATGCAATCGCTTCACTTTTGTCTGAATTATGTCAGTAGAAAAGTAGAGAAAGAATCTGGATTGCAGCTGAAATGCATATTAAGCTCAATACAATTAACAGTTATCACGTAGTCAATTCACACAGACAAACGGATTGCAATTGGCAAAAGTTGACGATCCGTTGGCAATCGCCATTTTTGCGCATCCAATGGGAAGCCAGTTGGCACTCATTCTAGTGCGCTATCTCGCTCGCACGCACCGCTGCTGCTGCAGTTGGCAGAGTTAAGCGAAAGCTTTGCGAGAATTGCAATTTGAGTGTGTGTTTTATGTGTACGTTAGCTGTCTCGCTCGCACTGCAGCGATCAGTGCTGCGAGCTGCTGCGGCGAATACTCAAAGAAAACTAATTAGCTGCAAATTGGCAGATACGATAGAAAATTGTTTTTTGTTTTAGTTATTGACGTTGTTGTTGTTGTTGTTTTAGTTCGTCTTCGTCTTCTATTATTTATTTTTTTTTTGTTTTTTGCTTTTTGCTTTTTGCACATCATGTAATGGAGAAAATGATTGATTAACTCAAGCCAAGGGCCCTGCAGGCCCAACTATATCTAGCTTCTTTGACCTGCTCGAACTTGGCAGCCGAAAGATGCGCAAAATTGCTGCCTAGTTCTAATTGTTGTTGCTGCCGCTGCTGCTGCTCATTGCGGCAACTTAACCAAAGTCATTAATTTGCAATTAGTTTTGAGGCAAGCGGCACGCGTGGGAATTGAAGTTGGAATTGAATTTGGAATTGGTTGCGATTTGCTTTTGTGAAACTTTTGAGCAGCGACTCATTGAGAAAAAAAAAATAAACAACAAAATAACAACAAGGAAAAGGTTCGCAGGCAGCAACAAATGTTTATAATTACACGCCAACCCCCAATGCCAACCCTCCTTTTTTGGCATCACTTTCTTTTAGTATTCACAATTGCCTTTTTCGTTCTGCTTTTGTTTTTGTTGCTCGTGTTGCTCTTGTTGCCCCTCTTCCTCACCTCTCCCCTTACACATCTTACACTCAATTGAATTCTTCCGGTTGCTGCTGCTCCTGCTGCCGCTGCTGCTGCTGCATGCCTCCACATCTACAATTCATGCATAATAAACAAATAAAAAATCTGGAATTGATAAGTATGCCCATCCTTGTAATGCCCTGTAATCAGTTCAAATGATATTCGTTGAATTTGTGCCGAGAAACTCGGGTTTTCCCAAAGCAATAGTTAAAATATCACTTAGAAAGCAAAACTAAAACAAATTAAAAACACAAACAAACGAAACATACCCCGTTAGGCAGTCATTACAGAGTATTGGCCGAAAAACGCTTTAAAGGAGCATCTTCAGTTTTGGGGTTGTTTCAGCCACTAAATTTGTCCATGTTTTTCAACATTTTCTGTTTATTTTCATTTCTCTTATATGTTTTTTTTATAAATATAAATATATATTTTGTGCATAAAATAAATATAAATAAAAGATGGTTAAACTGAAGACAAAGCTAGGGAAGTAGCTGAGATTTGTGGTGGGAAATGTTCTTTTTATGGTTTGCTGGTTAGTTTTGCGCTGGTTTCTGCTTAATTTAATTTATGCTTAACCTATCCGAAGGTCTTGTAATGGAATAAAGTACTTAATATTATGATGTGATTATGCCTCTTATTTGCTATGTGTGCTATTGATTTGCGGGGGGTGGGGATGGGGGATGATGCCGTCTCAAATGTAGTTAGCTTTTGGGGATTCAGCGATGCGTGCAACAAGCAAGCGGCGAAGATGCTTGATGTGTGTCACGTAACCAATAAATATTACGATGTATTTGAGCAGTGCATAAATAGTTATCGATACTTATCACATTTCAGCGATTGCAGGCTCCCAAAAGGCGGATATCAAAATTTGTTGGCCCAGGCATTAAGTTAACATCAAGTTTTTGGCAACAAATGTCAACGAATTGCCGCCAAAATGCTTACAAACTTTTTTCAAATATTCAACAAAAAAAAAGCTAATTTTTGTTTCTTTTTTGTTTTTACTGATGCATCGGGGGGTTCATCATAAGTCCAATATATATTAATATGACTAATCATTTTATTATAGTATTCAAATAATATAAAGTTTCCAAGTCAACTTACAACTTTTACCTTCTTTATTAATTAAAATCCCATGTCTCCTCCTAAAGTTGCCTCAAATTCAAAGCACTCACAGCTGTTGCCGTATCTTTTGGCAGCGAGACAGCCCCCACCCACCACTTCAACTGCCACTCGACAACACCCACCCACCCTCCACCCCCTCCCCGAATTTGGGCAATTCGCTCAGCAGGTTCCATAGATTACATAATTGCCCGGTGGTTGCACACAGACTGAGGCAGCAACGCTGCCAGCGACAGCGATAGCGACGTCGACGTCGACGTTTGTTCATTTGCCTCGGCTGCGATTGATGGATTGCATTCTGACTGTTGCCACACCGCAGCCGAGCAGCACACAGCGGGCAGAGCGACTTCTTCAACGGAGGCATGAAAGAGCAAAGATCAAAGACACAAAAAAAGAAAAAAACAAAATCATTTTACAGAAATTACAGCAGCAACAAAAGCAGCAGTGGCAGAAGCAACTGCGCCATCAGCAACATTGCAACATCAACTAAAGCACGGAGAGAAAGACAAAGTGAGAGAGAGAGAGAGAGAGGGAGAGCAGCAGCACACGAGACGCACTCTAAATTATATGCATTGACCTAGTTTTAGCAACCAAAAAAAAAAAAAAAAAGAAAACAATTTTGGGACAAGAATTGCATGGCACCGAAGAAAGTGAATGCGTCCGTGAGCTAGAGAGAGATGGAGAGAGTGAGCGTGGAAGAGACGGTAAGAGTGTGGCAAGAGATCAACGTGCGTCAATTAGATGCAAGGCGCAGTGGCAGCCACCTACCCACAAAACGCATAGCTCATCGGCATTTGTGTTGCTGTTTAGTTGTTGCCCCATCGAAATGTCAACTGCGAAGCACAGTGAGGCCCAAATAAAACTGACGCACAGACAATTGTCGAGTGAGGCAACAGCAGATTGGCAAAGCCATCAAATAATACAAACAAAACAAAGAAAAAACTTAAGCAAAGCGCTAAGAAATAGTTTAATGTTATTTCGGATGTCTTCAAAAATAAATAAAATAAAAGATAAAAGATAACAGATCAAATACAACAAAATTATAATCCCACAAAATGTACACATAATTAAATATTTGATTTGTATATTAAACTAAATATTCAAGAAGTTTACGAAAATATATTAAAGAACTCCAAATCACGTGCAACAATTTGGTGGACTTTGTTTTTGTGGAGTTTTACTGTGGTTTTATTCGTTTTGCTTGTAATTTGCATGCGTAATCATTATCGGCGACTGTCGACCTTTCCCCCATTGTCTGTCCCATTACAACACGATGCGTCGCATTGTCTGCCACAAATTGTTGCCTCCGATATCTCGTATTAAGTATCTAGTATCTCGTATCCCACATCTCTCTGTGTGTATTGTTGATTACTGCGCAGCTAACTGCAGCAACTGACGACAGTCAACACATGCGTGCGTGACCCAATTTCTATATACCTCACACCCCCCACACCTCCCCCTTTCCCCACGCTTCTGTTCCCCTTCTAGCCAAAGCGCGTTAATAGAGCAACGATTTGCTCTAGTTCACAAATTGCCCCTTTGAATTGCGGCGCAACAAAAAAAAAAACAAAAATACGCATATAAAAAATGAACTGTGAATCAATGATGTTTCTTTCCCTTTGACGTTGCATGCAACTGGACTGGCTTATAGCATATTTAAGTCGTATATTTAGTGCAAAAGTTGTCGCATCAGACTCAGCTCGATTAGCTGCTCTTGAATATGCTTAGTTAACAGCCAGCTTCAAGTTTGTCTTGCCAAGTTGCTGGCTGAGTAGAAGCAGGTCTTAAAGAGCCTCATTTTCTATTCACAGCAAAAGCATGTTTATTATACTTATATATATATATATATATTATTGCTATATACAGGAAATGCCAGCGCTGATTGTAATGAGATGCCATATTATTATTTGAGAATATGTTTTGGACTACCTATTTCTGCCTCCATCAATAATAGTTCAATTGCAATTGAATACCTTCAACTGAGTGTTGCTTTTATTGCCATCAGAAGTCGATTTATATGAATATTCGCAAGTAGAGTTGATATACACGGGCTTCAGCAGGAAGAACACTTTCGACTTTTATTATTATACAACCGGAATAGTCATAAAAGCCAATCTACTTAGTTTTTGACTAGTCGTGCTCTTTCTAATCGCTTTGTTTAATCTGCTTACACAAAACTAACAAATGGCGAAATTTATTGCTCCAAATGAATCAGCGAAACTAGTTTCACAGCTCCGATTAGGACTCGACTACAAACCAACCATGCCAACCACAGCCCATTTCGGATCTTTCGCCTCAGTTATAATGATCCAAAGCTGAAAAATATTATAAATATAAATATTAATATGCATTTTGCGTCCTTCTGCCTGTGATATAATCATGCACAGCTGCAGGATACCCCTTGATGGACTCTGTATATATGGAAATGTTCCGTACGAATACTCCAGTTATTCCCAGCGAGTTAAGTTATCAATTATATATATATATATATGCCTGGAAATAACTGAATCTTTGACAATGCGCGCTTGACTTTCCTTCAAGTTCAGTCACCCCAAACGTAATAATCGATTGGCCCGGCTAAATAGCAAGAAAAAAGAAGAAGAACCGAATAAAATAAAAAAATAAAAAAAAATAAAAAAAGGTAAACAAAGCCGCGCAACATTTGAATTTGGTCTAAAGGAAACCTGTTGGGGTTGCTTGGCTTGCCTGGGCTGGGGGGCTGGGGGCTGGGGGCTGGGCACAAGGTGAAAAGGCAATCAATGTCGTCGTCCTAGAAGTGCCTTTTGCGCTTCTGTTTTTTTTCTTCTGCTTTCTTTTGCTGCTGCTGCTGCTGCTGCTGCTGCCATATTATTATTTGAGCAATCCCCCCGCGCCAGCGCCCGCTTGCCCCGCTTGCCCCGCTGATTGTGCGTAATAGAGCGTTAAACTCTTCAAGCAACAGCCTTTTTTATTATTACGTATTCTTCTGCTGCTGCTTCGTTTTATTTTATTTCATTTTCTCGCTTTTCCTCTTTACTTTAACTCGAGCAAATCAGCGCAAGGACGTTCTGCAATCCTGGCGCACATCTTCCACGAAATTATTACATTAGCATTAGCCGACTTGGGCGGTCTGTGTGTGTGTGTGTGTGTGTGTGTGTGTGTGTGTGTGTGTGGGGGGGGGGAGGTGCTGGGTGTGTCTGGCGAGCGTGTAAGGTAGTAAAAATTATGTGTAAAATGTCCTTGAACCCCTTTTGCTGTTGTTGTTCTTGCTCTCGTTTTTGTTGTCTTGCCTTGTGTACATCTGTACTCTGTCTCCTCCACTCCCCTTTCGCTTTGCGCCCAGCACAACTGTTCTTCCTCTTCTTTTTTACATCTGCTTCTTGTTTTCGACTTTCTGAAGGCTTATTTCGACTGCGTCATTGTTTTCGAATTATGCTAGAATCATTTTTTTTTTTACGTTTTTTCTTTTTTTTTTTTTGCAATTCAACTTTGTCAACGTCACAAAATGTAATATACCCGGCACTCCCCCCACCCGCTCCCTTCCGTTAGCTCCCCCCACCGGTTGCAGCTACCCGTTGGGCCTCAGCGGGTTTGGCGGTTTTCTTTAAACTGTTGCCCCTGATTCAGCTGGGTATTTTTCTTGCTTTTTTGGCATTTTGCCATATATTTTTGTTCAGCTTTTTTTTCGTTGTAAAACGTCAATTTTGCAGCTTTGATGTGAGTCAAAACCATTTTAGTCGTTTACTTCTTGCGGTTGTGGTTTGTTTTCGCAGGAATCCTGCGGCAAAGCGAGCATCCAAAATGATTGTTAAAGCAAGATGGTGGCAAGCTTAAAAAGGGCAACTTGTTGATTTGCCACACAAATTCAGGACTACAACGGAGCACAGAAATTACTTTGAAGAATTCTAGTCTTTTTGCACACAAGTCACACATCCATTTTTAGCTCGAACCATTGAAACATCAGCCATTTAACGCCAAGTTTGACTATCAAAAGTAAACACATAAGAATTGTATCTCATAGGAAGAGTATCTCATAGGAATAGTATCTCATAGGAATAGTATCTCATAGGAATAGTATCTCATATTGTGATTTACTTTATTATTTATTTATACTTAATTATCCTAGCTGTAAATCGCTGAGACTTATAGTCAAAAGTGTTCAACAAAGGAAAGTAACAAATTAAAGTGCAAAAAATAGATAATAAATTTGATTATTGTAAAAACAATTGTTAACAATATAAATAAAGTTAATTTAAGTGATTTTGTGTCCCGTTTGCTATTCAGAAATTTGCCTAGTTTTAATTTGAAATGAGTTTTGTTGAGGGCAGTTTAATGATTAGTTTTACTAATTAAATGATAGTTTTTTAATTATTATTATTTATTATATATATATATATATATATATATATATATATATATCATGTAAAGAACTCCTTTCACGTTTGCCTTATTTTCACATTGCTTTTGGGCTTTAAGTTATTTCCTTGAACGATTTTGGTTGAGAACGTCTCTTGTGTAATGCTGATTAGACATTCAAGCACAGCACTCTCTCTCTCTCTCTCTCTCTCTCTCTCTCTCTCTCTTTCACTGTCACTATCTGCCTCTGTTCATGTGTCTCTTTCGGGCACTTGTGCAACATCTCGGGCAGATATTACTTCATCTAATTAGCACAATTAATACCCTAGACGCAATTCTACACACAACACATACATCGCCACATATATATATATATATATACATATGTGTACACATCTATACAGAGATGTGTTTATGTACAATATGTAATGCCTAGCCCAACATATGAAACAATTTCATTGTCAAGTGTGTGTGTGTGTGTGTGTGTGTTTGTCAGTTGCCCAAACTTGTTAAAAATGTCGAAAAGGCCAAAGAGCATAAAACGCACTTAATGCAAGCGTGCAAATTGAGCGATCCGTTTCTAAATTTAAGTACTCAAATACACACACACATGCACACACACACACACACACACACATACATGTATGTATATGTAAATATTTGTGTCTTGTGGCGCAACATACGAAAACATGAATGTGCGCCAAATGCTACGAAAACAAATGATATCATCTTATCTGAAAGCGCAACAAAAATCCGTCGAAGCATTCGGAAATGTTCATGAAAAATAAATAAATGTGTGTGTGTGTGTGTACGTTACAAACACAAATACAAACAGAAAGCGAAACATTTGTTTTTTGTGCAATTGTATAGCTTTGTGGGTGGGTTGGAATCGAGTTGGGTTGGGTTGGGTTGGGTTCGTTTAGAAGGTAAAAAAAATGCAGTATACACACATAACCGACAAAAGTTTTTAGCAGGGTCACACACACACACACACACACACACAAATACATAGCTACACATAATTGCCAGATAGTGTATATAACGGGCCTACGCAGCAGCAGCAGCAGCAGGAGCAGCAGCAAAGAGCAGCGACGCAGCAGCAGCAGTCAAAATGCTCGCACATAACAAATACATGCTAAAATTTCACAAAAACGCACACCCAAAAAAAGCAAAACGCACACACACACACACACACAAGCGCAAGCTGCAAAAGTGCGTTCGTTTTAATGCTCAGTGCGAGTGAGTGGGTGAAAGAAAAGCAGCAGCAGCAGTAGCAGCAGCGGCCTGGCGCCAAAAATGTGGAGCATACATATATTTATATATATATAAACCGCCCCAAAAAACTGTACATAGCCCAACAACAACAGCAGCAGCAGCAGCAGCAGGAGCAGCAAAACAAGAACAGCAACCAAAAAAAAAATACAATTTGCTGTGTAGCAAAGCTAAGCAAAAAGTGCGTGCAGCACTGCAAACGCAAAGCGACGCCAACGTCGACGTCGACGCGCTTGGCGGCCATGCCAAAATACGCAATACATATACAATACATATACAATACATATATAAATATATGTGTGTGTGTGTGTGTGTACTTCGTGCATACACGCATATAATGGCCTGCATTGGTGTGTGCGCGCAGCAAACGCACAAAGCATTTTCTTATTGGATTTCTCGTAGGCAGCATAGGCCGCAACAGCAACAGCAACAGCAGCAGCAGCAGCCACATAAGCGCCACTCACACTCACACACACGCACAAAGACAGAGCGTGAGCGCGAGAGCGAAAGAGTGAGAAAGGGAGAGAGCGGGGAGCCGCGCCAAAAAACAAAAAAATAAAAATAAAAGCACGAAAAATGCTCTCGACGCTGCGCTTGGCTGCGTTGACCGCGCTGCTTGTCGCTCCACGTGTTTGCTTGAATTGCGTAAACTTGCTGCTGCGACGACGGCGGCGACGAAGACGACGACTCTCTGCTGTTTTTGTTCTCGTTCTCGCCGTTTGATTGTTGTTGTTGTTGTTTTTGTGTGCAGGCAGCATTAAAATGGCAGCGCCTCTCTTTAGTTTCGTTTTACTTATTTCATGTGTTGTTGTTGCTGTTTTTTATTTTGCGCGCGCTTTGCGCTCTCTGAGCGACATGCGCGCTCCCAGCTGGGGAAGTGACATATGCCGAAAAAGCTCAAGCTCCCTCTCTCGCTCTCGCCCTCGCTCTCTCTCTCTCTCTTGCTCTTGTTGCTACTGCAAAATGAATGCGTATTGTTATTCTTTTTGTTGTTGTCGCTAGTGTGTGTGTGAGTGTGTATGTGTGTGATTTTTTTGCTTTTGTTTTGCCACTGGAAGCGTGCAGGAGAAACGAGTTTTTCGCTCAACAGCAGCAGCAGCAGCAGTGTCAGTTTCTGCACTCAAAACTGAACGAGTGAGAAAACAATCGCTTCTAATTGTCTCTTTGAGCGCTTTTTGGGATCTTTTTTTCCGTTGCGACTGGTTGCTAATAATTAACATTTAATTAATAATAGAAACGCAGCATATTTTTATAGACTTTTTCAATGCTTTTGTTGTGTTTACATTCAAATTGCTTGCGCAGGAATTTGATATTTTTGTGGGAATTGCAGTAAAAATATTTTCACAAATATTGTAAGAACTGAAATTATTTTAAATTAAATTAAACTCAAATTTGGCAGAAGGCTTTTACCTTATGAAATTTTGCGGTCAACAGATATATTTTAAATATTTAAAATTGAATTAGTTTAAAATTTAATTGTCATTTATTTTCTAAGTAAATTAATAAAAACTCATTTAAAAAAATCATTAATTCTGGGGATATTTTTGATTTGCATATGAATCGCTTTTGGGCAGAATCTTAGATTTCGATCAAAAAAAAAATTAGCAGATCTTGGAATTCCTTTAAAATAGCCCAGTTAATTGTGAAGGACTACACCTGGCCAGCTGATGCAATCAGAGTTCACTTATCTCTCCCCTCCCCCCGCGCCTTCCCCGCCCATCCACCCTTCCACCCTCCCGCCGGACATCCCCTGCTGTGTGGCAAAAGCAAGTTTCTATTTTTGAAGCCTATTTCACATTTACCCACGAGCATTTTCCACATGAAGGACTTGCAAAGGACTCTCTCTCTCGCTCTCTCTCTCTCTCTCTCTCTCCCTCTCTCATGCAGACACACACGCACTCTCTCTTTCTCGCTTTCTCTGTCGCTCTCTCTCTCTCACTCTGCCTCTCCCTTGCTGTGGTGATTAGCTCATGCGACTTATGCAATTTGCCTGCACAGAGTGCGTTCTCTCAACAGAAGAGAGCAAGCTGCAAAGCTGGGTGTGAGCGAAACTCACCCCAAAAAAGGAGGAGAGTGGTCCTGGAAGGGGATGTGGGGGGGTCAGCAGTGCATACACACAAAACATGCAAAGTTGCAGCAATGACATCATAAGTCAAGCATTAGCAGCGAGTTGAGCTTAAACATTATTCGACAATGGTAAAGCTTAATGTACAGTTAATTGTTAATTGTTGAAAAGCGTAAAATGTTCATATTTCCTATTAGCTTCGCACTCACTGTAAACCCAATTGGAAATTGCAAGTCCGTGCATTCCAATTGGATTGAACGCGCAAAAAACATTGCACAGCCGCTGCGCAAGTGGTTGTCACAGAAGAGAGCATGCGAGAGAGAGCGAACGAGTGAGCGAGCCAGCAAGAATGCTAGCGAAGAGAGCGCTCGCCAAAGTCCAATAAGAGAACATGAAACTCTCTCGCACACCAATGCAAATTCTGCATTTGCAACGACAAAGCGAAACAAAATCAAAAACAAAAGCTCACACACACACGCACACGCACACACAGGCAATGCAAAATGGGCGCACTCGTCGCAGCAGCGCCAGCGGCAGCGGCAGCGACGCCGGGCCCCAACAACGGCGACAGCAGCTAAACTTGTTTTTGCTACGAACGAGTCGGCAGAGCGTCGTTCTCGAACACGAGAGCGAAAACGCGCTCTCTTTCTGTCCTCACTCAGTTCGTTTTTTTTTCACTGCGCTTTGCTGCGTTCGGCTGCGTTTTACTCTTACTCTCTTGGAGCTGTTGCGCTGCTGCTGCTTGCTGCTCCTTGCTGCTGCTGCTGCTGCTGCTGCTGCTGCTACTGCTGGTGGTGGCTCTGCCCGCTGCCCGTCACTCTTCCGCAGTTCGTTTCTGTGTGTGTGTGTGTGTGTGTGTGTGCGTTTGGCCGTGTATGCGTGCATTTTGTAAGCTTGTGTGCGTCGACCGCCGTCGCCTGCCTGGTTTTTAGGCCATAAACGCAATTTTTGAATTTCATGCTCGTCTATTCTGCGCTAGGTTTCGGTGGTGCGCAGCTCGCAGCAGCAGCGTTCGTTGTGTGCATTTCTCGTCTCGTCTCTTAACATTTCCCCACAACGGCAACGGCAACAGCAATTGAAACAGAAGCTGATTACAAAAAAAAAAACAACAAAAAACAACAAAAAAATAACGCAAAAAAACACACAAAATTAAGCAAAAATAACATTTTCAAAATTAAGCAAAAATACGATTGTTCAACAAAATATTACAACAACGGCAATACCGAAATGCAGAAAAAAAATAAATACAAATCCATTTGATGTAAATTGCAAGAAAAATATGAATTAAAATTCAAGCAGCCAAAAAGAAGCGCACAAAAATTCTGTTCAAAATAACGAAAGTTTTCAATTGAACTCTGTTTTAATTTATTATTTAAGTTTAGTTTATGTTTCAAACAACAACATAACATATAAATATAAATATATTTAACAAAAATAAAACCAAAATATTATAAAACCAACAAAACGTCCAAGGCCGGCAAACACACACAAATACACACACACATCTAATAATAATAATAAAAACAATATCTTTCTATGTGTGCGAGTGTGTGCGTGAGTGTGCGTGTGTGTGTGTGTATTTACCAAGTGATTGAAGGTAATTCCATTGTTTATTGTTATTAATCAATACATCGACAAACACAGAATGTGTACAATTATGCAACAACAAAATATAAATTAACTCAATTCAAATGCAAGCTGAACAAATCACAAAGAATTCAATAAACAATAATCAAATATTAGATACGAAAATGAAGAGCATTAAACGAGCTAAAAGTGTATCTGTTTCCAAAAGGACAAATCATACATTTAACGATAAATGTATACAACTAAATTGAAAGTTCTTAGTTCGAAATTCAAGTTTTACTGTGCTTCAAATGCAAAGCAAAAATATAGCAAAATAAAAAGCAAACACCTAAAAATTCAAGTGCGTTTTTGTATCTTTAAGATACTCAAGTTGTGATTGTAGTCGGCAATGAAGAGCGGCTCAGCAGCTCTACAAGTTCCCAACTCAGTTCCGGGACAAATCCATACAAATGCAATTCGCATTCGCATCCCAATTTTGACTATGCGTAACTAATTGCGTTTCTCTGTGTGTGTGCGTGTGTGTGTGTGTGTGTGTGTGTGTGTGTGTTTGTGATTTTTACATAGAGCAATTGGGGTTGCTCTGCATGCAACTGAAACTGGAAAACGCAGCAGCAGCAAACGCAAACCAGAAGCGAAAACTTCTGCATTTTTAATCAAGCAACAACAATAGCAACAACAACAGCAATAATAACAACAACAGCAACAAGAACAATAACAATAGGAAATGCGCCGCAAACAATAAACAACCCTACCCGCTCCGCCCCACAGTGGCAAGAAAGAAAAAAAAACCCAAGGCAAAGATTTTGAACTACACAAAAAAAATATATATATAGAAAAACTGAACTAGAACCCCTTTTGCGGCACGTGTGTGCGTCTGTTGTGTTGCGAGTGTGTGAGTGCAACATGAAAAGTGCATAAGGATTATGAAGGAATATAACATAAGCTGGAAATTAAAAAAAGATACACAGGATATGCACTTTGTAGAGACACTTGTTTGCTCTTAAGAACTTTATTAATTCTAAGACAAAAAACAAGTCTACAAATAATAATTTAAATAAATAATTACAAGCGGAAAATAGTTTAAAATTACTTTTAATTCTATTGAAAAGATGAAAATATGCTAAAATAGCAATAAATATACTTATTTATTTATTTCTATTTACTTATTTCTAATACTCGAAGCTTACTTAACTTAAAGCAGCTTTTAAAACTAAAAGATTAATTTCAGCATCAGCCAGATGCAAAATAACTTTTCTAAGAAATGCATTCAACAATAGAAATCCCTTTTGACTAAATGTTTGCAATATGCCTTTAGAGAACTCATAGATACAGGCCCCTCAACAGAACACGTAGAATACATATAAAACAATAAAAAATAAATATATATAAATCCATATTATAGTTTATAGAGTTAAATGTAGAACTGGCTTGAAGCTCACAAAAATGTGAATCGAAACCAGGTTTTATTGCAGCTGCATAGTATTTGTTTTTGCTTTTGTTTTTGTTGTTGTTGTTGTTTTTTATTAATGAGCGATAAGCGTTGACAATTTCCTGAAGCAAGGCACATGTTTAAGTGCGGCTCCACGAACAAAAACGAGAATAGCAACAATTTGGAGCGCGATTAAAATTGAACATTTTGATAGTGGCAAAAATCAAATGCAGCCTTCAGATTAACGAATTGATGGAACTTTTAGCGAAACATGTCGGAAAACTGATAAGCCGCATTAGTTTTTCAATTATTTGGCTCATGAATGAATTTTGTTTGTCCATCAATTAAATGAAACGTGTCATAAGTGGAGCAATAGAATAGAACAGAAATAATATTTCGACTTTGGCATGCTTGACTTGGAGATACCCTTGCCATAATGGCAAAAGTATATATCTTTGCCGAGCATATTACAAAAATCACCAAAATTCAATACATATTTAAAAAATATACCATTTGATATTAATGCTGATCCCTATTGTATTTTGCAGGTCCCAAATGTCACTGTGAAAATGTCTGCACAAACTAATCACGATAAAATAACCAAAAAGTGGCGCATGCAGCTAAATGCAAATGCAACAGCAATTTTCGAACATTTAACCAATTAAAAATTATCAATTTATATAAAACAAAGAAGGAACTAAAAACAAAAATGAACTGAAAACAAAAATCGTATAATGCAAAAGCAAAATTTTAAATTGGCAAAAATAATTTAGGGCTACAAATTTCAAAAACAAAACGAAAGAACGAAGAAAAAAAGAAACTATTTTGGCAAGCTGCGTGCAAAAAGAAAAAGAAAAAAACTACAAATACAAAATCGAAAAATAATTATTTGGCTAATTGAAAAAGTATAAAATAAATGCAAAGAAAACACACATAACTATAAATAAGAAGTAAAACATATTAAATGTAACACTTAAGGGAAACCGACAAAAATCAACAAAACAAAATCAGCTAAGTAAAAACAAGGAAAACCCGCAAAAATTTAAGCCAACAACAAAATTGGACAACTCTTCAAAATTATTGGTTCGGACAAAACGCAATACTAAACACAGCAACACAACAACAACAACAACAACCGCAACATCAACAAGAACAACAACAACAGCAATCAAAACAATAAGCAGCCACAACAACAACAACATCAACTACAACAACAACAAGCAGCAGCAAAAAGTGTGTGTTAGTTTGCATAAAAATTTCGTTTCGATAAAACATAAAAGAATTATTGAAAATTTTCAACAAAAAAACAAAACAAAACAAAACAAAAACAATTTATTCAAATACACATAAAAAGAAAATATTTATAAATATATGTAAACAACTATTGCTTAAAATCATATAAGCAACTATTTGGTAAACATTTTTGATAACAACTGAACTGTAAAAACAAAATCAACAAACACAGTACAGAAATTGTAAACACAACAAACAAAAATTGATAAACTTTTCGTAGAAGTGCAGTGAAGTGCATACAACAAATTACAAAATATTGTAATTAAATTATTATAAAAAAATACAAAATAAAAAGAATACAATTTGTAAACATTTTTTACAATTAAAAACTAAGGCATTTTTTGGATTAACGCGCAAATTTGCAATTGGAACTTAAGGTGAGTGTTTGAAAAAGAGCCAAGATTATTTTCCCAGCTCGAAATGCTACTTTGTCAGAATTTTGGATAGTAATCCCTATGTTGTGAAAGATATGCACATAACAACTTGAACACTTGCAACACTACTAAATAGTTGTATTTGCTCTTTGAGCTAACTTTTGAATACTAACCAACACTACAGGAAACTGCATTAAGTTCTCCAGTACTGATTGCAATCTAACCCCAAAAGGGAAAAAGAAGTTCATTCAATATTTATGCTAATGACGCAGCACATTTGCCGTATACAACTTATACAACTAACCAGCATTATCCACCACCTCAGTTTACCCGAGCCCTCTACCTGGCTCCCCGCCACTCCCTCCCTCTGAGGCCCTTGGCCATAAAACATTGTCACACTCAGTTACAAGTCGAAAGTTTTTGTGCCTATTTTTTGTTTTTTGTGTTTTGCTTTGTTGTTGTTGTTTTTTACATGTCGCGATGCGTCGCAAACAAACAATTGCAAACATTTGCAGACGCTGACACATAACGCATGTAATTATAAAATAACTTTTAAATATAATTTATGCAAAAAAGAAAAGTGCTTGAAAAATGAGTTTTTGTATTTTCAACGCACTTTTTTTATTGTTTTTCTTTTTTGGTGCTGTATGGCTTACAAATGGGACTCAACGTTGCATATTAATAACAATTAGGCCTTAACTGAAGAAAAGCAAAAGTTGCTTACACACACACACACACACACACACACACACACACCAATACACACTCGTACGCAACGCATAATCATTTTTTCTTCTTTGCATAAATTAAACTTTTCTTATGCTGCTGCTGCTGCTGCTGCGTCGCAGTCACCGCTGCTGTCGCTGCTGCTGCTGCTGCTGTTACTGTTGCTAACACGCAACCCCCTTGCGGCATTGACGCTGCCGCTGTCGCTGCTGTCGGCGTCGCTGCCACTTTGACCTACTTTAAGCGCAGCGCGTTCCAAATATTTTTTCTGTGCGTTTTGTCTGTCGAAGTACACTGTATTTGCTGTCTCGCTCGCACTTTGTGCGTGCGCTTAAATGTAGTTCTTCTAGTCATTGTTGTTGCTGTTGTTGTTGTTGCTGCTGCCCTTTGTTGCGGGTCTTCCGCATTTAATTAAATGCAACAACAATTTGGTTTATTTTCAACCTTTTGTTTTATGTGTGTGCTTCGCTTTTAGTGTTTGCCTGCTTTGGTTTTGTTACTGTTGTTGTGGCTGTTGCTGTCGCTGTTGTTGTTGTTGCCGTGTGTTTGTTGCATTTTCACTTGTCGGAAGTGCGTTTTTACTCTGCTCACCTTTGTATCTCTCCGTCTCTTTCCCTCTCCCTCCGTCTGTCTGTCGCAGCAAGCGCTCATTTGCACAATCGTTAAGTTTCCTAGAATACACACACACACACACACGCACTCACACAGAAAGCTCCTTTGCCCAACTACTCACTCACTCACTCACTGTCTCCCTCTCTCCGTCGCAGACTGCGCGGCTTTTGAAAGTGACGCAATGTTGCGTCTCTCATTATTATTGTTGTTGCTGTTGTTGTTGTCGTCGTCGTCGGCAGTTGCGCAAAGTGCGTTCAGTGCATTTGAGTGTTGCGTCTTCCCCCCACTCCCACTCCCACCACGACCCCCTGCTTGCACTCATTATAGCTGTTTCATGTTCTGCTGAATGCTGCTCGCTGCTTGCTTTAATAATTGTGACATTTTTTATGAGCAGCCACTGCAGTTGCTTGAATTTTAATGTGTCTCTCGACTATCAAGACGAAAAGCTCAATGGCTTAAGCCACGCTACTCAGTTGTTATTATTACAGTTGTTCAGCTCTTGTTGACAAATCGCTCGTGTAAGAGTTAGAAAGGGAGTGGGAGGCGGCACTCTTCTCACTCGTCTAATTGTTCGCTGCGCATGCAACTTGAGTAAAGCTTGTGTTGCCGTTAAAGCTTCTTTTGCTTATACAGCCCTCTGCACACTTCTTTCAAGTGGTCTCTTAAATTGCCTTCGAATTGGTCAACAAATGCAAAATAAATAATAATTGAAATATGAAACTACTCGGCTTAAATATGAAATGTTATATATAACTGCACATTTCTCTGGCACACTCAAAATGGCAGCCTGTCACCCATTTGAATTTGAACGAAAACATGAAATGCGTTTCTATTTGTGCAAACACACACACACACACGCACACATACATACGTACATTGTGTAAGCAGCACTCGCCCACTCTCACACACACATAGCACGCAGCCAGTAGAGGGCGCTTGACTATTCAACGCAACTCTATCGACTGCATGCAAAAGTTTTGCTAGCCCATTTGCCGTAAAGTGCGAGAGTGTAAGTTGTAGTGCGAAATATGCGTGTGCGAGTGAGTGAGTTGGAGTGCGTTGGTGTGTAAGCGTGTGCTTTGGCGAAGTGGAGCAAAAGGCAACTGGCAATTAGCGGCTGGGGAATATGTAGCTACACACAAAACGAATAGTTTGGCAAAGTAGCATTGCACATAGGCAACGCCATATCAACAAAAACAGTGTCTACACACACACATACACACATATTTACTCCAGCTCTATGCTCTCTCTTGCACACACGCACACACACACCTACACGCAGTTTGCAGATAGCAACCATCATATTTGTCTGTGTGTAGGTTTAGGCCTAGGCATATGGCCAACTCAGCCGGCCAGCAATATATATATACGAGTATGTGTGTGTTTGTGTGTGTGTATATTTAAGTGCTACAGGCAACAATATGAGAAAAACAAATACAATGAGTGACACTGACAGGTTTTCACTGTACTTGAATAATATTTAATAAAAATATTTATTCTCATTTCTTGGCTTTTCTTTCCTATTTCTGTTGGTTTTTATAATGAATTTGTCTCCGCGTTTTTGATAAGCTTAATTAGCACCACATAAAAGCGTTGATTTCGCATTTTATTTTTTTATTTTTTATGGGCATCAGCACATTCAAGTTTTATTTCTGGCATGGAAATGAAACTATATATCGCCATAATGGTATGCAATGCTAATCATAAACTTGGTGCGTGTTTCGCTCTTTTTTTTATAGGCCATGTAACGTGGCAATAAAATGGCATATAAATTAGTATATGTTGCAGGGTGTTAGTTTGAGAAAAGTTCCGACATGCAAATGAAATGAGTCACAAAATGGGTGGCAGGGTGGCAGACTGTGTGAGAGCGAGATGGAGAGAGAGAGAGAGAGAGAGAGAGAGAGAGAGAGAGAGAGAGCGAAGCATGAAGGCAAAATACACAAGTTTATTTGCAAATGTTATTTTTTATTTGAGTATTTATTTATTGTCAACTAAAGTCAGTCGATACGAAAAATGTAAAACAAAAACAGATTAAATTAATTAAGCTGAAATTAAAATAAAATGAAATGATTATAAGCCTTATGATAATCATAATCATATTTCCTGTAAGCCAAATATTAAAACAAAATTATATTTCTTGCAATTGTGCATTAAATTTGCAGTTCTGCCACCAAAAAAATACTAATCTACAACTTTTATACGCAAACAGTTATTTGATGTTATCGTTCAATGCTATTGGGCTGTGAACACAAAATTTTCAATTATAGCACTAAATATGATATGGAAATACACAGACACACACACACACACACACACGCGCGCGGAATGAGAAGGGCGCAGTAAAAAATAAAAAAATATCAAGTAAAGTTCAAAAAATATGAAGAAAAATGCCTATAAATAATGTAAGTTTCACACAAAAAACTACGCACACACATAAATACAGGCTATACATGTGTGTGTGTGTGTGTGTGTGTGTGTGTGCAAACGCAGCGCAAAAATATTTACGTATTGTGTTTTTATTGTTCGGCTATTTGTAGATTGTGTCCGAGTCGCATCTAAATTATTGCGGCCTACAATTAAATTGGCTGAAAGTGCCTGTGCAGAGGGAGGAGTGGGGTTGGGGTGAGGGGGTTGAGGCGCTGGGCGCGGGCCGCAAGAGGGCAAGCAGAGGTCTAAACGCTCTATCGCCAACGCCTGCACAGCAACCAAACGTTTCAACAAAAAAAAAAGAAACAAAAACAAAAAATATACAGCAGCGATAGAAAAAACCTTGAGCTCGCACAACATAATTAAAAATGTGCGTAGACGCACACACGCAGACACACACACACAAACACACACTTAAATATGTACTTTTGCAGCTTGCTGAGCTTTTGCTGCTTTACAAATGACATTCACGCGCAATACAATTCAACAACAACAGAAGCAACTAAGAAAAAGCTCAACTGCAAATACAACAATGCGCGTGCCCTCCAACAACAACAACTACAACAACAACTACAGCAAGCTCAAAGGAAATCTAAAAATGGCTACGTCGCTTTGCTAGCCAGCGCCAAAATACACCAACAAAAACTACAACTACAACAACAACAAAAATTAAATTCATAGGCCTACATATTTTTTTTTTCCGCTCTCCCATAAATGCAAAAGCTGGCGACGCTTTTGCGCTCACACACAATTTTCGGAGCTTTTGGGCAAGCATCGTGTGAAAGCTTTTGCAGTCATTGAGATCGCTATGCGACTGGGCTGGTGTAGATCATAAGCGTCCATCACAACGAGGCGTAGTTGAGTTCTCCGCTTCGTCTTCTTCTTCGTCTTCTTCTATCCGACTGTACGAAAACTCTGTGCAGACAGGTCAATGGTGTGGGCGGAGTTGGCCAATTGAGTATATGAATGCGGCATGTGGATTTAATTGTAACATAATCGTAATTTGCAGCACATACTTTTTGATGATTCGGAAATTATCATAATAATCTAATAATTCCATTTAAATGCATTGTTTTATTTGCTAAAAGAAAATTAAGTAGTGGAAATTCTAATTGAAAGAACTCCAATAACTGAATCATTTGTCTATTAAAATCCATATCCTTGCTATAACCCAATATCCGAGAGTCGATTGTGACGTATCCATTTAAATATTTAAAAATAAATGTGTTATGTATTCTGAGCATTGTGAAATTTTCTTTTCGCTTTTCCCAGTGACGCACAAATCTTCAAATTAGCTAAATGCAGAATATTCGCCAACAAGACAAGTCTAAAATTAGTCCATTTTAATTGCCATTTAAAATAAATGTTGCCTCTTCAGCTACCTCATTTCTTCTAGCTGCATACTCCAACGATTGCAACTGCTACCAATCCCACAACCTCCGCGTCCGTTCAAACGGAAGAAAAATGATTATTTAATTGTTAAGAACCACTTTTGTGTTTTTATTTGGTTCTCTTCTCCCAATTTGTTTTTAATAACAGCTTATTAAGTCAAGTATAATATATACGCATGTTAAACACACACTCCACAAAACGGACAGAAAAAATCTTGACTTTCTGTTGCTGCCTCTGTAAATTGCCCCAATCTTCGAGCGCCGGCGTGTGTGTCACATGAGATTCTACTTCATACACACACACACACACTTATACATACATATATATAAATTTTGATTTTTGTTTTTGTTTTCTTTTTTTTGGCTACGCCTTTCTCAAGCCTTTTCTTCTCCCTCGCTTTTGGCTCACACAAACACACACATAAATATATGTATATGTAACCCTTGGGAGGCAAGTGAGGCAAAGACGTTTGGAGTGCACTCGTCGCAGTTATGCGAACAGAAGTGGAAACACAAAAAGCACAAAAGAAATTGTTAAGGAAATTAAAAAGCATAAAAACAACAGCAACAGCTTCCGTTAAAACAAAGAGCAAACCAAAAAACAAAAAGCCCGAAACAGACTGCTTCAGTTAACCAGAGAGAGAAAGAGAGAGCGAGAGAGAGAGAGAGAGGGAGAACAATCATTGAAAAGGGGTTCCCAAAAAAAGAAAGAACAAAACAAAAAAAGAGCACACGCAACCAGCTCACATATGCAGCATTTACCGTTAATACGTCAGCACGCCAGGAAAAGCAGAGAGCTCCGCTTAATTGCTGGCTTGGTTACGCGACTCGATTCGACTCGACTCCAACTCCGACTCCAACTACGACTCGACTGTGCCTCTTCAGCGTATGCAATACCCAATACTTTGCCTCTTAATGGGAAACAAGTAATTTTCATGGCAATCTGGCTGCTGCTGCTGCTGCTGCTGCCATTTCCATTTTGGTTGATTTTAAAGCACTAACTAACTGTACATGGGTCTAGTCATAATGTATTTTTAATATGCAACTACACAGCTAATTTAATTATAAAGTGGCTAGACACACTTCAGTGTTGATACTAGCGGAAGCGAGAGGCAGACACTTAGGGAACATATAGTTAAAGTCCCGAAAAACCCAGTAATTCTGGTCGGCGTATTAAGCTTACTTGTAGACAACATAGACTCGATCGATATGGATCAGGTTATTCGAACTGAAACGATTTCCGACTAAGATTGCAGTTTTAAGAAAATGTGTAAAAAGCGATCATCTTTGATCTGTATAAATCGACTCTATATTCTCGACAAGGAACCTTAACTAGCCAGTCAATTTTATCTAACATTTTCGATATATTATTTTAGTTGATTTTTCTTATTTCTTCTTACTTTATGTGAAACGATTTCCAGTTAATATTGGAGTTGCTTAAAAAACTATCATCTTTGATCTATATACATACATCGACAAGTAAACTTATCCACCAAATTAATTTTATCTAAAAGTATTTTCAACACTTTCAATATGTTATTTTAGTTGCTTTTTCTTAGTTCGTCTTACTTTATGTAAAACTTCCACTAAAACTCGCATCTTAAACTTGATCGAATGTTCTTTGAATTCGAGCACGCTTCTTACTCAAAGTAGTTCTCCATTTGCCAGTTCTCAGCATGATAATGTTTCATACTCTTTAAGCCAAACCCACTTTGCACTAATTTTCCCATTTAAAAACAGATAACGCTATGAAAGACAAACCCGATTTTAAATTGCAGTCTTGTAACTCATTTCTGTTTTCCACCTATTCTTTTCCACTGCGCCTCTAATGAACTCTTCAGAGTGCCCCCTACCCGTGCTCCGATTTCCCCAACCCCCATGGTGGTGAGCCCTGCACTTGCAACAAAGTCAGCGCTTCGCTCGTTGCCGTGGCTGCATTTCGTAATTAGAATGGGTAACTAGGTGGCCAGCAGCAGCAACAGCAGCAGCAGTAGCAGTAAACCTCCTCCCCCCACCACCTCTCGACTGCCTATCAGCCGTGCAGTCATGTGTGCAGTTAACCCTTGCCCCCCAACGAACACTCCCCCCACCCGCCCAAGCACTCGACGAACTCCAACGAATGCGACGCGGTTCGACGTTGAGTGCACTTCAAAGTAGCAATTCAATTTCATGGTTACCAAGATTGCCGACGTGTTTCTTTTTTCTTGTCTGTCGGCTGTCTCTTTTCTTGTTGTTATTTTTTTTTTTGGTTTTTTAATCTACCATTTTTGGACTGGTTCTGTAAATCACGGCCATAAAAATGCAGTTTCTGTTGCCCATTTTATGAGCTCATTCACACCGCGCACAACGCGTCCAAATCAACAACTGCACTTGAATTAATTTCAAATAGTCTAAGAAAAAATGCTCAAAATATGCAAAGGCAAAAGCAGAAGCAAAATAAAGCAATTGAAAAACGCTGCAGGCGGTCAGAGCTGGGCGTAATTGAAGTTGGGATCACATTTCATTATCGCTGATCGGCGCAGTGTGTAAATGAGACACCTTGCAGCTAAAGCCACGCACAATGGCAATGGCAATGCGCGAACGGTGGCAAGATGACGGCGGGGGGGGGGGGCGGGGCAGGGAAAATGCAACCACGCATAACGTTTGCCTGAGAAAATGCATAAATTAGTCGCTGCAGAGCAGAGCACAAAGGGCTCTCTTACAACTGATGGCTGATTTCGTAAGAGACCCCATCCAAAAAAAAAAAACAAAACAAAAGCCGCAATAGAAATGCATTGCTTCATGTACCACGCCCCCAACTCCCCCCCAACCCCCCACAGGGCCACACCACTTTTAAAGTGTGACTTACAAGCGAAATTAGGCAGCGAAGCGTAAGAAGTTAACTTGACTGCGACTTTTGAGTCAACAGAGCGCAAAGTGGCCCAAAGCCAGCGCCAGTGCCAGTGCCACTTGTGGCTTAAAGATGCGTTAACTGCACTCTTGACTCGATGACTCTATATAAAGTATATACATACATATATATATATATATATATATACATATATATCCCCACTTTTATTGTTTTGCCTGGTTGCGCTCCGGCACCGGCAAGCTGTGCAATGGTCTGTAAATCGGAACAGGCAGCTTTGGGGCTTAACATAAATATAGAACGGGGCTAAATTTCGAATGCAAAGCTTCATTTAAATGCATAGCCAAGTTTTTTGAGTTGGTCGCAGGGAATATGTAAACTAAACTATTAACTGATAGCTCTCAGATTGCGTTTAAACTCTGTGCAATTTTGTTGGCCTAAATATGATTTGCTGAATCGATGTTTTTAACATGCATTTTGGTAAAAAGCGTCTTTCCAAATTTAAATGCAGCTGTGTGCTATATGCCAAGTCCTGCCAGTTTTCAGTAAATTTTTACAATCTTAAATTAGCTAAAGTTGAAAGGAAAATAGTTAAAAACTTTTGATGACAATTCCACAAGTACTAAATACATTTAAGCCTTCATTTTGTCTGACTTGCTTGAGAAATACAATAAACTTTTTTTTACAGAAATATTTATATATTTTCCGAATTAATTTATGCAATTTTCTTTTCGCTTTTCGACACTTTGCTTACAGGTGAGTGAACGCTTTGTGTGCCAACTAATTAGGCCGTCTAACTGCACGTAAGTTGCTGTTGTTGTTGTTTTTCTCATTTTCCAGGCTTTTTTTTTGAAATGGCATTTTAGCCATTTTGCTGCTTGCCCGATTTCTAGCCATAAATTTAGCAATTAATGACAAATTTCACTTTGTCTGCCACGACTGAGGCGAGTGCAGACTGCAGAAGCCTTGCTGCATGCAGATCCATTAACCCTGCTGGCAACACCCGCATCCCATCCACACTGCATTTGAATGCTTTTAGCCACGGCCAACGAAGCGTACCCCGTAGTATATAGAGAAACCCACTTGGCACCCAATGCGCCGCCCACTTACGGTCTGGTTCGTTCTGCAATTGCATTAAAAAGCATAAATTTACTTTAGCATTGGACGTTATAAAATCCATTTATGCACTTCACTTGCTGCCTTTTTTTCTTTTCTTTTTTTCTTTTTTCTTTTTTGGTTTTTTCTAGAATATATTTTTTGTATTTTTATTTTTGCATGCCAGGACTCTGTTTCAGCGTCCTGTCGTTGCATGCTGGTCGGACATAGTCCGTTCTTGCCCCCACCACGCCCACCCACAATGCAATCTACAATAATTTCTGATTTCCTTGCTGTCCTTTTGCTGCTGCTCCCATTGTTGTTGCTGTTGCTGTTGTTTTTGTATTGCTACAAAAAATGCCAATTTCTGCAGCTGGCAAAGAAAAAAGAAAAGCGCCACAAACAACAACAACAGCAATAACAAGAACAACAACAACAACAACAACAATAACGGTCTATGCAATTTTTACGAAAAAATTCCCAAACGCCCATTGAGGCGTTTGCCACGCCCCGCTGCGGTACGCTTTGTTGGCTTGCCTCCGTTTTTCGTTTGTGTTGATGATGATGAAGTTTAATTTAGACACGACTCGAGTGGCAGCCACAGCCGCAGCCTCTGCCACTGCCACTGCCTCTGCCCATTGCCTCAGTCGCCTGCAGACGTCGGCGCCCGCATGTCCCCAGCCCATCCAAAGGCTAACCCCAACTCCAACCGGCATTTTATTGCATGTCCTGTGCCCAGTCTCCCCTGCACATGCAATCCAGCAATCCAGCAATCCAACAACAACAATAACGAGCAACTTTTTACACACAAGCAATTTTGCATAAGCTGCGTTAAATGAATCCAGCCACTTGTATACCCTAACCAGACTATATATATCTAAATATATATATATATATATATATATCTGATGAGCTACAAGTCGATTTAAGATTCAAATTTAAATATAAATAGGCAAACTTTTACAATCATCTAATTTGAGCTGCTTCTGGAACTGTTTCCAATTTTTAGTGTTTTACTTGGCACTTTAAACTGGATTATTTGAAGTCTGCCAGCCACTTTTTATATGCGTTTTTAATAATTCTATAATTCTCGTCCAAGTAGTCTCTCCATCTCACCATGAATAATGTATGCAAATCGAGAATATCTTTTGCAGGCTAAAGATACAAATGTATCTGCAAATGACCATAATACTAAATACATATGTATAAAAATATATCTCATTTGAATAATATATGCAACTTAAGCAGAATAAATTATAAATTCGCAAATGCAACTGAATATTTATTTATTAATTTGCAACATTATTAAAATTAAAGTTATTTTGCACTTATTTAAAACAAGATCGATGGTTCCACCGGAAGTAAACGCATATTTGAGCTCTAAAAGAAGAAAACTCCAGTTTGGCAAGTGTATACAAATTGTCCATGGAATGTCCAGTTAGAATATAGTTTTCTGCTCGTTGCAGTTCTGTTCTGTTTTCCGCTTTCCACACTTTTCCACTTTACTATGCTACTCATTGGGTGCCTTTTTTGTGCTTTTCTGCTTTTCTTTGCTACCCTGCACTCTTTCTGTATGCATATTTTGCACATTTCACTTTTTGCATCTGCGCTTTTCACCACCCACCACCCACTCGTATGTCCATTTTCATTTCCGCTTTGCTGCTGGCTAATATAATTTCGATATTTGCCTGTGTCGCCTAAAAGTTCGTCTCCTCCACGTTGTTGGGGCGTGGCTGGGACAAAGTGCTGCAGTGCCGCCTTCTGCACTGCAGTCCAAACAATCCGCAAACTGCAACAACAGCATAAAATAACATTTGTCTCTTTCCATTCGTTTTCTTCCCCATCCCATCCAATCCTATCCCCTCCCATCCCAGCCATATATGTTTTTGCAGCAGTTTCTGTGAAATTTGTGTCTGCGTTTTAAGCGCCGCTTTTTGTTTGCTTTTGTAATTTGTTGTGCCTCTGTGTGTGCCTCTGTGTGTGTCTATGTGTGTGTCTATGTGTGTGTGTGTATTTTTGTTTGCATGCGCTTTTCTGCAGAATTTTCGGCAATATTCCATTAATACTTTGGCGTTGCCTTTTATTCATCCAATTTTCCCCCTTTTTTTTTGTGCAATGCTTTGCTGTTTGTTTTGGCAGCGTTGAAAAAAACTTTTTAATAAATAAATTTTACGATAAAGTGCAATGCAGAATTTTTTGCCATATTTCGCTTGCTTTTTGTGTTGTTTTTGTTTTTGTTGGTTTCTCTGCAGCCCCTGACTGTTTTTACAGCATAAATAAATCATCGATGCATTGGCGGATTTATTTGCCAGTCGCTTTTGGGTTTGCTTTCAAATATATTGAATGTGCCACCCACCCCCCTCTCCTAGCCTCCTCAAGTTGTGTGTATGAACAAAAATTTGTTATCAAGCGAAAATTGAAATGCATGTGTCAAGTTACCTTTTTTCTGCAATCATATTTGATTATTTATGAATTTAATTCAGAATTTAATTCAGTTAAAAGTGGCACAAAATTGAAGAGGTTCTATTTAAAGCAAGGAATTCCAAGCAGTAAAACGTTAAAGTAAATTAAACAATAAAAAAAGTTGCCATCTGTGCATGTGTTTTGAAAGAGACGAGGAATCCTCGATGCACATCCTAGCAGAATGTGTCGCCGTAGCTAAAAGAAGATGCTGCATCCTGGGGATGCATGCTGTGAATTTCAGAGATATAGAAGACCTCAGCCCAACAAAGATATAGGCTCAGAAGGGGGCACCATAGATCGAGTAGCTCGAGGTACTATCTCCTCATAATACTAATTATATAATAATGAAATCAACTTTAAACTGTAAAAAAAAGATGAAGTGTCTCTTCACAACACAATAAGTACAGTTGAGAGTAGAAAGATTAAGAAAACGACAAAAATAATTGGCAGATGAAAGGATTTCTTGGTTGATTTATGTTCTTAGATTTTCAGAATGAAGAGCCTGATATAAGAAAGTGATTGTGTCATGATTTGCGTCCAGAGAGTAGACTAAAGGCATATAAATAATATATAAATGCTATATATGTCTAGCCAAGTGAGAAGTGATTTCCATTAGTATATCTTGAAGAGAACAAATGGCAAAACATCCAACAATTTATTTGTAATTACTCCTCCCTCGGCTGCATACGTGGATAAAAGCAGTGCAATTGCGATTGACCCATGCGGAATAGATGTGCATTCGTTGGCCAGACAATATTCATTGCTTTCAGTTGGGACTGAAACGAGCAAGTTGAAGGAGTTATGGCCCCATCGCCCATGCCGTGCACAGAAATACGACAGCAAATCACACAAATTAACTAGTAGACAAAAGTGCCGCAGGAAGCCACACACACACACACACACACACACACACACACACACAAATTTCTAATGAAAAATACGTCAAGCTGAATACAAAAAAAGGCTAACTGCAGCAAATGCGATAAATTGCTCAAGTGCAGAGAGTGCGCAGCCACAGAAAATGGGTAGCAACAGCAAAATGCAAGCAAATTATGACCCCAGCACAGAGAGAGAGACAGAGAGAGAGAGAGAGAAATGAAAGGTAAAAGCAAAGCCACAGCCATTGCAGCCTCGATAGTAGTAAATAGTAGTAGCGCATAGTAGATAGTAGTACTACGATATATACTATATACTATATATATACCAGATGTGTGTATGTATATAGACACGAGTCAAACGGGCAAACGGTCCAAATGAATTTTCACTCATTTCCTTATCGTCTGTGATTTCCTTGCCAGACGGCAACACACACAGAGAGACACACACACACACACACAACATGCTGACAATTTTAAATGTATTTTCTATGCAGGCAGCAGCTATCTGGGCGGACAGCAACCCACAACCCTCTGCCGTCTGTCGCATTGTCTGCAGGCGGAGAGAAAAAATGCAGTTTGTGTTGAAACTTGGTTTTCTTTTTTCCGCCCGCAAAAGGCAAAAAATCAATGAAAACGTTAAACACAGAGACAGAAAGAGAGAGAGAGATAGAGCGAGAAAGAGAGAGGTGCATGGGGGTTGAACCTGCACAACGTCATTGTTATCATCGCCATCATCATCATCATCGTCATCATCGTCATCATCATCAGTGTGATGATGAGGCAGCATCAACGTTTTTGGCTTGTCATCATTATGAAACACAACAACCCTCTGCAGCCAGCTGACTGCACAACCCACCCAAAAAAAAAAGAAAAAAAAAAGAAAAGAAAAACTGCAGAGTCCAAAAGACAGCATAGCCACATAGCGCATAACACACCCAACCCCACACACAAAAGAGACACACACACACACACATAGAGCACCGTCATTCAAAGGCCAAAAAAGGAGCAGCAGAAACTTTCACTTTTTTGCATGTAGATTGCCTCATGCGGCATTTATCGCATAGTGCAATGCGCCAAAAAGCAGACGAGGCATATGTACACACAAGAGGCAAAGCGAGACAGTGACAGAGTGAGACAGCTCACAGAGAGAGAGAGAGAGAGAGAGAGACAAGGATAGCGAGAGCTAGAGAGAGAGAGGGAGAGAGAGGGAGAGAGACTGTAACAGGTTTAGCAAATTCAAGCAACCCTGTTATGTAGTTGCAATTATTTCATAATATTTCCATTTTCCAAGTGCAGCGCCACAAACTATAGCATACTTTGTAGCTGCTACTCGGAGGGGTTGCAAATTGCAACCAGTTGTGGTCGGTGCAGGGTGCAGGGTGCAGGGGCGGGTTGGGTTTTGGGTGGTTTGTTCAAAACTTTCGTTGTACATGGCAAGGCGGAAATGCGAACGCTTGGAAAAACTTTTGCCACCAGCTGTGTCTCTGTGTGTGTGTGTCTGTGTGTGGCTGCTACTATTGCTGAGGGTTGTTGCATGCTACGTGCACGAGTGTAGATAAAAATATTTTAATTTATTTTACTAACGGCTGCAGCAAACTCTCAGACATAGCTGAAAAGAACCAGCCAGCTTTTCCCCATTCAGCTACTTCCACTTCCACTTCCCCTTCCCCTTCCACTTCCTCTTCGTCTTCTTTCTCTTTTTGTGAGTGTGTGTTTTTTTTTCTGTTCCTGTTTCTGTTGTTTTTTGATTCCAGGAGCTGTGCATTCTGTTTGCACTGGCATTGCATATGTTGCCACACATGGGCGGAATATGTTTCCACAGATTATGCTCCGCGGAGAGGAAGTGTGGCACTGCTGCAGCTAAAATGGTATACTTATGCAAGGGATTTCACTAGAGAATGCTGCACACACAACGAATATGTTTCCACCGATGATACCCTGTATATAAAGTTGGTAGATTTATGCAGCCACAAAAGATGGATACGCTTAACATGCGTTCAATCGTTGTCGAGCTTGTGCAATTTGTGACCTTTTATTTATTAATATATTTATGGCATATTTTAAGAGACTCCATATGCAATTACTGGGTATGTGCTAGTCTAATTAGCGTCATTGGCCAGTTTTGCAGCTGCATTTGTCGCATGCATCGCCCAACAAAAAATTGAATTGGCCAAGTGAGCGTTGTCTGGTCTGCGACTCGTTTGGCTTGTTTGTTTTCTGCTTTTGCAGTCATTTTATTTATCTTTGGTAAAAGGTTTTAGTTTTACATCTAAGAGTGTCTCAGTGTGTGTGTGGTGAATCAAAAGTGGCTTAGGCTAAAAGGTTTTTTGTTAAAGGGATTGGACTGAACTGGCTCTGACTTGGCCGCTTCGCAAAACCGCTTAACACAATCCAAATTCAATTTGCTTGAAGTTTTCCAAAAGGATATCTTAAAATGATAGTTGCTGTATTTTGTAGGGCTTCCACTCGACATCAAATTGTGTGTGTTTTGATAACTATTCAACAAAACTGAATTCAACGTAATTTTCTATACTTAATCGTCTATAATTCCCATTGAAGTTGAAGAGGGTCTCTTTGGCAATTGCAACAATTCAATTTATTGTTGCATTATTCACATTCACATTCATAATCAACAAATATATTGTGCGAAAAGTCGGCCACAAATGTCAAATGTTTATAAAAACAATTGATTTTTAATTTATTACAAACAATGACAATAACAAAACAAAGCAGAGCCAAACATTTCTGTCAGCCAGTCACTGGAAATGTGTGACGCATTCAACGACGCCTACGACAAACAAACACACAACTTGCCACACACACACACACACACTTAGACACCCACAAAAATTTGTAGGTACATCGTTTTGTACACAAATGCATAAAGTATACGTTTATATATATATATATATATTTATCCATATAGGTACATGTGTCTGTATGTACGTAAAGCCGGCACTCAAATTTGTCCCAGACGCGTTTGTCACGACTTCAACTGACACAAAAGACGCACAAAAAATACAACAAAAAAACAACAAAAAAACAACAAACCAAAAATAAAATAAAACCAAACGAAAAGAAACGAAACGCAAATGTCGCATGCAATTTACTGCAAAATAAAAAACATACAGAAAAAAGCAGAAATTTGCTTTGTCGCATGACTTTTACCTTTTACTTTTTGCTTGAGTGTTGGTGTGCACACACACACACACACACAGCCACACACACAGAGAGAGGCACTCGCACACATTTTATTTATTACTGTTGCCTTTATTGCTGTTGTTGCTGATTGCGTGCAACAACTTGGCAAATGCGACGGGGACCTCTGCGGGTCGACACTGGAGACTCGCAACTTGGCAGCGTTGCCGCCGTCTCAAAGAAAGCGAAAGTTATGACATTTTGGCAGCCAAACGAAAGTGCGACGCGGCCTCATTGTACACACAAGTGTAGCTGTGTGTGTGCGTGTGTGTGTGTGTGTGTGTGTAGGTGTTAGATTTGTATCTACAAATTGCAGTTGTCATAACGCTGAATTGTGTATTCCCAGCTGTTGAAATTCAGTCAGGATATACACACACTTATGTATATATATATATATATATATATATATATATATCTCCTTTATAAACACATATATATATTTTGCCAGGGGTATAAACTCTCCTCCTTCTTGTGCATATCAAACGGTTTTTTGCTGACTGACAGAATGAAAGACGATTGCTGACCAATGAACAGCATTAAAGGTTATCGCCAGAAAAGTGAGACTTGAACCATAGTCGAAGGGTGCACATATTCCACAACCACAATCTGAACCGATTTCCAAAGGCTTCTTTAATCATTGTTCGACATTCCCATATTAAAATTGTGATTGCGATTCTTTTCAAGGAATCATGTTTATCTCTGTCGAGCAAGGAATTTTTAATCATCGTTTTACTCATGATTTTTTCAAAAGTTTTCCGAAATTCATGCTACGAATTTAACCCTTAAATTTATATTTGTGGAATGAGCTCACTCGTAACTTGGTCAAAACTGAAACGATTTGCAAAAACAATTGCTTCTTGCTTTTAGTTTGCCGCCTAGATTGAGACTAAATTTAATTATTACTTCTTTAAGCAAACCATTTGACTTTTGCCAATAAGAGTCTAGTCAGAGTATTCACACAAAATAATGTGGTATTTATTATTGTAAATACAACTGTTTATATGTAAATTCCAAATCTCTGTGACTCACATAAGTCGGTTATAATTTCTTTTCTTGCATCATTTTGATGTGAAAGGCAAAAAAATCAACGTTTCGGGAGCACAGCTGAAAAGAAAATCGTTTAAGCAGCAGCGAAGCTCCCACTTCATTCAGCGACCGAAGCGGGGGGCTGGCTTGCTGTATGAATGAAAATATTTATGCATATAAAGCAGCAGCAAGACACAGATACACACACACACACACACACACAGTTGGACAAAGTATCTGCGTTGATGTGCGGGCATGTAAAAAAGTAGCGTAAAAAGAAAAGGAAAAAAAGGCAGCTGAAATAAAATAAAATAAAATTTATCTTGAACTTGAACTTGAAACGAAGACATCGAAGTCAACGTTGGGGGAAGCGACGACGTCGACGTTGACGTCGACGTTGACGTTGACGTTGACGTCGTCGTGTCTGCTAATTTTGTTGTTGGTAATACATTTAACGGCAATCTGTTGTGTCAGATGATAATGATAATGACGATGTTGATGTTGATGTCGCCGAGCGCCTTAATGACGTGTTTTATTTGCTGTCAATAATGCATACAAATGTCAATCAAGTGCTCTCGTCTATTATATATACCTTTCTATATATATATATATATATACTGAGCAAATATAATAAAATATATTTTAAAATTCAAGTGCACTGCGCAAAAAAAGAATGCACGGAAAAAAGAAGACCCCAAAATAAAATTGGGAATACCAAACCAAAAAAAAAAAAAAACCCGCATTTTTGCAGCAGCAATTTGCAATTAATTTGATTTCATTTTTTGTGTGTGTGTGTTTCTCACAACTGCCCCTCGCCGCTGGCTGCCTCTGCTGTCTATTTGTGTGCTGAATGTCATCAGCTCAAAGTCGTCCAATTGTGACTTTGAAATTGCGCCAGACACACAACAAAAACTGCAGCAACAACAACAACAACAGCAAAAAGCCGAAAGAAACCCGAAAATGAATTTGTTTTGTTAAATGTCAGTCGGTTGTCAGACTGCAAGTGGGGCCTGTGCCGGCTGCCTTTGGGGTAGGGGGTGTGTTGTATTTTGTTTTGTTGTATTTTTGTTTTTGTTTCCACTGCGCAAAAGGGGCAAAAATGGAATGCATACATAATGTGTCTTAATGAGATAATCGCTAAATAAAATAACTAAATGAGCTTAACTCTCCAAAATGCTCGACTGATATACACATACATACACATCTATCTATAGATATATATATATAACAGACTTGCTAATCGAGGCTTAACTGTATATAATATACTCATAACTGCATATTGAATCTGAGGCTTAATTTCAAATGGTTCACGGAATGAAAATCTGTTCAGCTTTTAACGAGGTTTTATTGAATTTCAACGGCTCAGAAAAAGTTTTCTCAAAAAAAAAAAACAAACAAACCATTTTGCAGAATATAAATTTCAACAGTTTTAGGTTTAAAGTCTGAAAGTGGTCTTTGTGCAAAACTCTTACTATGCCAAAAAACAAGATGTCAAAACAAATTTGACAACTTTATGAGCCATTGCATATTTGTGGAATGCTTCCGCAATAGAATAGAATAGCCGAGCGAGACAGGTACAAATAAATAACTCATTCAATGTGTTTAGGAGATCAAATGCAAAAGTAGACAATAACAAAATTATATCAAATGACATAACAGTGCAAATAAATCTAAAAAAAAAAATATCAACAAAAACAACAAAGAAAAAAGAAAAAACAGATAAACCGTAAACAAATACGGTGCGAAATGCAAAAATCCATAAAATAAATGATATAATAAATAAGATAAATGTAAATAGGCGATACACGAATGCATGTGTGTGTGTGTGTGTGTGTGTGTGTAAGATACATATATACAGTTGCACGACGCCAACGCAGCAAAGTGCAAATAAAAAGAGCGCAAAAAACTTGTATCTTTCGCGACTGTGTGCAAAATGTATCTGCAGCTGTCTATCAGTCGCCATTGTATCTATAACTGTGTGTGGATGTCGTCCGCAAAATTTCGCGGCTGTCAGTTGTTGATTTTTTTGTTTTTGTTTTTGTTGTTATTATTATGTATTAGCGTTATTTTTTTACTCGCTTTGCCGTATTGTTCGCTGTGCGCGCTGTCGTCGTGGAAGCAGCGTAGAATGAAAGATTCGTGGAACTGGGACACTTGTGTGCAGTGTGTCTGCGCTTTTTTGTTGTTGTTTTCTTTTTATGTTTTTTTTTTTTTTATTTTATTGTTGCGGCGTTTCTGTTTTCGGTGGGTTCGCCCTGTTTGCCCCGGCAGTCCGCTGCTACACGCTGGCTGCATGTATCTGTGAGATACTTTTTTTGTATGCTTGCGCGTGTCTTTTGCAATGCTGCAAAGTCGAAAACGCCGCCCAGCACAGCTGCGACTGGGTGGCTGGCTCTCTACCTCGCTCTCTCTCTATCTCGCAAGTAGTGCTGAAAATAAAATATCAAACTAACAATTCCAATTCCAACAACAACAACAACAACAAATAAAACAATTTTTGGTTTTGCGCGTGTGGCATTCGAATGGAAATTTTTTGTTGTTATTTCACTATAAATATTTTGTTTTGCGAAATTATCAATTATAATTTTTGATCAATTTGCTAAGCTCTGCACTTGCTATTATGCAACATTAATTTAAATGTCGTCATTTAGCTGGTATGATGGGGCGTATGATTTATATTTCATATTTAACTGCAATTGACGCGCTTCCGTTGCGATTAGCAGCAGCTGTAGAGTTGTTTGCATATCTAAAATGCAAATAATAAGTTTGGAAAAAATGTCCAAAAAGCCACAGAGAGAGAAAAAAAAACTTGAAATGCGAAAAGAGTACGGCAAGAACAAGACTGATATTTTTGCCAAGCAAAAAACACACAGTCAAGATTGCAACCAAGGTCAGCAATGACGAATAACAGCAAAATGCGCTGCTGCTGCTGCTGCTCTTTGTTGTTGCTGTTGCTGTTGTTGTTGTTGCGCTCTGTACCAGTCGCAGATCTGAGTCAATATACACACACACACACACACACACACACAACGACACACACACTGTGCATAGTCAAAGAGTATGTGCAAATGAGAGGGCCAAATCTGTTTGCTTGTGCAACAGAGAGAGCGCAACAAATGCGCCTTTATTTTACTTATTTTTTTTTTATTTATTTATTTTTTTTTTAATTTTTCTTTTTTTTTGGTTTGTCGAACAAAAAGTAAATAATTTTTTATTTGACAGCGCGAGTCAGACCGAGTCCGGGTTCTGTGCGCGTACATAGAGGTTCCATACACTACAAATGTTCATATATAGTTGCTATATATGCTATATATATGTGCTAACGATCCGTACTTATAGTCGGAACTCAGTTAATTCGTGCATTTAACATGACGACAGCAGCAGTCAACTGCGAATTTCTGTGAATAAAATCAATTTTTGCATACTGAGAAAAGACTCGCTGAAGTCCAGCGAATTACTGCATGTGAAAGGATGCAGGTATTTTGATTATATTGTATAGCAACTATATTATTATTGTATATCAATGTTGCTTGCATTGTGGTATATGGAAACTATTTAGGAGGCAAACGGACTTTAGTTGTTCTTTTAATTGTTACATTAATTTAGGTATTATTTTTTCATCAGTTTCTTAATTTTTTAATTTGAAGACGCTTCGCATTGAATATATTTGCATTATAATCAAAAAAGTTTCTTCAGGTAGACCAAATGTAAAGTGAGCTTTTCCAATTTATTTCAAATTATCGAGTTGTAAATCAAGTTCTTCAGATCAATATTAATTTTAAGTTTAAATTAATGACTTGTGTTTATTTTGGAGGAATCTTAACTTTAAAGATAGTCTTCTCTTTTATGTGAAGGTCAATCCGCAAGTCAAAAATTTCACATTCAAATGTTGCATGGTTCACATGCATTAATTGCTTAATTGAAGACACTGCGACAAAGCGCGCATTTATTCAATTCATTCAATTTCGCATTCACAACAAACACTTTAGCACACACACACACACACACACACACACATATATATATATATATATGTATATATATATATATATATATTTGTATATGACAAATAGAGATCCATGCGCAGAAAGATCTTGAAGTTTCTGTTCTCACCTATTGCATGCTCGACCAATTCCTGGAATTCCTTTGACTAACTAACACGAAGATCTCGTTGCTGTTGCTGTTGTCGTTTGCTGTTCGCACACGCGCAGCAAACAAATTGCAAAACAGAGATAGAAAAGGAGAGAGAGAGTGAGGGAGAAGACCACATCGCAACGGCGACGAATATCCTTGAAAAATGCAAAAGCAAATAACAATAATGGCAAAAGTAAACGCAGCGAAAGCTTGCCGAGCAGGCGCAGAAACTGCACACAGCAGCGTCAACAACACAGCGACAACAACAACAAGAACAACAACGGAAAAAATAAATCAAACAGTAACTAAACACACACACACACACACGCACACGCGCACGCACACATACATACTGGCTGCTATGCACTAACTGGCAGTAAACCATTTTTTTGTTATTTATTTGCACATACCCTGTTAGCAATAAATTATTGCAAGAGATAATTTGATAGAGTTGGAAAGCGGCTACAAGAAATATGAAAATATTTAAGAAATATAAACAACAGCTGCTTTCCAAATTTGGAGCGATCAGCGTAAATTTGTATGATCTGTAGAAATTATGCAACTGTTTGCAAAGGGCATCTGCCAGTCGGGCATGCTCTGCCTTTGCTTCAGTTTTTTTGTTTTTATTTTTGGCAATTCCGAATTCGCCGTCGTCGACTGAGCAAATAACTGCATTTGACCTTGTTTCGCAGTGCGCCTGTGTTGGTAGCTTAGAACAAACAAGATATGCCGATTGTGCGCGTGTGTGCAGATGTATGCGTGTGTATGTGTATGTGTATGTCTACAATATATATATATATATACATAAATATATATTTGCTGCTTGCTTGCTTTGCCTCTCATATTCGCGAAGAACTCAAACTTGCTTTGTTCCAATGCATGTATGTGTGTGTGTGTGTGTGTGTGTGTGTGTGTGTGTGTTAGTTTCTGTCTGGCACAAGTGTATTAATTCAGCTGCGCATGGCACACACACACAATAATACACACATACTGAGGGAGAGAGCGACTCACAAACATGTTGAGAATAACTGACTCAAACATAGATATGCCATAGAAAGTTTGCCCTAAAGCAGAATCAGAACTATACATCTGACAACAAAAAAAAAAATGGTACCTACTCAAAAAACGCTTATATGCGCTCTCCCGCTCTCTCTCTCTCTCTCTGTCTCTCTCTCTCTATTTCTGGCTATCTCCGCTGTTCACTTCCCCGGGCCTGCACTTTATTCTCACATTTCGTTTTTTGCTGTTCATCGCCTTTGCCAAAATACAAAATGTAGGTTAAATTTACGGAAATCGCGCGAGTGCGCTTATAAAAAAATAATACGCAAAAAAAAAGAGCATAGAAGAATTAATATATATATATATAATCATATGTATATAAATAAAGGCTATAAAAAACAGATACGTGCGCAGATAGCACACACACACATGCGCACATACGTTGTATTCATTTATTGCTGCTGTTTGCTCTGACGTGTTTTCTGTTATTCTGTTATGCAATAATCACTAATTGTTGACTGATAGCCATTCGCTGAATAACAAAGTGTGTAACTAACAAACAGGTGCTAAAACATTTTACGCCATACGGCATCGATATCTATAATATTCAAAAATATTACCATTCTTTATCTTTTGCTCTTTTAAATGCCATCCGAAATGTTTCATTAACAATTTAAATCACAATTTGATTGTTGTTGTGTCTGGCGCGTGTCTAACGCACAACTTTATTTGATATGATTTGTGTGAATAGCATTCCAATTAGCTAAACGCCATTTATACGCATTCAATGCGTCCAATCAGAGCTGCACAATGCTGATATGCTTATTAGTGTGCATACTAATGCGCTTGTGTGAGTGCATTTTTTTGCAAACCAGCCACAGAGACAGAGACAGAGACAGATGCAGAGAAATGACAGCAAAATATTCAACGAACGACATTGAAGTGATCGTTCAGTTCAGTTCAGTTGGTTCGGCAACTGTTCGGCTCACTGTGCGTTGTTGTTGCTGCGCTGCTCGTTGCAATTTATTCGCATGCGCTTTTTGCTTCGTCGTTTCAAGTTCGTGCATCGATGTGAATTTTAATTCGTCGGCTTTTGTGACTTTTTGTTGCTTGCTTTTATTTTTTTTAGCATTTACTTAGCGCACGAAGGCTGTTCGTTAAATAGTTGTGTTGCTTTCGGCTATACTCGTACAAGCATTACATGCGCTATCTCCCATTGGTCAGCTGCAGTGTAAAGTGTGTTAGTGTGTGTGTGTGTGTGAGAGTTCTTTTTCTTTTTTGAGTTGCATTCGTATTTGCTCTGGCAGTGTGTTAGTCAGACTTTGTTATCAAGGTATGAGTGAGCGTATAAATAATGTGGATAATTAAATGAGATGTGATGTTTTTTGCCGTATTTAATTGTTATCGTATATGTGGAGATATATATCAAAAATTAAGTAAGCAATGAATAAAAGTGTGCTTTGTTTTATTTTTAGATAAACAATGATATTTGCATAATTATTTAAGTAATAAATCAAATGCCTTACTAATTAATCAATCTCTCGCCCTCTCTTTCATTGCAGGTAACTAAATATTTGCATAACAATTAACTAAACACTCACTCGGCGGATTCAGCTCCTTTGGCGTAAGTTCTTCCGTAGCTCATTATCGATTTACATTTACATCCCTAAGCGCAGCATTCAGGCCCGAACAATAACATCATAAACATATGCCCAAACAGCCAAACAGCCAAACTGCCAGCAATGCCAAACCGGGGCAATTTCAGTGTACAAAGCGAGAAAAAAATGTTACTTTCGAGTTTGTTAACACCCCATGCCGAAGAGCATAACAATTTTAGCCCACCCATAGCAACCACCGCACCACTGATGCTCAACAGCTGAATGCACACAGTACCACCTCCTCCCCCCTCCCCCCACGCTCTTCCTGCCACTTTAACATGCAACCACAACAACAACAAGCAAGTAAGGAAGAAAAAAAATGCAATTTCTTTTGAAGAAAATTCGAGTGTAAAGCGCCGTCGTCCTGGCAACCACCTTTGGCTCTATATATATATATATATTACCCGACCCATGCCGCACGGGAAAAAAGAGGAAAAATCTCGGACACGCAACGAGTGCAGCCTGCTGCCAAGTTGTAACTGTGCCCTGTGCCCTGTGCCCTGCTCCTGTCATGCTCCGTGTTTTAAGGCACGTGCTGGAAATGTGCTGCGCTGATAATGAAGCCAGGGACACGCTGCACACGCCACTGCAACCCTCTGCTGCTCCTGCTTCTGCTCCTGCTCCTACACATGCCACGCAAGGGCCACAGGGTCGAGAGTGGCGCCCCTTTTCAAGGGGTGGATATCGCTACGTAAATCCGTTTTTCGTTTTTCGTTTTTGTTGCAGCTGCAACAGCAGCAACGTCATCATCAAAAGCAACCACCGAATCAGTGAAGTGCAACACTGCGCTTGCAATCGCGGTTTCATTTCATTCTGGGGTCCAGTTAATTAAGCAACGTCGTCAGCATCTTTGTTGCAATTTTTGGGCAAGGGTTGCTTTTCCCATTTCCCTTTCCCCTTTTCCCTTTCCCCTTTTTCCCTTTCACTGCTGCTGCTAAGCTGTCAAATTGCTGATGCGACAGGCGTGTGCCGTTGCCAACTAATTGCAGTTGCCACAAACAGCCGTTACGTTGACATATCCCATTATTTTCTTCCTTTCCTGATGTCCTTAAACCGGTTTCTTCACCATATTGATGCCTGCCTTCTGTGTCCAAATAGCCGTTTTACCTAAGCAGCTCTGAACTGCATGTTGACCAAGTGAGATTTGCCAAGGCTTTTGACTCGTTTCTGACTCTTTTTTTGGGGGTTGACAGACTGAAATTGCTTTTTAAGCGATACTTTTGAAAGCAATTTGTAAACGCAGATAAGAAGTTTTATGTATTTACTACAATTTTGTAGCTGCTGTTTATAATTGTGGCATTTGTTTTAAGTGTATTATTCAGCTCTAATTGTGACTGAGTTTTCCTTCATGTTGAACTAATCCTGAGCGGGTTAATCAGGATCATTGTTGTCATATGACATAAAAACAATTGCAATTTTGTTTGTTTGCTTTATTATTTACTTGAATTGTTTATTTAAAGTTTTTTTGAGGATTAAACTAACTGAATTTTTTTAAAACATTTTTTAAAATTATTTCTGTTGTTTGTTTGCAGTCATGTTAGGACAATAAGAACTCAAACACTTTTTAGAGAAACCACAAATTAATTTGGACCTGAAAGGGTTATTATTATACTATAATGAAAGTCTATAAGGCTTCGTTAATATATATATATTATATATTAATTGTTACTAAATATTGCGAATAATATCTGAAAGAATGTGTTAAATTTTACAGCTCTATTTCTAGCAACTGAGTATTAGATTAAATAAGAACTTTTCACAACTATTCAATTATCAAGCAGCTACTCGAAGTAAGCAATTACAAAGCAGTGTTTATAATTTGTGTACTACAACTTTTAACTATAATTTGTGTTTATAATTTGTGTACAACAACTTTTAACTGCTTGTCACATAACCATTTCGCATTTCGGCATTTCAAATTTAGCCAGCAAAATTGCAGTCGATCTAAAAGTCAGAATCAGCTATGCATAGCGCGACAAATTATGGCCTAGGGGCTAGTGTTAGAGCACAAAATGTAAAGATGTCATTTGTCTTCATAGCAATACCCAACCCACAACCCCCATTTACCATTTACAGTCCCAACCCTGTCTAAGTAATCCCAGTTGCCGTCGCCTGCCGCCTGCTGCCTGCAGCAAATCAACTCAAGTAAAAGTGTCAAAACAATACAAACGACGCACAGGCGCACACTGGCGCCAATCTAAAGCCCAACTGGGCACACACGCACACACACACACACGCACACACACACACTCAGATACTTGTACACAAGGAGGAGCCGCACACGCACATAATTTATGCCCATGTACTTGGCATGAGAATGGAGAGTTGGAGAGAAATGTGGAGAAACTTAGAGAATTGCGTTTCGCATGCGAAAGGCGAAGGCCTCTCGCAGCGCACATAAAACGCAGACTGCAGCCGAACATAACTGCGGAAAAATCAATTTTCTTTTGTGCTTAAGGGTGGCTACAGCCCACCGCATTGGGGTAGGGGGTTAATGCCAGTGGGCCGGAGGGTGGCGGGGCGGGGGAGGATGACAGCAACAAAATACTCGACGTGGCCAGCCCGAAAAAAGCATCAACATTTGTTTGGCTTTTGGGGGTTGCACACACAAACACACACAGAGACACACACACACACACACACACACACACACACACACAGGCAGCAGGCAGTTACGCATTTGTGCAGCAAATTGTCACCCAGTTTTTGGCAAATATTTACACACACACACACAGCCCTCCCCCCTCCCCCCGCTGGAAGAGTGAAAGTGAAGAGGGAATTGCGTGTTGGCAGCGCTTTGAAGTGCAAAAGTGCAGCATAATTTTTGGGGCTAATGCAATTAGGCAATTATTTATTGAAATAATGAAAAAAGTGTGTGTGTGTGTGTGTGTACTGAGTACACACTGGCTGCGTCCTGCGGCTGCTAATTACTCATGCCGCACGCATTTTTGGCGCACTGAGGCGTATACACAATAATTTACAGCTAGGCCGTGAAACGTGCACCGAATGCGCGAAGATAGCTCAGAAAGTGAGTGAAGCAAAGCGATAAATAGAAAGAGAGAGAGAGACAGAGAGAGTGAGAAAGAGAGAGTGCGAAAGAGAGAGAGAGAGAGAGACAGCATGCTTGGGGGCAACTGCAGCGTTTTATATTTACACAAGTGCCTAAAACAACAAGAAAAAAATGAAAAAACGCACAAAAAAGAAATGTCATTAAAAGGCGTACCAAATGCCTATAAGTGTGTGTGTGTGTGTGTGTTTGTGTGTGTTTGTGTGTGACACGCACAACACCCCAAAAAAGGTGCACAACAAACTGAACCGAATTTTGCACACCCTGCCAAAAGTCCAATTGCTGCCAACTGACAACTCTTAAAATCCCGACTCAGAGTTGCAGCACAAACTACTGCAGATCAAGAATATATAGCCTATATATATAAATATATATATATGTATGTGTATCTCACTCAATTAGGTCAGAATATGTTAAATGCCCGCAACAAGAGTATACAAAACGCAGTTGCCAAAAAATGTTTGGCCAATGACGTCAGTGCCAGCAGAAAATTGTTGTTATTAAAAGGTTGCCAGTCGATCCAAGCAATGCCCATATTGGTCTTATTGTTGTTGTTATTGTTGCTGCTGGGCAATTGAACACAGGCGGTGGCAGCAACTCAACAATTTCTGTTGCAGCCCACAAAAAAGAGTTTTTTTTGTGTTCGCTCGTCGACCCAAAATAGCCCAAAATTGTAGGCACATAAACGTGACTGCTGCTCTGTGCTCTCTCTCTCTCGCTCTCTCTCTCTCTCTCTCGCTCTCTCTCTGATGTGTGTTTGTGTGCAGATTGATAAGGATAAGAAAATGGTTGTGGGGGGAGGGGCGTGACTATTGGAAATGTGTCAGGCAATAGTTGGGCTATTTGGCAGCACAGCAAACTGAACTGAAGTAGCACTTTTCACTGAGTTATGAAATAAAAGTTGAAATTGCATTCTAAAAAGTCTGCTGAGGCAGTTCCCAAGTTCTTAATTATGTTGCATAGATTGAGTATGAGACAAATAGTTGGATCTAAACCGAGTTTTAGATACAATTCTGAAACAGCTTTAATGATTCTGTTCGAGCTGAAATCAAGCTGAGCACAGCAAATAAGAAATGTTTCTTAAAATAGATTCAATTAGAGAGGAAAATGCTCTAACGATTGTTAATCATAGTTTTTTAAAGCACAGCTTAAATCATCAATGCAAAGTTATCGATAAACAGCTCAAAACTTGTTAAGACAAGCAAATTAAGGAAAAGCGAAACGCCAGAAAAGTTGTTAAAAAGTTGATAAATAACAAATTTACCTGATAAATTGCAGCAGATTGACTTGATTTAAGAGTCTCCCCTCTGACGTGACTTAAATTTGATTTTAATACATTTTATTTTCAATATTCATAAGTTTCACGCATTATTTAAAGCGTTTTTTTTTTGGTTGCCCCTTTTTTTTGCTGTTTGTTGTGTCAACCCCTAACGAGTTGTGCGTGTGGCTGCCATGCCCACTTTTTAGAAAATCACTTGACTTTTTCATTAATAAAATTGAAGTTGCCTGATTTTTCGTATTTCTCTGCAATTTTTGTTGTTGATTAAATACAACAAAAAAATCATCAGACGCAAAGAGTTCGAGTGGAATATTGTATACCCCTGCCCCCCGCTACACCCTCTTGTGTGTGTGTGGGTTGTGTGTGTGGCATTAGCTACACCCATGCGTCTGAACCCTTTTGCCACACACACACACACACACACAGTTTATTGCTGTTGTATTCAATTTCATAATTTTTTCCGCATTTTTCCTGTTTTTTTTTTGCGTCAAACGGAGACACGCAAAATGTGGCTTACCAAAAAGTGAAAGGATATGCATTGAAATCGCGAGTTCCTTTCAATAGCGAACGCACACACGCACACCCACACACACACACACTCGCACACTCGCACACTAATGCATTACAACCCTCAGCAAATTGATAACTTTTTTTTTGTTTTCCATACGCATTAATGCAGCAATGCGTGCGCTTTGAAGGAGTTGAGTAAATTGTGGAGTGGAGTGGGATGCTATGCGAAAGGACACAATTGCTGCGTGGACGTGGACATGTTTCGTTGGCTGCAACGACAGTCTTCGATATGCATTGTGGATTCCGCTGAGTTATTACTTTTCCACCCGGCGACTGATTAACGGCCATCTTTTGTTTTAGTCAAGTGTCGGAAGCAGTGGGAAGCAGAGATCGCTCTTGAATAAAATACATATATATATTTATATATATAAATATTAATCTAGATGCGTATGAGCCTTTAAAAATGTTAAACGCAGCAACATTTCAAATGTTGTCGAAATCTAGAAACGTATTCATATAAAATACTATGAATAAATAAAATATATAAATACCAAATGAATAAATAATAAAATAAATAAATGTATAAAACACATGAATGTTGGAATGGTCCATTTCTATAAGCCAAGTAATTATCAGTAATTTAAAATCGTTTCAGTTTCCATCATAGAAAATTCGTTTCAGCCATTTTGCTTCGTTTTTTTTCTGAGTGTGAGGCCTTCAATCTAAACCAGAAGTTTATTTAAAAACTAAATCCAAAGATTGTAAATAAATAAATATATTTACTTCTTAATGGGGGTTAAAGTTTTTGGCACTTTGCGCATAATGTTTGCCGCCAAAGTTGCCAAACTCATGGAAATTGAAGTTTCCTTTTGACCAGTTGCCACCTCAGCCTTTTTGTGTGTCCTGCTGCCAATCCGTGCAAATCGCCACACAGCTGTGTGTGTGTGTGTGTGTGTCGCGTCACTCGTCAGATCGCTGTTCAAAATTCAATGAGCAAAGTGCCGCACGGCCGTTGAATTTATTGAAAAATCATGATATGTGCCCATCAGGCGAGACTCCACGAGACAGGCAGCAGTCAGCAGGAGGAGGTGGGGCGAGAGCGATTGTGGCACGAGGCAGCAATCCTCGGCATGCAAAAGCGTCGATATGACAGCTTGACTGAACTAAAACCGCGTTCCATTTTAGGTGAGCAAAAGCCTTTGGGGGGTTGGGGCGTTGGGGCAAACGATGCTAGACAAAAGCCCGCACGCACACACGGAAATATGATTTTTTGCTCGTGCTGGCTGCACAGCGGGTGGTTGGGCGGTTGGGTGGTTGGGCGGTTGGGTGGCTAGTGGTGCTTGATCTAAGTCTGAGGCTGCGGCTGAGTCTGAGCCTGAGCCTACGACTGCTGCCCCGCCCGCAGCCGCTCCACAATGCTGATTGACGTGCCTTTTATTGATGCTCTTGATTGGTTTTTACCTTTTACACACACGCACACAGACAGATGCGGGCTAGCAAAGCTGCTCGGTACACTTAGAGAAAACTGTTGTGCTTAGCTCAAGTTGAAACGAAAGGTCATTTCTGCCATTTACTTAAAATTTGGTTCAGAATTTATAGCATATTAAGAAATAAATATAAATTGCTCAATAATTTGAGATAATTTAGTTTAAAACTTCTTGAATCGATGAATGAATCTTAGGAGCACATTTATACTTGAAATTAGTTACCAATTTTACATAATTCACATCGATGGGAATAAACGAAATCGGGTCTTAGCTGAGCTCTCTCATCTTTTTCAATTGATTAATTCATCAAAATTGTTAAATATAGTTTAAGTATTTCAAATTTGATATCATCTTTCTCAATTGGTTTCAAGTATTAAGCATTCAATTGAAATAAAGATTATACAATTTGTACAAAGTTTCCATAAAAACATATTTGAAACCAGATTTTGGTTTCCTGACGAAGAATTTGGTTTCTCTATGAGATATCGACTATTCTTGTACTTGATTTGAGCTCAAAGCTCACTCCGTATTCATGCTGAGTGTATTCACTCGCACCCACACTACTCGCTACTCGCTGCTTGCTACTCGCTGCTCGCTGCTCGCTGCTCGTTCCACTGCGAATGGGATGCTGATGCTGATGCTGATGTTGCTGTGACGGTCGTTAGCTCAATATGTGCGTATGTGTGTCTTTTGGGCACCACCCAACCACCCAGCTGCCCACACACAACAGTTATGATTTTTATTACAGGTAAACGAAAAACGGCGCTGATGAATTGTGTTTGTATTTGCTTTGGACATTCGTCGTTGTTAATTTTTTATGCGCATGGTTAATGCCCGGACACTGGTAACCATTGAGTGTGTTCGACTGTTTGCGTTTTTAATCAAATGCTTGAAAAGCGCTTCCCGAAAGCAATACTTTGAACGTTGTCCTGAGTCCCCGAGTCCAGAGTCCAGAGTGCCGCGTATCGCTTGCTTGTTTAACTTTTATATCGTAATTGCATATCACAACGAGTGTGAGTGCGGAAGTGAGTGTGAGTGCGAGTGCGAGTGTGAGTGCGAGTGAGCGTTGCAAACAAACTAATCAAATGTCTGCAATCGTTGCTTGGCCAGTTTCCACATCCGTTTCCGCTTGTCCACAGATCTATCTCTATCTAACAGGACCTCCCCGTCTCCCTGTCTCTCTCAGTCTCTCTCTCACTCTCTCTCTCTCTCCCTCTTCTCGAGCCTTTAGCTTCGCACGCGCTAATGCTTTAATCCTTGTCCAGAGAACCTTCTGCTGTCCGCGTGTATTAGATCGATGAAGTATTAACGACTTAATTGCATGTTTGTTAGCCATTCTGCACCCCTCTTATCATTCACTGCACCCCCCGTTCCACTCCACCTGCCTCTTTCAGCTGCTACGTTTCTTTTTGCCAATATTCCTGTTTGAAGTTTATTAAATTCCCGCACAGGAGGCGTTGCAGTTGAGTCCTCTTCCGCATTTGATATTTTTGTTATTTTCTCTGGTTGCTGCTGTTTTTGCTGTTGCTGTTAACTCATTTGCTGAAACTCACAAAAATTCGATTAAAGTAATGGCTTTCTGAGCAGCTCGTGGTTAAACGTTGTCAGGGTTTGTCAGGCGATTGTGTGGCATGTCTGTGTGAATGAAGAGGATTATTAGTTTGTTAGGGTATTAATCAAGTTATTTGTTGGGTGTGGGGTAAGTCGGAAAGATAGTGTATATCGAGGAATGTATATAATCCAGTTAAAGGAACTTACCCTGGCAACGTCACAGCCAGTTCTTGGTTTATATGATATTATTATAGATATACATATTATTTTCCACATATGCATCTTTATTTAGAGCTCTCTAAAAAATCTGTATTTGCTGTACACACAGACATTGTTCATTGTTCATCGAAAATGTCAATTGGAATTCAAATTCAAATTCAAATTCAATCCTTATCATTGCGAACCCATTCCGCAGACAACTGTGGCAGCAGCAAATTAAATAAAGCTCAATGACAAACTTCATTAGCCAAAAAATCAACGGGGCCAAAATGCCAAACAACAAAAATAACAATTTGCCTTTTAGCCCCCCACACACACACACACATGCCACCAGACTTAGGTATTAGCTAGTAGACCCCCCCCCCCCCCCCCCTCCCTTCCCTAATCCTTTGCATGTTTTTTTTTCTGGAGCTCTGTTGTCGATACAGAATGCTAGGCAAACGTGATGTCAAAAACTAAATTAAGATTGAAATGTAAAACTGAAAACGTTTTACACAATTATTGAACGCTGTAGCCAAATCGAATTGTTCTAGGCGATTGATGGACTGCGGGCTGCCAGAGAGAGAGAGAGAGAGAGAGAGAGAGGGAGAGGGAGAGAGAGAACAGAGGTAACATATCCACGGCTAACAGCCTTAATCGTACAGCGAAATCCACTCCAAAAAAGGCTGTCCAGTTGCTAACCCTTGGACATTTTGACGATTTGTGCGAATCACTCGACTGCATAACTTACAATACCGTAAATATAAATGCTTTGAAAGGTGGACAGGGGTGTGTGAGTGTGTAGGGGGTGGGGCTGGGGGTGGGGGTGGGGAAGGTGTGCTTGTTTCGTTTGTAGGCTGGCCGCGTACTAATGAATGTTATTTTTATTTTTGCGCAGACTGGGACCTCGTCCGCTTAGCATTATCACTCCAGCATGCATTTTGCAAATGAAACGATTTCAGTAAACCCCCCCCCCCCTCTGCTACTCAAATGAAAGCAACTCCCCCCCCCCCCCCCCCCCACGCGCTCTTCGCCCGCTCGCACACAAAAGAAAAGTCAATGCATGGAAATTTTTGTTCAATCACAAATCCAATGATGTTCGCTTCGACGCATTTTGACAGTTAGACAGACAGAGTTGAACAGAGAGAGAAAGAGACAGTTGGGGGCAAGTTGAATTCGTGTGGGGAGGCAGGGTTGAGGCACGAAGTTGAGGGTCACTTTGATGAATTCGCCTGTTCCTGCAACAGCAGCAGCAGCAGCAGCATCAGGCGATTGTTGTTTGTTTGAAAGGCTGCTGCTGCTTTTTCTTCCACTTCTGTTCGAAGTGCATGTCCTGTTTGTCCTGCCTGCTGATAGGCCACGTGTATTTTCCTAGTGTTTTCTATTCCAATCTCTTTCTCCTACTCGCTGCACATTGCCCATTGATTTTGGTATTTTTGTTTTTTTTTCGCTTTCTTTTTGGCATTTTGGCCTTTGTGACGCGTAGTGCATTGATTAGAATGTTTGGACTTGGAGTACGTAAATATTTTTGCTTGCTTGTCAATTAGTGCGCTAAGCTCTTCAATGGTACTCGAAAGCAGTTGATGGGTGGGGATTTAAGCCAAACAGTGCCATTCAGGCTGGTTGAGTGCTTGAAAGCCCACGCCAAACTGGGGTTCATTTTTAAAGAGAATTTAAGGTTGAAGTAGAAGTTTTTTTTTTTATATAACAGTTATATTTTAAACATTAATCAACCTATTCAAAGGCTATAAAACATTGATTTGGAACAGAATGAATAATAGCAGTGAATTACATTCTATAACATAAACATAGAAGAGGTTTTAGCAGTTAATAAATAACTTCAAATATTACATTTGTGGCACATTAATTTAACGCCCTACAGTCCAGAGGTCGCTGGTGTGGAGGCGCTTCAACCTCCTGCCAAAGGCCAAAGGGTTGACGTGGTTGTGCAAGCGGTCATTATACCGACTTGTATGTCTGTTGATTTGTTGACTGACTGTCGGTAATGCGAAGTCGTTGTGCAGAGTTCTGTTGCTTACATATGGTGGAGCACCAGAGATGTCTCTGAGCACCTTGTTCTGCAAAACTTGAATTTGATTAATCCAGGATTTTGCGGCTGTGCCCCAGAATGGAATTCCATATGTCCATGTAGGCATGATGATGCTCCTGTACACCAGCAGCTTGTTGCTCAAGCTGAGTTTGCTTGATGGCTTCAGCAACCAGTTGAGTTTCGTTTTTTTGGATCTTTTTGTCTTTTTATCTGTCTTTTTTAACTTTTGTTTACAAGTATTATTATTGTTTTTTTCGGAAATCGATTTCCATTCGCAGAACGTGCAAAGTTATCGATAAAATAAAATAAAATTACATTTGAAATTTGCATTGCCAGACGGAATGACAATTTATAGAAAAAAGTGTTGCATATTTTGTGGTGCTTTTTCAACGTTGTACGGAATGACAATTTATAGAAAAAAGTGTTGCATACTTTGTGGTGCTTTTCAACGTTGTGCGGAATGACAATTTATAGAAAAAAATGTTGCATACTTTGTGGTGCCTTTTCAACGTTGTACGGAATGACAATTTATAGAAAAAAGTGTTGCATACTTTGTCGGGCTTTGTTACGTACGTATTGAAGTAATTCCCAAGTGGTTCTGACTTCGAGCAGGTAATACTGGTTCATCTTTTTGTATTTTATCTGTCTTTTTTAACATTTCTTTACAAGTGTTATTATTGTTTTTTCGGAAATCGATTTCCATTCGCAGGACGTGCAAAGTTATCGATAAAATAAAATAAAATTACATTTGAAATTTGCATTGCCAGACGGAATGACAATTTATAGAAAAATGTGTTGCATATTTTGTGGTGCTTTGTTCAACGTACTCATTGAAGTAATTCCCAAATGGTTCTGGCTTCGAGCAGGTAATACGGGTCTATCATTTTGTCTTTTTATCTGTCTTTTTTAACTTTTGTTTACAAGTATTATTATTGTTTATGTTTACTTTTGTTATTTACATTTTTTTTTTATATTTGTTGATATTTTTTCTTTCTATTATTGGGAATGGTAAGTAAAGCTTCTCAGTTATGATGTCGCTCCTCGGCATTTCCGGGGTCAGCTGATTATAGATTTGTATCTTGTATCTAAATCATTATTTGTATCAATAGTTAGTTATTATGGATCAACATGTGCGAGTATTTGCATTTGAACCGACAAATCAAATTATTTGCAGTGTTACACATTCGTCACGGCCAACGCTGAGAGGCGGAGACGGGAGACGGGAGACTGGAGACGTGCAAGGTCTCGAGACTGGTAGCCCCTCCCAGCTGCCACCTCTCTCCTAGTCAACTGGCTGGCTGGCTGCTGTGGTCATCGTTGAACTGTGAACGCGTATTGGCCTCGGTGTCGGCCACAGTCACAACCATCCGTCATGTCTGGTGACGTTGGGAAGACATGGCCGGCACTCGTCGTCATCGTCATCGTCGTCGTCGAGGTTAACCGTGATCACCAAGGCGGTTCTTCCGGATTGAGACTCTGCCATTGCACTTTGAGGTGGTATTCCTAATGTGAAGTAGAAGTGGCATCAATCCTCTCATGTTCAATCATTTCAAATTGACTTACAATTTTTGAAAAATTATAATAATAATAAAACAAATAAGAGTGCTGTAGTCCAGTGAGCTCAACTATGATTTACCCTGAAACCAGCTGTTAAATATGTTCTAAAACTATTGGCAAATTTCCAAAGAAAGAAATGAGCTCAATATGATAATTTATTTTCGCATTTAACTTGTGAGTTTCTTAACCGATCTGGATGAAACTTGGGCAGTTGATCAATAAGATGCAGATGCATATCATATATTAATTGGAAGATTCTGAATTTAAAACTGTGGCATTTATTGCTATCTAAAATTTAAATGTATCGCTAATCGACAAACGGAGGCAGTTATCGATAAAATAAAGAAAATTTGATGTGCGCCGAGTATACGAGAACCTATATTCCAAATTTGAAGTTTCCAGCTCTTATAGTCTCTGAGATCTGCGACGGACATGGCTATATCGACTCGGCTCTTTATGGGGTCGGAGAAGCATCCTTCTGCCTGTTAGAGACATTTGCACAAAACCATTATACCCTTTTTACACATTTTTAATGGGTTCAGAGTATAACAATTTGAATAATAATAAAATGATTATAATAAATGCGAACTAGTTTGTAATACTCGCAATGGCGGAGGCTAAAGCACTTTAAACATGTCTGAGAAACTCCATCTTTCAGACTGTGCCACAGTCCACGATTTCAATTAGCTGTTTGTAAGTCGAGCAACCCTTTACACTTTGACACTTTGCGCTTGCATAGCAGATTAGCAAGCGCTGAATAAAAATGCATTTTATCCAAAGTTCAGTTTTACCTCAAACTAAGCTGCTAAACTTTTCTGACAGCTTGCAAAATTGTAAAGACAATTTCAGCTGTCAGTGGCCGCTGCAAAGTTAGGGTTTAGGTTCAGATACACAGAGAGAGAGAGAGAGAGAGAGAGAGAGAGAGAGAGAGTGAGAAAGTGAGTGAGACATATGCACACCTGTCGTTTTGACAGGGGAAACAATTGCGCATACGACGCGTGGACTGCGTGAAAATTGCAACATTACCGCATGTAACGCAAATATTCTGGCCAACGTCCTGGCTGGCTGCTGTCTGCTGTCTGCTGCTGCTGCTGTTGCTGCTGTGCCTGTTACCTTTTTGACATTTGATTGAGATTTGTTATCGGCGTATTCATCAATGATATATACAATAAAAATACACACACAGACACACACACAGGCGCCAGACTCATTGAAACAAAAACAAATCAAAAAACGCTCTGTGTCCTGTGTACTGTGTGTCCTTCGTCTGCTGTTGCTGGCTGGCAACACACGCCCACAATTCACAGTAGTTATCGTGCGGGGCACAGTGACATTTTTAGGCATTTGTTCAATACGTGGCCAGCACAAGTCGTGGCAAGTCGGGGCACGACGTGGCCCGCCCGCCCGCCTGCCTGTTACTTCTATTAGATTTGTGACGCTGGCCAAAAAAAACGAAAAAAAAGAAAAGTAAAAAGAGAAAAGAGAAATGAGAAAAGTAGACACACAACAAGCAGCTGCTGTGTTGTGCTGTGTCCTGGCCATCAGCAGCTTTTGGCTCGTTGGCTGCCTCTGTGTATTTTTGCAATAAACCAACGCACACAACCTACATAAAAGGGAGGCGGGGGGGAGGTTGGGGGGCTGCCGCCAAACTGGCCATGCGTACCTTTCGATCCTTGTGTGACATTTGAATTCGCAGAATGAATGTAAACGAGTCGATGGCAGGAAGCCTGCAGTCCACTGAGCCGCATCAGCGTCTGTCTATTTGTGCTTCTTTTATAGAAGTACTGCCAGCCCCCAAGCCGCCCCCAACCCGCCCCCTCTCGAACTCAACTGAATGCGCCCCAAACCCACCGGGTTTTGCGTATCTATTTTTTAATTTTGCTGACGAGGCACGAAGAGTGGAAAACATACAAACGCAATTGTTCCTCGGTCCACAATGCATTCCACGGCGGCTGTCTACTGACATGTGTGCGTCTCATGCTGATAAGCAGCAACAGCAGACGCCCCACCAACCACCTCACCCCCCTCAACCCACTCTGTTTCGATTTGACGAGCCTGTGTCCATGCTCCATTCTCCACTTGGTCCAGCTCAGCCGCGAAATGAAAAGTTAAACTGTGTGACGCGCTGTAAATGCGTGGCAGCAAAAGGGGTTCGAGTTGGGGTTCGAGTTGGGGTTCGAGTTGGGGTTTAGGTTCGGGTTCGAGTGCTCGGCTTTGCTGGGGTTCGTATTCCCTTTCGGTTTGTGGGATATGTGCTGCTGGAGGGGGCGGAGCGGGGCAGAGGCAGTTGCCATTCAGTTTTGGTTTGGCGTGATGAATATTTACTGCGTGCGCTAACTGCTAACTACCTACAGGTATTTCCATTTTTGGACATTTTTAATTGGGTTTGAGCAATGCACACACAACAACACACAGCCCAACACAACACAGGCCAACACAACACAGCACAACACGGACACAACACGGCGACAACACGTGGAGAGTACGTGGAGAATTTGTCGCGAGAACTGACAGTTTTTTGCCACTTGACGTTTGTCGAGTCGCGTTCCTCATATATGTTTGCCTAAGCAAGGTTTGGGGGCGGCAATGGAACCCCCCCCTATTAAAGTTGCCAGTAAATTTTGAGATATTGCTCACAATATAATAGGCAGTTAGCCAAGTTAGAACAGGGAACTGAATGCTGAATGCTGCAACTAATAATAACTGTTATTATTATTATTAAATAACTATTATTATTATATAAATGTTAATTGGTTTTTTTAAATAGAAGAGTAACCAAAGTCTCTTCCCAAATCGCATATTGGTCAAGCAATTATCTTTCAATCCAAAACAACTAGTTTTTAATCAAAACAATATTATAAATATTTATTATCTTGCAGCGATAATTACTATGTGCCATATATTACTATTACTGTACTATATATATTTACCATATATATTATTATTACTACTTATGCCAGCAGCTAGTTTCATCCTATTGAACAGTATGCCTCGTTGGGTCTGCTCTAACAGTGACTAATATTTTCCTAACGCTCTTCTTCTTGCAGGTAACTATGCAATGCCAGCAATCATTTTTCGCTGTGTATGGCTTTCCCACAGTAGAAGAACCGACTGCTTCCAGGCCGAATTAGTAAGTAGACACCAAATGTAACAGCAGCAGCCAAATTCAGAGACATTCCCATGCTAATTATGCCGTTATCTGAGCAATTAATTGGTTTACGCTCAGATTCTTGTTTATGTAATGCCAAAACAATAAACAACAGCAACTGCAGCCACAGCCACAGCCACAATTACAATTACAATTCATAATTGCGTCAAGGCAAGCGTATCTTTAAGATACGCGTACATTAACACAATGTTTTCAGCTTATTTCTACATTTTCTTCTTTTTTTTTCTATTTTTTTTCTATTTTTTTACATTTTTTTTTTTTTTTTGCTGTGTGCAGCGTTGCGTAAACGCATACCTGTCATCTAAGCGGACTGCGTTTTAATGTTGCCTCATTTATTATCAGACACTTGCATTTCCATCGGCATTCTTTGACCTGCAACACGTTGCATAACTAATTAATCACATTGGATTTGACAGTCTGCCGAGAGTTGACCACTGACTGAACTTTACGTAGATATTATGCGATAAGGTACAGCTTGTATTGTTCAGAACAAGCCTAAACTTTGTGTGTGAAGAATGTAAGAAAGTATTTATGAATTTTTCAATAATTTTATTTAATTTTACTAACTCAAACGTGCTCATTTTGTGTAATAAACTGGGGAAACAGAATGAAATATTAAAGAGCCAGCATCGAGCTGAGTCAATTCTGTGACATTTAAACTGTTATGTCAGCCATTGTCAAAATTTGGCCATCAGCTGTGCTGACATAACCTCTGACAGATGTCGTTGCCACACATGTGGAATGTCTGTGAGTTTTGCATGCCTGTCAATTGCAGCAACCTTGAATTACTCAATTGTTACCGCACACACTTGAACACCAATCCAGTCTCTATTTGTGGGTTATGATATCGAGCAGTACCGTTACTGTTTACCGGATGATACACGCCCATATTTTGCCGCCAAGCAGGAAGGCAGAACACACCCACTGCGATTTTGGAGGCATGTCATAACTCAGAGTCTCTCCTATCATCTCCATAATCCGTGTCTCGTTTTATGCAATATGCCACACGGCTCAAGATAGACACTAGGCTTTGATGTGTGCACCATGGGGCGCCACAAAGCACAGCGGCATGCCTTGCCACAAACGCTTTGCCTGAACTGAACTCTTTGTTGCAATGCTTATGCCACATTTATTTTTGCGATATTCTGAAATTATTTTTGAGCACACACAAGTATGCTGCAACTGCAACTGCTGCTGCTGCTGCTGCTGCTGCTTGTGGTATGCGAACATGTGTAATACCTGCGCTTACATGCCACCCACATGACCTTTACCGAGCCACAATTTCACGTTTCAAGTTGCGTCTTGTCAAGTACAGCACTTGCTGTGCCACAACTTGCCTTTGGCTGTCGACTATTGCCACTGACAGTTGCTACCTGGTTGGCAATCCAACATTATTATTATTCACCCAGACCACCCCGTCTCCCCCGCCATAGCAATAAGTTCAAAGCAAAGCGCCTTCTCAGAGATTCTGCAATTGCACACCCATTTCTTGGGAGGCTTGTTCCTCTGGCCAGGTCTATAATATTTGTGCTGATACTCAGAAAACTTAATCCTAAGCCCCTATTTAAACTGCTAATGTTGAATAGAAGCTAAGATAATTTACTGCTCCAGTTTAGCTACAGATAATTGTGGTTGTAGTTTGACTTTATCAAAGTGCATACGATAGTTTTTAGCAGACTTAACTTAATAGTTTTTAGCAGAGACTATTATGAAACTGATTTATCATTATTACTATAGATAGATAGATATAAATATATATATATATTATTATTGTATTATTATAATAATCTCGTATTCCTTGGCTTTTACTTCAACAAAAGTCAGCTCAAGTTGCTAAGTAAAATGCCAGTTACAGTTCCAGTTATGCCATATAACTGGAAAGGTTTTAGAAAATATTAGTTAGCATATTTGTTCATCTTGGGTCTGTTGCTGCTGACGTAGAAATATAATGCGTGTTTTGGGTAGTTTCCAGACAATTTAAAGACAAAACTGCACGAATTGAGAGAAGCTAGAAATCCGAAGAAGTTCAAAACATGAATGAGCCCGAAACTGGTATTCAAATGAGAAAAAAATAAGAAAAAAAAACAAACAGTGAAAATCAGTAGAAATTGCACTTTGTTGATTGAGAAGAGATACAGTTGAAGATGTAGCAGAACAAATAAAAATACCAAAATCTGGCATTTCATAGTAAAGTGCGTCATATGTTTGAATCAATTCACATTCACAATCGAATCAAGCGAATCTGGCAACAATAACAAACAAATGTGGCAAGAAAGAGAGGGAGAGAGAGAGGAAGCGCGTGCGAGCGGCAGCAGAAGAGAGCAAACAGACAGAACAGTAAAAAAAATAAAAATAAAATAAAAAAAATAACAATAATAACTCGCTTCAATTTATGAACTGCAACTTTTGAAGATGTGAATCGTGTGATTCATTTATTTTGGATTCTTATGGCAATATCAAAGTAGTGCACAAGGTCAATTAGTTGAAATACCAGAAAAATATAGCAATTAAATTTTAAATTTTATTTATCGATAAAATGTGGATTTTTTATATTTCGTTTTTTTTTTCTTCTTTTCATTTTTTGTATTGCAAATGCAGCGTTTATTTATTCTGGTGATTTTTCGAGGCTATTGCGTAATTTGATTTGGAGTTTTGTTTTCAATGTTCTACGACGATTCCCATTGTTGTTAGGAAAGTGCGTTTGTCAGAGCCCAAAGAGAGAGAGAGAGAGAGAGAGAGGGAGAGGGAGAGCGAGCGAGAACAACCCCCAAAACGCAATGCGAATCCCTTCCTGTTCCAGTCCAGTCAGAAGCCACAAGACAACAACAACAACAACAGCAACAGCAATTCAAATAAAATAATGCGAGAAAAAAAGCAGCTCAGCTTCTTTGTGTGTGCGTCTTCCAGGAACACACGTTGTGTGTTAACATCTGTGTGTGTGTTATGTGTGTGTGTGTGTGTTGTGTGAAAAGGATTTACGCGTTGTTATTTTGCTTGTATGTTTCGCACATGGCCTCAAAACAGATAGCTCAACAGATACCTGAGAGCTATTTTGCCTTCGACTCGATAAAGGTAAAAAAAAAAAGAGAAAAAAATGTATTTCAAGTCCCAACTGCCTTCAGGTGTCGTCATTTGGTTCGGCAAACAACTGAGCTGAGAATTGAAAGCTAAACAGAATCAGGAGCACTCACTGATCCTACGGAATTTGCTCTATTTTTTCATTTTGTTTTTTTTTTTTTATCACAGACCGACTCACATTGTTGTTTGTTGTGTAATTGAAAAGCATTTGAAGCAAAAAAAAAGCATTTCATATGCAGCTGCGTAAATTGTTGGCTGTTTTGTTGTTGTTGTTGTTGTTTGCTCGCCAAGAAGTACAGTCGCATGCAAAGGCTTACATAGGGATTTTTGAGGATATGCTTTTCAGCTGTAAAGTGAATGACGGAAAAGGTTTATTCTTAGTTAAGAATGCAGATTGAAAAGCAGTAAAAAGTTTAAAAAATTGATTAGAAAGTTTAATAAACTAATTTCTTAGCATTCAATAAGTGATAATAATAATAAGTGATAAAAACAATTTGTGTATTCATATTTGAGAGTACATTTTCTAAAATATTTGCAGCTGCGCTTGAGTTTATAGTCCTTCAATTAAGCTGGTTTATTGAACAAGCATATTTATATGTATATAAACAAAGCTCGTCCAACAGCTGTCAAATGTCCAATGCAGCAATTCGAGACACTGGCCAATTTGTGTTGTGGCCAAAACAACTTTGAACACTCACTCATAAAATATCCGCTAACACTCGAGCCAAATTTGCGCTGCTGCTGCGGCTGCTGCTACTTCAGTTAACCGAGCCTGAAAAAGAAGCAAAAGAACACAACTGCAAACTTCCCAGGAATTTGTTAATAGCTTTTTACCGATATCTTTTTGGGGCCAAATCATTCAGCGAGGCGACCGAAACCGTTGATTTTGAAAGAAGCACACACACATAGAGAGCAATATGGCCTGAAGGCGAAGATGGTTCTGGCTTATGATTCCACATAACAGCGCAGCAAGCGGAGCGAGCGGGGCGGGGCGGGGCGGGGCGGAGCGGCGCGGTACGTTGCAGGGTTTTGGGTGCAGGCAGACACAGGCAAAAGAGAGCAGAAAACAAAAAGGAAAAAAGTGGCGCGGTCGCATTTTTCTAACGATTAAACAAATTCGAGGAAAAAAAGCGCATCCCATGCAACGGCAACGGCGCAGCCGCAACAGCGGCAACATCCTCATTGACTTCCACAGTGTCCGTCACCTGCAGTTTCCAGGAATTGTGAATTTGGCCAGCGTTCAAGGTTTTGAGACACGCAAAGGAAAGGGAAACCGTAGACGAGGCGCAGCGAAGAAAAAAAGAAAAAGAAAAAAAAAACAACCTGAAAAAGAAAAGGGAAAAAGTTTTGGTTGCATCGCTTGGCGGCGGCATTTTTGAGCGCGCCTAATTCCAGGAATTAAATCGTATATCTTTCTGGGGTGCTCCACACTAAATGCTCGATTAATTTCTAATAAATTGGCTGCTGGCCAACGGAAATACTGCTGCAGTCGCAGTAACAGCCGCAGTCACAGCCGCAGTCGCAGCCGCAGTCATCGTGCCCTTCAATAATCATATATATAGAATTACGCACACAAATGCATTTCGTTCGATTTCGCCTTGCGACTTTGAAATTTGAGGCTTCTAAACTTTTTCTCAGAACTTGACGAAGCACGAAGCCTGAGCGAGCGAGACACAGACACAGACACGGAGAGAGTGTACATGTGTGTGCGTGTGTGCGTGTGTGTGCTTGTGAGGCTGTGTGAGAGCGAGCTTTATGCCTGTTGATGAGCTTTACGTGTTGTTATTGCATTTTACATTCGGATTTGGAGCTGAGAAAGTGCAAAGCTAAGCAGGCGCTGAATTTGTCTTCGATAGAGTTATGTGAACAACGCATCAGCATCTTAACTAATCAAAATCCAAAACAATTTCTCTCTCGTCATTCTCGTTGCAGCATTTGTCGTGTTCGGAGTGTGCGTCCTGAAATTCAACTGCTCTCTCTCACTCTCTGTAAACGAAGCGAAGCGAAACCAAAACCAAAACAAATAAATAAATAAATAAACGACGTTGCAGCTAAAGCATACGAAACAAATTGCAACCACAATAATAATAACAATAATAAATAAATAAAATAAATAAATTGCATGCGCAAGTCATTGTCGACGCTCAACAACAAACGCAACAAACAATTGCAAAATTCCCTTTGGCTAAGAATTAATAGCGGCCAAATTGCTTTTATGCAAAGCCGGCTAAACAATTCGACGAAATTCCATTTTGGCAACATTAAAAACAAACTTAAAATTAACAACAAGCAATTCACGCAACACAACAAGAACAACAACAACTACAACAACAGCAACAACAACAACCAATCAAACAGTCCGCAAATTGTGGGCAGCAGCAGCAGCAGCAGCAGCCACTGCTTCCATTGGCCCTGGCCCGATCCTTTGCCCAACCAGCGAGCGAGCGCCACACAACAGCAACAACAACAACAACAAAAAGAACAAGAACAACAGCAAAGAAGATAAACAAGCAACAAAATGGATCCACAACAGCAGTTTTGCCTCAAATGGAACAGTTACTCGTCCAACTTGGCAATAACGTTCTCCAATCTTTTCAAATCAGATCTGTTAGCCGATGTCACATTATCCTGCGATGGTAAGTGAAACAATCTCTTCATTATTATCCCTGAAAATAGAATCTCGCATTGACATATTACTTGAATTCGTACAAATTTTATGTTCTGACATCAAACGCAATGTTAAATTTTAAATTACGCATGAAAATATATATTTTCAGCTGATTAGCTATCTAAAATTCACTGAGTGTTGAATGGGTATATATATTGATAAATAACTCAAATATAACATGCATAAATAAGATAATTGATATAATATTACATTTTCTGTATATATTAAGGAAATCCATAAATCGTATAATTTTAATTGAGTTGTCAAATTTATAATTATAAACTGAATATCCTCAGAGGCATGTAAAAATATATATTTCTTCGACAAACAAAATGCGATATTTGATGATGGTACAACTTTTGTCATTTATTACAAATTGTAAATATAAAATTCAATCCATCTATTTATCAATCACAATAACTATCAGTATATAGAAATGTTCCCCGTTCTCTGAATTCCACTCTCGTTTCAATACTACGCCAATTTCATACAAGCAACTGGCATATTTCAGATAAAATTTACGGTCCAAATTCCATTTAAACTTGAGCCTTAGCTCAATATTTGGTGGAAGATGAAATGAGGAAGACATCACCTGGTTTTTAGCCTTAAGTTAGACGCACTTAGCGTGGCTAACAATCAATAAATCGACTTTGTGCTTCTGCAACAAACATGCAAAGGCAGACAAGACCTGAGCGATGGACAGACGGAAGGACAGACCAAAAACAGGCAGCAGACAACAGACAATGGGACAAACGCACATAAATTGAGCTCCTTTTTTTTTTGCTGTTTTGTTTTCTTTTTGGCTAATAAGCCGCCAAAGTGGCATAAATGGCAAAAGGCTACCGGCAACATTTTCCAAGCACCCAAAAAGCGGCAGACATTGATTTTTCCTTCGCAGCTTGAAGTTGATAGAGTAGGGGGTGGGGGCGGGGTTGGGAGGGGGGATGTGTTGCCGAAAGACGCGGCTCCCTTTTATGGGCCGTCTCGCTGTCTGTTGCGCTATATATGTGGGTGTAAGAATGTGTGTGTGTGTGTGTGTGTGTGTTACTATTTCATTTACAGCATTTTGCTACAGTTTTATGGCAGCTTATTAAATGAATATAAATGTGGACGAACTCTCGTTGGCATTTAGCTCAGATACATAGATACGAACATATACATAGGCATATATATTTATATGCTTATTTTGTATATAGGTTATGTATAGGCCTATATTTGCCAAATAAAATCAGAAGCTGCTGCTTATTGTCTAAGGTCAGTAATTTCTTTTTGTTGTTTGGGGCCTTTGCCGCTTTGCCGACTCATTTTCATTTTTGGGACCCTTCTCGGCCATTTTATGCACGCGTTTTGATTTGGGTTTAAATATGCTGCGAGTGTGTCAGCATCTTCGACAACCATATATATGCATATACATATGTATATGTATATATATAATGCGCAAATTGTAGCGCCCATAAAAACAAACTTTGCTTTAAGTTGGCAGACTTAAATGTTGAAAAATTGCGCATACGCCGTGTGTGCGTTGCCTGTGCGTATCCTGCGCGTATTTACACTTATTGAAAAAGCAACCGGCAATTGTACGCTTTGTCTGTCTGTTTGTTGACGTAGTCGTGCATATTTTTGCCGGTGGGATTATACCTTTACCTTTCCCTATCACAGAGACTCAGTCTGTGGCCAGACGTCCTGTGCCTCGCCAGCCTGTGCCAAGGGTTTCCACAAATCCTGACCAACCAAAAAAGAAAAAAAATACATACTCTAAAACCCTTTGCCTAGCTGCCGTTGTCATCCATATCAATCGAAGTGCTACTACTTTTGATTAAAATTTTGAAATTCGCCCCCCCCCCCCCAAAAAACAACAAATCAAAAAAAATATTCATTCGTGTCCGTCCTTTTTTTTGGAGTACCGCTTTTAATTGTGGTTTTTAATATTTTTCATTCTAAAATATCACATATTCGAACGTATTCATATCCATTTTATGTTTGATTTACCATTTCTATCTTACTCTCTTTTTGTTTTTGCACATTTTCGAAATGAAGCATTAAATACTTGCCAGTCCTTCGAACAAAGGCAAATAGCAAATATGTTGTCGATTGTTTTTTAATATTCATGTGTACTGGCTACGTTTTGTATTTGTTTTTTTTTCCACTTTTTTTTATTGGTAGATGGGGTTACATTGGTTTCGGGCATTTTCAGCACTTGAGAAATGAGCATTTTTACGAAATGAACATTTGCTTGGCCTTGGGCCATTCTCGATGAGTTTCTTTTCGGGGGTTGCTATTCACCGAACGTCAGCACAGTCATTAACAAGGACTCGCATTAGGTGTACTAATGGATTCAGTCTTTGGCTGAGCTTTTTGGAGTTGCAAAAAAAAAGAAAAACCAGCAAACATCATTTTTAAAGTTTTTATACAAAATTTAAAGCACTATTGAAATTTCCAATGGGAGCTTTATATACTCGTATATATACATATATGTTCTGCAATATTCATGTAAATATTGATATTTGTGCTAGCAACGTTTAAAAAGTCTTCACGCAATCTCTTCATAAAAACCTTGACTTTTTAATCCCTCTCATAATCAAGCGATGGCGTCGCACTATTTTGCACTTGAATACAGTGCATAAAAACATATAAATATAAATATGAATCATCGGCTCTTAGAGACGATAAGATTGTATATATATATATATATATATATATATATATATAAACAAAAACAGCTTTCAACTGTTGCCATTGTATTAATGAATTTTAAAGTGCACCCGAAATCAAAACATATTTTCTAACAGTTTAATAGTTAATTGCTCAAATACGAGTACATATATACATATGTATATATATATATATTTGTGTAATACATACGCACGCTTACGCTGCGAGGCAGAACGTAAACAACGCCAGTCAATTAGTATGGCATTTGTTGTTATTTTCCATTTCTTTTTCCCCCCGTCTTTATTTGTTTATCAGCGAATAATCGCACACATATGCATTGAAATATGCGTATGTTTTCGGGTTTTTGAATTGTTTTTTGCGTTTTCTTTGAGGCGCTTGTGACCTAATTTCTGTTGTATCAAGTGTTAGAAATGAAGCAGCCAAAAAATACAAAAAAAATACATTTTTTTAATCTGCAAATAACAATTTATGTGGTTTAAATTAAATGCTGCGAAAAGAAAACAACCCGAATAAGAATGTTCTCTGCTGAATATTGCAAAGCTAGCATTAAAAGGCAATTTTTCAAATTTTGATAGTAGATAGGCCAAAATTGGTTATTGCTTTTGTCTACGATGATAAACAATTGCAAGTAATCGGCTAGGACAAAATTGTAAGTTTGATTGCATAATAAAGGCAAAAATCAAATGCATTATATTGGATCATGTCTGCATTCTTTTGCTTTGGGGTGCATTCCCTCTCTCTCTCTCCCCCCTCTCTCTCTCTCTCTCTCAGTTGTTTTGATTGCACAAGTTATTTAGTAAGAAGTCAAATCGACTGATAGGCAACGCTTATCAGCCACATGGCAATATAGAAATTGACACACAAATTGACACACATTTGCAGCCGACGAAAGAATCGTGAAAACTTTTCAAAGTATTGGATTTGAGAGCTAGAAATAAATCGAGCTGTATATGAATATCCAGCGAGTTGTAGTCAGTGCGCGCTTATCGTTTCAATTTGACTTAAGTAGCACGCGGCACAAGCACAACAAGTGCCCCATAAACTTACAGCACAACCCAACCCTTGGTCTTCTTAGCCACTGCTTGCCAAAAAAGTAAAAGCGTGAAAAATGCCAGCACACAGAAGCCGAGACCCAAAGCCAAACCCCGTCCACAGAGATGTGGTATATAACAAAAGGCAGCCAGCGACGACTAGTCAAGAAAACACATAAAAATATACTTATACTGTCGAAGGGGGGTTGGGTGGGGGGTGGTTGCAAAAGGGATATTGCGTATACGCCACAGCAGCAGCAGCAGCAGCAGCTGGTTTTGTATGTCACAGGTACACACACACACACACACACACACACACACAGCAACAAGAGCGGAGAAAAAGATGTCGGCCAAGACGTTGATGTTGAATAATAACTCAAACACACACACACAGGCAATGTGTGCTTGTGTGTGTGTGTGTTTGTGAGCAGAGTCAAGAGCAAGGAAATGATTTCCTTGCTCGACTTTTATTATGCTTTTGTGTGCCTGATATCTATGCTTATTTTTATATATATATATATAAGTATATATAAGTATATATAAGTGGATGTGTGTGTGTGTGTGACATGATTTTTATGAGTTCAAGGTCTCTAAGCGTTTTATGCTTGCGGCGCCACCTGTTGGCTGCATTTTATAGCCGAGCGCCAGAAAGTATGCTTTAATTTCTTTACTATTCGCATTGCGCCACAATGTGCGCTATAAAATCTGCTTTTGGGGCTAACTCTGTTTTGACTTACTTCTGCGTATGTATTTAGATTAATAAGCATTTACTTTTTAGCTTTATAATTTAGCGTAGCTAAACTGAAACGATATTTGGAAATTGTGCCTTTCTGTTATTGATAACTAAAATAGATACTCAAAGCAAATTTTAGCACTTATCTTTAACAATACTCGATTTACTTTTTCCCATTTTAGGCGCCGTTTTCCGAGCACACAAACTAATATTGGCCGCCTGCTCGAAAAAGTTTGCCGATCTGTTTGAGAATACGCCGACAAATGGCCAGTGCGTCATCATATTGGAGGCGACCACGCCGGACAACATGGCCGCGCTGCTGGAGTTTATGTATAAGGGCGAAGTCCATGTCTCCCAGGAGGCGCTCAACAGTTTTCTCAAATCCGCCGAGAGTCTACAGGTGAGCTTCGTTGACCGATTTTGACTGACTTCTGACTGACAATTTGCGTTTGATCAGGTCAAGGGTCTGTCCACAGAGACGGGCCGTTTGGCGGCACAGCAGGCGCAGCAGCAACACATGGGCGGCGATAGCTCACCGCTTGATTCGCCCACTGGGAGGCGCAACATGCGCAACAGCTTAAGTGGCAGCGGTGGCGGTAACAACAACAACAACAACAACAGCGGCATCGGCATCGGCTTGGGTGGCGCCAACAGCGGCGCCATTGCCGGCAATGGGCTGAGCCTGGCGGGCGCACTTAGCGGCATGGCTGCTGCTGGTGGCATGGCTGCGGCGGCAAGCGTTGCGGCAAGTGGCCTGAGCGCTCTGGCGGCCAGTGCTGGTGCGCTGGATCGTTGCGGCAGCGCTGGTGGCAACATCATTAGCGGCTCCGCGTCAAGCGTTGGTCCAATGAGCACGGGCTCTGCAGCTGGCGTTGGTGGCGGTAATAATGTTGGCGTTGGCGGTGGCAACAATGGACCCATCAGTTTGGGCAGCGGCGCTGGCGTCGCAATGCATTTAGGCGGCTCCACGGGCAACCTAAAGCAGGAATGCGACTCACTGATGCATCCGAGCAGCTCCACATCGCTGGGCGCCATGTCTGGCTATGTGCCGCCAATGTACCACCGTCCCATGTCCTTCAACGAGCCGCTGCGCAAGCGCGCCCTACGCAGTCCCTTCGCCGAGCAGGAGTTGCGCGGCAGCGTTCTGCGCGATGGCTCCAAAAACTCCTCAGAGTGTCCCAGCCCCATCAATAAGCCACCGTACCATCGGCCCTCGTCCAGTGCCTCCTCAACGGCGCCCACAGAGGCAGACACAATGCACTCCGAACGTGCCTCACCGCAGTCCAGGTAAGCGCCCCCAAAATTAGAGCGGGTTGTCCACAGAATCCAATACTGATAAATAATTAATGTTAATATGGGATGTGAATGGGAATAGGACTGGGGATATAGAGATGGATCGAAACTTTGCAGAGCCATCAGATTTTGAAAAACCAGGGCTTTCCAGTCATTGCTTGACTTCAATATAAATGCTAAACTTATAGCTGGAAAAGCATTTCAGACTGCCAAAAAAGTGCTTGTAGGCATAGCTAAAACTATAAACTAAACCAGAACCAAACTTTCAAAAGTTATACACAAAAATCCACAAAAAAAAAACTATTTGAAGTTTGGACAAATGATTTTTAGTAGTCATCATCTTCCATTAGAGCCAGGTTTTCAGCTTCGATTCTTTGATAAGCCAATATTTATATATATATTACTAACAATACCAATCAATTTGCAGCCGCTATGAGAACCACAGTCCGAGCACCACCGCCGGCAATGGCAATGCGCCCAGCAGTTTGGATCGCATTGTGAAATCGGAGCGGAATAATGGCAGTGCCAATGAGGCTAACGACGACGAACGCGAACTGATGGATGAGTCAACAGATGTATGCAGAACTGAAACTCAGAGCGAATCACTTAAAAATTACTATAAGAAAATCCTTATCTTCCTCTCTTCCACTCTCTCTCTCTCTCTCTCTCTCTCTCGCTCTGTTTATCTACAGAATGGCGCTGAGGATTTGCGTGTGAAGCTGGAGAATTCAAGCTTTACGCCGCCGAAATTCGAACCAAACTCAAACACATCATCGACGACACCGAATGCGCTGCTGGAGAATCTAAAGAACGCGGATGGTTCGCTCTCCGGCAATTTGGCAGCATCGATAGCACCAGCCGACATGTTGAACGTGTGGAACGCCACCAAGATGAACAACAAGAACAGTGTCAACACAGCCGATGGCAAGAAATTGAAGTGCTTGTATTGCGATCGTCTGTACGGCTATGAGACGAATCTGCGCGCCCACATCCGCCAACGGCATCAGGGCATCCGAGTGCCGTGCCCCTTCTGCGAGAGGACATTCACGCGCAACAACACGGTGCGTCGGCACATTGCCCGGGAGCATAAGCAGGAGATTGGCCTGGCTGCCGGGGCGACAATTGCGCCGGCGCATGTGGCAGCAGCGGCGGCGGCAGCGGCAGCCGCCAATCATTCACCATAGGAAGCGGCCGCAACGGCAGCGGCAGCAGTAGTCATGAGCGCCCACAAGGAGGCGGCTAAGCAGCGTAAACGTAAATCACTCAAAATGGCATTGGAGAAGTGTATGCAGCGGCGGGATGCGATGGCATCCGCTGAGGCAGTGACTGGGGGAGATCATCATCATCATCATCAACATCAACAACATCAACAAATTGGAGGGGGCGTAGGATCATCGGGCGGGGAGACGACGACAACGACGACGTCGACGACGTTGGCATCATCGACGGCGGCGGCGGCGGCATCATCAGCGGCTGCGGCGGCGGCACTGCTCAGTTTTGAGCATCAGCAGCATCAGCAGCAGCATCGGCAGCAGGTGCATCAGGAGCTGGCGTTGCAAATTAAGGCGGCAATGGCCGCTGAACAGGAGCAACGTGAGCAGCAGCAGCACCAGCAGCAAGCGGCGGCAGCGGAGGCGGCGGAGGCCATGGATACCACGGCCAATACAACAGCAACAACAACAACAACAGCGACAACAACAACAGATTGCAGCGATGCGGAGGCAAGTGATGTCAGTGAGGCAGCCAAGCAGGCGGCCACCATGGATATCGATGAGCCGATGCGTTCGCCAGATCCCGAGTCCGAGCTGGTTGTCGTTGAGCCCAAAATAGAGCCGCTGTCAGACAGCGAGGAGGAGGAGGAGGCGGAGCAGGAGCAGGAGCAGCAGCAGCAGGAAGATCAGCAGCAGCAACAGCAGCTGTATGAATCGGCAGCTGAATTGCAACGCACGCCCACTTCGACGCCCACCAGCCCCATGATGATGATTATGCCACACGAAGCGCCCACATTGACCTCAACGCCCAAGCTCAATGTGGATGTCAGTGAGCAGTAAGCAAATGATGATGAGAAAACACCCGCCACAAGCACCCCCACCCCCCCAGCATGCCCCCGACAACCCTCTAAAATGCTAAGAATTTATAAACGATTTATTGATGATGAGTGATTGAGTGATGAGTGATGATTGATGATTGATGACAAAGAGACGTTTATGCGCAGATCAAGAAGAACAGCTGATCTGAAAAATGAAGATAATGACTACTGTTGCAACTGTTGTTGCCCTCGGAGACCACCTAAAAAAGTCCCAGACTCTTAGAAGTCTTGGCAAAATGTTTACTATAAACTAATCTAATACTAAACTAACCTTAAACACACACACGCACACACACACACACACACACACACACATACACACACATACAAGTACACAACTGCAGTATTTGATGTTTTTAAATGATGAATTTTATTGACAATTTTAATTTCAGACAACAACCACAACAATTAACAAACAAACAAACAGTCTAACAACAAATTAGCAAAGCAAAGCGCAGATTAAACATTTTACATTTTTTATTATTATTAAAAAAGAAAAAAGGAAAAAGCTGCAAAGCAAAGAGAATACAACAAAACGCAATCCGGCTGAAAAATCGTTTTCAGGGTGCTAATTAAAACAAAGGAAAACTAAAACAAGTAAACAAAAACCAAGTCAGAGAAAAGCGCATACAAATATGGAACAGCAAAAATAGTTTATGCTTAAATAACAGAAAGTTTGAACGTTTTTGATTGGTGCCGCCAAACGTAGCTGCAAAAGAAAATAATTGTTTGTGTCTTTCATATAAATATAAATCACAATTATTGTTTTTAAAATACACACAAAATATATTCTTTTTGAAACAAGAAACAAAGAAAAACAAAAACAAAAACAAAAACAAAAAACCACTGCAAGTTGCCTCAAATCAAAAACAAAAAGACAAACAATTAACTGAATTTAAAATAGTGAATAAATAATAAAACAAAAAATAGCTACATACTACAACAACAACAAACTACAAAGAAACAATAGCAACAAAAACCGCAACCACAAGTACCTGCAATAATTAAATAGTATAAAGCGAATACAAAAAAAAAGAAAAACAAAAAACTAAAATACAAAAGCATTTAATTTTTTAAAACAACAACAACTACAACAAAAAGACGGCGTGAAGCCGACTGCAAGTTTTTTGCCAAGTTTTTTGTAAATAATTTTATTAAATTTATAAATGCAAAAGGCAAAAAAACAAAAACAGTTGGCTGCCACGCCCCCTCTCCCCCACAGATGTGCGTTATTTTGCTTTCATGCAGAATCTTTCATTTATTACCAGAACATTTTTGGGCTTCTCAAAATTCACACACGCACAACAAACTTTTGGCCAAAATCAAATGCGAATGCAAATGGAATTTTATTTATATCATTTTTTGTTCAACAACAATAAATAATTAAAACAATTGGTAAATTGGGTGCCTATAAAAAATATATAAATTAAACAACTATTAGTAAAATTTTATAAACAAAATAAAAATAACAAAATGCTTATATATTTAAATAAAGAACGAAAGTAAAAACTATAATTATAGCAAAAGAAGAAAACAAAAACAAAAATTGAGAAAGGAACTTGTTGAAAGTTAAATGCAAACAAAATGAAAACCACTCAAAAACGTTCTCAACAAACTTTGGAAAAGAAAAGCAACAAAACAAACAAAGAAGCAACAACAAAAATTACAGCAAAATGTAAACAAACAAAAATTCGAAATCAAAAACTTTTGGCACACCTTTGGAAAACATTTTTCAAGAAACAACATTTTTTATTTTCATTATCCCCCAAAACCAAAATCAACAACCCAACAATCCAGACAAAAAATGACAAAAACAAGAAGTAAATTTCGTAAATTCAAAATTCTGTTTTTCGGCTCTATATAATTTTTGTAAACAAAATGCTGTAAAAAAAAAATAATTGATAATTCTTGTTGTAAGCAAAAATTGAAAATTGCCAACGCCTTCTTATATGAGAGGGCGTGCCCAGGCACTGTAAATATAAAAGAAAAAATTACAAAACACACATACACACGCACACACACACACACAGCTTATGAATTAAGGCTCAGATGTAAAATGATATATTGGCATATTGAATGCCTAATCTTATGTATATATACATATATGTATATGTATATGTATATGTATATTAAGCGCATATGTAGGAACACTTAGGCTCGCCAAAAGTTGCTTGCATGTAGATTTTTTCTTTTAGTTTTTCCTAACACTTTCTCTTTAAGTTGACACAATAGTGCAAGATTTTCGTTTACATATAACTACAGGGTGATACACACACACAGACACACACACACACAGACACACACACAATTACAATAGTTGAAGAAGCAAATGCACTGAAATAGTATTCAGATAACGGAATAGCCAAATGTTAAAGTATATATGAAATATCTAGTTACATACATACTACTATATATATCAAATGTTAATACACAATACACACACACACCCACACACACACCCACACACACACACACTTCGAATGGCTTCCCATATCCGCATAGATATCGGCCATTTTGAACCGTTACATTTTCTTTGTGTAGTTCTTACGTAAATGTACCCAAAAGCCCAGTTTGTTCTGTGATGTGCAGCGCTCGAACCACGTTTGACGCTGCAAAGTTTTTGTTTTCTACATATTTTTTTTAAATATAGTTCTTCGACCCTTGCTTCCTAACTCCTTAACAACTCGAACAGCAAACAGCAAAAAAAATAAAAATAAGAAAACACAAAAAACACAAACTAAAATGAAGAAATATAATTGCAATAACTTACTTTAAAAACAAAAACAAAAACAAAAAAAAGAAAACTAAATACTACAACAAACATAATAATAATTATTGTCTATGCACATACGAGTATATATATATTTTGTTGCTCCCATGCTCCACACCACCCATAGGTCCCGTTCCCATCCTACCCACCCCGTCGCTCAAAAAGCTACCTGGCCACGCCCCCTTCCTCCCAGTTGATTGCAGCAACGCCTTTGCCGCAGCAACGTTCTCTGGAGTCTGAATTACATATTATTTTTAAGTACGTTGCTGTCGGCATGGGCGTTCTTTCGGCTGCAAGTGGGCGTGGCAGCTGCGAACGCGTAATTGCTTTACAATTATTTTACAAATAATTATTACTAATAATTTGTCGTCAATATGCTTAGGATTTTGTTTTATAGCACTTAGTTTTATATATATATGTTTAGACTTATGTACCATATTGTATATGTACGTATGTAAATCAAACTCAGGAACTCATATACCTCAAAATGGAAACTACCTCTTTGTTTTTTTTTTATGGTTTGGCAAACAGCAGACAAACAATATGAAGAAAGAAAAAAAACAACCAATCTAATTTGAAGATGCTAAAAAAAACAGCTTTAGTTCTTAGTCATGTATTTTTTATTGTTTAGTTTTTATATGATTTAAATCCTATCGCGTAATTATTATACTAATAATATGCAAAAGACACACTTGCAAGAAACACACACAAAACAATAGCAACAATTACAACAATTACAACAAACAAACAACAATACAATATCGAACTGCAATAGTTAACTGAACTACCTCAATGGGCCCCAATAGACTGCGCATATTGCAAAAAATATCTTAAAACCTAAAAAATATACAGAAAAACTCAAAAACAACAACAACAAACGAAAAAAAAAAAACAAAAAACTATTTTCTTTTTTAGTTTTCTTTGTAAAATGGTGACACACAGACTATACACACATACACCTCCTATATACACACACACACACACACACACACCTCCACACCTTTTGGCTTTTCATTTCGAAATATTTACAAAAACACTCGAGTAACAAAATTAATTTGCATCACACTTTTTGGCTTTAGAATAAAATAACAACAAAAAAAAAAACAAAACCAACATACAAAATTTGAATGTAAAAAAATTACAACAACAACAACGTTGGCAAACAAGAAATGGGTTTTTTTATAGGTTTTTGTAAATATGCGCTAAATGAAACACGAAATTTCAACAAATACACGAAAATAAGAACATTTAATGTAAAGTTACAATCTTTGGCTATATAACTAACTATAACTAATCTAAAAAAAAATTTTACTTGGTATGTATATGTGTAGAGGCAAGTAAGAAAGAAAAATGTGTATACATAATTTTCGGCAAAGCAACTAAATGAGGCAAAAACAAAAAACAAAAAAAAAACACAAAAAAAAATCAACAACACAAAACATTACATTATATTAACTAAATATGTAAAACTACAATAACAAACAAAATACAAAGAAATTATTTTAAGGCTATAAAAATTATGAGAACTTAAAATTAACGGGAAAAAAACCAACACAAATGCTAAATAACGGTATACTTTTGCTAGAGCTACGCGTAACTGTCCAAAGAATTTTGTTGACAGCCACACAGAAAACAAAAAAACAAAAAACAAAATTTAATTAAATTCAATTCGAAGCGAAACCCAATGGTTATAAAAATTAAAAATATGTAAAACTAAAATACAAACTTTAAATAAAAAAAATCTTTCTTAAAGAAATTTTGCATACATAAAAGCAAAAACTAAGCATATAAACCATTTTAGGCTTAAAATTTCGGCTTAAATTTAACAACAAAAAATCGCAAAAAAAAAACGAACATCGTAAAAAACAAGATATTTTTATGTAAAACTTAACACAAAAACAAAAACAATTAGGCACTCGCAGAACATAAAATATAATGAAAAAAAAACAATTACCAGATATTTGCATAAATATTTATTTAGAGCGAAAAACGTAAAGTAAAAATTAAGTTTTAGGCCAACTTTCGACAAAAGCGGCCTAAAATAATTTCTTTGTAAAAATATAAGTGACAAAAATGCATAAATTAAAAACTAAATTTAACAAGAACACAAAAACACAAATGTCGCCATTTTGCATTTAGAGCGTTAAAAGTTGAAACAACAATCACAACACCAACAAAAGGCAAGCACCGAAAAAAAAAGATAAAAAAAATGTGTTGTGAAAAAAAGAAACCGTAAACTTTTAATGTACATACATACAAATAATTTAATACATAAATACAAATTAAAATAAAAATACTTGTGTATGTACTATAAATATAGATATATATATATATATCTATATATATATTGTGTTTATAACATTTTAAATGCTGTACAATTGTTTAATTTTATTTCATTTAATTTCCCCTTATTTTTCGTTGTATAAATTAATTTGTAAGCATGAAAAGTTTTCGATAAAACCAAAACGAAAAATTGTAATACTTGAATATGTGTAATGTGCACAGGTACAAAGAGCTACATTTAAAATATTAAAATAAAATACAAACCATTGCTAAAAACTGACAAAAAACAAAATAAACAAAAAAAAACGAAAGCAAAATGAAAATTGAAATAAAGTTCGTTGTATAAAGAAAAACGCGCGATGTAAGTAATTTTTGTTATATATTTTTGTTAGTACTTGTTTTCTATTAATATTTAGTTGAATATCACAAAGATGAAACAGAAAAAATACAACATCAACAAGCCAATTGTACTTATCCAGGCAGAACACAACTTTTTTGATTTTCCATTTTTTCAAGTACACTCAAAAAAAACAAAAATGAATTCAGCCACAAGCTAGTCACAGGGCATTGACTAAAACTAAAGGCATTAATTTCGTTTTTGGTTTGGTTTACCTCCTGTGTATTTATTTCTTCTGCACAAAACTTATCTAAGTTATTTGAAATAACTATAAAATGAAATATCAAGAAGAAGAAGAAGAAGCAACAGAAATGAAATTAATTTTAAGTGAAAATGTATGTGAAATATATTCTATATTATTTTGTAACATTATGTTTTATGTTGTACAATTATAATTTGCTAATTCAGCACGAAAATTGGATTGTTTACCTCTTTTTAATTTGTAACGTTTATGTTTAAAAAAGAAACTAAATTTATTATATATACACACAATATATATATATAAACATATATATACAATATATATACGCTAAATTAATGCAACTAAATAAATGTTAAAAACCAAAAAAAAAAAAAAACGACAAATTTGACGAATTGGAAATTTTCATTGGTATCACGTATATTTTATTTGTTTAATGAAATAAAACAAAATTTATTCATTATTATTTTTGCAGTTATTTTAGCACGCGGACAACAGCAATTTAGTTTGTATATATATGTATCTAAACCACATTAAAAACAAATCTTGCATCTATGTGAAGGCAAATACATATACTACAATTAAAAAAAAAAAGAAAACACAAACCACAAAGTTAATAACAGCAAAAAAAAAGAGCAAAATGTGTTTAGGCCTAAGCGACTTTACAGTTCAGTTCAGCGTTAGATCTATATATGTATATGGCAAAATATTAGGCTTAGACCATATAAAATCGGTGTTTGTACTCAACTCCTCCCTCCTCTCTATGAATGTGTAAATCAAGTTGTTGTAAAATTGTCTAAATGGAAATCGAAGCGAGTACAAATTAAATTTAATCTATGTGCGTATTTAATATTTGATTTGATCTATTTTTCTGTACTTTAATGGTTTTCTTTATGTCTTCATTTGTAATTAAATTAAATGTAGGTCACACATAAAAAAAACACACACAAAACGAAAAAAAAATTATGTAAAAAAGACATTTAAGGCAAATGCATACAAAACACTTTTGGAACAATGACAAGTACAAAATTTCAGGTAATACAAAATTTAGCAGTTAAATTTTAAATTAACAAATATATTATGAAAATACGTACAAATTTTTCGGCATAAAGGATAAAGTGAAAACAAAACAAAAAATACAAGTTAAGAGACAACTGCCAAATATTTGGCAATTGGTGTGACTTTTAGGACGGTTCAGTTGAAAAGCGAAATGGAATTATTTCAAACTATAATTTGATTAGTTTTTCATTTTGAAGAGAAAAATGCAACAAAACTTGAGTTACACAGACAACAACAAAGAATAGTAAACAATATTTTAACTATGTGCTGAACTGCAAAGTGTGCAAAATTGAAAATAAACCAAGAAAACGTTCTATTTTCAACGGTTTTTGTTTTTTAACGAATGCAGAAATATGCGAAGAAGAAGAAGAAGAAAAAGAAGTCCACATAAAATAATAAATTATGCAAATAAACTCTAAATACTATATATGGTGTGTACATATACATATGTATAATAAAGGCAAGCATAAATACATAGTTTTAAAGAAAATTCCGTTTGGAGCAAACTCAGGGCATTATCAAGACTCACGACGATGTATACATGCATTTAATACAAAACTAAAATATAAAAAAAAAAACATTTTTTCGATATGTATTACAACAAATGAAAATAAAAAATAAAAAAAAAAAAACAAAACAAAAAATGACGAAGACGAAAGCAAGTGTAATAATCATGCAAAACGATTATGAACAACTCAGGAATTAAATATTAAATGAAATATTTTTAAAAATCAATGAACAAAGAAAACGACGGTCAAGTCAACATTTTCAAAAGTTGTGCAATATTCTTAAAGTTTTCTAAATACGTAATAGTATTAATCAAACTAATAACATGAGATAATACGAAATGAAAAATGAAAAGTGAATGAAGATAATCTAATGAGTGTTCATAAGAGAAATGGAGAAAAATGAAAGTAAGGCATGGGATTAGGCTGGGTAGAGTATGGTGAGTTTTTGAAGCACATGACGACTTAGCATATAGTACATACACACATACATAAATACATAAATACATACATACATACATACGTACATGCATACTTACACATAAGAATGCACTTGTTTATTATTAACTGATTTGATGGATTTTTATGTTATTACCAACCCAGAAAACACAATTACAACAACAACTATCACAACAAACAACTAAAACAACAAGCAACACTCACACACACACACACACACAGAGACACACGCATACACAAAGCGACAAGCGAAAATAGTGAAATAAATAGCTAAATGAAAATGAGTTTATATAAAGAAGGAAAACATAAAACTGTGATTACATTTGATTGTCGATGCGTTGATAAGAAAATGTTGCATAATTAATGATTGGTTGAAATACGAATATGAAATGAAAAAAATATGAGAAATGAAAAATGAAAAACTTATTTAAACAGCTTTTGATTTCTTTTTCTATGTATGAAGACGAGTATTGGCAAAATGTCTATGAATGCGTAATGCGTAACTAAATAAATATTTAATTAGCCGAAATATTAAACTTCAAAAGATTTACTAAGAATAAAGAAAAACAAAATACAAATTATAATTACTTATTAAATTGATTTGACGATTAGAAAATAATGAAAGTCATATGCAAATTATTTTTCAGACTTTTTCTCATTTTGCAATAACTCTTAACAATTTACGATTACTATTTAAAGAAACGAAAAAAACAACATCATATTTAGTTCACATTTCACTGAACACTTTCTGTATGTAGTGCACTTTAGTTAAAAATTAAAGTCTGAGATTTTACATTTATATGGTCAAAGTATACACCTAATTAAAAATATAAAAACAAAACCTTAAAAAAACAACAAAAAAAAAATTGACTAAGTTTATGATTATTAAACTACTTATGAAACAGACAGAGAAGCACACACACACTCACACACATTCACACATTTGTATTTGGCTATATACCATAAATGTATGAAAGATAAAAAAAAACGAAACTAAAGAAGTGTGTAAGGAAAATAGGGAAAGAAAGGAAAAGAAATTACTCTAAAACTGTATTTTCACTCTGTGCGTATGATTTCTATATATCTGGTATATGTGCAAGCGAGAAATTTAAGTAAACAGCTTAAATATATTTTTAATGACAATTCGGATTAAAAATTTACGATTATGGCATAAACTTTTGTGTAAAATATAAAATCTAAGCTATACACAACCAAAAAAAAAACACAGAAAAAACGCATTGTAACAAAAACTCACACAGCATGGAAAATGGGGAAACTGATATTGAGCATAAAAAGTATATGAACGAAAAATCTAAATTCAATAAACTTGTTGCTAAAAATATAATACAAAAAAACAGTCGTTTTATTAAAATTTTTAATACCAAATGCGTGACAATTCAAGAAACCGCTATGCCAAAAGCGGACTGGCATAGATATCGATACTTGCGATATGCAACTATCGATAGGGAAATGCGATATGCTATCGATAGAGTACTCGTCGCACCTATTTTACAACAGCTGATTGCTTGTGCACGAGAAACGTGAACGGTCAGACGCCATTGTGTTACGTGCTGACGAATCGAGTAAGAGCAAATTGTTGTTAACTATAGTTGTTTGTTGTTTTAATTCGTCAATTACGGACCAACGACACTTTATAGCTCTTCCTAAACACCGATTCGGAAACAACAAATAGACACACATTAAACTGTAAACCATACAACACTGAGCACAACCAGCCAAAAGCAAAAAAACAGTCACAGTTAACAAAATGGTGAGTAATACAAAAGATATGAAAATACACCACCGAAAAGAAGAAAGAAAAAAAAAAACCAAGTTATTTTGGCTGCCGCCCTAAGTGACGCAGGTGCAACAAATTATTAAATGTCGAATGCCGAAAGTATTTCAATACTGTCACATTGGGTCGGGTTGTTGAGTTGTTGTTGTTGGCCTGTGACCTAAAACGATGCCCATATATGGAAGTCGTCGTGGCGTGCCGGCTGTGTTGCTTTGTGGTGGGGTGTGGAAGTAAGGCGAAGAGTCGGTGTCACTTATCAGGCAGAGCCATGAAATGACTCAAACTCTATGCGGGAATTTAAATCATAAGATAAAGCAATTTATATTTGCTGCTTACAGTCGGAAATGCAAATGGATTGTGCGCTGGATCTGATGAGACGGCTGCCGCCTCAGCAGATTGAGAGGAATCTAATTGATTTGATTGATCTGGCGCCCGATTTGTGTGAGGATCTATTGTCGTCGGTGGACCAGCCGCTGAAGATAGCCAAAGACAGGGAGCATGGCAAAGATTATTTGCTGTGCGATTATAATCGCGATGGCGACTCATATCGTTCGCCCTGGTCCAACACCTACTATCCAGCGCTGGAGGATGGCCAAATGCCATCGGAGCGTCTGCGCAAACTGGAGATCGAAGCGAACTATGCATTCGATCAGTATCGTGAGATGTACTATGAGGGCGGCGTCTCCTCTGTATATCTATGGGATTTGGATCATGGTTTCGCCGCTGTGATACTCATAAAAAAAGCCGGCGATGGCAGTAATAAGATACGCGGCTGCTGGGATTCCATACACGTGGTGGAGGTGCAGGAGAAGACAACCGGACGTACGGCGCACTACAAGCTCACGTCGACGGCGATGCTGTGGCTGCAGACAAACAAACAGGGCTCGGGCACAATGAACTTGGGCGGTTCGTTGACCCGGCAAACGGAGCAGGATGCAAATGTGAGCGAATCATCGCCGCATATCGCAAACATTGGCAAAATGGTCGAGGAGATGGAGAACAAAATACGCAATACACTGAATGCCATTTACTTTGGCAAGACCAAGGATATTGTGAATGGATTGCGCAGCACACAGTCGCTGGCCGATCAGCGCGACCAGGCGGCCATGAAACAGGATCTGGCTGCGGCAATATTGAGGCGCAATGTTAAACCCGAATCGAACTGAGCAATTGGCGCCTTGTGGCGCTAATGGCGTTTATAGGGACAGTAATCGAATTGGCCGCGTAATTCAATTTCATTATATGCGAACATAAGCAACTTACCAAGTAATTACAATGCGCATTTCTAGGCATTAAATTTGTTAACGATACGACAAAATAGACAAAAACTTGTTAAATGAAAAAAGAAAACAAAAAATGAAAAAAAAAAGAAAAAACAAACAAAAACGTATTAATGTAAATTGATTGCCCATATTTCAACTACACCTGCCCCTCGCCTTGTTGCAATTTACATATAAATAGAACGCATTAAAGTCCACTTACAAATGTCGCGCCAGCTCCTCCGACGCCTTTTAGACAGTATCTTTTAAGTATTTGTATCTGTATAATGCATACAACATCATTTTTGTGTATCGGAAAGATGACGCAAAACATTCGCATTTCGTTTTGCACGTTTCTTTTTTACGATTCGATTCGATTGGTTTTGCATTTCAAATTTTCTTTTTTGGGAAACGTTTGCAGCTCGTTCGAGAAAATAAATAATGTGTTTATATATATAAATAAATAATGTATGTATGTTTGTGTATTCTAACAATAAGAAGCTCGAAGCATAAATTTTACATTATGTACTTTTACTGAAACGCTCTGTATTATGTGAAAAATACACATTACGTACCGACCAGCGAACATCTTGTTGAATTATTTACCTGGTAGCACGATAAACATGATATGATAAAGCACCGATTGCAGCCAGGTCTTATCATATCATAGCGATCTCATCCTTAACTTCCGTTCGATTTCTTTAAAAGACAAAGAAATTGGCTCTCTTTTTTTCTTTTTGTTTGGTTTGGTATGGCTGTTTGTTTATTTTCATGAAAAAATCGCAAACTACCCTACGAGTTACAATGTATTTCGTCATTAAATATGATAAGATGTGTGGCCTTATATCAAATACATGAATACAAATGTATTTTACTTAATTTTTTTGTTTGTTTTCAGTTATCTTTAAATCGAATTGAAACTTTTTCCTGTTATGCGTTTCGTTCATATTTGTTTTATCATGATTATTACAGATAATATATATATTTATATATGCATTTATTATATATATAAATATATATACATATATATAAAGTGTATTAACGACTATATACAAAAAACGCGACAACATTGATAAGAACACTCGAGTGTGTTTTGTGTGTGCGTGAATGTTAGAAGTATATAGAAATGTGAAGAAATTTTGGGTTTTTAGTTTCATAATTAGCGCGTTAGATATCTACAACTTAAGCTAGTGAATACAAATAAATTAGATTTATTTAGAAGGTCGAAAATAAAAATAGTTTACGATTACATACAATATTATACACGGGCTGCTTGAAAATCGCGTTTTTACTGACTGATTGGACATATGCGAGACGTGGACGTGGAAGTAAGCGATAAACATATATGGATAGCATTTAAGAGAGAGAATGAGGGAGATGCAGTAGAAGAGTTGTCCAGCAATTAATGCCCTTCTGCCGACAATTAGTGCGTTCAATAATTGAGTTATAAATAATAGTGTGCAACACAGTAATGTGAAAGTCTCTTAGGTACACCGCAACCGAGGCCAGCAGCTTATTGCATTTTGGAGACTTCAAACTTGGTATTGATGATCTCCTCGTCAGAATCGAGCACTGGCAGCGCTGGATCACCCATCGCCGATGGTATATTCTCCTCCACCCAACGCAAATCGTCCTCTTCGGTTGTGGTTGCACCACGCCCACTCGCTGGTGGTCGTGCGGTGCCATTTTGATGTGCGCCGCGCATTTTAATGCCATACGCATCCGCCACGAACTGTTCCTCCTCGTCTGGATGTAATGTGCAATTAGATTGTCAATTAATTTTTCAAGACATGAATAGATATTTTTGAATTCGATTTACCCTCATCGTCCTCATCGTCGGGCGCGTCCAGGAGTGGCGTAAACGCATAACGCTGATTGTTGTTTGTGGGCCGCCACAGTATCATAATGACCAGCAGCAGCACAGAGAACAATATATGCCAGAAGGCCGTATCCAACCAGATGTCGCGCCAGCCCTAATGATAATACAAATTAATATTTAAAGTGTATATGGGATATACGGTCGTAAAAACTTACGGGCGTGCAGTTTTCGGTTCTACGCAAACGCAACGCAAACAACATGAAGATTACGGAAGCGATGACGGCGAATATCAGCGTATTGGTAAAATGTCGATACAGCGATAGCTTAACCATATTTCTAAACGAACCATAAATTGAATAATATGCCAAGTCGCTATATATTTTCGGGCATTTACCTGCGCAGACGCAACGTGCGTGTGGTTTGCACCAGCGACGTGAAAATGCCCCAACAAATGCCCGTGTCGAGCACGGCCAATGGAATGGTGGCCACCAGCAGCTCACTGCGATCACTCTTATCCTTGGTAATGCGCAAATAGCTCTCCACGCAGGCCAACAAAAAGTACAAAGCGCCCACGCCCACAACGCGATGCAGCATGGGTCCCAAGCGTGGCCTATCATAGGGAAAAAATATATATAAAAAAATGATTAGATATAAAGTACATATAAAGATGCAACCTAACATAATATTTCATGTATCTAATCTGCCGAACTTCAGTTTGTTCAGGTTCAAATACTATCTAGATATTTCTTATCTTTTAGTTGGAAGTTTAATTTTTAATTTAATGTAGTTTAGTTGCAGTTAAGTAAATAAAGAAAATAGCAAATAAAAGATATGAATAGTGTTCCGAAGAATCATTTGAAATAATATTTACTTGACAATGCCAAAGCCCAGGCTCATGATGATGACCAGCATGCGGGCCAGAGTACGCTTGGCACACGATACAAATTCAGCAACGAGTTCGGCATGCTGAACCGGATAGCCCGTATTTGCTACCGTATGATACTCGGCATAGAAGAAGGCCTTCTCGAGCATGCCCAGCAATATGACGCCGCCAATCCAGAATTGTATGCGCAACAAATCGCGCCATTGGGCAAACGATACAAATAGCCAAATGATACCAAAAATTACATAGACAATGCACATCGTCAAATAGAACTGCAAATAATTACGGCTTTAACAACAGATGTATAAAGGGCTACTCGACATGATTTACCGGCAAGAATGGCCAATCTATAGCCGATATATAGCCATGCGGTCCCAGAAATTCAATGTGTACCGTTGCCCGAAAGGCGGGCGGAGACGTCGCTGTTATGTATGTAAGTATGGTCAGTTCCAGCTCATAGATGCCATCCTCATCAATATTTGCAATCGCTTTGGGTTTCGCCTATAAAACGCAAGATAATTGTAAATTTTCTTATGAATTATAAGCTTCAACCACTATAAAATAGATAAGGCATATTAATCAAATTTTAGCGAGGGTAAATTTTACCACAACACAATAAAAAAAGACATGTTTTCTCTTAATTCACTGGTTTGCCTAACATTTTATCAACAATTCCCATACTTCCGTAACAAACTGGATCGCACACACAGCCATAAACTAAGATAAGTGAAATGCTTGATAAGGCCAAAGTGTTTGCTTTAGGTGCTGTTATTACTGAGTCATATATATATATATATATGTTCGTAAATTTACCGAAAGTGGATTCTGGCTCTGCTTCAAGGGATGCACATCCTTTGGCTGCTCAGTGTTGTCCTGCAGGACAACGAGATGCGTACATGTGGCATTGCTAACCGTTGATTTAATAACTTGACTAGCATTTTGCAGCAGATTCGGATTGTCGCTGAGCAGCTAAAAGAGAACGCAAATATTTTTTGAATACAATTAAGCAAAATTCATTTGCGTTACTCACAAAACGTCCCTCGTAGAGGCATGGATGTTTGGTCAGCTTGAAGTTTATGGTAAGCGGAACTTCCGTCTCAGACGTGCACTCAACTGATTGGTTGAAGGGGTAGTGAAGGGGGTATGGGGAGGGTAATATTTTCAGTTATTGCGAATTGGTCACACGTATTGCATTTGCAATACTCACGTTTAATGTAGATCTTCGTTTTGGCCAGCAGCGGACGCTGCTCGATAATCGAATGCTGATCCTATAATAACACAAGTATATCATATTAGTTTTTGATTAAAGTTTTGTTGTTTTGCTTGCTTTTTACTTGATCTATAACAATGTCGATGATGCCAGGATCTGATTTGCCGGCCGCCAGAGTGGCAAAAAGTGAAATAAACGCCAACGCAACTGTAAAATGTGTCGACATTATGAATACGTCACGGAATGCACCTAAATAAATATTATTTATTTATTTTATATGTTTCTGGCTACGCGTTAGAACAATACTACAAGTTATCGTTCATCGATTTATCGATGGTTTTTGTTTTTGTATGTGCTCAGTCGAAGCTGCTGCCGGTTTTTCAACATAATGCATATTCACATAGCCAAATGCATTATTGAACCAGCGATTCTCAATCGCAGGTTTTTAATAGGAATTAAGGAAAATAGAGCAATATTTTATTAATGTTTATTTGAAAATATTTAGTTATAGTTCGTAAACAGCTGTTCCAAATTGCAAGAACATCATCGGTTTAAATATACGGTTAACATCACTGTTAGCCAATATTCGCTCGCTGTGAATGGCAATGTTATTACAGCTCGCCAAGCGAACCAATCTCAATCTTTCATTTCGGCAGCTTATTCAAATTTTTAATTAAGCTTGTTAAATTACGAAATAACAGCTGAATAATATATTTTGACTGGCGCAGAGCTAGTGGACATATATTAAAATGCATTTTAAGCGCCATTTCCTTAAATTCAGACGTGCGCTGTTAATGAAATGTTAGCGTTTTTGGGGTGCCCACATGTGTAGCTGTTAAGCATGTTCATTTGAGTAACATCCAAACAAGAGCAAGAACAACAAATGTTTTTATATTTGCAATAAAACCATGGTAAATGTTATGAAAGGAGTGCTTGTCGAATGGTAAGTAAACAAATAAATAAATAAATCACCCACACTTCACAAATATTCTCCTTAGTGATCCGGCTATGAAACAATTTTTACTACATTTGGATGAGAAGCTGGCGTTGGGTCGAAAATTCATCATTCAAGATTTGGACGAGAGTCATCTATTCATTTCCACGGACATTGTTGAAGTGCTGCAGGCGCGTGTCGACGAGTTAATGGATCGCATAAGCTTTCCATTGCACGAGAAGGACGCCTAAACAAAAACAAAATACAAAACAACAAAAAACAAAAGTTCTACAAGCAAAATTATGACGGGACGCGAATCGCATAGAATCAAGGATGCGGAAAAGAAACGTGTCCTGGATGAAGCAGCACGCAAGCGACGCGCACGCAAAGCTCTCGAAGCCTTAGAGCAGGACAACTTTCAAGATGATCCTCATGCGGACCTAGTGATGTCGAAAAAGTTGCCCAAATTCCAGGAGAGCATCAAGAACGGCAAAGAGAAGAAGGGCAAACGCAAAGGAGCCGAATACTTTCGAGCCAAATATCGCAAAAATTTCCAGCAACTGCTCGAGGAGGATAAACAGAGGCCGAATTATGAAAGTGCCGCTGCGCCGCCGCCAAAGAAACCCGTTCGCCATTTCTGTGCCGTCTGTGGTAACTTTTCGCAATATTCGTGCACCGCATGTGGAACGCGCTATTGCCGCGTGCGCTGCCTGCGCACCCATCAAGACACACGTTGCCTCAAGTGGACCGCCTGATTTGTTTGTAGAGCCCCTTTCCTCCATATCCAATACAAATACATGCAATAAAACCATGTGAACACTGTTATCGATATTCAAAAGCTATTTTGTCAATGCGGATAAGTAAATACCTGCTGTTGCGATTAATATGTGATTTGGCTTATACTATTTTCAATATTTTGCATACTTCAGCATCTCATAATTAAGACAACAAACCACAGTTTTCGTAAGCTTTAAAAATAAAAATCAAAGCTAAGTTGGCTCTGCGGTTTGGCATTCAAATTGTATATTTATTTATCGATATGTTGTCAGCTGTTTCGATTGCAAACAAGTTGCGCTTTGTTAACAATATATGCAAATAGATTTCGATTATTTTTAGCTTTTCCGTATGCGGTCACACAATCGCGCAGTCTCATTACATTTTTCAAACGACTACGTTGCGGCACACGATTGTCGCATTGTACATTAAAATAAAAATTCAAGTATAACGGCCAACGTTTGCAAAACGAACATTTTCACAAATTTTAAACTACTATTAAAATTAAAACCAAATCATAAGCAACAAGAGCCAGCCGGTCGCGTTTTTTGGCTGTTCCTTCGTCCGTGTGTATATGTGCACAATTGTGTGTGCGTGAGTGTGTGCGAGTGAGTTGGTGTGCGAGAGCGCGTAGCTAATCCAATCAGAAAAGGGATACAAGAACAATAGCAACAACAAAAGACAGCTGCAGAGGAAATATTAATTTGAACAATGGATCTAAATTTCGCTGATCTGAAAAAGGAGGCCGCCTCCACAGCTGAGGATATTTTCAATAGCGCCAGCAAGAAGGTGACCAATACCTACGATGATTTATTGGGTGACCTAAGTGGCGGTGACGGCGGTGTTAGCGGCAGTGGCAGCGGCAGCGCTGCCAACGTCAGCAGCGGAGCGCAGGACGATAATGCGCACACCGAGCGTTATTTTGCCAATGAGCAAAAAAAATTGGATTTCGGTGATCCGCAGGCGTTTGTGCAACGCATGTCTGCCGGCGCCAAGGAGGCACAGGAGCAACTGGATGCGAAATTTGCCCAAAAAACGGATGATTTTGCAGATTTCCTCGAGGAGAAGGGCAGTGCCGTTAAACAGGACATTGGCAGGATGACCAGTGATTTTATGAATGTGGAGCGAAATGTTTATGGGGATGCACCCAAAGCTCCAGCTGTAGCTCCGGCACCCCCCGTTGCAGCACCCATTGCACCCCCAGTTGCACCCCCAGTTGCAGCACCCGTTGCAGCACCCGTGGTTGCTCCTCTGCCCACTTCAGTGGCTGCACCCAAGCACGTGGAGCCGGAACCAGAGGTGGATTTAATGGGCAGCTTTAGCAAACCGATGTCTGTTCCACTACAACCATTTCAGCCCACAGCGCCAGCCAATTTCTATGACGATGATGATGATGAGTTCTTTGGCAAACCAAGCTTAAATGCTGCACCCGTTGTCGCCACTTTTGCCGCAACGGGCAACAAGGATTCGGATACAGATTCGCCATCCGTTTCGTATACGCCGTCGCCGGCAAGGAAACCGATTACGGCCGCGCTCAAGGAGCAAGACAATGATAACTTCATTTCTTCCGAGGATCTGTTGAGTGACTTTAAGGATACGCCACCCGCTGTCCCAGCACACGCTCCAGCACCGGCTCTAACTCCGGCTCCAGTTCCGGCGCCGGCTGTTGTAACCGATCTGGATGATGAGGAGTTTGAGGTGAAACCTCAGCCCAAAGTGGAGCCACCTAAGCCTGTTACCAAAGTGGAGCCACCGAAGCCCGTTGCCAAAGTGGAGCCGCCAAAGGCCAAGACGCAACCGCCAAAACAGCAACAAGAACAGCAGCAGCAGCAACCAAAGATTGTGTCAGTTGAGGAGATCTTCTACAAGTACGGACTTGGTAAGTGCCCCCAAGAATTAACCGTAAATTCAATCTCGGCAAGCCGACTTTTTAATGCCCTTGCAGCAATGAAAAATTACTTAATAAATTTAAATAATACTTACACTAATAAGTATTATGAAAAACATTTTATTTAGTAAATGCTTTAATTTAGTAAATTCTAGTTGATGAAATTAAATAAATTCCATTTATTGTTAGTCTTTTTCCGACAAATTAAAATCAATACGGAGGAAATTTTTTTTATTATTTATAATGTTACGTGATAAATTGAAGAGCACGTACGGAATCAATGCGAAAAATGTCAAAGGCAAAACGTGGCACGGGAAAAACCGTTTATTATTCTAATTAAAATGAGTGCAATCGCTGCTGCTGCAGGGGTATCTATATCAAACTGTATTTGTTTTGTTAATATCATTATTTTTGTTGCCAATTAGTTACTGCCTGACCATAATTAGTCATCGTTTGTGGTATTATTGATAATATTATTTGTACATGCATTTTGTATTTGAGTATTATCCTCACGACCACACCTTTGGCTGCCTCTGCGCTCTGCTCTGAGTTGTTACTTAGTTTGTTTGTTACTTAGTCACTTTTTTTTGCATTTCGGTTTTTTTTCTTTATTTTTTTTGAGAGCAGTAAACAATCTACTTGCCCGCTCTCTTTTAGGTGTTGTGCGTGCCTTTTGCTTTACGGCTTGTGGCGTTGGCTTGTTGTTTGCCGCTCATGATGTCATCATCATGATGTTGGCATCAAGTTTTGCGCTGTTTATATCAAACTTTGTATGTACACAATTATCGCACAATATATATAAAATTATAATTTTTCGCGTATAGAATTTCACTTGCCCAAAACATTTTGCGACACAGCTGGAAATTTACATGCAGCCTCTCTCGCTTCCTCTCTCTGACGACGATGTCGCTCTCTCTTGGTCAAAAGCTTTGGAGTGCAACTGATCGGCAATTGTTATCGATAACGATTGCTCATCATCGTTTGAGTCACGTCTGCGCAATTAGTCAATAGTTGAACTGATTTAATGCTGCATTTGAATTGCATGAGACAGCACATTTTTTAGTTTCTTATTTGTTATTCATCCATTCGCATTTGGCGTGCATGAATCAGCGGCATTTCTGCTCTCGCTTCTGCTGCTTGCGTCTCGTTTGCTCATAATTCATATTTCACATTTTGCATTTATATTTGATTCTGTTTTAGTTGCTGTACTACATTTTAGCAAGCAATTATATCACACACACATGGAGAAATGAAGAGGGAGTGAGAGAGAGAAAAGAGAGAGAGAGGGGAGAGATCCGTGATACTGACTCTTTCTAGTGCTCTTTAATTTAAGCCTTTGCCTGCATAATCCAATTATCTAGTTTAGGGGCCCGCTTCACTGCGCAAATTCATTTTAATATCATTTTCGTTCTACACTGTTTTCAATGCGTAAAAGCAGTATATTACTTATAACATAGACATCACAAAAAAGTTTTCTAGCTATGCATTTTGCGCTGTTAAATTACACTGGAAGCAGTGTATTGATCGGTCGGTGAAGCAGCGAGTGCAAGATTTTTAAATTTTTTGTTTTGCAATCTGCGCCTTTATTTTGATCGCATGCTGGCAAAATTTTCCAATTAGTAATCTTTTTTTTTCCTCTGCATTGCCTTTGTCTTTATTTGCCGTGCTATTTTTATGGCAAGTACATGCTAAGTATTTGAGTCTGTCTGTCCGCTTCTCGTCTGACTGTCTGTCTTCTTCGTTTTCCAATTGGCATTGACTTTGATTGCGGCTGCTGCTGCTGCTGCTGCTTGGCACTTGTCATCGACCCAGCTGAGGGCGCATTTTCGATAACGATACTCATTTCTCTGTACCAGTTGCTCAGTGCACATTGTCTTTGCATCTCATAAATGTGTGACTGTGTGTGTGTGTGTGTATCGTTTATCTGCACTGTTAAGCCCTTATTTTGGCTTCCCCTTTCTATTCGCTCTGCCTCTGCCTCTGTCTCTCTTTCGCTTAGTTAGTCAGTGTGCTTAGCACATGTTAAGCTTGCACTTATCGGCGACTTTGCTTTACATTTATCGCCCGTCTTTTGTAACTGTTAATTTCTCTTATTTGCTCTCTATCACAAAAGCAATTAAGTCCTTATAAATAGACTGTGTATGTAATCGCTGCAAGAAGTTAAACACTTGTACATAAGTTTATATGCACATTGTTAGCTTGCATTGTATGCATGTCTAAAAAGTGTTGAACAACAAAAAAAAAAACTAGTGCACTTATTTACAAGCCGTAACGAGAATTGTGAAAGCGCCACGAAACGCGACCCGGCGGTAAACAAAGTGTGCATAATATAATTTTAGATTGTCTGTGTGCGTTTAATTTTTTTTCAAGTGCTCCCCAGCCAGGCAGGCGTGATCGATATTGTTTTGGATCGCTGACGCTGATCGAAGACAGCTTTTGGGCTATATTTAAATTTGTATTTCATTTGTTTTTATTAGAGTAGAAACCTTTATGAGCATCAATTTGTTTGTATGTACACTCAACAAAAATTACGTCCAATTGTAAAAATTTAAAAGAAACAACTTTTTTTTTGCGAATGACTTCAGAAATCTAAGTAAAAACTTGAGAAAAAAATATCATATCGTTAAATAATATATTTGTATATATTTTAGAAAGAATTTTCTTTGTTCTTGCTTAGCATATTGAATGGACGTCATAAAACTAGATGTTTATGAAGCTAAATTGTTTATTTGTATGCCAAATAAAAACAAACTAACAAAAATGTATCCAAATGTATCGCATCAAAATATGAAATTCAGTTGACACAAATAGGTCGAAACGGAGAAGTGAAATGTAGAACAAAGTTATGGCAACAAAATTGCAATACCATTTAACTTATTATATAATAGTGACTTGGGTGAAATAGGAAAAGTATTTTAAAAGTTATTAGCTTAATTGTGCTTTAACCTCTTTTTTTTTAGGTCTGCTCGATTTGTAAAACTTTTCCACATTTTGTTTGCAGTCTTGTGTTTGTCACATGATATATGCCATGCGCTTCTGCTTCTTCTTCTTATTTTGCTTCTTTTACCTCTTCGCGATGCTCTCGAATCGATTTGGTAATTGAGAAACTAAGCCAAAGTTTGTCAAGTTTGCGTCAGAGAATAAAATGTGCATTATGAAAACATAAAAGAGAATCCATATATTATATATATATGTATATTTATATGAGTATCCCAGCTAAGAGCTAGACACAGATGCTCTCTGTCGCTCTCACCTTGATTGATTTCCTATCTTCCTTCCCAAGGTGTAAACAACACGCGACCGATAGACAGAGAGACCGGCAGACAAACCAGCTCAAAACTCGCAAGTTTCACACCCCATTAAAGGGAAGGGGTTGGTTACAGCTGTAGTCATTGCAGGCGAGTTGCAATAAACACCGCACCCAAAAAAAGAAAGCCGCCGTCTGGTAATTTCCGGGCCACCGTCCTTAACCCTTAAGCAGCACCCTCCCTGAATTCATGGAGAAGCAGCGCATGCGATTCAGCGAAAGCCAGTGATGCAAATTACGCTTTTTTCCCCCCTTTAATCTGGCTTTTTTGAACGTGTGAATTTAGCACAAAATTACAAAATGCGGTTTGGTTTTTTGTTTTGTTTCCACAATAAGATTCATTTGTATATATGCAAGTTTAAGTCAATTTTCAACTAAATCTATATTGTCTTGGACAGAACTGCCTTAGGCAAATCTTTACACTTCACAAAGCTGGTCAACTGCAGCAGCTAAACAGTAGCGATTACAAATCGATAAATTGTACTCACTTTTTGTGAGCACTGAGCTTGAGCTTTTTCTATTGCGAGTTCAGGGCTAAGCGCGGTTGCTCAACCCAACGCACATCAGGTCGCCTTATCGATTTTACTAATTTGTACTCGCGCTCTCTCTTTCTCTCTCTCTCTCTATCTCTCTCTCTCTCTCTGGCTTACGTTCTCTCTCGACGCCGTCGCTTTTGTTCGGCTATGGAACTAGTCCTTTTGAATTCGTGACAGGCTTGAAAGCTTTCAGCCTACGCTCAGTCTCAGTACACGTCGTGTGCCTATCGGACGGCAGTGAATGCTTTTACGCAATTGCGAACAAAAATTTGCTTTTAACTTTACGTCGTAATTTACCTGATTGCGTTGTGCTCGCTCTCTCGCATTCTATCTCTCTCTCTAACTGCGCTGTGCTTTTGTTTGTTGCCTACTCCAAAAAAATATACAGAAAAAAATAATTGGAACGGCAAAGAAAAAAAGAATAGAAAAGCTACCGTTTAATTAATACTAAATCAAGTGTTTTGCAAACTTCTGTGAAACTAACAAAATGTGTACAATTGGCGAAGCCGGACAAAATGGCGTCTGCAAGCAGCGCCCATTGATTTGCTCCATTTTGGATCCCAGTAAGTGTTGCACTCATACATACATACATATGTACATACCTACAATACTCTATACATACATACATACATAGATTTAACATTTAACATGCTTGTAAACGCTGAAGCAAAACTAACCTTTGTCAATCATTCTGGAAATTTAGCTATAGTTATAAATAATATCCTGTTGCTTTTATCTTTAATTGTAAAATATATGCTTTTTGTGAAATTGATTTTATTTGTTAATTTTTTTGGCTTTGCGCCTATATGCTCGCTTTAGTTTGACATGAGACACCGCCTAATGCACCCCTCTCTCTCTCTCTCTCTCTCTCGTTGTCTCTATCTCTCGCTCTCTCTCTTTTATATCTGCCTTGCACAACACAAAACTTAATGCTAACTAACGAAAATCAATATATCAATCGCCTATTTGCAGATGCCTGGTTCAAGCCCGAACGTTTGCACCCGCAAGGTAAGTGTATGTGTGTGTGTCTCTCTGTGTATGGGTGTTTTTGTGTCTTTCTGTGTGATCCCAGTAGCTCACAAACTGTGCGCAAACTGTGCTTGCACAACTGTACAAGCATATTAGAAAGCTGTCGATTATGCGTTATGCGGAAAAAAACATAAAGCAGAGACAAACAACAAATACTGCTGTCCATAATAATGATGTCATTGTTGCGCCCGCATAAAACCAACCCTTCCTCTTTACCACCATCCCCTCCCCCTTTAGCCAAAAAGTATGCCATGCTTTACTAATTTTCTTGTTATTTTTATTGTTTCTGTTGTTGTTGTTGTTGCCATGCACTTGCTCTCGACATGTGCGATTGTTCTTTGTGTGTGGTGTGTGTGTGTCTATTGTAATTGAGCTTTATACAACCCTGAATATATGTAGATTACTCTCGTGTAGCCATTCATATTGCATACTGTGTGGCGTTTCCTCTTCACATACCCTGTACTCTGTAAATATGGCTTAAAAAGGGTATTTAGAAAAAAGGATAAAGCTAAATCGATCTCTATCTCCACATATAATATAAGTTATAGAGTTTCCATTTACCCTTACCCTTTTTCAGTCGAATCGATTATAAATCCGTAGAGATATTAATAAATATAAATGTATAAATATAAATGAGTAAAAAGTATATGAGTATAAATATATATGAGTAAAAAATGGGGTATTTGATAGTCGATCACAACTGCCTTCTGTTTCAGCTTTTCCTATCTTGGTGACTTCGCTTCTTTTGCGCATTGATTTTTGTTATTTCCTCTTTTTCCTTGTCCAAAGTTGACCGGATAACGGATATCGCCTAAAAGGCAACAGCAGAAAACAGAACAAAGCTCGTCGGGCGCTTAAAATGAAGCGGAGTCAAAATGCACCGTTAATTATGGTCAAAGTGAAGTGGACTTTTTTTGTGCCACGCCCCCCTCGCCAATCAGTAGGACGCCATAAATGCAGTTCAGTTACCTTCGCAACACAACTCCACACGCCCCGCTCCTTGTCGCGTTTGTGGCAGTGGAGCGTTAAATAAAACCGTAACCGGATCGCATGCTAAAGCGTTTTCAAATACATATATATACATATATATATGGACATTTATATAAAAGAAAACTTTTCACTCGGTTTGCTCGCCAAAATGCAAACTAATATGGGCTAAAGTGTGGAAGGAGCGTCGCGACAGATGAGGGGTGGGTGGAGACGTGACTAGCAGCAGCCCCTTTCGCACGAGGCTCGCATGCAATAGACGTAAGCCGAGGCATGCACTACTAATAAATATGTATTCATATATATATATATACTCGTATATATAACAATTGTTGGCTGAGCTTATTTCATCAGCTTATGAAAGCATAATACAACAAAGTCTACGATTATCATCATTGGCATCATCAAAATCGTCATTTGACTGACTGGCTTGAGCTTTGCAGCCAACTGTAACAGTAAATACTTACACACATACATAGACAAACGTATGCACATACATACACAATACACTTAATCAGTTTGTGTTTGGTTGGAGCATTCCACAATGCGATTCAGATTTATAGTAACTGTAGTTTTAATTTTCAATGAACAAAACTCGGTATTCCTTTATAAAATGTATATAGATTTAATTGGAAGTTCTAGAATCGGACAAAATAACGTTAATCGAGCAATAAAATGGCTCGTGATCACAACAAATAGATAAATAAAAAGGGAAGTCAACTGCTTGCTAAATTTAAAATTTAACTGCTTGCTTAAATTCAGTAATAGTAATAATCCAAATGAAGACTCGATTAACAACAGCTGCCAATTAATACTCATAAAAACTATTTGGGCTTACAATTAACTATTCTCCCACCGTCTCTAAAACTTGAGGCTGCTTTGATGGCTCCCGCTTGGCACGTAAAAGCAATTTCTCGATTTCTGTTTTTATGCCCAATTTCGGTTACCGGGCACTCAACAACAATTAAAAGTAGTCAGTCGACCCCCCATTTACGCCCAGACACCGTCAGGCATCCCGGACTGCTGCCCACTGTGTTGAGCACTCGACAGTCACCTCTCTGTGGCAGTCTCCAATCTGCAATGAGTCAGCCAGTCAGTCAGTCAGCCACTCAACCCATACTTAATTCTTAAGTTACCAACAAACAGCTAGCCTTGGCCATAAACACTGAAAGCCAACGAGGCGGCGAGACTAGACAATATTCGTTCAACTGTAAAAATTAAGCCTTAAGTCTGAATGTGAAGTGCAAAATTGAAGCTTATAAGTGGAAAAAGTTCTTTACCAAAGATATTTAATAAATTTCTAGAATTTTAACAGAATAAGAGACATAAAATTTGTCTGATATAAACTAAGAAAAATCTTTGTAAAAATTAAGCTGTGAAATTCAAAAGATACGTTTTTAAAAGGAAAAAGTTTATTCCATTGCTTTGCCACAGATATTTTTGACATTTTCAGCATTTTCTTAGAAATAAAAACCTAAAATTTCTTTGAAAAAAATTCAAAAAGCCTTGTGGTACAAGTACTTATATAATTCACCCATTGTTTCAGTAATTATAGTGACAAGCATCAATCTGAGCAATATTCATAAAATAAGTTTAGGTGGGTCACAAATGTCAATCAAATAATATTCAATTCCTCAACACTTTTGCTACATTGTGGCATACAAAATTCTCTGACTCATGTCTAGAAATTTCTTTCGGTTTAGTCCAATTTTGGTCGTGACAGCATTTTAAATACCCACACTTAGGTAGCTTTAAGTTGATAGTCGTCTGGCTTCTATTTTAGCTGCCTTTCACCTGCTTCAATGCCGGCCGGCTTTTGTTATTTATTTTGTTATTTGTTAACGGTTAGAAATAGAATAGAAAAATAACGCTTACGTGCAGTCAAAACCGGAGCCAACTACGTATCCCCATATGTTTATCTATGCACATATATAGATATACATATGTATACCACTTGTTTCCTGCCAAGCGAATAGCAAAGAATCTTAGATCATCGCAAATTTCGCTTGGCTACATTTTGTTGTGGCAAAAAATATATAGTATAGAACAATTTGCATTTATATGCGATTCGATTTTTTGTTGATAATTGATAAGTAAAGTAAATACAGACGATTGAATAGGGTTCTTTTTGAGAATGATAACATTTTAATACCCTAAAGAAATATTCTTTATTGCAATTTTCAAAAAAACAGATATAGTTTGACGGTAATTAAGTTCAAATTTCTTACTTTTTAATATCATTGTAATATTTTCTTACTAAATTCTTAAAATTTGTACATTTTTCTTTTATAAATAACCCATCGAATACTTTTCTATAGTATACTTTAGCTTAAGCTTTTATAACATACCTCACTTATTGCACCTGTAGAGAAAGGGTGTTTGGGGAAAGTGAAATTATCAGAGATAGTCAACACCTCGTTTGATAACAAATTCAGGGTCATGTGCTATTTTTGGTAGAGTTGGAGAAAGAGCCGCCTACGTCAATGGCTGAGTATGCTCTTCTCACGTCATACGACTAGATGTCCGAAAAAATTCCATTCCCATTCCGATTTTAACCATAACTAATTCAAATTGAAAACGAAATCAATTTTTTGGCGCGTTGTCACACTAAGCTTTCGACTGCTTGCAAGCAGTGTGCACAGCACCCTAAACAAATTAACCTTGAAATTCTAAAATGGAGAGAGATATTGTTGGTGTTGTTGCCTATGCAGCTCTCCACAGCTGACGTTCAGTTGTTGTTGTTCACTCTTTTTATGTGCTTTTGTGCTTTCGGCGATTTTATTTAGCCGGCGTCTGAGACGAGCACTCGCATTTGTCTGCTAATTTTAGCCTTTTAGCTGTTTCAGCTATCTTTTTCATTGTTATTGTTGTTTGTGTGTGTTTAAGCAGTTCGATTTTTAGATTACGAAATGAGCTGCAGAGAATGAGACAGAGTGAGAGAGGCGGCGATGTCTGCACAAGACTTAAGGGCTGGCCACCAACTGAGATGATAGATGCAATTACGCTCACACGCTTCAAAGCTTCGAGATGGAGAGATCGAGCTTTTAGTGCTCTACGATCGTTGAGAGAGAGAGAGCGCGGCTAATAACGAATGCAATTGCAATAGTTTTATACGAGATTAGCACAGCTGTTCTATATAACAGTTTTTCTTCTATGTTAAATTATGTGCCACGGTAGCCCTGGCATTGATATCACTGCAAGCTACCCGCTATCCCTCGACCTTAGTTCGCTGTTGTACCTGCTATAGGCATATGGGCTTACCTGCGACGACGACGACGACATGCATGAAGCGACATGCTCAAAAAACTGAATCGAGTTTAGGGATCGGAATCGCGATCGGGATCTACCTACCGAAGAACGGATAACGAGATGCAGGCGACGACAAAACATTTACAGCTACGCATATGCGTGTGTAGCTTGACCGATACCCGCTCTCTCTCTCGCACTCACTCACTTACGCTCTCTTGCGCGCTCTCTGATTCTCTGCACTGCTCGACCGTTCTATTTGTCTGACCATAGGCTGAAGGGGTGCCGCCTGCACCTATACACATATGAACACACACACATCCATACTCACATCTATATGTGTAAGTGTGTGTACCTTGTGTACCTATGGCAAATGTGCCCTGAGCGCATCTGAATTTAATTGTAGTTTAGTTGATGTACGGACTTTGTCAACGTCACAACAAAGAAGAACATAGCGCAGTGCTCCGGTTACCGCTTCACATTCGTGCTTCTCTCTCTGTGTTAGTGTGTGTTCGAGTGTTTTGCATCTGTAAAATACAATAAATACAACAAGAAATGTGCCCATCAGCTGTTGAACCCCTCGGCTGACCTGAGTCAGCCCGTGAGGCGACATCGACAGACATCCCAGCTACATAAATATTTTCGATTCATTGGCATTTACATTTTGCGGAAATTGTTCGTGTGTCAGGAATTTTTGCTGTATGGTTGTGTGTAGTACCTTTCATCTGTATATTCTCCTTCGCCCAACTGCAATCTATAATTATATATCTTGTACATAGAATATACCCTAACATATTTCATAATTTCGTTACATTGTTTAAATTAATTTTGCTGCGTGCGCCTTTCGAATGCGTCAAAAAGCTACACTCAGAGAAAATATTATAAATACCAAATGTGAAGAAGAAAACATAATTTGATAAACTGTTGTCAAATGTAGTTAAAACTACAGAAAATAATCTTATTTCGCTTACCATAAGGAGTAAGATACATTTAACATCAACAGACATATTTAAGCATAGCACAAAGTGTTGTTTCATACAAGAAATTACATTTGTAAACTATTGCTTATCAAGAGCATATATTCCTTGTGGACTCAGACTGTTTTCTTTAATCACAAGTTGATAATACCCATTCAATAAAAATAGTAAATAGTATTAAATTAGATTTCATGTTCAACCCTTTGGTCTGCAAGCATTTCTCTGAGTGTAGGCTTATGGCACTTATCTATCATTGCAGTTAGCCGAAAGTGTACACGAAAGTACACACACACACATACACCTAGATACGCATTTCTTTTTCTGATTTCGGCAAGTCATTCGACAATTGTCGCATCTGCTGTTGTTGTTGTCGTTGTCTGGGGCCTCAAATCGTGTTGGGTTCTATTCTATTGGTGTTCTGGGTTCGCTGATCGTTCATTCGTTCGTTCGGTCGATTGCCTCGTCGTTTCAGTTAACGGTTAATGCTAATTCCGAGTCCATACGCGTCGCGTGTCCAACTTCCTTCTAATTCCGTTTTGGATCGCTTCGTTGCAGTTCTTTAGTGCTAATCATATATATACACACGCTATATATACATAAATATAATCTGAATAGAGTTAAGAAATGGCTGCCGCTTTAGAAACGCTACAATCGCTGCTGGAAACGCTCAATGAAATCAAAGAGCTGCCATTAAATCGGGAATCTTGTAAGTACTAATTTCCCAATGGGATTATTCACATTGCGATCTGCTCACAATTCATATATGTACATGGATGTATCTGTGTATTTCGAAGATATTTCTGTTATTTCGTTCGTTGTTTCCAATTGCAGCTATGATTTATTTTTAAACATTTTATTGTTAGCAGAGAGCAAAGAAAGCTTTGCTGCGAGTATTGTTGTTGTTAAATATATGCTTGCTTTCTATGGGTATATTAATTCATTGGCTCGTTTCACTCACTACAAATGGGGCTAATCAGTTAAAGTGAATTTCTCAGGTGTAATATTATTATCTGGGAGTTTAATGCTCGTTTGTCATGCTTTTGATTTACTTTTCACTTATCACATTGACAATGTACAGTTGCAGTCAAGATAATATTAATGGTGGTAAAATTGAGCGTGGCAAACATTGCACTGCTGAAACAAATGGTTTCAAATGATTCAAGATACTATTATTTTCCAAATTCGAAATCTAGTACAGTACATCCACATATCATGTTTTGTTTTTATAAATATTATTTAGCAGCAGTAAAAGCGATTTTGACCGGCTCATTTCTGATCAATATAAAGTCTTTAATTTGTTTGCTAGTAATTATATTCCATATTCATTTCATTTTATTGCTTGTGTTCAAATAAAAGATTCGTAATTTTTCAACCATAATTTAACTACTTATTCTACAAAACACACATGTACACTATAATATATATATATATTTATTTATACAGCACAATACATCGCATAAAATATTTATCATATTTTTTTTTTTTTTTTTTGTTTGCTGGGTATTTTCGAGTCTTGCAGTTGCCACATTCTAATTATCTACAACATTTTTTGTGCTTTCATTTTGATTGTTGCTCACTGTTGCTGTTTGCCAATAAATTTAGCTTTTAATAATTTGATTATCTTCTTTTTATTGCATTATGTGTCTGCTGGCTTATGCAATTTCTTTTAGCAGCCATTTCATGACAATGTCAGGTGCAATTTTTATTATTATCCGTTTATTTATTTTGCATTACACGTTTGCGAATGCGAATTATGTCAGCGGCAACTGCTTGTCTCTCTCGCTCTCTGTGTCCGTCTCTCACCCACTCACTCTCTCTCTCTGTTTTTCTACGATTTTGGTCAGCATGATATCATTTGAAGCAGAGCTTATTACTCACTCCCGCCAAAAACGCAAAAGTAAAACAAAAATAAATCTTATTTCGTTGAGGGGGTTGTTGCTGCCGAGGGGTTGTCTGTCGGGTTGTACACTATGATGTCACTAGTCCCATTTTGCAGTTGTTTGCTTGTACATTGTATATTGCCATACATACAACGCCATTTGTTTTCATTTTGCGTTGCAATTTGATGGAAAGTTCATTGAACACAGTGCTTGCCAAACTGCACAAAATTAAGTGCAGCAAACTTGAGCGTGGTCACACACACACTTACACACTCACTCACCCACACACACACACACACACACACACACACACACACACACACACAGTCAGTCACAGTCGCAGTCGCAGTCGCACTTGAACACCTCTGGTTTGGGCATTTGTTCGTCACGCTCAAGCTGAGTGTTTGACATATGTTTGTAGTTGTTGTTGTTGATTGTGAGCACTAATGAATCACAGTGCGAACAGTCAAACAGGCAACCGCAACCGCACCCACTACGTCAAACGTGAACGTAACGCATACGTTCGTATGGCATCCGATTGCTGCTATGTTTAGCCGAAGTTCGTTTCGGGTGGGCTTTGACACGTTGCTTACACTCATAACGATGAGCGCCTACGTAGCCAAGTTTGCGCTTCGGCTTGCTGTTGTTGGAATTGCGCGTTATCTTTTTACTTTCATGCGCTATGGGATCACGCTCTCTTTTTGTCTTTTTGTCGCTCCCTCTCTCTCTCTCTCTCTCTCAATGAACAACAAAAAAAACTTGCTCCATTCCAGAAAACTTGTTTGGGGTCTGTCTCTGTTTCGCACCGAGCTCCAATGGGATAGCATCAGTGTTGTCACTTTTGGAAATAAAATAAAGCTAGTTTTATAGAAAATATTAGGTATACAAAAATGGTATTGGAATTGTAACTGTATGCATAATTTTGATTTAATTGTGCTCGCATGCATTTTATTTGTATAATTTTCTTTTTCAATCTACAATTTTTTACTGTATATGCAAATACAACAAAATGTTTTGCATTATATTTGAAAAAAGCCTAGATTTGGCGTAAAAAACGTTGAATGGGCAACGCTGGCTAACAGCAGCAGCAGCAGCGGCCTCAGCACAATCAGCAGCGACGACTGCGGCTTATTGGTTTGTTTTGTGTTTGAACGTCTTCCAGTTCTTTTGCTGCGTTCAGAGTAGACGGCGGTCCGCAGTATCGCACTCGTCAAACAGCTTAAAATTTTATAACAGTGACTGTGTTTCACTCTGTGTGTGTGTGTTTCTGTGATTCCGTGTGTGCGTGTGCATTAGCTATTTATTAATTACCTCTAAACACGCCAATTGTGCTTTGCATACATTTTGGCGCAAAGTTCCTTTTTTTGGCATAACAAGAAGTAAAAACTCGTAAAATGGCCGGTGGCAGCAAACGTTATTCGCGCAACAATTCCAATGGAAACTTCCAATCGCTGCCCGAACGTGGCCCAGGTAAATAGCAGCAAAAGCCATAACAACAGCAACAACAACAGCAGATGAGCTTATCACCTGTCTACTTTGATTTACCATTAAACGTTATCTATCTATGCTTTGCCTCTGCCATGTCTTTGATTGCCAACGTCAGCAGCGACGCCAACGTGGCCGCCGTTTGTTCAATCGTTCAATCGCTGCATGTTCTTCTTCTCTGTGTTGCCCAAAAGCATACAAAAAATATACTTTTTGCATAATTTGCTTTTAGTTGCCTTTTCTTTTTTTTTTGTTGAGCAGTTACCTTTCGAATTCTGATTGCCACGTCGAAGTGTTGGTTTTTGGTAGGCGGGCAAAGGCAGTCAACGAACTTTTCCTGACTGACAACCAAACGACAACAACATCAACAAGAACAACATAACAACTTGAGCAACGTGAGCATTTTCCATCATTTTATGCCTGCATTGCACTCTCCACATTATCACTTTTGTATGAAAGTGTGTGTGTGTATTCTAATTCAAGGTTATCAATGCCGCGTGCCAACTATGCAAACATTTTCAGCAATGCTCGTGATGTCATAACCACGCTGCTGAAGACATGTGGATTGAAGTGATCCACTGGAAGTGGAAAGCTTTTAGCACTGCAACTTGTGCACGTGCCTGAAATTAGACTTGATGATCCAATTTATTGTTAATTATTAACTTTTAATTTGAATCTAATGCTTAAGCAAATTAATCGTAAGACAAATATTTGAGTTTAGCCAGCAAAACGTATATCAGAATTTAATGAGCATTTTCGTTGTCCTGTGACGTATTACGCACATCTCTAATTCTATACACACACAACTCACACACACATACGCTCACACTCGTCTCTCTTTCGTTTATCTAGCACCTCTTCGTTCTTCCACTTCACTTTCAGTGCAAACTTGTTTTTCACATAAACCAGTTGACAGAATTGCCCAGTTCTCAGTTGCTTCTCCTCCAGATCCATCAACTTACAGTGCATTTTAGTTGTTGCTTCTTTGATCACTCAACCTACATGGATGCGATACGCCTTTAATTGTAACGAAGTCGAAAAGTCTCTTTTCAATTGATAAAAGAGAAACTTTCTCTTGGAACGCTTTCTTTGTGGCTCGCATATGGGAAATATATCGGATTGTTTCTCATGTTGCCTGACTGAATATGTCTTAACCCAGTTTCAATTTGTAGCCAGTCCTCTCTCATCGTTTCAGTCTTGTTTCCTCTCTAATTTACCGCCGCCGATTTACATAACCTCCTCTCCAGACTCTTCAGCTCTGCTTGGCAACAGTTACTTTTCTTAATTTTTTATATTTTGTTTTTTCTTTTATTTATTTTTTATGCCCACCCCCTGCGAAACTAGTTTAACAAACGATTTTTTTAAAATTTGTTTATTGTCGATATTTGCTTAGCTGCTCGAATTATCTATTCTATGGTTTTTTTTTATTATTTATTGTGGCTTTTTACTGAACTCAGGCTTTAGCTTTCCATTGCGTTCGCATGAGGCAGTCTCGATGGAAGATTTGTTCCGCACTGGAAGCTCGTGGAAATCATTGTGATCTGTGATCATCACCAGCTGCTTTTGCTTTTGATTTTATATTTTCATAGAGATCGCCAGCTGTGCTTTTGCTGGAGAATTGCACATGGCCGAGTTTTCTTTTCCAATAAAAATCAGATATGCAAATGAAATGAATATTTTTTGAATATTCGTGTTTGCTTTTCAAATATGTGAATCAAAATCTTGAAAGTTTATTTTTCTTTTTCCCATTTATTTTAAATGTTAATTAAAAAAGTGTTACATGGAAAGCATTGATATAATAAATATTTAATGTGTAAGCAGAAATTAGATGTGCATATTATAAAAAAAAATTAATATTTTGTGTCATATTTTTAGCCAAGCAATAAAATGTTAAATTATTATTCAAGGCTAAAGCCAAATTGCGCTGATTTCAAATATATATTTAGAGGGTATCTCCGCCAAAATAATCAATCGATAACAAAGTGTGTATTGTGTTTATTTTGAAACGTGCTCTTTAAAAATAGGAACATATAAAATTGTTGTTTAATTAATCGCATTTCAATGGGCCGTCAGCAAATGTGTTTATTCTCGAATAGAACCTATTTATAGGTTAGTTTAATTGAGAAATGTGGTTCCTTAAGTTGAATTCGTTTTTGGATCGATGGGTGCATTGACTGCTTATCGCTATATTTAAGGAGGTGAAGGGCTGGTTGAGTGTCGGGTGGGGCGAGGGGGAGGGGAAGGGGGAGGGGTTGTCTTTATTCAGTTTGCAATGAATATCGAACAGTTTCCCAAACGTTTGTTTCAAATTCACATCCGTTCCATAGCAAAAAGATTCTCTCTCTCGCTCGCTTTGTTTTTCTCTCTCTCTCTCTCTCTATCTCTCTCTTTATTATTTGGCGCTCTTTGTGCGTGTTTTTTCCGGCTGTGGTCCGGAAAATTTAATTTTGAGGCAAATATTATTTGTCTAGAAGAAAACTTGGCAACGAACGCCCACCGATCAAAAGCACGGCGCGCTAAACCACGAAACCACGAAGAACCAACGAAAGAAATGTCGAGCAGAACCTGTGAGTGTTATACATATATATATATATATATATATATGTATATATAGATATATATTATATATTATATGTATGTATATATTTGTATATTGTTTAATTTACACATATACATATACATAGTATGTGTGTATACTGTTGCTAAATCGTGCTCTATCCAATATAATTATTATCTGCCATTTGCATTCGGCCTGCAACCGAATTTATTTATGCTGAGAAGAGTTCCCAAAGATTGCATAATTGCTAAACCAAAATATATATAATATATAGTGTATTATGTATATATGTGCGTACATATAGACAGCTGTCTAATGATCTTTCTTTTCCTGTATGTGTGTGCCTGTATGTGTATGTGTGCTTTTGTATATTTTGGTATTTTCAGTGGCTCGTCAACTGTGCAAGCCAAATACTATATTAGCACGAGTCCCCGTAAACTGTAAAGTGCGTCTTCGACTGACTGCAAAACTGTAACTGTCAAGTATGCAAATTCGGCTGTGACTGGAAGTACTTGCAGTTACTGTCAAACTGTGCATGCAAATGCAGCCACAACTGTAACCTATTTTTTATCAATTGAAAAATGAAATTTCGACGACTCTCAAATTGTAAATATGTTCTAATTATCTTTTTTGTCTTTAATCTTTGCAGTGGAATCCCTCATCTATTGGCGTGATGTGAAAAAGTCGGGCATTGTTTTTGGCGCCGGTCTCATCATTTTGGTGGCCATCTCCTGCTTCTCCGTGATTAGTGTGTTTGCGTATTTGTCGCTGCTGGCGCTCTTTGGCACCGTCGCCTTCAGAATCTACAAATCAGTGACACAGGCCGTACAAAAGACAAACGATGGCCATCCCTTCAAGTGAGTTGCCTTGAAACTAGAATACAATAATTATTTATAGATCTATTATAATATTTGTACTTGAAAATCTATATTGTGTGCAGAGAGTATCTGGATTTGGATCTAACGCTGTCACAGGAGAAGGTGCAACATATTGCGGGCGTTGCTGTTGCACATCTCAATGGTTTTACTGCGGAGCTGAGGCGTCTCTTTTTAGTTGAGGATCTGATCGATTCGATTAAATTCGGTGTCATCCTGTGGGTCTTCACCTACATTGGTGCCTGGTTCAATGGCATGACTCTGGTCATCTTGGGTAAGAGCACACAATTTAACATATATATAGATAAATATTCTGATTGAAATATTAATTCGATTTCAAATAGCCTTCGTCTCGCTGTTCACCTTACCCAAGGTCTATGAGAACAACAAGCAATCGATCGATACCTATTTGGATCTGGTGCGCACCAAGTTGACAGAAATCACCGATAAGTAAGCATCTACTTTATATACATAGGCATTTTTAGCACTTTCAACTCCTTTCTCAAATTCAACACAAAAAATTCGCATTAATTGCAAAGCTGATTTTTACACGCATTGTTCAAAAATTCCCATTTCTTAAAAAGAGCACATCTTTTACTAGTTTGTATTAACTATTATTGTTTTTTTTTCATTTTTTCTAGAATTCGGGTGGCCATTCCCATTGGCAAGAAGCCTGTCGCCACTGCTACCGAGTCAGACAAGGACAAATAGACAGCAACAACTACAAGAGTAGATGCAACAACAACAACAACAAAAACAGCAACATGTTTATTTATTTATTAAGCATTATTTGAATGGTTTAATATATTCGTCGGGGCATAACAAATAAATACATATATCAAATTGTATAATTACAACTTACAAACAACAACAACAAACAACATGCAATGTAAACCCAAACTTAAAACTTAAAAAAATTACAAAAAAACAAAAATGAAGAAAACATTTAAACAAAAAAATTAATATCAACTCGTAGTAGTTTAAACATTGTCCAAGTGTCTTTAAGTTTTTAAACGAACGAAACAAATTTGAAAGAAAGTAAACAAAAAAAAAAAACACAGCCACAGCAATGCAATTAAACAAACAAAAAGAAAAGAAAAAAAGAAAAGATTTCCTAAGTTCCAATCAAATGTCTTTGCTTAAACGAGAGAGATTCTTAACGAAGAGAACATTTTATTACTTTTATTTTAATTAGTTAAAACAAAATGCATATTGCTATGCAAAAAAAAAGAAATCAACAAAAACAACAACAACATTGTACACCCAATTTTATTAGCATCTTTTTTTAATTAAACACTCTTTGCTTTAGTTCTAATTTTAATTTTGTTGATTTTTCTATACAAAAAAAATCAAAATAAAAAAGTGAAGTAAAAATATATAAGTTAGAATTGGTTTTCTGATTTTTCTTCTTACATTTATTTTCATTTCTGTATCTCTCTAGCAAGTATATCAAAATCGATATATACTGATATATATAGTAGGCTGATCTTTGATCATACATATATATATATATATATATATATATATATATATACATACACAAATACAGTCAACGCTTTCGTCCTTGCTGCAGGCTCAACTCAGCCTTGATAAGGTGGCCCTAATTACCGATTGGACCAATTTTGTTTATAGAACGTTTCGAGTTGCGCTTGGCCTGGCCTGAAGAGAAAGAAAGAAAGAATAGTTATGAAGAGGACTTTCAGGTGATTCTCCTTCGCCCTAGAAGCACATGCATAATATATACATGACAAGTGACAAAATAAACAAAACAAAAATAACAAACTGCTTCGCCGCCTTGTTTCATAAACATTTACATTATGTACAATTAATTTGTAAGAGTTTTTACATCGTAAATCAAATATTTAATATAAATTTTTTGTAGCACAGCAAGTTGAGTTTTTTGCCAACACGTTTTAAGATCATAATCATTAAATACATCTATTTGTAGCTTAAATGTTTTTATTGTAACCATTTGTTGCTCATTGTTATACAAAACTACAAATAATGAAAGTGAAAATTTATGTTTTGTGTTGCTTTCGATAAAATAAAAAAGAAAATTAAGCAGAAGGAAATAAAGGACTACTGATAACTTTTTAGGCGTCGTTTTTTCTCCCGTATATAACTATGATAACAATAGATATTTTTGCATATTATATAACACTTAAAATGATATTTCTATAAATGTATGTAATATGTAAGTAAATACAAAATCATCATAAATACGAAAAGACGAAAAACATTTTCAAGTGCAAATGAACTTTTCGTGGTTTAATTTTAATTAAAACGATCTTCATATAAAGACGTATGTATATCACATAAATGTGCCGTAAGTTTGCTATATGCTATGCAGAGAAAACAATGTTCTTACTTATTACATTCAGAAAACAAAAAGAACATCAAACAGTTGATGATATGATCGTAAAAATTTCAATAAAAATAAACTTAAATCAAATCGAACTTGTTAAATTATTTGAGTCGGCGCGCCAAAGCAAACAGCTTTCGTCTGTGTTCGTCTGCGAAAACGGCAGCATACAAAAAGCTGATTAGCATCCGTTGTTTGCAAAGCTTAACGCCAGAGGGCCGTAAACTTGGGCGGCCAAAAAGCAAACAAAAAGCATACAACGCTCTGTCGACAAAAAATAATAAACAATACGCATGTATGACCTTCGTACAAGGTGACTGGGACACTGAGCGCGAGCGAAAGATAAATGAAAACGTCAAGCAGAGAGAGAGGAAGAGAGAGAGTGCGAGATGTGTCAGTGGCTGAGCAATGGAGATTGCTAAAAACCGCAATATGGGTTGCATGCAATGCTATTCAACATTAACATAGAATTTGCCAATGCCAGCTGGCAAATGACGCTGACAAGCAGCGGAGAATTTCATAGCGCTGATAAGACGCAAAACAGTTTGCATTAATCCGAGTTGTTTACAAGAGCGAAACTCAACGAAAGAGAGCGAAAGCTTAAACGTTTAAAAACGAAAAGTGATTTAGTAGATAGTTTGTAGCTGCTTCCAAATATCCTGCATTGAACAAATGTGCACGTTATAAACATTTAAAAGTAGTTTTAGTTTAAGCTTATAGCAAGTAACTGATTTGTAGAGAGTTATGCAAAAAAAAAGATTACATATATATATATAAAATAAGAAATTAAGTAGGTGTGCTTTACTGATTAATAAGTCAAACAATATACCTCATGCGCCACTGGCTGCTGGTCATGAAAAGCTCTTGTGACTAATAACGCATGCGAGAAGCGCACGCCGCGTGAGAAGTGCTCCGGTTTTTGCAGCGAACGGTCGTATTTGGTCGCGCATCGTACTCACGAATTCGCTGGTCCGCGTATTAAAAAAAAGTCGCCTTCTAGTTTTTCCTACGCACCCACGCAGTGACAGCGACAGAATCTGAGCAGAGCAGAGCAGTGCACTGAGTGTTAGTTAGAAGCAGTGAAAGAAAGAAAATAGCTCAGTTAGCAGCAGAGAGTCGAAGGGAGAATGTCGAAGCCACAATCGGACGCGGATCGCAGGAAGCAGATTTCGGTGCGCGGCATCGCTGAGGTTGGCAACGTAACCGAGGTGAAGAAGAACTTCAATCGCCATTTGCACTACACCCTCGTCAAGGATCGCAATGTGTCCACGCTGCGCGATTATTACTTTGCGCTGGCCAACACCGTCAAGGACAACATGGTCGGACGCTGGATACGCACACAGCAGCATTACTATGAAAAGGACCCCAAGGTTAGTTATCAACTCGCCCACTCCTCTTTTCGAATATCGATTTTAATTCGAAGTGGAGCAAAAAAAAAATAACCTAACCCAACTTTCGTTACACTTTTTGGAACTGGTTAAGAAATGACTCTGTAATTTGGCTTGATTCTATTTGATTTATTTTTTTTTTTTTGGTATTACGACATGCACATATTGCGCTCTCCACTTTCCTTCTGTGTTCTTGCCAGTCTCTCTCTGTGCATTGGCCAAAAATATGTGTTTTTTCGCCTTTTTTATAAACTTCTCTTTTATTTTCATTTTTGTTTTCGTCGCTCGCTCGCTGCCATTTCTGCTGCATTTCTACATTCATTATCACCCCCTGCACACTTATTTTGCTTTCGCTTTTCTTTTTGTTATTTCTTTCTGTTTCTGCTTAATTGCGTCTGCAGAATTTGGCTGAAGTGCAGTGAGATCAATGCCAAAAACATTTGAGGTACTTTCACTGCGACACATTTAACCTGACTGTGTGGACCAAATATATATATGTATACATGTTGTTTTTGAATTATCTGCTAAAAAAGGCCGGTGACCCAGTCTTTAACCACCAGCTGAGTTAGGAAAAACAACAAAATCATAATATAAACAGCTATTATTTTATTATTAATCAGCAGCTGTCACTGTCCAGCACAGAGAAATAGGCAGATAGAGAGAGGGAAAGACAGGTCATTTCAAATATAATATCAATATTAACATAGTAATTTGTATACCCTAGGCTTATTCATGTCTTAAAATGGGGTAGCATAGTTCATATTACCTATCCACATATAAATAGTCGAAATATAGGGAAACCTTGCTTAGACTATTTAGACATTTATCAGCTTGTTTTTACTTGTTTTTTGTTTTATTGCTCTGCAATATTTTAAATAATTTTAAAGCGTATCTTCAAGCTGAATACTTTCATATGACATACTTTAAATCGAGTTTGCGAGCGCTGAAAGTAGCTTTAAGCACACTTCACTCACAACTGCTTGTTATACAATGCGTATCCAGCGTATACACAGCAGACATGAAGTCTCTCTCTGTCTCTCTCTCTCTCTCTCTCTCTCTCTCTCTCGCACACACACACACACACTATTGCAATCGCTCTCACACACACACACACTATTGCAATCTCTCTCACACACTCACACACTATTGCAATCACGTGCTGCAGGCGTGCGAATTTCGCGCATATCTGAAGGGGAAAATTTGTCCTTGCCTGAATGTCAGTCAGTCAACGAATCCAAGTTTCGGATCGTCTCGAAATCACTTTCAATTTCTACAGTCCACGTATCTATGAGATACATTTGCCTATGCTGTAAACAGCTGATCAATTTATTCTAGATATATACATCTATCGATGAAATTGGTCAATTTAAGTAATTTATCTAAAGCACTAACAATTATAGCATAGTAACAAAAAATACAAATGTATATAAATGTATATACATATACAACAGCATAATAGTCAGAGAGACACACACACAAACTCACAGTTATTCACACATATTTTCAAGGTCAGTCAAAGGTTATTAACAAAAATGAGAGCCGTCTGCTGGTTGGCTGTGGGCGCCATCGTCAGGAAAATTTTCATTATAATTTGTCTTCGTTTTAGCTATTTTTGTTGTACTTGCGCGTGTCAATGTGTTAGTGTAACTATATATATATATATTATATATGTGTGCGTGTGTGTATGTATGTGTGTCTGTGTGTGAGTCCAAACACATTTATTTTGGTTCCAAAAAAAAAATACGACAATAACCCAAATTTTCATGAGGTTCATTTACGCTTTGTTACACGTTCATTATGCGCTTACATGCAATCTGTGTTCTGTGCCTACTCGTATGAAAGCAATAAATACTATGTAAATATGTATCTATCTAAGTACGTATGTGCTATGCTCTTGGATACGTGGACAACAAATTGAAACTAGATACACTTAAAGCTAATTGAGTCCACTTCTTTTAGGGGTGCTTTTCTTCTTTGATGGTTGAGTTCGCTTTCAAGCGATTGATGATAGGTCAAAGGGGGTAAACGAACTCTATTCAAAAGATATTTTTATATCTATTTATATTTTTCAATTTATATACATTTACATAAGCACAGCCAGAACCTATGAACCTATTTATCTACCAGGTGTATTCAACTTTAAGTAACAAAATAAATAAAAATATTTATACCTTTTTTTGAGATATTTAAAATATTTTAATTTAGTTAAATTGAGTTATTTCTACTTGTCTTATATTGAGCCCAACCATTAAAGGCACTCCAATTAAATTGATCCGCATGGGAAACTTTCATTAGATACAAAATGAGAAACTAATTAGATAGTTTTATCTGTTAACCGTCATATAGATATATGATCATATATATATATCTATGAATATGAATAAGAATATGAGAAGCTGCTCACATAAATTTAAATACTCATATATTACCCTTGTTTTAGATTCGATTACAAGCGCAAACAGACGCTATTTGTTATCATTTGGTCTATGGCCGTAAGCCGCAAAAAAAACATATGTTCCCCTATCAGTTGTGGCCAGCACACAGCTTAAATACATATATGCATATCGAAATTCAATTAAGAGTCTCTTTTTGTCTGCGGTCGTAAATAAAACAATGGTTTATCAAACGGCAATAGTTTCCGCTTATTATTGGCTGGCCAGTTGTCTGTTGTCACATGCGATTCGCAATTGGGAATATGACGCATCTGTGCCAATATAGAAGCATTATCTTTCTTATCTGTCTATGTAATGTTTAATTGCGATATTTGTATATAAAAGTATATTGTCGTAATTAGTTGCTAAACTCTGCCGAGACCTTGCCTCGCAATGCTCTTCACTACTTTACATATCAGGCAGTGCTGATAAGCGGTGCACGGAAAAACGTATAAACTGTAAAGCGACATTCCAAATCCAAATCGATGATGATCATTGTCGTCAAAACAGATCGCAACACTGAGCAGAGATGTGACGATTGGCTCTGATTAACTTTGGGTGCGTTTCAGTTTACATGGTACATGGTGCATGGGGCATAGAAACATAGCATGTTTCCACAGCATGTATGGCAAGCAATGGCCTTATCAGACCGGGCCCGATCTGATCAATCGCTGAACCGGTGAATGTAAATGTTTAATTATAGTCTCCCGGTAGTGCTGAATCAAATTAGCAACCGTTGATAAGGCGCCAACGGTTGCCCTTCTCAATAAATAACAAAACACTAATGGCAATACTAACATAACTTTGTAATTGGGTAATTGGGCCAGCTGCCGTTCGCGTCACCAATCACGCTCCCAATCAATGTACAGTTTGACCGGCTCTTAACGACTAACAATTGCTACAATTGGAGATAATCAAGGGTGTTGAAAACTATTTCAACAGCAGAATATATAAGAGTTACTTGTATGTATTGCAGATATCTTGCTCCGATGCAAGTTACTCTTTATTATGCAATCATAAATGATATCATTTGATAAACCTATATCTCTCTATATATATAGTATACGTGATATCTATAAAAACAATTTGTATTCCAAGAGAGTAAAAGCATTCTTTCGAGCTTCCATATAATATCTTGATTCAGATCAAAGCTAATGGGATGAACGTATTCGGATAGAGAAACCACCAGTTTCGTAAGCTAACTAATTTGCATCATGCATCAACTTTTACACATACATTTCTCTGACAGTCAGCAATAATCATCATCAAGAAAATATCTTAAATAAAACCCTTCTTTTTTTTGCCATCATTTGCAGCGCGTCTACTATTTGTCGCTGGAGTACTACATGGGCAGATCGCTAACGAACACCATGATCAACTTGGGTATCCAGAGCGAGTGCGAGGAGGCGATGTACCAGCTGGGTCTGGACATTGAGAATCTCGAGGAGATGGAGGAGGATGCCGGTTTGGGCAATGGTGGTCTCGGTCGCTTGGCCGCCTGTTTCCTCGACTCGATGGCAACATTGGGTCTGGCTGCCTATGGCTATGGCATCCGTTATGAGTACGGCATCTTTGCCCAGAAGATCAAGAACGGCGAACAGGTGGAGGAGCCCGATGATTGGCTGCGCTATGGCAATCCCTGGGAGAAGGCACGTCCCGAATTCATGCTGCCCATTCATTTCTATGGCCGCGTGATCGATACGCCCGAGGGCAAGAAGTGGGTCGATACCCAGCGTGTCTATGCTATGCCCTATGACAATCCCATTCCCGGCTACAACAACAACCATGTGAACACCCTGCGTCTCTGGTCCGCCAAGTCGCCCATTGACTTCAACCTGAAGTTCTGTGAGTAGTTAAATTGCCTAACTCAACTTGTGGCTTATATTGAATTTGCAATCTTTACAGTCAACGATGGTGACTACATTCAGGCCGTGCTGGATCGTAATCTGGCTGAGAACATCTCTCGCGTATTGTATCCCAACGATAACTTCTTTGAGGGCAAGGAGTTGCGTCTGAAGCAGGAGTACTTCATGTGTGCCGCCACCCTGCAGGACATCATTCGTCGCTACAAGGCGTCCAAGTTTGGATCGCGCGAAGCTGTCCGCAACACCTTCGAACACTTCCCCGAGAAGGTGGCCATCCAGCTGAACGATACTCATCCGTCGCTGGCCATACCCGAACTGATGCGCATCCTCATCGATGAGGAGCATTTGGATTGGGTCAAGGCATGGGATATTGTTGTTCGCTCCTGTGCCTACACCAATCATACGGTGCTCCCCGAGGCTCTCGAACGTTGGCCCGTGTCCATGTTGGAATCGATATTGCCACGTCACTTGCAGATCATCTATCACATCAATTACCTGCACATGGAGAATGTGAAGAAAAAGTTCCCCGAGGATCTAGATCGCATGCGTCGCATGTCTCTGGTCGAGGAGGATGGTGAGAAGCGCATCAATATGGCTCATCTGTCGATTGTTGGCTCGCATGCCGTCAACGGTGTTGCCGCCATTCACTCGCAGATCCTGAAGGATTCGCTGTTCCATGACTTCTACGAAATGGATCCCAAGAAGTTCCAGAACAAGACGAACGGCATCACGCCACGTCGCTGGCTGCTGCTCTGCAACCCAGGTTTATCCGATCTGATTGCCGAGAAGATCGGCGATGAGTGGCCCGTGCATTTGGATCAGCTGGTCGCATTGAAGAAGTGGGCCAAGGATCCCAACTTCCAGCGCAACGTGGCACGTGTCAAGCAGGAAAACAAACTCAAATTGGCTGCCATTCTGGAGAAGGACTATGGCGTCAAGGTCAATCCGGCCTCAATGTTCGACATCCAGGTGAAACGCATCCATGAGTACAAGCGTCAGCTGCTCAACTGCCTGCACATCATCACCTTGTACAATCGCATCAAGAAGGATCCCACAGCCAATTTCACGCCACGCACAATCATGATCGGTGGCAAGGCTGCGCCCGGCTACTATGTGGCCAAGCAGATCATCAAATTGATCTGTGCCGTTGGCAATGTGGTCAACAATGATCCCATTGTTGGTGACAAACTGAAGGTCATCTTCCTGGAGAACTATCGCGTCACGCTGGCTGAGAAGATTATGCCCGCTGCGGATCTGTCCGAACAGATCTCCACCGCTGGCACTGAAGCCTCCGGCACTGGCAACATGAAGTTCCAGCTTAATGGCGCCTTAACCATTGGCACCCTCGATGGCGCCAATGTGGAAATGGCCGAGGAAATGGGTCTGGATAACATCTTCATTTTCGGCATGACTGTCGATGAGGTTGAGGCGCTCAAGAAGAAGGGCTACAATGCCTACGATCATTATAATGCCAACCCCGAGGTGAAGCAGGTCATCGATCAGATCCAGGGTGGCTTCTTCAGCCCCGGCAATCCCAACGAGTTCAAGAACATCTCGGATATCCTTCTCAAGTACGATCATTACTTCTTGCTGGCCGACTACGATGCGTACATCAAGGCCCAGGATCTGGTCTCCAAGACCTATCAGGTAAGCAATGAAAATCTATCTGAATAATCTTGAAATATATATTTTAATATTTGTTGTTCATTTGTTTTGTAACAGAACCAAGCCAAATGGTTGGAGATGTCCATCAACAATATTGCCACCAGTGGCAAATTCTCATCGGATCGCACCATTGCTGAATATGCCCGTGAAATTTGGGGCGTTGAACCCACCTGGGAGAAGCTGCCAGCACCGGAGGATCAGCAATAAATCAATTAAAACATTTTTTGATATTATATTTTATTATTCGTGTGCTTTACTTTTGTTAAAGTCCCATTTTAGGAGCCAAATGCAAACAACAAACAAACAAGAAAACGAGAAATGAAAAGGAAACAAAGTTTAAGCTAGCGCTAAGATGTGAACATCGATTAGGCTCATTGTTAATTATTAAATATCTATCTTATTTAATAAATTCTATACAAATCGAATCTAATCTAATGCTAATCTTCAACTGGCTGGAATCGAATTAGCAGCAGCGACTACAACACCACGGTACCTATATCCGCCATTGAGACCTCAGGAACACTTACAAAGTAACTTAAACAAAAACTAGAACAACAAAAACGAAATTGAATAAATAAAAAAAAAAACAACATGATTACAACTTAGTGCAATGCTTTGTTTTTAGATATGGATAAAAATATGCGCGTTAAATAAACAAACAAAAGAAAGTTCAACTGTTAAATGTAAAGAAAATAATTTAATTTACATAATAAAATAAAAACACTTAAATTCAATCAAAGTAATTCACTGAGTGGGCGACGATTTAGCCATTTTCTCAGCCATATCCTTATTGATTTCGAAAGTACACACATTTTTTAGCTCACAGCAAAAGGAACTATCGATTGGCATTTAAAGATTTACAGGATTTGACAAAAACTGTTGGACTCAAGGAAAAAATGTGAATAATTCCAAAATCGGCCGCAACTTGACCATTTCAAGGAGTATCCCTGAAAGCAATTCGATAGAATTGCAGGGATTGGGCCAATTTAGAGTTGGAGTTGTACGAATGTTTTTTTAAAGTATGCTTTAAAAGTTCTGAAATTCTGCGACAAAGATTCCCAAATCAACTTTATTCGACAGCCTATAAGTATGCAATAATTTGAATTGTTTGTCCCAAAAAGTATTTCGTTGGCATTTTTACGCTTCCAGCCATTTAACCCTAAAAGTAACAATTCAATTAATTTTTTGCATTTATTACATTTTTTATAATATGTTAAAGCACTACTAAATCAAAAAAAAACGTGCAAAATGTATAAAAAAAACAGAATTCCAAACAATAAAATGCTTATTAGGTACACGAGAAGTTATACGAGGTGTGTTCAAAAAGTATCGCGAATTTTGAATTTTCGCGGGTTACGTATAATCGAATTTCGATTTTTTTTGTAGCGTTATGTTGGTACTCATGTCTCTCACTTATGCCGACAAGCTCGGCCATTTTGAATGTTCACTTAATTGTTGACAGCTGCTTTGCTTGCACGTGTTTTGGATCGTCTTCGATCCAGAGGGTCATAACTGGTGACGAATCGTGGGTTTATGGTTACGACGTGGAAACCAAAGCTCAATCATCTCAATGGAAGCTGCCGCACGAACCAAGACCGAAAAAAGCGCGCCAAGTTCGGTCGAATGTGAAAGTTTTGCTGACAGTTTTCTTCGATTGCAGGGGCGTGGTGCATCATGAGTTCTTGCCACAGGGTAGAACGGTCAATAAGGAATATTACCTGCAAGTTATGCGCAATTTGCGCAAAGCAATCCGCCAAAAACAAAAATTGGCTTTTGCACCACGATAACGCCCCTGCTCACACATCGTTGCTTGTGCGCGACTTTTTGGCCAAAAACAACACACTAATGATGCCGCAGCCACCGTATTCCCCAGATCTGGCCCCCTGTGACTTTTTCTTGTTCCCTAAACTGAAGAGGCCCATGAAAGGACGACGTTACGCTACGCTTGACGAGATAAAGACGGGATCGAAGGAGGAGCTGAACAAGATAAAAAAAAATGATTTTTTGAAGTGCTTCGAAGATTGGAAAAACCGTTGGCACAAGTGTATAATATCTCATGGGGATTACTTTGAAGGGGACAAAATAGATATTCATGAATAAATAAATAATATCTGAAAAAACACAAAATTCGCGATACTTTTTGAACACACCTCGTATATGAAATCTGTTTACGTATTAATAACAAGAAGGCAGCATTATCTCATTTAAATACGTATTTCCAGATTAATTTTAAAATGAGATGAAAAAAATAAAAAAAAAATGTTCAACACGCTGTTGCCATGGAAACGATTTCAAAATTTTGCTTGCACACATATTAAAGTGAAAAAAAGGGATTTTGCTCGTTTTTCGAGCACATCAATCAAAATTGACAGATAATACCAATATACGAGATACATGGAGCAACGTCTAAGGCTACTGAGCCAAGCCTGGCAACCAGAAACCACAAAAGCAGTAAAACTTGGACGCATGCGTCGCATTGGTTCTGTTGAGACCAATGACAGCCATAGATGCCATTGCAAAAGACCATCAATTGCATCCTGTCCTAGTCTGTACTACGATCCAAGGATCCATGATAAATATGAACAAATGCAGCAGCAAATAAATGCGATGGATTTTGCTGCTTGTGGCCTGCACTATTTGGAGACAATTCAAAGCTGCGCTTCGAGTTGCTGCCAACCACGGCAAATGGCTGGCTTATGCAGCTGCTCGAACTGCTATGCGCATCAAGAGGCCTTAGAAGAGCTGAAGTATGTGGTACAAGCACTGGAGACTGAGAAGCAATTGGATAATAACCACTATGCCCAGCCAGCAGCAAGACATGCCCGCTTCGAGCCAATCCCATCCCGTTGCTCTACTGAAGGTGAGGGGAAATATTTGAAGAATCGAGAGGTTTTGTTCACAACATTGAATGAGAACTTATCGGGGCATGTGGATATGGATACACCAGCAAGCGACCAAGATGCGCAGCTAGATACGCTCACGGATCTGCTGCGTCAGACCATGTTAAAACTGGACAACTACATTGAGCAACAAGCGGAGCAGAAGCAGCAGAACATCTACACCACTTGGACGCCGTATTCAGATCAGTCTATGCTGGGCAACCTGAAGCAGCAGTGCAAGTGCCGAAGAAAGGGATTAAAGTTGATGCCAGTTATCATCATGCCTCCAACTGCCCCACCTGCTCCACCTGCCCCGCTCGTAGTTGCCAAGCCGCAAGCACGCAGATCTCGTTTGGCTTCGCGAAAGAAACGCACTTCGGCAGAAGTATTCTCAAATTCTGCAGGTAAGTTGCACATACCAAGCCGAGATACAATGATTGTGTATAGTAATATATAATATATATGTAGTTCCGCATAGGCCAAGGATGCGCGACAGTGGCACCACAATGTGGTGTCCCTGCACTTGCTGTTGCAATACTTGTGGCATTGTCACCGAGAGCATGACACGTTTACCCAACTCAGCATACCAAACTGGGGCCCAGTCAGCGATGTCTGCCGCAACGCCAATTCCCAGGAAAGTGTCTACGCAATCCAGAGGAAATAGTCGCCCGGCGAGTCAGTCGGCTGAACAGCAACAAGAATATAACGTTTGCTACTGCTCGAATGCTCCTGGGCAGCATCCCAGCTGTGAAAAGGTCGGTTACCCAGCTACTGAAGAGGAGGAGGACCAAGAGAATAAAACCATCAAGGCGGAGCAGGTGGCAGTGTCAGGCAGCTTGGATGACTGGTTTAAGAACGCCGAGAAAAGTCTGGCCATGTTGGAAAAGCAGGAAAAGTACTTATCAAACAATGGGTCCGAGCCTCCATTGACGTCTGAGGTGTACACCTCTCACAAGCTATTGCAAACGGAATCCAGGATCTCCATGGGCAGAGGCGTTCGCTTCATGGACACCTCAGAGAAGTCTGTTAGCACCAGCGACCTGCAGCAGGAGAGGGACAAGCGATCCATGGGCAACTCAGAGAAATCTGTGTGCCAGATGAAGATCACAGCTGCACAGAATCCTGTCAAGATTGTACAAATCTTCAAGTCACGGTGTGGCAGAGTTTTATCCAATAAAAAGGCTAAGATTCGGTTTGTTCAGGAGTCCACGGAGCAGGCCAAAGAGGAGGCCATAGTTCTGCCTAAAGTGATACCCAACCAGCCGAAGTCCAGTCCGCCGTTATCCAAATGCCGTGTGCTGAAATCAATATGCGAAGCACTGCCCAACGATGGCAACTTCTGTCGCTACTATTGTCCACAGAAGGCAGGAGGAGCTGACCAGCTCCCCGATGAGATATTGAACAATAGGCAAGTGGCCCAAAAAGCATACAAGATTTCCCAGTACGAGTCGAGGCATGTGGCATGTGGCAACCGTTTGCGTGCCAAAGGTGGTCAACAATTTCGGTGCACTTATGACACGCAGTGATCGCCGCCGGAAAACTCAAAACACATCCGATTAAGTTTTAAAACAATTCAAGTATTTCGAGCTGAGGGGGAGATGGCTACAAAATTTCCAGATCAATTTTGAGTAGTACTGAGCCAGGCATGGATGCGAGCAGATCGTGGGAGTCGTCAGTCAGCTACGACTGCGATTCACAAGTCCAATCTAGTCGTTGGATCGGAGGCTTCTCTGAGTCACAAGAGAAAGCAAATTCAGGAAACGGAAACTATTCCGAGCCTGCCAGCGCTGCACAAATTCCTCATGCATGGCATACTTCCGGATGGGGTGCAACACGCCAAATGAATCAGTCTGCGTCAGGTGCTTGGATCGGAAATGAACCGGTGCAAAAAACATCAAATGATGATGATCCCCGAAACAGACCTTCAATACTTATCGTACTGATAAAGTATGTCAAAATTAATTCCAATTAAAATTTGTATTTCAATTTAAATTTGCTTTAATTTAGTAAGGCAGCAAATTCGCAAGCAGCGAAAGGCCACCAACCTGGAGTGAAATACAACTATTGCAAGGATCAACATGCCAGGCATCAGTCGCATCCTGTCTACAACAAAGCAAGTAGCATGCAGAATGGGGCACGGAATGTATCTGACGCAAATAAAGATAGCGACGAGGGCAATGTGGGCATCCTAGAGAGAACACTTCAGGGTCTCATCCCGAATGAGGAGTGCCTCAGCTATCTGAAGGGTCTTACCTGCGCAAAGAGGCCGATCAAAAAGAGAAAGAAGCGTCGGCCCAAAACAGTTTTCGATCGTTTCGCAAATCCGCCGTTTGTCATCGAACCGAAAACCTTCATCAAAGATGGTTGCAATTGGAACTGCTGCCATTGCTGTCCCTGCTGCGCTCCATGCTGGTGCTGACAAACAAAGTGGTCAAAGGACACAACCCCCAATTACTAGAAACCGATTGATGTAGTTTAAACTCAAATTTTGGATACATAAACTGTCCGGATTAATTAACCTCCAGCTTACTGGGAAACTGTAGATGTTTGTTGAAAACGAAAACAGTTGCGAAACCTGTCAAAATGGAAGAACATTTTATAAATTTGTAGCACTACGAAGCACTGACTCAGACTCGATCTGACCTTCACCGCGTACCGACGCCAATAAAAATCAATACATGGATGGATTTGACGAACAGAGTCGTTCCATGAAGCAGGAGCTGCTGCGCCGAGCCCTCCTCCTTAAGGTGGAAAATTCCAAAGAGAGGTCTGCGCTGTATGATGTGCCCACCACTAGGTGCAGTACCCGGCCAAGGGACGTACCCCTTACCAAGGATCCGCAACTAGTGCGCAACATGCAGCGCAACCTCTCTAGCTCCAGATGGGAACCGTTCTCCGGAACGGGCTTGGCGCAGCGCGAGATAGCCGGCTGCCTGGAATGCGGAGAAGCCACTCCAAAGAAACTGTGTCCCAAATGCAGAGCTAATGGTAAGAGCACAGCTAAAAGAGAATACCCACTTCAGATATGAACGAATCATATTGTTAAAACTGCCACAGAGAAAGTATATCGAGGATCGCGAGCTAGCTCGTTAAGCTATCCATCTAGTTGGAACTTGGAGATGGTTGAGGATTTGCAAATGGTTGATGGGAGATCGGCAGAGCTCTCTCCAAGTGATATAACCAATTGCGATGCACTCCATCGCACAATCTACGATCAACGCTTAGCTGATCATCCCGGAGGAACCCACCATCAAAGGAAAATTGATAATTGCGTGCAGTGCTCACTGCGACCAATGACAAAGAGCTCCACGAAGCAGCCAACAATTGAAGACAACTCACGCGTCCGACAGGTTTTGGAGAAGCCAAAGCAAAGGATGCGCAACAAGTCGGTACAGAGTGATTTGGGCTATGGGTCTAAGCGAGTCAACAGCTCAGCCGACATAGTTAGGATGGAGCACGTCATAGATGCCTCAGGATTCGGTAAACAGCGTGTCTTCAGCGGCGAAGCAGGAGGTCAGTCGGAAAACGCGTGCAGCTGCTGTTGTGTCTGGAGCAAATACCCGTCACCAGGCTTAACGCATGCCACAAATGCAGCAGGGATGTCCCGGAACAATGACGGCTTCACATCGCCGGCCATCGACAGTCGGGCCTCCAATGACAATGAGAGCATTAAAAACCAACAAAAAGTTGGGGAAATGCATTATCCAACCTCGGAGCATTTGAAAAGCATTGAGCACATTAGCCGTCCACCTACCATGGTGGATACTACGATTCCAATCAGGAAAAGCGATTCTGTAACCCAGCAAGAGAAATATCAATCCAATCAGATTGGGGTTTCTAGGATGGACTATGTGCAAAATTCCAGGGGAAAGTCTAATGAAAAGAAGAACATTTCTTCAAGAACTGCATCCTTTGAGCAGCATTCATATAATCCCAGGGACGAAAGCCTGTCTCATAAGCAAGCAGCAGCCAGCAGCTCAATTCAATGTCCATGTTGCTCAAATGCTATGACACAAACCGAAGGAATTCGACAGAAATTAGTGGAAACTGCAGGCAAAAGACGTCAGTCTGTAAATTTAGTTAAAACCGGTCACAAGGGCTCGAAAAGACGGCAGTTTAAGAAGGGTGCGCCTCCACATCCCTTGAATGGCGTACAGCCGAGTCCGAGAGGCAACGAGCTTCCACCGATGTCAAGAACCACCCCCAATGTCAAGCAGACAGGCAAGCAAATTCCAAATTACTCAACTACCAAAACACAACAGTTTCAGGGCAGTTCTTTACCCGAATTCATTGTGGTCCGAGGTAATCATTTGGCCGAGAATTGCTGCCAATTCCAATCTCGAAACTGCTGTAAACCAATCAGACAACAGCCGGCAACCTCGAATCCTTTTATACAACTTCATAAGTCATGCCAATGTCCAGCCTGCATCAAACGAAGGACTAAGGCCCCAATGCCAACGATAAATCCTTCACGAAAACCGTATGATGATCAAATGACCAAAGAAAAATTGCAGAAGGTCAAGACAACAGAGCCTGGAAGTAGCATGCCAAAGTCTGATGTCAAGGTTCCATCAGCAAAAGCTAAAATTCCTGAAAATAGCTACCCAGATCCACAATCTCCAGTTACATCCGGAAGCAAAGCCAACAGCAACCCGTCATCAACATTTAGTGATGCCAGCATCAAGAGTAAGATCGATTGTATTTGCCACCAATGTGGTGCACCCATCGATAAATTCACCAGAAAGGCAAAAACCGCAAGAGATTCATCTAATGAGAACCATCGATATCAACTTAATCAAAGCAGTTTAAAACAATTGCAAGACGAAATTAAAAAGGAGAAGAGAAAGTCTCAACCCACAGCCACAATGAATATGAACGGGAACAATACGAATACTTCAAGGGAGCAAACCCCATCTAATGATTATCAAAAAAAATGTTGTGCAACTGAGACGTGCTTGAATCAGTGTGGCAAGTGTCGAATAACACCAGCGAAAATGAAAAAGGGCGGCGTAATGGCAAATCTGGTTGTGGATGATAAGTGTGATGTTAATCAAATAATTGAAATCCTTCGGGAGACAGTCGCCGGTTTAGAGAAGCAAGGGCAACTGTTACGACAGAAGATTTCAGTTGTAGGTCAAAATAGTGTTATTGATAGTTCTGCAAGCGATTTCTTGCCTCGCACGAATTCAAACTACAGATACAACAGGATTCCCGAGAACTATTATAATGAGATTCCCAACTATACATCTTCCCAGGCTAGTAATCAATTTAATTCGAACGACCACAATCAAGGCTATGAGGGAAAAGGTCCTAATGACATGTCATACAATTCATTTCCCCAACAATATAATTATTACCAACAACCCAATGCCCAAATGGTAAAGTTTGGCCGGAAAAGCCAGGCTCAAGCAGAAATACCTACACAGATGGATTATGAATATCTATTGAAAGAATCGGAGCAACAAATCAGCCGTCAACAGCCTGAAAATGGAAATTCTCTGGTTCAATGCAACTGTGAAAATCAGGCTGAAATTGATTATCGTGGCTATTCAAATGAAAACAATAATCATTTAAGGATTACAGACTCGAATGCGTCAGTTAAGGTCAGATCTCGTGCACGTAGTGGTGGTAATCCGGATACCCTTGAGAAGGACTTGAAAGCATGCACAATCCTTTCGTGTGATAATAAGAAGTGTAAAACCCCTCAGAGCTTGAAGCCAACTCAATCATTTATACAAATTTTTCACATGGCCATGGCCTTAAGGAAAAATGAAACCAGCTTTCAGAAAGATCCCATTAACAACAGTCAAAGAAGAAGACCTGAAGACCAAACAGCTCAAGTATCGCTTAAGACCAAAATGTTTTTAGACTTTCCAGATTACGGCAGCTACGAAAGTCATACCTTAAATGGAATATCAGCAAAGAAAGATCCTCGCAGACAGCCCAAAAGAGAAACTGCACAAGAAGTGGCATCAATGATTAACATTCAGAAAAGCGAACTTGGGGAACCAACAGAGTACAAAGCTATAATTAAAACAGATCCTAAGCGAAAAGCTTATGAATACTTCAGAATGAATAACAATAGTAAAGATCTCTGTAGTCAGCAAGAACAGTCAGAAGATCACAGTAGAATACATGAGAAAACACAGGAAAGTTGTGATTGCGAAAAAGAGAAATACCAAAAACATTCAAGTGAATGCAGGAGACGAGACAAAGGCCAAGCCAAAGACCAAATGCGAATGCAAGAAAAAACAGTGGAAAAAGATCTGACCCAAAAGCACTATAACCAAGGGCAAAAAAGTGCCCCTTTTGCAAGATTGGACCATAGAGATAATGTGCCACGACAAATTCGGCAAAATCCATTCAATTCCCAGAAGTACTCAAATAATAAGAGTAATGACATGGATTCCTGTAGGAATCGTAATGAATATTCAAAGGCAAGTGATGAGGAATGCGATCATTCGGAAGCAAAGAATTCAGCAGCGATAATCAGTCTAGCTATGTGCAAATGGAGAAAACAAGAAAAGAAAGAGGAAATTAGGTCAGCTCTGTTGGAACCAACGAAACCACGGAAAGACGCACCGGATAATTTGGAAGAGGACTCAACTAAATTAGGCAGAAGTCTTCATATTTGCAAGAGAACAGATCGAGAAAAGAAGGAAACAGAGAACAATGATCCTTTGAAGTCTAAGCTACGATTATTGCTACGAAGGAGCTCAAACAGTGAAAGGAAAGAGGAGTCTTCCCAATCAGAAAAAACCAAACGTTCAAAACCAAAATCGGTAAAAAAAATTTCATTTGGGGATCGAATAAAGCGTGAAAGAAATGAATCTGTGGATTGCCTAGAAGCAAAATCATCACTGTTCTGTCTGTACCGGCTCAAACAGAAGCCAAAGTTAGCGGATCTGTTTGGCAGTTCGAACAGAAGCAACAAGGATAAAAATCGACGCAATGCTCCCAAGCCACGCAGCAATTGCGATGATGTTAAAGTGCTCTGCGATTTAAGCTATAGATTTTCCCATCACAGTTACGGCGACGAAGATGGAAACATTGAGGATGATTGCGTCTGCGATATAGACAAAGAAAATCATGAGATATTGAAATGGCAGCCAAGCGGAAGTGTAAATAATTTTTATTGCATGCTACAACACAAAGGGACACATTAATTGGCTTTAATTTCAGAGCCGCATCAAAATTGTAAATGTACATTATTTAAATAAAAAAAAAAACAGGGCTATTCAAACTGTTTGATTATTTACTAGCACTGTAGCGATAAAATGTGGCGGCACTTCGATCACAAAGCTATCGATAAGTTGGCATAACATCAACAATTGGTGCTCATTGGAAGCACATTTAACAAAATGTTGAATTTTTTAAATAAAACAAGACAATTTCTACATCCAATTGCACGCAGTATATCGAATACACACGCAGCCTGCCAGAGCGATGCAAGCGACAAGTCGACAAGCAGTGAAGCAGCCGCAACAAAGCCGGCTTTGATATTTCCACAGAACTATGCACAATTTTCGCCCGTAAACCGGAACAGTGCCAGGCAGGCGTGGATTGAGAATGTTGACGCAGTGAAGGAGCGTAAAGTGGGCATGGTGGAACTGCATCCGGATGTGTTCGCCGCACAGCCGCGGGTCGACATCATACAAGAGAACATCGAATGGCAGCGCAAGTATCGTTATGTAAGCATGGCGCATACCAAAACACGCGCCGAGGTCCGCGGCGGCGGACGCAAACCCTGGCCACAAAAGGGAATGGGACGTGCTCGTCATGGCTCGATACGATCACCGTTGTTCAAGGGCGGCGGCATCGTACACGGTCCCCGTTCCCCTACATCCCATTTCTATATGCTGCCCTTTTACACACGCGTCTTGGGCCTGACATCGACGCTGAGCGTTAAGCTCGCCCAGGATGATCTGCACATCATTGAGAACGTGGAGTTGCCCACACGGGATGCACAATTCATCAGGGATCTGATAGCGGAACGCAACTGGGGACCATCTGTGCTGATTATTGACAAGTGGGTGGCCAATATACATAATTAATATATATATATCTTATCTTAGCACATTTCCTTTTCAGGCAAGAGATGTTTCCGGAGAACATTTGCTATGCCACCGACTCCATTGGGTATGTGAATCTGATGCCCTCATTTGGACTAAATGTCTACTCGATGCTTAAGCACGACACCTTGGTCCTCACTGTGGAGGCCGTAAAGCATTTGGAGCAGCGTATACTGTATCAGTTGCATCGCAACGATGCAGCAAGCCAGAGCCTTAAATTCAAGCTGGATCAAGTTTAGATATAAGTTTTCAATTAATTGTATTTCCTTGTATACAAAATGCAAATGTTAACCACTTCGCTTGTGATGAGTTGTTTCGATTCTTAATTGGCCCATTGCTTGGTAGTCAATGGATCGACATCCATTTCGGATATCATCACTGAACAGGCGCCCTTCAAGTAACCGACGAATTGTCTCTGAAATTGACGAAGGAATCCACGCTCCGAGTTGCTGTGATTACAAAGCAGGACCGTGGTGCCATTGTGATTAAAGTCCAGCAGTTCGTGATGCGACATCTCGCCGGTGATGACCAGATCCGCCGGCACACCCCGCAGCACCGAACCACCCGAGCCGGCACAGATGCCGACCGTTGTCACATTGAAATTTGAATTATGGCTATTAGCACAGGCCATGTGCACATCATTCTCAATATGCTCCTGCAATGCACTCACAATTTTGGCTAGGGGCATGTTGGTCTTCACTAGACGGCCGGAACCAGTACCTAGTTTAGCGCGCGGTACTGGGATCAGCGGTTCAATGTCCTTTATATCAACAGCCTGGGCTAGCCAATCGTTCACGCCACCTGGTATTTTGTCCCATGCCGTGTGGGGTGAGTAGAGTGCTATGTTGTTGACCAGACAAGAAGCCACAACTCGCTCCTTCCAATGGCCCATTGTGATGCGCGTCAGCGGCTTAAAGATGGGCGGATGATAACTAATAATCAGATCCACTTTCTTATCAACAGCTTCGCTCATCACCGACTCCGTCAGATCATTGGTCAGCAGAATTTTCTGTACTACTTTCTGTAAATTACAGTTTGCTCATTAGAAAAATCGTTGCAAACTGATATTGAAATGTTGAATTACATCTTTTGATGGTTCGATCAGAAGACCCACGTTGTCCCATTTCTCTGCTAGGGTTGTGGGCGCAAATCTCTCCAGCTGCTTGACCACCTGCATTAAATCCATGCCACATGCTTGCTTTTTCATGCTTCTCACAACGGCTACGCAACTCAGCATATATAAACTCAATCTCTAATAGATCTTATTTTGTGAACAAATGTTGCAGACTTCTTCTTCATTTTGCATTAAGTGCTGTACAACGCTAGTAAAAGTGCCGACTTCTTTTTCCAGCACAGACTGTTTACGCGGTTATTTAAATGCAGATAATTTTTCTAACAGAATACGAAATATATTAAGTGAATATAATACATAAAATATTATTATTCTTTTCTTAAGTTAATTATGTAGTTTCATATTGAAATGCGCAAAACGTATTCTTCATTTGCAAAACAACATTTTAATTAAGTTTTAAATGAATAAAATAATAAAATATTTATTAAAATAATATTCAATAATTTATAGCTCAAAGCGGATTTCATTTGCCAAAAAAAAAAATTGAAAACCCAAAATCCAGAGATTAATCTTCTGGTCCCCAATTCAAAAATTCCGTATGTTTGAGCGACCTTAATTCTCTGATCTAGAAATATGTATTGATGAAAATCCCAAGTGACGAATAACAAACAGATAAGAAAGCCGCAAGCAAAAAAAAAAAAACCATCACATTGAGTCACACTCTGCTATCGATTGAGATCGATGTCCTTTACATTCGAGCTAATTATTGACATTTTAATTATATATTTTTTTATGTATAGACTATTTTCTGTTCAATTGTAGAGTTGAGTGTATTTTGCCATTCTCAAGGATCGAGGATTCTACAGCAACAGCTGCAGCCATTTTTAGCATATATTCTCTTTAAATCTTCGTCCAGGCTTCGACTTCGCGTCACGCACTTCATTCCGGTTTTAGACGCTGAGCGTTGCGCACGTTGTACCTCCCACAAGAACAAGATACTTGCATATGGTACTTAATTATAGTTTTAAGAATTACTGTTCTTTCTGTTGTTGTTGCTATTGTTGCTGGTGGTGTATACGTTAGTGTTGTTGCTGCTGATATAAAGTGCTCACACATTCAAACCGCAAATTTATGGCACTACGCGCCCTTCATCGAAAAGCTTTTAACCAAAGCATAACAGTCTGGCAACGCCATTTGGATTCCCCCACCCATCAGAGCTTTGCAGTGAATATAGTCACAGCACAGCTAAATTTAACCAGCTTCGGCACAGCGTTCAGTGTTATTTTCAACGCAAAGGAGTAGAGATATATGACCGCAGTTGAGTCAATTAAAAGTTTAAGCGAATCGCGTACATTTCATATGGAACAGCAAAAACAAGTTACAATAACAGACAAGGCTGAAAGGTGTGTGTGCGTGTAATAAAATATAATAATAATACATAATATAAATCAAACAACAGCAGACACATAGAGGAAAACTTATAATTTGTGTGCATTGAAGTGTGATTATTGTGTGTGTTTGTGTGCGTGTTGAGTGACTGTAAGTGTGTGCGAAACGAAGACAGGTGCGCAAGCTGAAAATAAAGCAGACAACTGAAAAATATAAGAATTTCCACTTCATGCGTCGTATTACCAGTAAATGAGAAACTAAAACAAGTATTTTTGTAGTTGCCAATCATAACTTCGACATGCGCTAATCTCGTCTGTCATTTGCTGTTATTGCGTTTTCACTTGTATGCCCATACTACATTCGTTTCACTCACACTTATGGCAGGCAGCGAATGCGCGACTGCCAGAGGAACGCTTAAAGCGCAGTTACGCCAGCGAACAATTTAGTTGTGTGTGTGCTTGTGTTTGTTTGTGTGTGTGAGAAACTAGTGAGTTAAGCAAAGCTTAAAAGCTAACTTCAGCGTGTGAATTTCCATTTATTTATAAAAGAAATTTTTGCAGAATCTACGAGAAGCAACAGTTGAGCGCATACATATATTTTTACATATGTGAAGAAAGACTTAAGTAAAAAAAGAAAATTGTGTGCGGCATTAAAAAGCAGCAAAGCAAGAAGCAAAATTGGAAGAATATTAACTTTAACGCAAAACCGCTAAAAAGAGCCAGCAACAGGCAAAAAGTTCAAAATGTGGAACCAAACGGCAACAGCAGCACCAAGTGATAATAACAAGGAAAAGGAAACGGTAGAGGATTGTAGCTGTGCTGGTGCTGGTGGTGGTAGCGTTGCCAGCATTCTTCCAGCTCTCAGTGTTGAGCAGCAGCAAAAAGCAACAGCAGCAGCAATTGAAACTAACAGTAAACAATCGAAGTCATCAGCAACAACATTTGGCGGCAAAAGCAGCGAGCAACAACAACATCAAGAAAGCCGAGCCGCCATTAACAAGCAAAAAGAATTTGCAGCACAAAGCGAAACAAGTGATTCTGGTTTCATATCCGGCCCGCAATCAGCTCAAATCTTTAGCGGCGAACTAAGCGACGACGAGCCCGAACAGGAGCAACAGAAAAAACATTCAGGACATTTGGACAAGGGCCAGGAGCAGGACCAGACCCGGGCCAAGGATAAACAGCAAGTGGTGCTCGATTCGGGCATCATTGACGAGGAATCAACGGAGGACGTATCCGACGAGGAGGTCGAGGAACAGGAGCAGCAGACAAGTCAAAAAGGGGCTGAATCTGGCGCCGAACAGCCGGCCGTTGAGCAGATGCGCTTCAAACACAATGTCGATACGGGCATACCGCAATGGACCGTACAATCGAGCCTCGCCAGCGGCGGCACAGCTTTGAACAATCTCAATACAACAACAACAGCAATAACAAATGCCAACGCCTCCGCTGGACGAAGAAGCGCCCCACAGAATAGCTGTGCAACAACAACATCTGCAACAACAGCAACAAATGCAGCTGGAAATACTGCAAATGCAACTGTACCATTGAGCAACAACATCAACATCATCAATGCCTGGGAGCAGTTCTATCAACAGAACGACGATGGCGACACGTAAGTAAAAAAAACATCAAATTCGCATTTTCGTAATTTACTCAAAGCAAAGGAACAGGGACGATATTCCATATTAATTGGAATCTTTAAATTAAAATTGCAATCAACATTTGAATCCAAGATTCTCTTCAATAATATGTAAGAAAAATGTGACTAAGAATCATCTCGGTTTTACCATAGTAAAATATTTTAATAAGCCCCAATACAATGACTATTTCTATGAGAGTTAATTGTGGATAGCACAGTCATAATTCATTGATTGGCTATGTTATAACTAAATGCGTAATTTATTGTTAGTGTTAAATATATTTGAAATTCATAATATAAGCAAAAAGCTACAGATTTATTGGAATATACCAGTTTTAATTGCTGGGCTTTTCTAAGATCTTTTCCCATGTTTGGCCGAATAAATGCAAATATATAGTGTGTAGAGAAATCTTTTAGTCATCTTAGTGTAGATCGCTATAAATTAGACTTGGCCACCAACTGGGGGAGACTTTCATGAATCACAAAACAATGAAGCGACTTTAGACTTTCAGACGACGACGATGACACGTGTTAGTCAGGCAATCAGGGGTTTTCCTGGTATGTGTCTGGTTGTGTATGTACTACCTGTACAGGTACACTCACGCACAGCAAACAGGTTTTTAGGCATCACAAATTTGTGGGTTTTTACCGCGAAACGATCAAACAACAAGTGGGAAATGTTCAGGTAAAAATGTTTCATTTACCTCATTTCTCAACATTTTTACAGCTTTCTCTCTTTCTTTCTTTCACTCACTCACTCGTTTTCTTTCTCTCTTTATCTCTGTAGTCCATTGCATTTGGCCTGCATATCGGGCTATGTGGATGTTGTAGCCGCACTGATACGCATGGCGCCACATCCATGCCTCCTGAACATCCAGAACGATGTGGCCCAGACGCCCCTCCATCTGGCCGCACTAACAGCGCAGCCAACGATCCTGCGCATGCTTCTATTGGCTGGTGCCGAGGTGAGTAAACCTAACCTATAATTGTTGCAGGCGCACCTTTTGAAGAGCAACACCCATCAGTCCATACATCAATCTAACTGTCTATCTATATATCTATCTATCTATCTGTCTGTGTGCAATATAATAGCCAATTGTACGTGATCGCCATGGCAATACGGCGTTGCATTTGTCCTGCATTGCCGGAGAGAAGCAGTGTGTGCGCGCCTTGACGGAGAAGTTTGGCGCCTCGGAGATTCATGAGGCACATCGCCAATATGGACATCGTTCCAATGACAAGGCAGTCAGTTCGCTGAGCTATGCTCACCTACCTGCCGATCTGGAGATTCGCAACTATGATGGTGAGTACGCTTCATTAACTAATTAAAAAATATATTTTAAAGATCATGTGTCAATTCATAATTCTATATTTTGAAATTGAGCTATCGCAAAAATGAACACTTATCTATGGGGTTGTGGTAGATTGATTATCCTACATTTGCTCCATTATTATAACCCGCAAAAATTTTTGTAGAAATTAAGAAAATTCATTTTTGGAATCTATATCTCTGTCTATACTATAATAATATGGTTTTGGCAATTGTACCCAAAAAAAATTGTTGGCACTTCTGAGACATTTGATTTATTGCCAAAAGCAAATAAAATATATAGTATAGTTCTATATTTTAGCTGTCCCGCCATCGGCTAGCCACAGTGCGAGACGTTGTCTGCTAGCAGAAATATATATACGAGTATTTGATATTTATATAATCCAACATATTCCTATGGCCTGTGCTGAGCAGTAGCCAAAAATACATTTGGCCTCCCCACATTTTTCGCCTGAAAATATGTTTCTCATTGGCTTTTTTGCTTTGTTATTGATTTAGCCAAGATATATATATATATATATATATATAAGCAAATGCGGTTTTCTGTTTGACGTCAGCAATGATTGGCATTGTTTATAAATTGTACGTTGGATTTTTCAAAAAAAGTTTTAAATTGCGCAAATCTTGAGCGTCAAGGAAATAAAAACAACAACAACAACAGCCAAATCGGTAATTCCATTTAATTTCCAGCTCATTTCATTTGCTTCTCACACACGAATCCGTAGCTTCAGATACTTTTACGATTATGTATCTGAGAAACGGCAGGCGCGGCCTTATTTCCTTGATTGTTATTATTGATTTATTTGTATACAAATGAGTTAAACGCGCCAACAACAACAGGTGCCTGTTTGCTGTGTGTGTGTCGGGTGAAAGTAGCGGGGTGGTTGCGTGTGTTGTTTGTTGTGCGGTGCTTGACTTGAAAATCATGGACTCTTAAAATTAGAATTTTTATAAAAATTAAAATAATATAATTTCCTTGCTTTATCCAGCAAACCTATAACAAAAATCCGTTGTTGCTTTCATGCACACAAATATCGCATTTCGAAAATCACTTGAAAATGGCAGCTCGAATAGAAAACGAAACTAAACCGGAAGAAAGTAAAAGTCGTCATAAGAGTCTACACACACACACACACACACACACATATATATACTCGTATATATAAAAGTATTTTTATATTGTTCAAAGACAAAAGTGTTGAAGCTTGTGCAACCGTCGACACAAAAAGGTTAATAAACTTATCAGTTTGGCGAAGCTGAGCTCTGCTGAAGGGGGGTTTGCTTCAATTTTATAGCCATGCGCACACACACACACATAAACTCTTATAAATGCGTGTTTACTTTAACCTTTCGTTTGTTTAATCGATTATTGTCGCTTTTGGGCTATGTATAACCTTGCTAAGAATATAAAAACGAGATATTTTCTTATTTCAACAACAAAGAGATCGCCATTGATTTTTTCTTAGTGCTTTGCTCTTTTCTCAAACATGTGGTGAACAAACATTTGACAGCTTCTACTACTTATAAACCAGACCAAACCGGTCTCTGGTCCACATGCCTCTCACATTCAAGATAAAACAGCTGCTGCTCGCCGATCAACCACACACACACACACATCTACATTTGTATATGCTTGTAATCTATATATAGAAGAGTAGACATTGCACATAACATATGCTGAATATATATATCTTGTACATATATACATATATATCTTGTATATATCTCTTGGCTGGGTCAATGCAGACATAGCCCCCTCCCCCTAAAAAAAAAAAAACTAAATATAAAAGAAGCACAAAGAAAAACACAAACTTATACAAGCTGGCAGTTTAATGCTCTGTTTTAATCATTTCTGGAAATATTCAACTAATAAATAAATCAATTCATTTATTTTTTCATTATCGTTATCTCTATAACACAAAAATCAAAGTTCCATATGCAATTTTTCAATCAAACATAAATTTTCAACCCACCAGACAATTTGACGTCTGACAGACAGACAGGCAGACAGCCTGTTGCATGCCAAAGTCTAAATATCCGCCTCCATTTGCAGAGTATCAAAAGGCAAGCGAAACGATGACACGCAGACAACGACAGCTTTTTCTTTCAAATTTTTGGGTTTTCCCATGCAAAGGCAGACACATTAAGATATATATTTATTTGTGTGTTTGTATTATTATTATTATTTTTTTTTGAGGTAATTTTAAATGTGCGCGATTCGAGTGCCTAAAATGCCAGATGTTATAAAATCATATTCAATTGGGTTTCTACACAAGAGTCACAAGACTTTCTTGTTTGATTGACGTCATTGTTGCACTAAATATATGTTGATTGATCCCTAAAAGTAGGTAAACCAAACAAAAAATAAACGAACAGTTATAATAACAGGGGGGAAAATGTAATTTCTGCGAACTGCACAAAGAAATGAGAATTCGTCATAGGGTTTTGGTAAGGAAAAACTCCAGTGTGAATAACACAAATAAATCCGATTATTATAAGAAACGGGAAATATCAACGCTGATGTATATATATATATATATATGTGTGTTTAAGTAGTCTACTATAAAAATATCTATTCCTACCTCCGAATTGTTGTCTAAATTTAACTAGCTATTTTCTTATTCGTATCGTTTAATTTTTTTATGCTTGCTTTTTGCATTCTTTGGCTTAAATTTAATGCAATTCGCTTGTGGAAAATGTTACGAAAATAGTCGCTGGTTTTACTTCTTCTTTGTCGCGCCTGGCTATTAGCCAAGTTATTTCAAATTTAAAGTAAATATGTCGGAAACAAATGCACATATGTAGACAGAAACTATGTGCCAGTTATTCCTGGCCACATTGTAAGTGCAGTGCATAGTTGTGAAGAGCAATGGCAAAGTGAGTTCAAGGGTTATCAAAAAAGACAACTTATCAGCAAAATGTGTAATGTTCACACACTAGAAACATATATATTATATATAGTATTATATATATATATACGTGTGGATGTATATTTCTTGATGTCAACCACGCGCTTTTCTTTAGCCTTTGGAATTTCCCAGCTATTTCTGTAATATCGTCCTAATTACAACTAGTTTACCAGCGGTAATCGCTTTGGCCCTGACGTGGTCATTATAATAGAGGTGTATATATTTATACAAACAAATATATATGAACTTTATGCACGATTTGGGCACGCAATTGGACTGCCAGCGGTTTAAGGAATATAAATAAATGCACGCGACGACCTATTAAAAATAGAATTTCCGAGTTTCCTTCTTGGCCAAAAAAGAATAAAACGATTTTTTACAGTTTTATGGGAACTTCACATGCCCCATTTTTTGGGTAACAAGCCATGCAAATTATTTGCTTATATTCTGGTGATTAAAAATCGGACCTATGGGCAGACTTGTGTACAAATTTTCGATATGATGATGTTGCTCAAGTATATAGACAAACTAACAATTATGTAAGCTTCCAAACATGTCCGGTTTCAACATAACTTGGTCATTAATTTTTCACATTTTCCCAAACATATTTGTCATATTTTTCCTATGAAGCATTGTTAAAGTTTCTAACGATTTCAATCACTTGGTTATTCAAATGTATTCATATTTGCGAATAACAACAATCTTATCGTTGTTTGTCAAAAATGTGCAATGGAATTTGCCAACTATAAGCAAGAAATGTGTACAAACAGATAAGCACACATATTTGTAGCACATATGGCAAATCTCGGTGAATCTGTTCCAAGAACTAAATAACTTTCCAATAACGATATTTACTTCACTTCACTCATGATAATAGAACACAACACAAAACAGCAGGGCTGGGCTCTGTGCCCAGTTGGTAACTGGTGATAAGCCAAATCCAATAGTCCCACATGCAATTGCAGCGATTGTCGCGACGCGTCGTCGTCAAGCTAAGGCCAAAATCCTTATCTTTTCGAGAAAAACCCCAATGGTGGTCGTTTATTATTGCTCTGACGGCACTTATTGACTACATATGGCCCAAGTACACCACATGTACACACACACACACACACACACAAACACAGCTTGTCGCTAGCTAGCCCAACAATGTTATCAAAAAGATAAGTGCTATCAAAGGTTTTCCCATCAACCATTTTGAATACCCTTTTCCAAGGGTATTCCAGAATTATTTACTTAATTAAATGTAAAATGCAGTTCTTAGACTAGGAAGATACCAGGTCTATAATTTTCAGCATCTTGAAAATTATATTTGGAAATAGTTATAGATAGTCATAGAATATGGTAAAGGTAACGGGAGTGTATTCAGACTTCTACATGCCCCATTTTATATGATTGAACTATTATCGATAGTAGTGGCACACATACATTCCAGTACATTTGCCGTATCCAAATAAATTTGAATGCGGACAACACGTGCAGCAGTTTGTTAATTCTAAGGCAATCAGAATGACTTGTCGTATTTTGCTGTAACCTTCTATAAGTCAAATAATGGCGCTTCGCACATCTATCTGTATATAGGCAGATAGCCGTAATTGAGTGGGGAATGCCGTGGAACGGTAGATGGATAAATTGATCATTTTGGAACGTAAGAAAACTGATGAAAACTGGAAACTATAAAACAAGATGACGCGTTTAAGAAACTAGTAGTGATTGTTGTAGTTGCTGAGCGGAATTTGCATAATATGTGTACTAAAATCTTGAGCGCACTTTGGAGCCGTATTGAACTGCAGTGCCATTAAATAAACAGGTTTTTTTTTACGTACATATGTGTGTATACTTAGATATGGAGTAACGACTGCGGTGTTATGTGATCACAATTGGTAATTGATCATTAAGTGTGCTGTGTTTTTATAGCTGTGATGTGAAACAAGAGCTTAATGGTAATTAATCGATAAAAAGTCACTTAGGGTAATATTATATCTAAACAATAGCTGAGCAGAGAGGCAGACAAATATTATACTGTTTTAATTACTGCAAATAATTTCGATAATTATCGAATAAGGTATCATTTTGATTATTCAAAAGTTTCCATTACAATTACAAAACGATATCCATAAATAATGCTTGTGTAATTTCTGAAGGTTTAAGAAAGCTTTCCTCAATGTCGTTTGACAACAGAAGATGGTGTCAATATTATTAACCGAGTTTGGTGTTCTATTGTTTAAAAGTGACAGCTGGAAGCGATCCCCTCTCGAGCACATTTCTTTCGTTTTTTACTCGAACAATATCGCCGTTGAACATTTGTTCTGTTACCCACCTGGGGTCTGGACTGGTACTACGTTGCGTACGTAAACAAACAGGTTTAACCCACAATTGTTAATGATAATAAATAAAATGATTACTTTACTAATATTCTGGAAATGTTTTATTGACTGCCAGTGACATTTTCCATCACAGCAATAACAACATGTTAGTCATAGCGAGTCAGCCAGCTTCTCTCGATGGGGTCAGGCCTCTCCCAGCGACCGATTGAAAAATAACAAATAATTAACAATAACAAAACAACAAAAAACAACAACAAAATATGGTATTAAACGAGTATTGAGTATAATGAGCTCATGAAGTTAACTGGTTAAGCCCCAATGCAATATCGCCACTCATAACGGAAGTTGAAGATCATTATAATAATGCGACTCTACTTTTACATATATACTCGTATATATATATGTATGGCTGAGACAATTTTCACTTCAATGTCGACACACTTTATTGTACTCGCCTACAATGGATGGATGGGTTAAACCCTAACAACAACAACAATAACGCATAAATGCAACTAGTCTCACACATAAATGGTCAACAGCAACTTTTACCGGTATTTATTTATCAAGCACTTGACAGTGCTTTTGGGCCAGCATTTCATTTACAACAGCGCCTGACCTCTTCTTGGCGCTGTGCTGCGGGTTTTGCCCATATGCCCGCAAGTATTATCCATATATGTATGTAAGTACCATACAGTGTGGTACGGGGTATGATTGGGAGTGGAGTGGTCACAACAAACACGTGGCACGATCATTCACACCTCCAACTGTTCGCAACTACACCCAAACACACACACTATCCCATCCATAAATATCGCATATTTTTGCATTTCGTTTAAAAGAAAGTCAACCAATGGTCTCATGACATAACTTGACCAAAATTAAGTTTTTGGGCTTGCAAAAACACAAATATCACAGAAAGACAGAGACAGAGAGAGCGAGAGAGAGAGAGAGTAGAGAGTGTGTGTGTAATAGAAAAACCAAATTGATAACTTTGGACTTGGAAAATCCAGCAACATATATTTGTGCGACATGATCGCTTGCTGTTGTTTGGGATTTAACGCTTCATTTGGCAACTGGCTGCTGTTTATTGTTTTTTTCACATTGGGGTTTTCACTTAATTTCCACTTAAAACTTTCCAACAACATATTGGCAAGTGTGGCGCCAGAAGGCTTTAGCCAAAACAGCCATTAACTGCATATTCTTCTTGTATTTAAACAGTTGTCTTTGTGTGTATTTATTTTGTTTTTTGTTTTTTTTTTGTTGGTTCAGGTAATTCGCCAATTCCCCAATGGCCTCGTTTTTTTGTAATACCAAATCCCAATTTCAATATGGCAAAAAAAAAACTTTTCAATGTCATAGCTTCAAAAAATGTTTAAATATTTAAATTGTCTCTGCCAATTGTTATTTTACATCTTTTATAAATGATTTGCAGCGATAACATCAATAAAATATCGATATGCAAAGCAGATTGATAATCGAGATAGTTTCACAAAAAAGAAACGTTACTAGTTTAACTTTAAAAAAGGTTATGACGTTGTTTGAGTTGCCCCATCGCTAAATATAAACAAATTCTGATAGATATTACAATTTCATGAGCAAAAAAGCAAATTTATGATTTAATTATGAATCAATGAACTTTTCAATTTATCCACTCGACTGAAGGACAAACAACCAACGAACTGCGCTTAACACGAGTGGGCAACAGATAGGCGGGCGGGCAGCAGAACAGATAAAAAACAAAAACACAAAAAAACACGAAAACACGTTGTCAAAATACCAACAGCAAAAACAGCAACAACAAAAAAAAAACAAAATTATTAAATAAAACTCTTCAAAGTTCGTTGCTAACAATAAGCACAATTAATTAAAATTAAGCAAAGACAATAACAAAAACCTTCTCTTAATATTTGTGCTGTCAATAAATTTATGAACTTTGCGACTCTGGGTTTTTTTTGCTTAAGGTCACAATTTGCCTTGCCGTCTGTGCTAACAAAATGGAGCATGGGTAACGCATGGTGGAGGAGGAGGGGGAGGGGGGATGATAACAAAAGACCAGAACAGTTGAATAATTGCGGAAAGTACCAAGTACATTTCATACACGATATATGCAAACCCTCTATTGTGTGCTACGTACAAATAATATTCTAAAGTGGCCTGGTGGAGAAAGGTTTGCTGCTCGAGGAGGATTCAGTCTCAATGCGCAATATCAGTTCATTTTGATAGCGTTTCGTAAAGCGATCGCTTATTAATTGCTCAAACTCACATTCGATTAGCGAGATTATTATACTGTTTTTGATATTATTTTCTGGAAAGCAGGCCGGTCGAGCAAAATAGCGATTTCAAGTTTAACTACTTCGCTTCTTCTTTTCTTTTTTATCGTTTCTTTTCTTATGTTGTTCATTCGCTTTTTTATTGAGGGTGAGGTTGTGGGGGGGAGGGGGGTGTCCTTGCTCAGACTTGTTGGCAGCCCAGCCCAGCCCCAGATGAAACTTTGGATTGGATAATGATAAACTGAACTCTGGTTAGTCGCTGGAAACAATTTGTATCAATTTGAAATCTAAGACGCGTGACGCAGCTTGGGAATTCCCCAAGTTTGGAGCAAACTTTTTTGTCTTTAATATTTCATATTTAACTTTAAACGCGCTTTATAAATATGTATAAATATATATATATATATATATATATATATATATATAATAGTGTATTTAGGTAAGTTTATATTTGTATAAGTCTTTGTATAGCTATATATTCATGTACAAGCCAGCTATTTAAGACTTTAATCGTATGCTAACGATCGGGCCGAGGCGAGGCAATATAGCAACAATGGAACTGTGCTTGACTTGGCTTTTACTATCTCCTCCTTTATGCGCTCGTATTATTAAAATCTCGACTTCTCTCGCCGCATGCCAGCCATGCCCATGGTGACCACAGACAGAGATGCTCATGCTTGGCTGCTGATCGCTCGGACTCGCTCCGTTTGGCTCATTGGACGAACGAACAGTTGAATACAAAAAAAAAAATAAAATAATCAGAAAAAAAAATGTTGTCATCGTTTATATTTAAAACTTGTGACACAATTGTTGTTATTGTTTGTTAGCCTTTTGGCATCCGAAATGAACTGAAGCCAATAATCCAATCAAAGCACCAACACAAACCCGCCTTTAACTTTCTTGCTAGATATCTGCTTTCTTTCCCATCCAAATGCCGATCATTTTAAGATGCCGAATTTAGTTTATACGTTAATAGTTATCTTCTATAAAGTGGCTACTTTTAGAATCGATTGTTTTGTCATTATCAAATTTTTTAATCATGCCTGGTAATTCCCTTGAGTCAGATTTTTTAATCATCATAATGATTAACTTCGCAGCCTTCTTAATGATTAATTGCAATGCGAATTTGTCGCTGTCAAATTCAATTTAAATTTATCAGTGTCAACTTCCAAAAAAAACAATCTTCAATCAAATTGCTCCACTTGCTGCATTCCAAGCTTAATATTAATCGATCTCAGCTGTCAAATCGATATATCTAGTTTACACTCACGCACACATGCAAATGCTAGAACGATAAGCGATCGATAAATTTCCCAGATGTTGGCAACGCATGCGCAACTTTTATGCATTTCATTGAAAGTTCTTACGGAAATTGAATTCCAATGAGCATGCTCAAAAAACAACTGAGCAGCTGAGTTGAGCTTTGCGTGTGTGTGAAAGTCAATAAACAGCACGTGTAACAGCAAACTGAAATTAACAGCAGCAACAACAACTGCTAACCACAAAGCCAAGAGCTATTTTTGATTTTAGCCGTGCTTTTGATTTTTAATTTATATACGCGATCAAACAGCTTTATTCGACGCGTCCCATGCGAGTTTTGAAGTATTGCTATCGTTGCATATTTAGTTATTTATTTGAGATTGTTGTTGTTGCTTTCAGTTGTTGTTTGTCTTCGTATAAATTATGTGCAAACATTTTTGCTCTTCTCAACTTAAACCAATTTGAACTTGAGCAAACTTGTTGGCCGCCGCCGGCCCAACAAAAGTCAGCTTGTTTGGTTTGTTAACTTTACTTTTTTTTTAATTTTTTTCTGTTTTTTTTTTTAATTTTGCATTGTTGCTGTTGCTGTTGCCACTGCTGGTTTTTTGACTTTTGCTGCTGTTGTTATTGTATCTGTTGTTAGTGCTGCTGTTTTATTGTGGGAATTTCTTGGGTTTTTCAAAGCACACCAATGCAAAATGTGTCTGAGTGTGTGTGTGTGTGTGTGTGTGTGTATTGTGTAAATATGGCAAAAGCGCTCACTAAGCTATGCCCTCTGCGCCGCCGCGTTCTCCTATGTGCTGTTGCCGTAATCAAAGCTTTTGCCATTTGCTGCTGCTTGTTGTTGTTGCTATTTTAAAATGATACTTGTTAAACAAAAACACAGCAAAGCTTTTTTTCGACGAGCGCTTTTTAGAAGGGATCGTATTTCATTCATAAATGAAGCTTACGCAGAGCGTACAGTGGTCAGAAATTCGGTTTCGCTGAATAAATATTCAATTCAAGAAAATATCTAATTAATTACAATTTAATTTTTTTTAATATGTGTTTATTGCTTTTGCCTCGTTACAGGTGAGCGTTGCGTACATTTGGCCGCCGGAGCGGGGCATATTGATATCTTGCGCATTCTGGTTTCTCACGGTGCTGACATTAATGCCAGAGTAAGTTTGAACTCGAATTTATAAACGATTAATAGCATGTTAATGAACCGTATTTCTTGTTTGCATTGTTGTGCAGGAGGGCAAAGGTGGACGCACACCGTTGCACATTGCCATTGAGTGCTGCAACGAGGATTTGGCCAATTTTCTGCTAGATGAATGTGAGAAACTCAATCTGGAGACAGCCACATATGCCGGCCTGACGGCATATCAGGTTGCCAGCATACTGAACAAATCGCGTATGCAGAACATACTCGAGAAACGCGGCGCGGAGACATTAACGCCCCCCGATAGTGATTATGACAGTAGCGATATTGAAGATCTAGACGATACGAAGGTGAGCGTCACAGCCTAAACAAAAAACAATACAAGAAAAATTGAATAACAATAAAAAACACACAATCAACAACAGAATAGAATATCATTGAGATATCCATTAGAACATAAGAGTAACCATTACGGGTCACCACCAACAGCTTCCAAAATGTTCAAAAAAATATGCTTTGAAAGAGCCCAAAATACTGAATGCTGGTATTCAGTAAAAAGTTGAATCTAGATATCAACAACAACAAAAATGAGAGAAATTAATTGTATTGTAAGAAATAATGTATTTTTGAACTAAAAAAAAACAGAAAAAAAACGGAACAGCAGCAAGCCCACTTTAAATGATATAGTAAAAGGCCGCTCTATGTTTTAGTAGGTCGCCAATTTGAAAGCTGATAAATTGCCCATTGCAAGAACCAACCAACAAAATAACGAACAAAATGCAATAATACAATCTATATACATATGCTATGTAAACAAAAATCCATCCATATCATTATCTGTATATGAAACATTTGTGCTGCTACAATGATCACTCGAAAATTAGAACAGTTCCATAAATTATTATAATTTGTGAAGAATAAAAGTTCTATAAAATCGCGTGATCACTGTTTTATATGACTTATTCCTCCCGCTCTATTCTATTATCTACTTAGTTTAAGATGTTCAAATGTAAAACGTCTTTTTCTCTCTCTATATATGTCTCATTCTGTATGTATTATATATATATATGTGTGTGTGTGTGTTTTGTTTATTAGTGTGCGTGTGTGTGTGTGTGTAGGCAACTAACATTTAGATCTTATATATCTTAAAACTAGAACTAGTACTAGAACTACTTACTATACAAATGTACGTATTTGCCAGCTAAACATGCTGGCTCCTAACTCTTAATAACCACGATATATTTGGAGAAAAAGAAGGAAAAGAAATAATTATATACCATAACTTAAGTTAGTTAAATCTAATTGATGTTTCAATGTTCTGACTGAATGAATTATGTTGCAAATAAACATTTTATTCTAAAACACAACCAAAAAAAAAAACCCATAAACAAAAACCTGACTATATCAAAATTGAAATTATTTCACGAGCTGAGTTATTATAAAAAGTATGTAAGTATATGTATATTATACAAATGCATGTATCTTAAGCATTTACTTGTAGTTAATTTTTTGCAAAAGCGTTTTGTTTTTTATTTTGTTGGTATTATTTTTCTTTTGTTTGGTTTTTTTTTTCATAAATGCATTAGTTTCAGTTTGTTTTTCCATATATTTTTTTTAATTTTCATTTCTCTACATTTTTCTTAAATGCCTTGTGTTTTCTCTTGCAGATGTACGATCGCTTTGGTGATCCGCGTTACTTTGTCAGCTACAATGGCGGCAATCCCATGACAGTTGCTTGAGATCGCATCATCAATTGTACATAATATATAATGCATTAACAATCCATTCTACTATATTATAATTAACAACGCTATAATTCCAATAACTGCTGAAGCCAACCCATATGCGATATGTTTTGACGCAAGTTCTTTACACAAAAACCACGACGATGAACAAATAACAATCACGAAGAACAAGTCACCAGCAATGCAAATGTACTTACAACTTACAACACACACAACACAAACATTAATGTATATTACATTGTTTACCATGTAAGCCAAAAAAAAATAACTAAAAAAAAAATGAAAAGGTATTCAAACGGAATAAAGCGTATAAGGTTGCAGTATGGCAAGCATTTTATTTATACACACCACGTACATATATCAAATCGAAACATAAACCTATGAAATACATAATACATATTGAACGCACAAAACTTAAAATCGAAATACATCAAGTTATTAAAAGACAAACATCAATTGGCCATTACAAAATTGTAGTTAAGACTAAAACATAATTTTTCATTTAGTTAAAAAACAGTCTGAGTTACTTGAGAGAGTTGCAGTCATAATTTAAGGCATCTAGCATCATTTAGCGTATGCTCTGGCGAAACACGCTCTTCTTGGCATTGCTAGTAGCGGTGGCCACCTTCTTGGATGCTAGGGGATCGGGCGTAAAGCAGTTCCATAGTCGCAGCGTTTCGTCGGCACCGGCACTGATCACTGTGCTGCCATCGGGTGAAATTGCCATTTGCAGGACACGCGATGTGTGTCCGATCAGATCGGCCTGTTTCACCATCGTGGGGTACTTCCAAATGGTTAGCTGATTGTTGGCAAATCCATGCGCCGATATCAGTTCCTTGTAGTGGCGTGAGAAGAGTAAGGCGCACACCTGCGACTTGGAGTCGACCGATTTGATTAGCGAACCGTTGCACACATTCCAAAATTTAATGCAACGATCTGCGGTGCCGCCGCCGGAGGCCAAAGTGTTGGCCTGCCACGGGCACCAGGCCAAGGCGCGCACCGCCGCTTGATGCTCGTTGAATTTGTGCAGTGGCTCTGTGGCGGTGCCGACGCCGCTGCTGGCCAGCGACCACACGTTCACCAGATTATCATTGCCACCGCTGGCCAAGTACTTGAAATCGGTGGACCACTTTAGGCCGCACACCTCTTGGGCGTGGCCGGTCAGTGAGGATATCTTGTGTTCACGCGATCGCACATCGTGATGTATAATGGTGCCGTCACGGCTCCCCGACGACACCAAATACGAGTTCCAGGCCAAAGAGCCAACACGAGCACTATGCCCATCCATGACACGAAGACGCTTCACCTTTGAGCAGTCCCACAGCTCGACAGCGCCAGTGCTGTTGCCAATGGCCAGGATCTGTCCCTCCTGTATCCAGGAGAGAGAGCATGCATAGTCACCCTCCTCGTACTCCTTCAACTGTTCAATGTTGCCGCTGGCCGCATTCCACAGATAAACGCAATTGCCCAAAGCAACAGCCACAATATTATCCGCGCTCCAGTCCATCAGATTCAGATCTAGATGGGTAAGAAACAATTAGCCAAAAATCAAGTAAAAAACGAATTATTAAATAAAATTTCAAGTTGATAACTGTGTCGGACAGAAGACTATATGTGCTACATGGGCTTCTGCCTGTAACATTTTACATAAAAACTTAATTTAATTTCTGTACATCACTTACAGTAGTCATTAATAAAATCTGGAGCATCGAGTATGCGTTCGGATGTGGTGGGAATGTAGCGTGAGCCGCTCTTTGTCGAAATGGGCGTCTTGATGGAGTAGACAACCTTCAAGGGATTTGTATGAGATTCGGGTGCAGCGGGCGCCTTATTCTGATAGCACAGAATGCGTCCACCACTATTTTCGCCAAGCTGGGCGACTTCGGCGATGAGTTTCTTACGTTCGCTCTTATGGGCCGATGCCTTGACATTATTCTCATTGTTATTATTGGTGTTGCTGCTGCTTGTGGGCTGCTGATCGTCGTTCTCCTCATCTGATTTATCGCCCGTCTCCTTGTTGGCCTGGGCGAAATGGAAGTGCGCCAGCTCAAAATTAGTAGCTGCACGATTTGGTATAAAACGATCACCGCCGCCCGGAGTCTTTGTTGGAGTTGTTGCCGACTTTTTGCCCTTGGCCGCCTCGGTGCTTTTGCCCGGCGTTTTGGTTGACGCCTGAACGCCCGAGAAGCTGGTGTTGTACGACACGGAGAGCACTGATCGAGTAGTGTTCGCGGTACCATTGAGCGATGCTTCTAGCTTCTTCTTCCAGCGGGGCGCAGGACCACGCGTCTCGCCGTCCAGGATTAGGGCATTTTGTAGATCGCTTACAAAATTAAATTGAGACATATCTCTCACACCAATAATTCTAATATTAAATATGTCACTCAATTGTTGAAAGAGATTTTATGGATAGTTTACTTAAATTTTGTTTCCTCTTTGGAGTGAAAATCGCAATGGCGGTTTGGAAACGCACAAGTATGAAAAATCTCGCGGCAAATGCTACCAGGGCTGCACAGTATACTCACAACGAGCTAACAATTTAGCTATGAAGAAATGTAGTTCTCATTAATCGAAAAACACAAGCTACCAACATTATTATCCAATAAGTAAATCAATAAACATGCAATACAACAATCGTGTTCAATTTTAATTCACTCCGATTTGATTGTATTCTCGAAAATCAATATTCGATCATATCAAATCATATTATTATTGTAGCCCTGGAACACAGCTGTTTTAATAATTTCAAACTTCACACCCTTCTGTTATGCTTCTGTTAGATAAATAAATGAAACACAATTTCTGCCAAAACTAGTTTTGGTTATAACAGCTTTTGTATAAAGTACCAGGCAAATTACATTAAAAAAAAATACCAGATTCTCTAGAACTTTTAGCGGCATTTTGATCCATGCAGATGTTAAGCAGGCTGTTAATAACATTTTATTCGAGATGCTAAGTTAACAGGCAACGGCAGCTACAGCCACAGCTGTCATACATGATTCACACACACATGTAGCAGGGTACGTAGTGCGTATTTGTAACAATTTACAAAAAATAAACGAAGAATTTGGATATTCATTTCCAAAACACTTAAAGTCAGCCAGCAGTATTAGAGTAACGTCCGCTACAATGGCCTTTAACTTCACCGCGTTCACGTACATTGTGGCGCTTATCGGCGATGCATTTTTAATATTTTTCGCAATATTTCAAGTCATTGCGTTCGATGAGCTAAAAACAGATTATAAAAATCCAATTGATCAATGCAACAGTCTCAACCCGGTAAGTGAATTTAACTAATATCAATGACTAATAATCACTAATCGATGCCCAAATTTCTTGTAGCTCGTTTTACCCGAATATATTTTGCACGGTTTTATAAATTTATTATTCATGTTCAGCGGCGAATGGTATTCTCTGTGCCTCAATATGCCCCTCATTGCCTATCATATATGGCGGTAAGTCGTCCATCGATTCTCAACGCGATTATGTCTTATGCACATTTTTATCTGATTCCCTTAATTGTTTGCAGCTACACGAATCGTCCAGTGATGTCGTGTCACGGCTTGTATGACCCAACCACAGTGCTGAAGACGGACACGTTAGCGCTTCATATGCGAGAGGGTTGGATTAAATTGGCCGTCTACTTAATTTGCTTCTTCTGCTATATATACGGGTAATAATGCGCTAATAGAACATATTTGTTGTACTCTTTTGTCTAACGTTATGTTTTTTTGTTCATAATTCTGGCTAATTTTAGCATGGTTTATTCGCTCATCTCGACATAGAGGTGGAGAGCAACTGCCTTGTTGTTGGCACCTACAGCGCATCCACTATGTACAACATTTACAAACATTAAAGAAATTGTCATCTTGTATGCGCCACACACACACAACACACACACAGCCACACACACTCAATTCCGTGTCGAAGCGAACAATATTTTCATGTGTAAAGTTTTCGGAAGTTTGTAATTCATAAATGCGATTCATAACAAAGATATCTACGGCAATCCTCTACTATATATATTTTGTCTGTATTGTTGGAGATTTGTAACGGTTTTTATTATTATAATTATTATTTGTAATAGTTTGCATTTTGGTAGTCAAAACCTGAAACAAATAAAGTAAAACTAGAAATAATATGATTGATAATGGATTTATTTTCCACATAGCTTGAAGGACAGCGGCCTTTTCGACTGACGCTTGAGAATGTTATATCTTTGGGGCAGCACTACGGATCTGAGCACTTGACGTCGTAAAGATTAGATCACATTCTTATCAGAGCCAGCACTGATATGGATACATATAAATTTCACAAGTTCAATCTACATTTTGAGTACATATCTTGATAATTTTATTTTACAATCGTTAGTCGAAGACTCGGTTTTGCATTCGATCTTTGTTATAGTACATTTCAAACTCCAATTTCCATAAAAATATATATATATATAGATGTATATGTGTATGCCATGTATTCACAATAATTTAGAATTGCGGGAGTTTGGGGGGTTTGGTATGGGGATATTTAGTATTAATTATGACATAAAAACAACAAAGAATAGGAAGAAAAATATCAAAACACCGAATATCTTAATCATGAGCCAGCGATTTTTGGAAACGGATTGAAAATATTTAAGAATCTCGCCATGCGCCGCCTCAATATTCAATTCAGCATCCGCCACATTCGTATCGATGCGTTCTACAATCTCCTCCTGCTCCTTAACCATATGCGCGAGTTGTTGAAAGATGCCGCCCAACTCCACAATTGTCGATTCAATGTTCTGCATTGTCTCGGCACGCTGTTGCACATACGTGTCGGACTCATCGTAGATGGCGAGCTGCTGTTGCTGTTGCTGCAGTCGCGCCGGTGGACCGAGCAGCGGCGTCGTATCGCTGCCACCCATCATATCTATGCTCACCGCCTGATTCTCTTCACTCAGCAGCAGCGATCCCTGCTTGGCAGTCGATGGTGAAACGGTGTGAGCAGCCAGCGGGCCGGGTCCTTGGCTAAAGTGGTCGCGTCGCGTCTTCTGGTGCTTGAGATTTTCGGTGCGCACCTCAAGTATCTGCTTGAAGTCTGTACTCATGCTGGCCAGTTTGGATTGCAGGGCGAGCACCATGTTCGAGGAATGTGAGACCAGATGCTTGCCATTTGTGGTCCGTCGCTGATCCTTAGAGATGTCTTGTAGCTTGGCGATTTGTTGATTTAGCGCATTCAAATCGCCTTTGATGATGTACGTCAACTCCTGAATTTCCTGCGGTCTATCGTCAAATAGACTCTTCTTTTTGGCCACTAGAAATTTGGGGAAAAGTGTGAGCGCAAATCTGACATGGCAAAGAACTATAACTAAAGTCAGTCCTACAGCTGGGCATTGTAAATTACGTTTGTAATTTGAAAGAGTTCTAATTTTTTTTTTTTTTTTTGTGTCGCCCAAGTCTAATTCGATTGTGACTTACACATGGTCAGCTTCTCCAGCTTGGCGTATGTGCTGGCAATGTTCTTGCCAATAAAACGGGCGACCATCATGAACTCGGAATAGCTCTGGACCTGTTTGGCCTTGCGCGGATCCCGTATGTTGACGGCCCGCGTGATGTTACGTGATTGTAGCGAACGTATCGCATTCGCAAATTCGCCCGTACGATCTCGGGCGGCCATTATGAATACCTCCGGTTGTTCCTCCTGTTCCAAGTCAAAGTTTCCACGTTCCGGCTGCGCTCCACCAAAACTGTAGACGTTGTTCTCGTAGTTGTTGCTGCTGCTGCTGTTGTTGTTGTCAACTTTGTTGTACTCTTGGCTGGAATGATTGCCCGTGACGACAGCCGCAGCAGCGCTCAGTGGCTGTTGGATGAACGTTCGCAACGCCTGGCCAGAGCGGGACGAGATGCCGCTGAACAGATTCCACTGGCGGGCTGCTTTATCGTATTTATCGTCAGCGTCTCCGGAAATTGACAGCGGTTCGCCAATATTAATGGCAGCCTCCAACACTGGCTGCTGTGTGACGTATAACACTGGCTGTTGTTGTTGCTGCTGTCCCAGTTGGATTAGTGAATGCTGCTGCTGGTTTTGCTGCAATGCCGTGTTTGGGACACTGTAATTGCTGCTGTATTCCTGCTGGTCCGTTTGTTGATGGCGTCGTCGAGTTTGCATCTCATTTCAAGTCAATTTGCTTCTCTGCCTTGATCACCTGCGTTTCCTGTTGTTAATTTTTTTTTTTATTAAGTGTTGTTGACGTTGATTCTTTTGTATTCGTCATACACTACGAATTGCTTTTACTATTGTTGTTGGTTTTGTTGGACTTTTGAAACTTTAATTGCGATCGGAAGGTGTTACACTTATACGCTCTTTTGCTGATAGCTTAATTTGGTATTTGCTCTGTATTTAATATTTTGATTAACATCACTCGCACATTTTCAGCGGAATTTGACGAATTAATTATTAGATGCTGGATATTTTGCCCAAAAAAAACCATACACACACACAGCCAAGCTCTGTCCCAGATGACAGATGACGTGTTGCTGGTGCTCCGTGCTGCTAACTTAACTTAAAATACATGCAATTTGAACAGCAATATCAAGTGCGTAAAACTTGTTTCTTTATATAAAAATGAAACAAATACTTTATAAATTGGAACCTTTATAGCATAGATATGCTTATTAATGAAAAAATAACTATTATAAATCATGCTTAATAAAAGACATATTGTGATATTTGACGTATTAAATTTGAATTTATTAGTATATCAGCGTAATGCTGGTGTTTAAATACCAGTTGACACAAGTGGACAGCACCACCGGCAACAAATGACAGCTGCTATTTCTCTCGCCGTTCTTCCTGTGTTTTTTTACATTGACGTCTCGTGTGCCAATTGTACGATAAATTTATGTTTTAAATTAATTAATTGGAAAAAGTCGCTGATTATAAAAGAAGATGACGCTTTACCATTTTGGAAACTGTGTTGCGCTGCTGATGCCATATTATTTCACATACAAATACTCGGGCCTGTAAGTCAACTATCATAATCTAGGCCACACAATAAGTCGTATTAATCAATAATGATTTGTTCCCTCCATTTCAGATCCGAATATGGTGCATTCTGGAAGTGTGTGCAAGCGGGTTGCATTTATATATTTACACAGCTCTGTAAAATGCTCGTTTTAGCCACATTCTTCTATTCGGACACCTCCTCCAACAGCGGAGAATTTAACTTCTTTGCGGTAAGTGGATCAAAAATTGTCAAATTTGTCTATTGAAAATTGAAGGCATATTTTCTCTGAAACACAGGAGATTCTACGTTGTAGTGTAGATGTGGCCGATCTGCTTGGATTCGCCCTGATTCTAAGCCGCATACCTGGAAAGGGTCATTCAAAATTAATCACAGCTGGACTTGGCTGTAAGTGCTGAAACACGGGAAATCACTAAGAAAATTACTTTAGTTTTTATTGGTAAACTTGGATTTCAGGGGCCACCGCCGAGGTAATCCTCTCACGTGGCATTATGCTGTGGGTGGGTGCCCGTGGCACGGAATTTAGCTGGATCTACATACAAAAATGTCTGGAGTCGAATGTTCTGCTTGTCCAGCACCTGACCACTGCCACGCTCATTTGGCTGTTTACGCGACATGATCTCAACAAGGCGCTGAAACCGCTTGTTTCTATATTGCTGGCAGTCACCGTCTTCAAGGGCGTCTGGCTGGAGGGTATGCTGCATATCCTCAGCATTGGCGCTTGGTCCGCGATTGCGATTAAGGCACTAGTCGCTGCAGTCATCGGCTTCTGCTCTCTACACATTTACGCTGGCCTTGCTCAACAGATTGGCATTTAATTTCAACATATTTTTTTATTTCATAAATATTTCGGTTGTCGTGGGATTAAGTACAGTTGTTTAAGACAAAAGATAACAATGAACAGTGTAGAGAATTACAAAAGATGTTAATAAATTATAGTTTATGATAATAACGATAGCAAAGTACGAGTTTTTATACAACATATAAAATGAGGAAAACAAAACATCTTTGTTAATTCGCTAACTCGATAAATTCCAAATATTTCGAATATGTTTTTTAGCTGTACATTAATAATAAGTTATTTTAACAAAACAAAAAAAATAATAATTCAAATACAATTCTTAATTTGCTCCTTAGATAATTCGAAATCATAATCAACTCTGCATAAATAACAAATGAACAAAAAAAAAAAAAAAAATAACGAAATTTATAGTACACTCTATAACGAAATACAAAAACTATTTTAAAATATCTTCGATGAGCTTGTTGGACTCGGCGCCCAAAGTAATGGCATCAATTTCAAGAGTTCCTGGTTTTTTAGACAGCTCTATAAATCCGTCGCGCTTTAGACCTGTCGAGTAATGTTGTTTAAGTATGATAAGATAAACTGTTATCATTTATAAGTCCAATATGTACTTACTCAACAAATGGCTAAAAGTCAAGGCTGCTGTTATGCGGTCTGGAAAAGATTTCACATACGAGTTGGCATCTATGGACTTTTTATCGGGATTGTTGCGCAATATGTTCAGCAAATCCATCATAATGCTGTGAGAATCTGTGTTTTAAATAATTAACGTTAAGTACATTTACATATTGCTAACTCCACATTTTCCTACCAAAATGGTTGTTCCTATAACTTTTGGGATGCTCGTATGCATTATTATTATTATTATTATCATTATTATTGCCAGTGCTTATGCTTGGTTGTGAATTGGACAGCTCAGCAGACTCTCTAGTTGGCTTTTCCGGAACGTTGTTTTCGGGAGCTTGTGCTTGGCTTGGGGCCAATATCTCTTTTCCCATCGCATCATCATAATCGGCACCAAATATAGTCGTTATTGTATTTTCACAGGTTAGCTCGACTTCTTCGCTGAAGCACTTGGGGCGCGCTTTTAAACGATCTGGAAATAGTTTACTAAAACACCAACAACATTGCAAAGAAATTAGTCAAAATACAATTTTAGATACGCACTCTTGCCTAAAGCTGCTCAACATGGCTTTAGCATTCATATAACGCTTGCGCATTTTTGGATCAGGTTTTACTGCTTTTGCGGCCTCGTGGGTCTTAAAGTAGGCTGATCTGTGGCACATTAGCGCTTTATAAGATAGTTTAATGCATTTATCTATTTGTAGTTTGCAGTTGCGTTTCCTTTTTCGTGACTGTACAACAATAGGCGAAGAGGGAAGTGGAGGTAACGGCAACAGTTCCACATCTTCAATCTCTTGACGATGATCGACTGTTTGGGCACCGTTGTTAGGCTGATAAACATCCAATTCATTACCATCTAGTCTGGGCATTTTGTAACACAAACCAGTTAGTGAATGATCGGCTGAGCTGCACTTCGCTGTAAATAGGTCAGAGTAAATAATAACAAGAGATAAAAAACCGTTGACTTACAGGAATTTCTAGGTTGTAGAAAATCTTCAAGAGCCATGATATCAGTTTGATTCGATTCGCCAAAACCATTGCTTAACATTAAATCCTGATCCATCTCGGTTAAAGTCAGTTCATGGGTGATACTGATTTTATGATCCGATATACAGGCGCGTGGCATTTGATTCGTTGGAGACTGTACACATATATAGATTAAAATAATTTAATTTCTTTTTTTATTTATTATATATATATATATGTACTTGGTATATCTCGTCAATTTGTAGAGCATTACTTTCCGCATTCCACAGATGACATTCGGCTAACATGTGTCTATAGTATTGAATATTTTGCTTATCCAAAAGGGTTGGGCCCTCGATTCGAGCACGCTTCGAGACGCACAGGGAGATGATTTGTTTGCGTTTGCGGCAACCGTAAGCCGTCTGGGGCAGAGCCCCAACAGCCACTTGAAACTCGTTGCCCATTATTTGATTCAGCAAATGTTTGGTTTCATCTGTTCAACATAATAATACTATAATTAAATTAATTAAATAAAAAAGACGAGCTTACCAAGTAGGGTGTCCACCTGTTGCCCCAATATGTAGGTAGCACCGAATGTGAGACGTGTGAGATCCCTGAATGGAACTAGACTACGGCTTTGGGTTTGTAGCGCATTATTTGATTCTCTCTTGTCCTGGTTGGAGACAATAATGTCGTGAATTTGTTCGCTAGAAATTATCGCACATGTGAGCAAGTAGTTAAGCAGTTTAAATTAACATTTACCTGCTGGCGACAATGTCGATAGCATTCACTTCATGGCGAGAAAATACTTTTGCAGAATACGTTGAATATTTTTTTTCGCCTGCAATCCAGCAAGGCTCCAACGCTAACTGCACCTGCTTAAGCGCCATATCTAACTGATTTGGAGAAAAGAAAACGGTAAACTCAATGCATCCTTCATGATTTTTGGCGCCGAAAATTACTCATAACACAACACTAAGAAATAATAATGGAATGTGAGATATGAAGCCGTCAAATTTGAATTGCTGTCTTCAGTAATACTTATTAAGCGAAAGACATAATTCTACACTCCTGATATTGCTCTGCCAGTATTCTAAGATCCGTATTTCTTATTTTTAATTGATGTTCAGATTTCTGACTTTTTGTATTCTTATTGTTATTGAAAGTTGAAAAAGGCCGAAATTTGAAATTGGCTGTTAATAACAGTAGAGAAAATGTTAAGGGTTTTGGGTGCCCACAGCTGTATATGTAGCTGTTAGTTTTGACTCAAAAAGAAGAAGGTGGACTGTGCCAGTGTTTTTTTATTGTATATTTTCTTCAGCCTTCTTTTAATTCCAACTTCAGCAATTACATCTCAAAGTCAAGTGCCAAGTGCGGCTCCATCTAAATGGTAAGCTTTAAACATTTACATAAAAGTAATGCAATGACTAATGCTAATGGCTATCTGTGTGGAAGCCGACGTGTTGGGAGGTGTATGTGTGTTTGTGAGTGTTGTGTATGCTTATGATTGTTTTTGATTGCGATAAGGGCGGTGTATTTATAATACATTTACTAATTACTTTCAATGCATTGCAGGGTGATAATCAAATATGTGACATTAGCAATGGGGTCCTTGACGAACTGAAAAAGTTTCGTTTTCGCAAGAGCAAAAACAACTCGGCTCTGATATGTAAGAAACAAATTTAAATACATTTGTTCTTGTTATTTCCGCAATGCTATGGCAAAAATTGTAGTCATAGCTAGAGATGGACGCGTGTCTGCTTTTTGCTCATCTCTAGTCAAATATTGCCCATGGCGAATTGAGTAAATTGATTGATTGTTTTTCTTTCTTTGTGAAGTGAAAATCGACCGGGAGAAGCAATCCGTTGTGCTCGATGAATTTATTGATGATATCTCTGTCGACGAGCTGCAAGACTCACTGCCTGGCCACCAGCCCCGCTATGTGATCTACACATACAAAATGGTGCACGACGATCAGCGTGTCTCGTATCCGATGTGCTTCATATTCTATACACCGCGCGACAGTCAAATAGAGCTGCAAATGATGTACGCCTGCACGAAGAGCGCTCTGCAACGCGAGGTGGATCTGACGCGGGTCTACGAGATACGCGAACTCGACGAATTGACCGAGGAGTGGCTGAGGGCTAAGCTCAAGTAGTTAGTAATTCCTGCTTACTACTACTCCAGCCGTTTTATAAAGCAATATTTTACGAGTAGTTTTTCTAATTACATATGCATGCCACATATATATGTTGTATGGATGCAAATAGTTGAGTGAAGCCGAAGCAAATACCAACGATAACGATACATACCAATACCAAACAAACCAATATATATATATATATATATATGAATAATGACAATTTTTTCTATTTACACTACAATCGTATATATAGCATTGAGATACATACATAATTATCAATATGATTACATTTAACTAATGTGTATGTAATGACTTTTAAGTGATTTTAGTTTGTGCATTTAAGTGTGTGTATTGAAAATATGAAATATCAATTGACATTAGCCATGATCTTATAGAAGCTGTGTTTGCCAAATTTATATTCATACAAATATATATATTTATTGTACAAAACGAATACAAAGCAAACATGACAAACAAAAAGAAAAAAACAATTCCATTTTATATACTATGCATAATGGCATATGTGATGCTTCAATAAAAAAGTGTTCATATTATAAAGCAAAAACAATAAATATTTTAACTATCTATCTATCTTTATTCATATTTATAGGCAGATGGAACTTTCAAATTGGAAAGCGTTATTCATTTCCAGCAATACGGAGAGAAACATAAATATCTTTTCATACTTTAATTCGTAGCTGGTTGTATTGTTATCCATTAGTTGGGTTTAATTTTTAGTAGTGCAACCGTTGCGCCGCCGTGTGGTGCAACATGGTGTAGCGTCCGTCATTGGGCGTTGGGGGTGGCGGTGGTGGTGGAGCCAACATGTGTGCCATGGCTGCCATGCCCATTTGTGTGGCAGCATTTGGTGGCGCCAAATGATGCAGTTGCAACGCATCATGATGATGCATGGCAGCTGTTGATGGTGGCGCCGCGCCCGGATGATGATGATGGTAGTGATGTGACATGGGTGGCGGTGCCGGCGGTGGCAGTGGCAAATTCAACAGATTATTATTCGCAGCATGGGTGCGGAAATGCAGGCTTAAACTATCCGCGGAGTCATATGCCTTATCACAGTCGGGACACTTGAAATGTGAATGCTGCTCCAGTGTGTCCAGGCCCACTGGATCCGTATCGATGGGCTCATCATCGTCATCATCAACAATATCATGGTCTGTACTCGATTCAAGGGGATGCAGCTTGAGCTTGTGAGTGCGCATATCGCGACGTCGACTGAAGGACTTGCCGCAAACATCACAATGATGATTTTTAATACCCGTGTGGGTGCTCATGTGCTTGGATAGATCCCCCGCCGTGTAGAAGGCCTTCTGGCATAGGGAACAGATTTGATCACGTACGCCGCTGTGTATTTTCTGGTGCGCTTGAAAGTTACCCAGTGCTGAAAACTGCTTGGAGCAGATCTCGCACTGGAATGGCTTGTTGCCGGTGTGCGTCCTTTCGTGCACTTTGAGATTGTACTTCTGAGCAAAGCGCTGGGCACAATAGCTGCAGGCGTATGGCTTTTCGCCGGTATGCGTGCGTATATGCTGTGTCAGTTGTGCGGCGCACTTGAAGCTCTTGTGGCACGTGGCCATATAGCATGTGTGTGGCAACTTTGGCACCGGTTTCGGTCCGCGTTTCTTGTGGCTTTCGGGCGGCTTGCGCTGATAACGTGAGCGTCGTTTACTGCGCTTGCCTCCCTCCATTTGGCCGTCCTCCTCATCGCTGGAGTTGAGTTGTATATTGGCGGGCATTGGTTTGATTTCGTTAGCCACGAAATCGGTATTTGTGGCTACATCATGTCTCCAGGACTCGTGCAGTCCTAAATATTGACGCAGACGCATATCGCTATTTTCGCACTCCTGCTGAAAGTGATATGCGACGCCCAGGCGATAGAGGCAGTTATTGCAAATGCCAGCGGGTAATCCGTCTGTCTTATAAACCTGTAAGTGTTTTTATCTTTACTGACAACAATGATGTGCAAAATTGTTCAGTAAACTTACTCGTATCTTTGAGCACATCATTAACATTTGCGAGGGCATCATTGCAAAGTCTGTGCTATAAATAGAAGTAAGTGGACTTGGCGCGCCTTCCTCTAGACACACCCGACATATTTTGTGAACGTTAAAATCCATTTTTTTATGATTACTTCCTTTATTTGTAGGTAAGTATTTGAAGCCGTCCGTCAGCTGTTCAATGACCAGTTTTGAGTGTAAGGCTAGTACGCTGATACGTAAAATGTAAACAAACATTTTTGAGAGTTCATAAGAGAATAAATAGGGGCAAACATAAGAAATTAATTTCTTATGGAAATAATGCATAGGCGAGACAAAATTGGAATACTATTTAAAAATGTGATTGAGCATATAAAAACAATCAGTCAGAATTATTGAGCTGCATACTGTGCATTGTTAGTGTTGCAAAACATCTAACTAACCACACACTAACTTGTCTAGTATGACCGTATTGTGCGGCGCTGACGTGACAGTTGGTTTGTTTGATTAGGCTCTCTCTTCTCTCAGCCAGCAATCTGCTATTGCTGCTTGCAAAATAAATAAAAAGAACAAGTGAAATTGAATTGTATATATTTATCGTATCAATAAAAGTGAGCATTGCAAGCTTTGCATACATGCAACTTATTTGGCGTTGCGCAGCTGGAGGCGAAATTAGGGCAGCGTGGCGAGAGTGTAGCGAGCAATTTTGGATTTGGAGCACGCAGGCTGTTTGGTGAAATTTGTGTTGTTGGTGCGCTGCAACAGCCAACACCGCCACCAACCCCCCGTCGCACGCCTCCTCCCCACACACACACATACATACCATACACACAAACAAGATGCTGTGTATACAAAATTAGAGGGAGAATATTTGAAAATACACGGCCGGAATATTTATGCTATTGTAAACAATACGAGAGCCAGCGAAATTATTCGGGGTCAAACCGAACACACAGAAGAAAACTTATTCCAGCGAATGCAAAGATTCCAAGTGGCAGTTTTACAAAAGCGCGTACAATGGCAACAAGTCGAAGCGAATGCGAACAGCAGGAAGCAGGAGCAACCTCAACGGCAACGGTAACGACGTCAGCAGCGCAGCTGCTCCGTCAGCGTTTAGTTAATGGCGGTAGCGGTCACGAGTCGTCGCCGACGACGTCAACGTCGCAGTCGAACGGCAAATCAGCAGCAGCAGCATTAATTGTTAGCAACAACACGAATAGCTCCGGCACTTTTATGAAACTGAAAACCTATCTGTTGGCCTTGCGTCCTTGGTCCCTGTCTGCGAGTTTGATGCCAACGCTGCTCGGTTCGGCGTTGGCCTATCGCTCTCAGTGGTCGGCGGACTTCTCCATGGTCACTTTCTTCCTCACCGCATTCACCGTGGTCACCGTGCACTGTGCCGGCAATGTGGTCAACACTTATTTCGATTTCATCAAAGGCATCGACAAACAAAAGGCTGACGATCGCACTCTGGTCGATCACATACTCACCAAGGATGAGGTATGTCGACTCATACGAGGTGTGTTCAAAAAGTATCGCGAATTTTGTGTTTTTTTTTCAGATATTATTTATTTATTCATAAATATCTATTTTGTGCCCTTCAAAGTAATCCCCATGAGATATTATACACTTGTGTCAACGGTTTTTCCAATCTTCGAAGCACTTCAAAAAATCATTTTTTTTTATCTTGTTCAGCTCCTCCTTCGATCCCGTCTATATAATATTCCTTATTGACCGTTCTACCCTGTGGCAAGAACTCATGATGCACCACGCCCCTGCAATCGAAGATTTTTTCGTCTGTTGTTGAAGTGCTCGGGCGTCCGGCACGCTCTTCGTCGTTCACATCTTCTCGGCCTTCTGAGAACATTTTGTACCACCGATAAACGTTGCTTCGGTCCAAGGTAGCTTCTCCGTATGCCACAATCAACATTCGGAATGCATCCGCGCACTTAATTTCGTTTTTCACACAAAATTTTATACAGGTTCTTTTATCCATTTTTTTGAATAGGTAAAAATCGAAGACGATCCAAAACACGTGCGGCATAAGTGAGAGACATGAGTATCAACATAACGCTACAAAAAAATCGAAATTCGATTATACGTAACCCGCGAAAATTCAAAATTCGCGATAATTTTTGAACACACCTCGTATGCTCATTTTATAACAAAAATAATAATAATTAATAATTGTGTTATTGGTTTTAACTCATTAGTTATTAAAATCATTTTGTTATTGATTGATTGATATCAAATTTAGCTATATTTTAGTCACTTTTGTGCCCACTTCAACCATTTTTCATTTAATTGTTCTCCATATTTTTTTTAGGTGGTTTCGCTGGGGGCTATCCTTTACCTGGCTGGATGCGGTGGGTTTGTGCTGCTCGCCGTGCTTAGCCCCGCTAAAATGGAACATTTGGCGCTTATTTACTTTGGTGGTCTATCATCGAGCTTCCTATATACGGGCGGAATTGGTTTCAAATACATTGCGCTGGGTGATCTGGTCATCTTGATATTGTTTGGACCAATGTCGGTGCTATTTGCGTTCATGGCGCAAACAGGTCACGTGGATTGGACAACGATGGGATATGCCATACCGCTGGCCCTCAATACGGAGGCCATACTGCATAGCAATAATACGCGCGATGCGGAAAGCGATGGCAAGGCTGGCATCGTAACGCTGGCCATACTAATTGGACGCACTGCCTCCCATGTGCTATACGCAATGATGCTCTTTACACCCTACTCACTGTTCTTCATCTTTGGACTGAAGTATTCGCTGTGGTTTCTGCTGCCGTTAATTACATTGCCGCAGGCATTTCAAATCGAGAAACGTTTCCGCAACGAACAGACAATGCATGCGGTGCCCAAGCAGACGGCCAAACTGAATTTCTTCTTTGGAATACTCTACATTGTGGCCTGCTGCTGTGCACAGCAGCTCCCAACTTTCGTTTGGCGCAAACACTAGATATATATGTATATATATATATATAAAGTGAGATATGGCAACGACACTTCCTGAACGGCTGCAACGTTTTTGGGAATTTCTTTAGTTTTCTATTTTTTTGTAGTATTTTTTTATTTGTTGATTTTAGTGAAATGTAGTTACGAATATTGTATTGTACTATTGTCTCAAGATTGCTGTTGCATAAATTTTTGGAACGCTTTGCTAGTCTCCTAGTCTCTTAACACTTAACTCTTATCATAGAACTGAACATATCGCATCCCCTCTCCCCTTAGGCCCACAGCTTTGGCTACAGTCGCTTTATTTATTTCACCTGAACTACGAACTCAATCGATACCTATAGTTTTTATATATATAAATAGGTACTCTTCCTCTCACTCGTTGGAATCATGGACCAAGATCGTTATAGCGTCGGCGTGTGCAACAATATTGAAATCATCTAATGGCTTAGATATACATACATACGACAGATGTATGTGAAAACATTAATGTTACTTTATAGAAACTTGCTTGAGAAACATGCAAAATAAGTTATGAATCGACAATGCTGGCTTTGCTTTTGCTGTAACAATAGTTAGCGTTTTTACTCTTACACCCAACATACACATATACATAATCTATATATATACACATTATATACGTATACATCAGCATATATCAGCATATATACAATACATGCATACACACATAATTAGATCATGTAAGCCCAGTGTCTAGCAGCAGGCTCAAGAGTGAGAATATCAACACATACACAATTTGTAAGAAAATAAAAATGAGAAAAATTAAAATTAAAAATTAAAAATATATTATATGTCACACATACTTACAATATTGTATAGATGTACTAGAACAAATGGCAGATCGAAAGATTTGCTGTGAGTAACCGTTGTTTTCCAAGCATAAATCACAAAACCTATGCATATAAACAAATAGCTTTAAATAACAATAATAGAAAAACAAAAACAAAAACAAAAAACGAAAAAAAAAATACATATTGTGTGTGTATAGAACAAATAGAAATGAAATTGAATTGTTGAATACACATCCATAAAATTAGTACATTTTTGAAATTCATTTTGTGGCAATATATTTGTACGCTAATCTGATAAATCGTTCTTCATATATTTATATTTGTATTCGTGTTTGTATCGTAACTTTAGTGCTTAAATTTAATTTTTGTAATTTGTAATGCACAATTGAAATGCTTTTGTTGTTTGCTGAGGAACATACGAAATATCGAAAGGACAAGTTGAAAAGAATTGAAATGGAATTGTCAATGTGAAACAAAACAATTAACTAAATGACAACTTTGTAGACTACTTAAAAAAAAAAAAAACAAAACAAAACAAAACAAAAAGAAAACCAACAACAATGAACAATAATAATTATAGTTATATGAGAAATTAAAAACATAATTAGAAATGTAACAGCAAATCGTGTTCAATTTATATTGCATAATTAAACAAAATGGGATTAGCGGATATTTCGATAACATTTATTCCATGCTTTTTTTTTGGGATAGCTTTTTAATTGAGCAGTATTCATGAACTGCTGAGACTGTCTGCTTTACTTGGCATTAAAAAACTGGAGCAGTAAGACTTAGCCTACTATATTCTGTTTTAGAACAAGTCTTGCAGTAAGATTGTAGAATTTATGAAAGTTACATAAACTGGAACATTTTGAATTTTCAAAACGTAGAGTTTATGAATTGTGTGTCAGTATTTATTTCTCAATTAGTAGCCACTTTTCTTTTCTAGGACAATCTTGCCATTAGCATGGCATCGTATGGCTTCACCGCCGCCGTAGCACCCTCGAGCGGTACCTCCTCGGGCATCTGGCCAGGAATGGCCACCAGCCTGAAGTGCTGCAACAGCGTTGTGGTCAACATAAAAAGATTCTGTCGTGCCAGCAAATCGCCCATGCAACGATGACGCCCAAAGCCAAACGGATTGAACGACTCTGGCAATTTGATTTGCCCGTCGATCAGATAGCGTGTCGGATCAAATATTTCTGGGTCCGGAAAGTCGACGGCGTTGATGAGCATGCCACGGAAGCAGGCAATCACCATTGTGTCCTTGGGTATCTCATAGCCAGATAGACGTGTATCGCAAACGGCACGATGTGGAATACCGCAGGTGTGCATCATAAACATGCGCACCGCCTCCAAGGTGATGGCTTCGCAGTAGGGCATCTTGGCCCGATCCGACCATTCGGGTATGCGCTCCAATCCGACCGCCTCCTTGATTTCAGCATAGGCACGCTCCTGCATCTCTGGCTGCCTAACCAGATGCATGAAACAAAAGCCCAGACTTTTGTTCGTCGTCTCCGAGCCAGCGAGAAACATGTCCAAGCATATGGACAAAAGGCTAGCATCACTGAACATGGAACTGTCGCTGCTCTCCTGGGCACGCAAATAGCTATCCATTAAATCGCGTGGCTCATCATAATTGCGATACGTGCTGCGATGCAGCTCAATCTCCTTGCCCATAAATTCATACAAAGCTCGATGGCTGTCCACAAAGCCATTGTACCCGGAATAGTCGGGCGCAATGAAGCGCAATAGTGGAAAATGACTGAACAGGGCACCCATCATGTCAATATTCTTGAACAGCTCGAAGAACGTTTCGAGCAATTCGGTTATTTCCGGTGAGCCCGGCTCATAGCGTCGCCCGCTGAGCATGCACCACAGCGTATTCAGCACATACACACTGGTCAGATCATGCATCTCGATCCGCGCCTGCTTGCCGCCGGATGCCTTTATACACGAGCGCAAATTCTGCAGCAGACAACTGGCCTCATTATGTACAATGGCCATCATGCCGCTGCGTGCGAATCCAAAATTCTTGAGATGCCGCAAGATGAAACGACGTTGCTCCACCCACATTTCACCATCAGTCAGCAGGACGCCCAGGCGGGCGTTAAAGGTGCGCAGGCGATAGAAGATGCCATCGGGACGGCCATCAATATCCTCGTTGGTCATCATCTCACTAATGGCATCGTTCGTATACGCAATCACCACCTTATCCTTACCAATTTTCAGGCCATAGTAACCATATGGATTGACATATCGCCGGGCCAGCTCATCGATGACCTTGCAAAACATTCCAAGCCGCACACGCAGTTGAGATATCTGCAGAGCACTGCCCACAATCGGAAACCAGCGTGGACCTGGATTGTGATTAGAGTTATAGATTGATTCAACTGGTACAAAATGCATCTTTGAAAACAAATTAAATATGATATTCGAAAATTAGATATTCGAAAAAGTCGACTTGGGTTGGCCAAAAACTGTTTTTTAAAAGCAATCTTTTTTTATTTAAATATTTTCTAAAAGATTACCGAACAAAATGCAGTCGTTCAAAATCTCATCTCATTCTCAGTTTAAGATTTTCCACTCGCTTTGCGATTTTGATCTAGATTAAGATGACAATAATAACAATTAAGGAACACGATTTTCAAACGAATTTCATGTTTAAAGTCTATTCCTAAATATCCATTTTGCATTGTTAAAGCATAACCGATTTTCAGAAGGCATGTCTTTTCAAACATGACTTGTACTATAAATTATAATAACACTTCCATTTGGAAATAGGATTTTTCATATATCCCCTAAAGCTTTGCACCTACCGGGTGGAAATTTATCGGGCTTCCTCACACCGCTAATAAGGAAAAGCAGCACAATTGTTGCAAAGAAGATCACAGCATAAAACATATTGAGTGTTTCTTTGATTTATGGATGCTGTACAGATTAGCAAATAGTGATGCAACACCCGACGTTGTCACCTTTTGCTTTCACTTGCTGTGAAGCTGCTGCACGAGCGTGTTGCGTAATCCGAAGTTGCACACACAGCGCCTGTGGTTGCAGCAGTTGTCGTTGCAGTTATCTGTTGCACTATTGACTAACACTTTTCCGACTAAAAAGCCTTCGCCTTGGCACAGTCTCTATTTATAGGCGCCTTCGGAAAAGCTTTCGTTCAAACTGGTTCCAGCATGTCTTGCGCCAGAGGAAACCTGGTAGGCAGCCTGTTGTCTATGTTATACTTTGAGAGCTGATCTACGACCAGCTTTTATTTTAGAGTGACCCTGATTTCGATTTTGAAATGAATTAACAACTCCATCTTATCATAAGTATTGGAAAAAATGAACACTTTCAAATCTCAAAAAATTAATCTAAGAACTGCATTCATATTTTTTTTGTCGAAATTTTAATTGTAGCTCGAATTAAAGTTTCTTTTCGAATGGTTTTCGCACTTATTTATAACAAATAAACTTATAAAATAAGTTGTTAACTTAGTGTTGATAATCAAAACTAAATCTTAGCTTGTTCGATATCCCTAAACGGTTGCCAATTATTTAACCGATATACCTATTTTAATACGACCATAAAATATGTTTTATAATCTACTTTTTTTGATTATATATTTTCTACAAGATTACAGAATAACATGCAGTCGAGCAAACTCTCTCTACTCATTCCCCTTTCATATTTCCCTATTGCTTTTTTTTATGATCTGTTACGATTTTCTCCTGCTGCCGCATATCAATCCACATACACTAGCCGAAAAAAACGTTGGAAAATTTTGTAATTTTTCCAAACTGATGATGATTGACTGCTTCAGTCAATCAGTTTAACGTTATTGTGGTGCCAAGGTCTCTGACCCACTGACCATTGTCATTGCGGCTTTTCACAAAGTTCAATTTGTGTGACCGCAACATTGAAAGTGGCGCAACAGTGAAAACACGCGATTAAATTATAAACAAATCATGGCCTAAAACAGTGCAAGGAAAAACTTGTTGAATGCACCAAAGAAAAAACCACACGAACCCGTTTGGATGTCAAATTTCATTTGGTTGCCGATTATGTCATGAATCTCAACTGCGGGAAATGGTGGTGAATTGCCTGTTTTGGGGTGGCCACGATAAAATACAAATTGAAAAAAATCGAAATGGCAGCTTGTTAGCCTTTTTGAAAAAAATTGGCGAAATTGCGATGAAAGGCTGCTCATTGAAGTGCTGGCAACGGAGCCAAACGGACGCAAAAGCAATGGGATTTCGGTAAGTGAGAATTTCATGTGTTTTTTCAGTTCATCCTTCCCAGCAAAATGTTTTAAATATTCGATTTGTTTGCAGTGTTATGATTTTGGCAGTTATGGGCTTAGGCGCCATGTACATGATGCATCTATTGGCCCAGGACTGGAATCGCATTAGGCCCATACAACAGGTGACGAACCTGGCGGGACAAGTTGGCACCGTACTGAATCTGCAGCGAATACCTGCTCTGATTGGGCAGGCCAGCAACGCATTGAATTTGCAACGTGGCAAACGCGCCACGTTGAGTCGTGAGTTGGACTGGGTGCATGGCAGACCGGGGACGAAAGATGGCGGCGATGCTGCAGTGAATCCGTCGATGTCCATTGATTGGAAACGCATTCTATCCCGCGATCCTTTCGAGTGTCTGCAATCGCTGATCTGTCAGCTCATGTCTGGCGCAGAGGAGCATTCCGCGGAGGCGGAGCTGCTGATGAATTACCTTGAATCCACTGTTGAAATGGCGCCAGTTAAAATTGGACGCGCCTTTAGTCGTGGACTGGCGTTACGTGGCAGCAGTGAGCGTTGCTACAATGAGTATCCATTCTGTTTGTACTCGGCCAAGACGATGATGCGCATCCTGCGCTGGTTTAGCGAAACGGGCAGCGTGCCCGAAGACGATGCATAGTCAAACAGTTGCCAGTTGTTGCGAGCTTTAAGAGGCGGCTATATAATACCTCTAATATATTTATATGCTTACAATGTTATTTAAAGTTACTGACTAATGTTTACCTTACTTGTTGTGCGAGGAACTTGAATAAAAAGATATATCTAAAAAATAACAATAATTGTTTGCCATTAAAATACACAGGATTATTTTGTACAAGATATATTTGTGTCCATTGTTATAGTAAAAAGTGTGTTTGTAACAATTATCTTGTTATATAGTTTTTCAGTATGCAAAAATATGTATGTATATATTTTCTATACAAAATAAGAGATAAATATATAGATAGCGGAATGAATTTTCAAGTTCAAATAGTGTTAAATTATAGTTAGCCTGCGGAAGAAGCTTTCTTTCTAATTTCAGAGATAAGTGTATTTTGTATATAGGTATGTATGTGTGTATATTGTATATAGGTACAAAATCAAGGAAACTTGCGTTAGCTTTGTGTGGTGTGTGTGCTTTACATAACAAATGAGCCAGCGAACAAGAATAATTTGAATTTTAAAGCTTTGGAAGCTTTACAAGCTAACGTTAAAATTAGTTATACAAATTAAGCAGCTTCTTCAAACGTAAGACTGTTATTTGTTCAGTAGAGTTCAGATAGAGAGAGAGCATCAAAAAGAGAGAGCACTGATATAGCAGAGAGCTTTCGTTTCGAATTTGTGCAATTCTTGAGACGCGAGATTCATCAAAAATTTGAGCGCCAAATCATAAATAATATGTTTTGTGGTTGTATAAACTAAATAAATATTGCATTACAATTAATGTTTGCCGTGGAGCGTAACGCTTGTGACATCCTTGACAATCATTTCGGCCACCTGCCAGGCAATCTCCTCCTGCACATTATCCTCCGGCAGATTGACCAACTTCCTCATAGCATTCTTAACGCTCAGCGACCAGGCTGGTGCCTTCTGCGCCGTGACAGCATCGACAGCCTCAAAGTCCCGCTCATAGCGACCCAGTGAATTCACATGTCCAAATTTTAAAGCACTCACTGGACGCTGCCACAGCAGTTGGGGATTTGTCAGCTGCCTGGCATCGATGTTCATATTAGCCCCCGTTGTTGTTGTCGTCGACTTTAGCATTGGTTTGTGTGTCGCCTCCTGACCAGCGAGCAGTGTATTGTGCTGCGATATAGGCGTGCAGTCCGACATGGACATGGTTTTGCGATGCCGCCGTTGCTGTTGTGCGCTCAGCTTTGGTGCTCCACGCAGGCTTAGCTTCTGCGGCAGACTACAGGTATCTGTGGCATCATCCGACGCTTGAGCGGGGCACGTCTTCAACTTAAGCTCATTGACATACTTGTCGAATATGTGGGATTTGAGAAAAGCGGCAAAGTACTTCTGCTCCAGATATTTGGCAGTGACTAGCAGTGCCAGATCGAAGGCTTGCGCCAGCTGGCCGGGCGCACAAATGGCCTGCTCGACGCGCAGCCGTAGCTTCTGTGACATCCACAAACGACACTCGGACTGCAGCGAAAAGTAACGTTCATAGATGATCATCGCATCCGACTCAGCAGCACGCTGATCATCGTAGCTCTTGCGAAAATTGATGGCCGTTATCCAGAACTCGAGGCATTCACGCTCATGCTGCTGTTCCAGATATTCGGTTAGATAGAATAGTGCCAGCTCATCGTACAGCACATCGTAGATATTCAGAGATGCGGCATTGCCCTCGATTAGTTCCACACAGTATTTGCAATAGTAGCTACTCTGCCGGAAGCACTGCAAATGATCCTGCTCAAGCTGTTGCAGCACATAGTCTCGCGCCTCATCAAAACAGCTGGCTGGTATCGGTTTATCGCTGCCCTTGCCACACAACAGCAGTGAAATGTGCGCCAGGATGACAATGGGCAGGTCCACCATCAGAGGCGCATTCACAATTAAATACTTTTGATAAATGGCAATCGCATCGTTGATGCTCGCCGCACTTATCGACTGCTGCCCCGTTGTTGCAGTAATTTTGTGGCGACACGTCGTCGTCGTCGTTGTTGCTGGTTTATTGCTCATCTGTTTACTGGTCTCCGCATAGATGCGACTCTTTTCGTCATCGGTGAGTGGCTTGCGCATTGACAAGTCACACAGAGTTTTCAGTTCAGGTACATCGTTCTCCTCATCCCCTCCGATCACAGCAGGCGCCTCCTCCTCCTCCTGCTGTTGTGTATCGACTGCAGCAGCTTCTGTTTCTGTTGCTAAATCATTTGGTCGCTGGCGCTGTTGCTGCTTCTGCTGTTCGAGTTGATTTAATGCTGCGCGCTTAAAGTTCTCTATGTCCAGATAGAATTTGATTAGCGGCAGCGCCTGCTGCGCCTCCAAATACTGTACAAAGTAGCTGAGGCAATCGGGCTCGCTGACAATAGCCGTTAACGTCATCGATAGACGTGAGCTATATTTGAATATATCTGCAAGGAGCATTCATAAAAGGATATATTAAAGTTGGGTAATTAAATGAATTCTAACCCTACAAAAATAGTCTAATTATTTATATTAGAAAAGCATAGTTAAATCGAATTGGAATTCTTTCTTATGATCGGACAATACACACACCACATACTTAATAATTAAAAATAATTTCATAAAATGGAGCAGTGGTTTTGAATATGCATATGAGCAAATTTGAAATTGGCTACAGGGTATCTGTTAGTTGGGCTTTCTCAACTGGAACACAACTGTCCGGAAATGTCCACTGCAAAATAAACAAGCAATCAAACTCACACACACACGCTGATATGAACAACCTATTATTTTGCAATGTTGTTAGATTTACCTTCATCAGCTGGCCCCACATTTAGCAAGCTGTTGTTGCCTAAACTGACTGCATCCGAAGTTGCTGACAATGTCGCCTCCGCCTCCTCCTCCATGAAGACTTCATCACAGAAACTTGTTGTTGAACGCAGCGAGTGACGCTTTTGCGCCGCTGCCGCGCAATCGACCACATCATCTTCGTTGTTAGCATCCGTGTCGTGAGAGCTACGTCGGCGGCCTGTTTTTTGTGTACGTCGTAAAAGCGGAATTGACAGCAAAACACACAGCAAACACAATAACACAGCAATTATTTATCACATCGAAAACGGCATGCTTTATAAAACTTACTCGTCTGCCTTTTAATATACTTTAGCATATTCACATTCTAGTTGTTCAGTTGGCAATAATATTGTATACTAATTAAGCACAAATTAGCATTAATAAACAGCACAATAATAAAAAGCCCGAGAAATTTTGGTAAATGCTTGCGGAAGGCAGGGATGTACAACAGGGCTGCAAGTTCTGTGCTGTAGATATATCGATATTATCGCGTCTGGCCGATAGAGTGCGATGTACAACAGGGTTGTACAACAGGGCTGCAAGTTCTGTGCTGTAGATATATCGATATTATCGTGTCTGGCCGATAGTGTGCGATGTACAACAGGGTTGTACAACAGGGCTGCAAGTTCTGTGCTGTAGATATATCGATATTATCGTGTCTGGCCGATAGTGTGCGATGTACAACAGGGTTGTACAACAGGGCTGCAAGTTCTGTGCTGTAGATATATCGATATTATCGTGTCTGGCCGATAGTGTGCGATGTACAACAGGGCTGCAAGTTCTGTGCTGTAGATATATCGATATTATCGTGTCTGGCCGATAGGGTAATCGATAATGACAGTGTGCACAAACGAGTAACTATCGTAATTACATACATGACGGCGCAAGCAGCTGAGCGACAACGTTGCGTTTTTCTCCATACAAGTTTATATTTAATGTTACCCCAAAATTGGAGTAAATCTAAGCGAAAATTGTGAGTCGCTTAAGGCAAACGAAGAATTGAAAAGGAAACAATAGGATCGCAACAAATCGCAAACCCGGACACTGATGAGCGCGATAGCCGTGCCTACGGGCGGCGCTGCCGGCGACAACAACAACAAAAATAAGAACGAGAAAAGAAACGACACCGCAGCTACAGCTCTGGACGATGTGGTGCAATATGTGACGTTGCACGTGCGTAAACCGACGCCGCTAAGTGGTGTCGTGCTGCCCTTTGTGCCACTATATCTGACCGCTTTTTATATGTGGATCTACGTGTACAAAAGCCACGACACCGATGAGACTGCCGCCCTGCAGCAGCAGAACAAAACGGGTGATGTGCTCGATCGACTCGATCAGGATGACGGCACCGCTTGGAATGAAATTGGTTTCATTGCTGTGGTAGCCATTGCATTTCTGCATGTGCTCACCATGCTCTTCTGTTACTGGAGCGTTCACGTACTCGCCTTTCTCACGTGTCGACGGGTCAAGCAACCGGCGTTGGGTGTTCTAGCCAAGGTGGTGCCCACTGCGAATAATGGCAACTCTAAAATTGTGCCCATACAGAGCCTGAACCTGGAGGATGGCCAACAGCAGTACTATCTGGTGTTTCAGAAGACCAAATACGTTTGGGATGAGAACAAGGCGACGTTCCGTTCCGTAGAATTTCCGGTTAATGAACTGCTGAGCACTTATGCCAACTCCCGCGGCCTGGAATCGGAACAATCGATTATGACCGCCATGCAAACGTATGGCAACAATGAAATGGATATGGTTGTTCCGGAATTTCATGAACTATTTATTGAGCGCGCCACAGCGCCGTTCTTTGTGTTCCAAGTGTTCTCGGTGGGTCTATGGTGCATGGATGATTTCTGGTACTATTCGCTGTTCACGCTCTTCATGCTGATCGCTTTTGAGTGTACGATTGTTAAGCAGCAGCTGCGCAACATGTCCGAAATACGCAAGATGGGCAATAAACCGTATTTAATATATGCGCTGCGACAGAACAAATGGCGTCACATAGGCAGCAATGAACTGTTACCGGGTGATCTGGTGTCCATTACCCGTTCTCAAAATGATAGCATAGTACCGTGCGATGTGGTCGTTCTGCGTGGCACTTGTATTGTGGACGAGAGCATGTTGACTGGCGAGTCGGTGCCACAGATGAAGGAATCCCTTGAATCGCTGCAACAGCTCAACACCGAACTGGATGTAGAGGGCGAGGGCAAGCTGACCGTACTATTTGGAGGCACCAAAGTCGTCCAGCATACGGCGCCCAGCAAGGTATCGATGCGTGCTCCCGATGGCGGTTGTATTGGTTATGTCATCCGCACTGGTTTTAACACATCCCAGGGCCGACTGCTGCGCACCATTCTCTTTGGCGCAAATCGGGCGACTGAAAACAATTCGGAGACATTTGCGTTTATTGCATTCCTGATGGTTTTCGCTGTCGCCGCTGCATCGTATGTGTGGGTCAAGGGAAGCGAGGATCTGGAACGCAATCGCTACAAACTGTTCCTGGAGTGTGCTCTCATACTGACGTCGATTATTCCGCCAGATCTGCCCATTGAGTTGACGCTGGCCGTGAATACATCGCTCATACAATTGACCAAATTATTTGTCTTCTGCACGGAACCGTTTCGCATTCCCTTTGCGGGCAAGGTGCAGATCTGTTGCTTCGATAAGACTGGCACCTTGACAACGGATAATCTAATGGTCGAGGGCATCGCCGGACTGACGCCCAACGGTAAATGTGTGCCCATTGAGGAGGCGGAGAAAGACACAATTCAAGTGCTCGCCTGTTGCCATTCGCTGGCCCTGCTCGACGATGGCCTTGTTGGGGATCCGCTGGAGAAAGCCGCCTTGGCTGCCGTGGACTGGACCCTTACCAAGTCGGACAGTGTGATACCGAAACGTGGCAAGCTCAAGCCGTTGCGTATCGTGCAACGTTATCATTTCTCATCGGCCCTGAAGCGAATGTCTGTCCTTGCTGGGTATCTGATGCCCTTCTCTAACGATATCAATTACATTGGCGCTGTCAAGGGTGCTCCCGAGGTCATTATGGGCATGCTGAAGAACATTCCACAAGATTACGAGAAGGTAAGTGGATCCGCCAAAAAATTTCAAATTGATAAATCAAGTTTATTCGTTAAATTTGCAGATCTACTTGGAATACGCACGCCGTGGTGCACGCGTTATGGCGCTGGGCATCAAGGAATTCGGAACGCTTGGTGGTCAGCGCATACGCGAACTAAAACGTGAGGAGGTGGAATGTGACCTGACATTTGCTGGCTTCGTGATCGTCTCGTGTCCCATGAAACCCGACTCCAAAGCCGTAATTAAAGAGCTCGTGCACTCATCGCACAAAGTGCTCATGATCACCGGAGACAATCCGTTGACCGCTTGTCATGTAGCCCGGGAGCTGCGCTTTACGACCAAGAAACTTCTGATATTGACACGACCGCCGCTGCAACAGGAAGGTACGGATGAATGGAGCTGGGTATCTGTCGATGGCGAGCGCACCTATGCAATGAACGAAGGAAAGGCAGCCAAATACATTGCCATGCTGCTGGCCGCCCACGATCTGTGTATCACCGGCGAGGGATTAATGTATCTGCAGCAGTCGCATCCTGCCTACATGCTCAAGGTGCTGCCCCAGGTCACCGTCTGTGCGCGTTTCGCACCCAAACAAAAAGAGTACATCATAACGACACTGAAACAGCTCGGCTACTATACACTCATGTGCGGCGACGGCACCAACGATGTGGGCGCACTCAAACACGCTCACGTGGGTGTCTCCCTGCTGACCAGTGCGCCCGTGAAGCGCAAACGCACAGAACAGGAATTGCAGCAGATCAATGCAGCTGCCACTGCAGCCGCTGCAGCTGCAACAGCCAACGCCAATCAACAGCTGTCGCCGCGTGAGCGTGCCCTGCGTCGACGCCAGGAGCATATCGATCGGACACAGGCGCGTCTCCAGCACGCCCTGCGCGACATGGAGGAGCAGACAATGGTGAAACTAGGCGATGCGTCTATTGCGGCGCCATTTACCAGCAAACTATCTTCAATTATGTGCGGTAAAGATGAAGATTAAACATGATTTACAAAATGAAATACTAATAATTATAACTGAATTGCTTGCCTCCACAGTCAACCACATCATCAAGCAGGGCCGCTGTACTTTGGTCACCACACTGCAAATGTTTAAGATCCTGGCGTTGAATGCACTCATCCAGGCCTATTGCCAGTCTGTGCTCTATATCGATGGCGTCAAGTTCAGCGATACTCAGGCCACCATGCAAGGCATTTTTATAGCGGCGTGTTTTCTGTTCATTACACGCTCCAAGGTAAGCTGCTGCCCATGAATAATTTACTTATGGTTAATGCATACAAACAATATATATTGTCAATGGCAGCCACTGAAAACGCTGTCGAAGGTCGCACCACTACCGAACATATTCAATTTGTACACCATATCAACGATACTCACACAATTTGCGGTGCACTTTGGTGCGCTCTACTATCTAACCAGTGAAGCCACGGCGCTGGCGCCGCCCAGGTAAATATATGACAGCGTGGTATCATATATTATGTATATAATTAATCGTTTTTTAGAGTTGGCAAGGTGAAACTGTATATTGACATGGATGCCGAAGAGAAAACCAAATATGATCCGAATATAGTTAGCAGCACGGTTTATATCATTTGCGTATCGCTGCAGGTGGCCACCATTGCTGTTAACTATAAGGTCTGTCTGCCTTCTGACATCATCACAAATTGCATATATTATTTGTATTAAATTTTGGTGTATTTTAGGGACATCCGTTTATGGAGAGCCTGCGAGCTAATCGTATGCTAATGTGTGCCATTGGGGCCTCTGCTGCTCTGGTGTTGTTCCTCACCACTGGCATTGTGCCCGGCCTGACGCAATTCTTTGAAATCGTTGATTTTCCAGCAAATGTACGTACTATACATACGATGTGTGTTCAAAAAGTATCGCGAATTTTGAATTTTCGCGGGTTACGTATAATCGAATTTCGATTTTTTTGTAGCGTTATGTTGGTACTCATGTCTCTCACTTATGCCGACAAGCTCGGCCATTTACGTAACCCGCGAAAATTCAAAATTCGCGATACTTTTTGAACACACCTCGTATATACTATATATATCTCATAATAATCTTTAATATTTACAGTTCCGCCAAACATTGCTCATTGTACTGGTTGTGGATATTGTTGGTGCGTTTGCATTGGATCGCATTTGTTCATTCCTATTTGGCGAGACGCGTAGCAAGTCCAAAGTCCTAAACTGTTAGAGCTAGTTACCCACAACCACAAATGACTTAGACAGCGCAGCATTCAGTGCGCAGATTCCACCTCCATCTCCTTTAATAAGTACATTTTCAATATATCTCCAGTATGATTTCCATAAATTTGAGAGTTGAGTCCCTCCCTCAGGTCTATCAGCGGCTCCACTGGCTGCAACTTGAATTTAATCTTAGAGTGGTTTATTTTTGACGTCGGTTTCTTAATTGTTTAAATTATTGAACAATACAAATAATGCATTTTTTGCTCATACATGTATTTGAAAGTTTTGTGCGCTTAATTTGTCGGATCTAATGAGTATATTAATTAAAATATGCAATTAGTAAAATTGACGTAAGAATTTGTAATCGTAATAAATATGTAGCTAAAAAAAATACAAATGAAAAAGTGTAGATCTCTAAGTGTCGGCATTAATCGCTTCATTAAATTTGGAATCCTCGAGCTGCTTAAATTGTATCAATATGACCAAATATGTGGTAACAGCCGAAAAGATCTGGAACAATTAGATTAACAAAATATTATTATAATTAACAAGTAATACTTGACTAACCTTAAAAAGCGTTGAGTTGTCGATGGCAAAGAAACCATAGGCTGTAAATTGTACCTCCTGTTTAATGCTTTTAGTCAGAAATTTATCAATCTGATGGTAAGATAAACAGGTATTTAGGTATTTCTATATTATACATTTGGTTTTAGAGCTTACGATATTTTGGAACTCCCTGCTCTTGCCATAGACACGTGCCAGTATTTGTGATGTGATATTTGCCTGCAAGAGTGAAAAAGGTAAACTGATTAAGTCAGGGATTCGACGAGTTAAGCCAACCAGAACACACCTCGCGGGTGGTTGCACCACAGTTACGCGACAGAAGGGCCAATAGGGAGATGTGCAGGCACAACCAGGCCATACACCACTGCATTATTTGGGACGTGATGCCGCCCCTGTTGCTCGAGATCTGCACGAAGAGATTATACCAATTCGTGGTAACCGTATAGAACGAGAAGCCCAGAAAGCACACAATTATCAAGCTGCAGCACTCATTGATGCTCTTATAAATGCGCAGCAGCCGGTTGTGTGTGCGGTAAATGAATAACGAATCCTCTGCAAAGTTCTCCATGCGCGCCCTTATCTGACGACGACTCCTGTTCCGCTGCTGCACATACGTGTATCCATTCAGCAGCTGATTGACGAACTGAAAGCGAATGCACACGATGCGCAACAGAGCCGAGGCAAACACTATATAGGTGGCGCTTAAACCATTTTGCACCGCAAAGAAGGCAATCAGGATATAGGAAGTGGGCGTTATAATGCCCTCAACCTCGCGGACGCGCATCACTAGAATATATGACTGACAGCAAACAATCACCACGAGATATTTAATCGAGAAATTGCACTGATTGCTGAGCGCAACGCCAAACTGACGCAACACCTCCTGGTCTAGCTGGAGGATATCGTTTATGATCTGCAGTATGTATTTTGTATTCCGGCCGCAAACCAATACCGCTAAGGAATGGGAATAGCGATAATGAGTGACTGACCGATCGGATTGGGATCTGGCGAAACTCACTCAGCGTATAGGTGGTAATGCAGAGCAACATTTCAATCCATTGATTCACATTGTCCGTCTCACGCATCGAGTGGAACAGCTGAGCCGCATTGGGTGTCAATAGGCTGTAGATATTGAATACGGTCAGGGCATGGACGACGCCACGCACAAAGAACGAATAGTACTCGTTGGTCCGAGTGGGTGGTGCAACCTCATGGCTGGACACCTGCTCATAGATGGGCAGCAAACCGGTCACCTTCAGCACCGACAATATCGTGCTGATCTCCCCGAACGCGGGATTCTCGAGCGGACCAGGAGTCGATGGCGCTGACTCTGGGCGAGCAAATGTATCATTGAAGAGCGGCATGCGTTGGGGCGAAATGCGTCGCGGATTTAGACGCGACTTATGCGATGCCATTTCAATTACCCAAGTGTTGGGACTCATTGCCGATGGGACACTGACACCGCCACAAGAATTTTACCAACTAGATGCTTATTTTGGTGGGTTCATTTGGAACCCCGATTGAAAACGCACTTGGCCGTATCAGATGTAGATATGCGACTCCATTAAAATAATTAATTTGTATGTCGGCGCTTAATATTGGAAATTGCAATAACTAGAGTAACCCTATGCTTTTTAATGTGCACTCGTGTGTTGTTGTGAATGTATTCGTTAATGGTGGTGAATGCATTCACTTGTACATTCGGTTATTACATAAGTGTAAAACCCTTGCCAGTACTTGGGACTTTAATCATGAAACCCGATTTGAATATGAGCTCAAAAGTATTCCAAAAAACAGATTTTTTCTCTTTAAGACACTCATGAATATTTTTAATTCACAAATCGAAAGAAAATACTTATGAAGACTATGAATTTCGCCGCCCACCTATTCACACATTCACTCGGTCATATGAATAAATTATTACTCGCACTCACCTCCGAGGCCAGGCAATCAAAGGAGCTGCATATAACGGCCATTAGTATTGTCTCCGCCAGGACCCAGGCACAGGACAGGCCCATCGTATTGTATTCTTTGCGCAGCTTGATGGGTGTGGTGAGTGTGGCGAATGCCAGATAACTCTGATTGGTCACAGTGTAGAAGGAGAAGCCGAAGAAGAAGAGCAACGCGATACCAGTCACTGCATTCACATTCTCGGTGATGTACCGAAATTTGCAGAGTATCTCGATGAGATTGCTCAGCTTACACCAGTCATCCTTCTCATAGAGCTGTTTCCTATTCTGCGTGAACTGATCGAGCCGAGCGTTGAGGAACTCAATCCGCTGCGCCAGGCACTTGAGGACAGTGCGCAGATAGATGGCCAACATGCAGGAGTAGAGCATCTGCAGGCTGTAGATTAGCATGAGCATGCACTGACGCGATGGAATGATGTTGCTCAGATAGTGGATATAGTAGAAGGCGACAGCCACAACGCTTGCCGAGACAAACACCAGCAGAGTGCCCAGAAATCGGCAGCTATAGTTCGCAGCATAGCCATTCGCCTCCAGATACTCATCCAGCTTGGACAGATCACGGATGGTGCGAAAATGTTTGGATGCATTCAGCACGCTGGAGACGACAATTACCGTATAGCTGGCTATGCAGAACAAAGTCTCAATGGTTCGATTAATGTCCTCAGTGTCGCCCTGCGCATTTGCAATCAGCTTGTAGCCCTGCGATGCAAACAGCACATCCTCGCAGAGTATCACCGAACTGACCAACAGAATCACAGCCAAAGTTCGTGCGTAAATCTTTCCGACGGTGCTCATGCTAAAGTTATCCACCTGATCGCCATTAAAAAAGGGCAACAGTCCACACAGCTGGATGAGCGTGGCCACGCTCTTTATATCACGCAGGATCTTCATTACCATTGTGTGGACTCCGAACTACGACGCCAAATTGGAACAGAGCTGAACCTGCACATGCTCTACGCATATCCAGTGATTAAGTGCCTCTCATTTTGTCTTTGACATTACCATCAAATGTTGTCATTAAATCAAATTGGGGGTAATAAACGAAAGGCTTCTCCACACCTTTTGTGAGTTAAAGTTTCACGTTGGAAACCGATACAGCTCTGTGGAGGTCAATTTTAAGAACATTTTTCATTACCCCTAGTTCCACAAATTTCCACACTATAACTTTTTCAAAACTGTACCGTATTTCAAAGACACTGATTTCTTAATAGAATAATTATGCATTTAAATTTAAAAAAAAAAACTGTTTTCGCTTGAAGTTTACCTCTAGATTAATATTATACTAAAGTTGAAAATTCTGCTAGCATGTTGCTAAACTTTAATGTAGTTGAAAAACCTATATTGATCATTTTGCTTAAATACCCAAAGACATTTCGCTTTGATTTTCGGGATGCTGAAAAGCTTCTTAATGGCTTAATTTTATAGATTCACACTTTTACTCAATTTGCTACGCTGCTGTAATAAAATAATTGAATATTAAATGCGAGTAAATCTTTTAAAAGTACGCGCTAAGCATTTAATCTACGTAGCTGTATCTGGCAGGAATCCACCCCAAAAGGGAATGTAATTGCTGTACGTATTATTATCACCCGCAAGCATAAAATATTATATTTGTCACACCTTTCACTCCCCCATTGGGAACGCCGAGATGTGCTGTGTGGACATGGGCGTAGGCATTATCTCGGCTAAGGGGGTCAGAGCAAGACAAAAGTACATAAATAGAAAATAAAAAACAAATTTTATCTCTTATATAGCATCTGAGTTGATTACATGGAATAAACATCAATAAATCAATACCAACAAATCAAAAAACTTTTAAACTCATAAATAAGTATAAGAAAAAGTTGTAATATCTGTTAAATATGAATTTAAAAGTTCTGTTGTCGGTTTCATTCAAGAGCTGAATAACTTTGCATAGAAGATATAGTTTTTTTTCTATGGCATAGTTTCTAAAATGAGTACTCATTGCTATCCCCTTGCTACGCCCATGTGCATGTAGATGCGATGTTGGAGTAGATACCTGCCTCGGGACCGGCCATCCCTCGGCATTTTTTCCACCCCTAATGAGGGATTGCAATTCTCAATCAATGCGGCGCGCCGGCAATTTTTTTCTTCTCGTTTTCTTTTATTTTGTTGTTGTTGTTTTTAGGGGGAGATTGTGTGAAACTGGCACGCTGTTGCTTAGCTGTTGCTCTGCCACTGCCTGTGCTGCTGTTACTGCTGGCTCTGACGTCACGACAAGGCCGTGGTCAACGTGCAACGGCAACAGATACAGACACACAGTAGAGTGCCGTATATATTGGGGGCGAGAGCTCTTATCGCCATCATCGCCATCAAAGCAAATCAACGCGCAATGCGCAAATAATAATAAACAACTAAATTCCGAAATTAAATCTTAAATAATATTGGATTTATTTTTATTTGAAATGTGGATGCTGCTGCTGCTGCTGGGTGTGCTCTTGGTGTTAGATGCTGCTCCTCGGCATAGCCACGCCCACTATACCAGTGGCGATGTGGTTTATCATACGTTACCACACTTCTGGACGGGCGCCGGTTTCTGTCCGGCGGGTGAAATCAATCATGGTGGCATCAGTGCCAGCTTGGAGTCAACAGCAATGCAGCTGAATCTTCGCCAGATTGCCGCACTGCCCGTGGGAGCAATCACACACATACGCATTCATTGGCTGTTGGAGCTGGTGGAGTTTCTCGAATATAGCACGGAGGGCGTGCCCCGTTATGAATTTGAAAAGTTTGATAAGTTTGTGGATTTGCTGCAGGAGTTGCATTTATCGCCGGTTGTGGAATTTATGGCGAATCCCGGTCATGTGTTCACTGCCAATCCCGAACGCAATTGGTTCCTCTGGGAGCACTTCGTGAAAAGCATCATCAATCACCAAATAGGTAAACCTATCTATCATCAAGAAGTCAAAATATTTTCCTGCTTCACAATTGTGATTTCATCCGTAATGTAGCTCGTCATGGCGCCGCTCGCTTGTCCAACTGGCACTTCGAGACGTGGAACGAACCGGATTTACGCAACTATAATCGCATCAATTTTACGGCCGAATCCTATTTGGAATATGTGCAGGCGGTGCGTCGTGGCCTGAGCAAAGCTGGCGCCAGGCGTAAGTCCAAACGGCAACAGCAGCTCTACCGTGCCCTGCGTGGTCCAGCTGGCCTGTTCAAGTCGGAGGAGCGTCATCCGCTGTGCTGGCAGTTGTTGGATGTGTGCAATCAGGAGCTGGCGAAGTGTCCCATCGATATACTCACCTATCATCGCAAGGGACTTGATGGCAGCGCCACAGAAATACTCAATGGATCGCTGGTCTTGCTCTCCAACATATATCAGGATTATCCCCAGCTGCAGCATCTGCCGGTGGCCAATGAGTGCGTTAAGCTTGTAACTTTGCCTCAGCTAAAGCTTTTGTCTACGTTTCAGTGAGGCCGATCCAATTGCGGGCTGGAGCAAGCCGAGGGACTTCCAAGCGGATGTGCGTTATGCGGCCACTTTGATGTCAACCGTGATGCTCCATTGGCATGCCAAGCTCGCTGGAGGAGTGATGTCCCAACTGGAGTCGATTAGCCATGACAATGCCTTTCTCAGCTATCATCCATACGAGTTTAGCCAGCGGTAAGCTAAATATGTTGTCTAACAGAGGGACTGATGAACAAATCTCTAAATGATATCAAAGTCTTGTACGGAAAAGGAATCTTTTGAATTGAAGATCGTTTAATAATTGTAACCATCTTTTGGATTTAAGAGGAATTCACAAGTGATGGGGATTACTCACAATATGACAGCTCTTTGGGTTTATCTATCTTGTATTTTCAAAGATGTATATTGATAACAAGTTATTGCAAATCTTTCAGCACTTTGTTGGCCCACTTTCAAATGAATGAGACCCAACCGGCGCACTCGCAGTTCGTGCAGAAGCCCGTCTATGCGGCGCTTGGCATGCTGGCCAAGTTGGGCACTCGGGCGGCAGATCTGGAGCTAGTGAATATGGATAGTAAGCACAGTGTGCAGGTGCTGCGCACCATCTCCGGCAATGGCATCGCGCAATATATGGCGACTATATTCCTCAGTCCCGAGCAGGCGGGACCGCAGCTGACTGCGTATCACCACAAGTACACGCTGAACATGTCCATTGCAAATGAATCGGCATTCATCACGGAGCTGCTGGTGCCGTACAGCACCGATCCGGTGCATGTGTGGCAGCTGTCTGGGAGTCCGGCATATCCCAATGCCACATTACGCGAGGCAATGCGACGGACGCAGACACCCAGGCTATACGAGACGGGACCCATTTGGCAGTACAACAGCGAACTGGTTGTCAACTCTGCCAGTTTACCCTTGCCCTGGGTGATGTTGCTACGCGTCTGTTCGGCGGCGTGGCCCAAACTAAAGCGTCCGCAGCAACTGGAAATTGTGGAGGTTACGCACCGGGAGGTCTTCATCAGTTGGCGCGAACAGGCGCGCTCCACACAATGCCTGAAGAGCTACGAGGTGTGGTTCAGAGAGCGAGCCGCATCCGATTGGCAACTTATCTCGAAGGGTTGGCATCTGCCGTATCCATCATTTCAATATGCGCCCGGCCTGAATGCCAGCGTCAACGGTAGGTTCCAACAAGAAACAACAACTATCGTTGGCGTCTTCATTGTAGTCTCAATTGATATCTTGCAGGTTTCTACAAGGTGCGAGGCGTGGATGTGTTTAATGAGAGCAGCGCCTTTTCGCAAATAGTCGAATATCTGGAGTTATAATTTTAGCAAACGACTTTATCAAAAAACAAAAAAAGAAAACGTATACATATATAGATATATATTGTATGGGTTTAAATAACATATCGTGCATATTAGATGAAACATAATCAGGCTTTGCTGGCGCTGTTCTCTCTCCCTCCCTCTCTCCAAAATTCTTCGCACTCTCAAGTTTCTCGCTCATACAACTTTCTGGAATGGAGCTGTTTACACAAATGGGGCACAAATCTTCCGAGCAGCGCAGCGTCTTGTCTCAAATACAAGTATCTCAAATACATAAATATCTATATAAATATATATATATATATAGAACATAACGTGTATTTGTGTTTGTGTGTGTGTATGTTTGTGTAGGTGTTTTTGTGTGGAATACAAGGTAATGCCATTGCTGGAGAGGCTAAGGCGTACAAAACACTGCCTTAAGCATTAAATAAATGTCGAGACTACAACTGTGCTCATCCCTAGGCATCTAGCACCAACCATTTCTCATCAATGTGCTCCATTTGCTTGGTCAATATGGGATTCCGTACACGCACTTTGATCTCCAGCTTGCCGCCCACCTGCTTGCGACCATCCATCAGCTGCAGATGGAAAATAGAAGCAAAGCATTTGAAATATTAAATTAAAATGATATGGTGATTGGACATGGACTTACATCGTAGGTGTCATGGATGTCACACTTTGTTTCCAGCTGTTGCAGCTTGACATTGACGGTGCCAATTAGCGTGTCGGATCTCAAGAATCCTCTGAAACAACATATGGGCAGTTTACGACTTAGTCCACAACAATCAATACTGCAGCTGCTTATTGTTTATTTTATTTTATTTTTTCATTTTTAATTTGTAATTTGCAATTTATTATTTTAGCGATTTGCGTACCATTAAGAGCATTTTGAAATGAGTTTTGTTGGGATTTGTGGCGTAAAAGTTGATAAAACATATTATATTAAAACATTTGAATTATGGGATCAATGTTTGCAACAATGGATGTGTGGAAAGCTCTAAACTCTCAACTTGGCAGAGCTCTTCTACTCTATTAAAAAGAATTAAGTTCAAATAATACTTGGTTTGAATAAAAGCAACAAAATAAGAACGGTATTATATAAAAGCAGGGTGTCTGCAAAGCCAAATAAAAGTCTCTAGATACTGGTGCTATATACTAAGACATACCCAAAGCAAAAGCATACATAATGTATTATTTTTTTCCATTGACTATGAAATACAATTTTAGATCTCGTATTTTTGGAATAAATTCAGTTACTTTGTAATTTAAGATCACTTTATAAGGTTTGGATGGAAGAAATATGAAGAATATTTAATATATTATTTATAAAGCCTTAACAAAATATGCATCCTAAATTTGTGTACAAATTTAAGACCATTAAGATTATTGAAGATGTTTTACGAATTTATGTTTAAGACTCTAAGATCTAATTGTTTGAAAATTGATATCGTATAAGAGCTATTAGTCGAAATCTTTACTATGGATCACAATTAGAAAAGCTCTCATTCAAGTTATGTTTAGAGGCGTGGAAGGAGTTTTACTTGGACTCCTCCGCTTCACCTTGATTAATTCATATGCATATGCGATTGCCATTTGTTAGAGTTAATAATTATAGTGCTCAATATTACGTTTTGAGGCACATAGTAGAGATCTTTAGACTCACCCTCGAGAATATATCTCGAACTTGACGCCATGCCGCCGGAAGATGCGCTGAAACTGACGATTGCTGCGCTGAATATCAACCTTGAAGCGTTCATCGTAGTCGGGTGTGTCTGTGTCCTTGATCACATTTGTTTTCGTCTTGAAAGATTCATCCTGTAGTAATAAAATGTGGTGAGAAATGAACATAACTGTAATGCTGGAAACTCACATTCAACAGTGGAAATTCAACGCGAACATATGTGTCCACATCTTTGGGATTGGGCACATTGTAGTTAATGCCACGCACGACAACAATTTCGAGCTCGTTGTCCGTCAGATCAGTGTTGCAGTGGACAATGTTGAAGGAACGCTTCTCGTAGTGAAACTTGGGCAGTGTTTGATTCTTGCGTTTGGAATAACGCACCAGATCCAAATCCTTTTGCACGGTCAGTGCGAGATTCTCGAAACGATTCATGCCGGCCACATCGCCCATGGCCTTGTGATGATCACGTGTATTCTTGCACATCATGAGCTGCTTGGCCAGCTGCTCCTCCATGCGCACCCCGATCTCGCAAATGTCGCCCGGATCACATTCCTCGGTAGCCACAATGGCAAACGATGCCTCCAGACTGTCCCGCTCCGATGGCGGCACAGGCAGCTGTCATTGAAAATACAAATATATAAAGTAGTTCAAACGATAGTCGAATAAGATATCCACTTTGGCTTACCGTGCTCAGATCTACGGGCAAACCGCTGCTGGCCGCATTCAACAGGGAGTCGAATCCTTTGTAGATCCTCAGGTATTCCTTGGCCTGATCAATTTCACCAGCTTTCTTGGCTGCTACAGCGGCAATTTTGAACTCCTTTTGTCGCTCTAGCAGCAATTTCATTTGCTGCTCCGCCAAATTGCTCTTTTGATGATTACCGCTTGTACGCGTCGTTAGTTCCTTGGGCTCCGCTGGCGACGGCGCCTTGCGTCGTGGCACCGTCGGCGTCACTGTGCCCGAGCTGGACGGCGTGCCACCAGCCGAAGTGCTCTCTGTGGCTGGCGGTGATGTGGGCGACATTGGTGGCGTGGGTGCAGGTGCTTCTGCTGCTGATGAAGCGGGCATAGTATTACCTGTAGGCAGTGGTCCAAAACCTGGTGGCACGGGCAGCTCATCATATGCGACGGCTTTGCCAGCCTTGTGTTGCCTGATGGCATCCTCGAACTGCTTAACAATGCGTCCAAAGCGACGCGCCTTGCTGGTGTTGTCCTCTGCCTTGGCGGCCTCCTCCACCGATTTGTATTTAGCTAAACGCTGCTGCAATGCCTCCAGCATGGAAGTAGGCGCTGCTGCCGGTGGCTCAACAGCTGCTGGAGCAGGTGCTGCTGGAGCTGGAGATACTTCGGGTGCTGATGTCTCTGCACTTGCTGCTCCGCCCTGCATCTTGGCCATAAACGCAAGAAATTCGCCGGGCGGCGGCGGCATATCGCTGAGATCCACCTCCTGACCGTCCTCGCACATCTTCACAACCACATCGAATTGCTTGACGACGCGTAGAAACTGAATAGCAGCAGCTGTGTCGCCACTGCGCTTCGCCTGCACAGCAGCCGATTTATATTCAGCTTGACGACTGCGCATCTCAGAAACCAGTGGATTGGCAGGCGTGGCCGGCTCAGTAGGCGTAGCAGCTGGAGCTGGAGATGTTGCTGGCGGCGTACTAGGAGTAGGCGGCAATGGCGCGGCTCGCGTTGGTTGCATGGGCTCCTCGACGGTTCCATCAACCGCTGCCGTCGCTGGCTTCACGCTTACCTCGGGCGGTATGTCATCAACATTGATGGTTTTGCCGGCTGCCGACTGCCTTTTCAGATCCTGCAGCGTTTTTAAGCCACGTGCAAAGCGACGTGCCTTGCCCGATTCACCTGTAGCTTTCGCATTGGCCTCCGCCTGCTTGTACATCTCTATGCGTTCATTTATGATGCCCAATGTGTCCACTGTGGTTGTCGGCAAAAACGTCTGCACCGGTTCCGGTTCCACAGCAGCAGCTGGAGGGGCAGCCGCAGCTGCGGGTGTTTCCTCATTGTCCTCGATGTCATCGCCCGCAATGCCATGCAGCTCGCCCAGCAGATCGCTGTCATTCTCAAGCGCATCATCGTCATCATCATCGCTAACGTCACGCAGGCTATCCGCAATCATACGATCCAAATCGCTGCTTGGCAACAATTGTGGCTTTGCTTTAACTTTTGGTTTTGACCGGCCACCGCCGCTGGTAATTGCCGCCAGCTCGGCTTCCAAATCGCTATCGCCAGCATCATCGTCACCATAGCCAGCGCTCGGATCAAAGTCATCCGGTATTTCCGTTAAGCCAAACTGTGCGTGGTATGGTAGAAGAGGGGAAAGGAAAGGCATGACTCATAATACAAAATAGACTGACAATTCGATGTGTTTTTGTGGTTTATATAGTTCTGCTTACCTGGGACAAATCATGCTGTCGACGCTTAGCTGGCTCCGGCCTTTTGCGAGAGAACATTATTGACTAGTTAATGGATATATCACTATGTCTATGACTGTTATTTAGGCACTCGAGTTCTTTGTTCGCAAATATTTAAACATTAAATTGCGTTGCAATCGCACTGACAGACAATAACAATACTTGTATGTTATCGAATTTAGAGATGGGCGATAGACGCTACATATTTTAAATAACTTTGCCATATGTTAAACGTCTGCATTTTATTCTTATAAGTCTTATAAGTTAAAATGCAGACGTTACACATTTATTCGTCCAAGTAATTGCTTATTAGATATATAGTTAGATATAAGTACATATCAATATTTAATAGCTGCTAGTGTTTTCAATAGTATTAATAATGTCTACTTTCCTATTGCAATTTGAAAATATGCAAATTAGAGAATTCAATCATTTCGTGCCATAAGCGCAGTATTCGTTACAAGTAACGAGTGCGAACTTGTCGACCATCACTAATAGTCAGATGTTATCGATGATAATGCCACCACAGTGCACAACAGTTTGCGAAAAGTTCGTGTAAAAATTGCTATTGATTGACAAATTGTGTAGTGTTAAGCAAGCTCAAATTCGAATTGAACAACTGTGCTGCCTGTGCCGAGTCATGCGTTAATGTGCACACTCAATTAGCTGGCTGTAGGGGCTGTGTAGTGCTTGCAAAACCGTTGCCAAACCTGCTGCATTTCGGGTGTTTCGTTTCGTTTTTGTCTCTTATTGGCCTGCTTTTTTCTCCACCTACGCTGCGTGACATATAAACTCGGCAAGGGGGGTGCAGCGTAGCACAGCTGAGAGCAGCCAGCCAGCCAGCCAGTCAGCTAGTCAGTAAGTGTGTGGAGATAGATAATAAACAAACAGATTGGCATTGTCGCAGTTGCCGTTCACAAGGTGGAACGGGCGTGGGTAGCTTTATAGAGCTTTTAAAAAGACGAGTAAGAGGATTGCCAGCAACAAGTAAGCGGCTATGGAAGAGGTAACGCTGACGGAGCCCGAGACACGATTCTATAGCGAGTTGTTTCAATGCTGCGACGTGGAAAATGCCGGCAAGGTGCCGATGCTAAAAGCAACGGAACTCTTTCGCTCAGCGGACATTGCCAATGAGACGGTGATTGAGGTAGGTCCGCAACAAATTTACTGGTGTCGAAGTCGTGTCTTTTTAATTATACGATTTGTTTACTTTTACAGATCACCGCTTTGGCTGGTATACCGGCGACAGCTTTGCATATCTCACGCGCCCAGTTCTATTCATGCCTCAAGCTAATTGCGGCACATCAGGAAGCGGTGCCGTTGCGTCAGGAGCTGATAGCAGCCACTGTGCCATTGCCGTTGCCGCATTTCGGCTGGAAGGAGGCAGCTACAGCGCCGCCAGCGAGCACAACAAACGAAAATGGGCTGGGTGCACTGCCCCCACCGCCGCCCACCGATCGTCGCAACTCGCTGCGTCGCAATTCCCAGCAGCAGCAACAGCAACAACAACAACAGCAGCAACTACAGCAGCTAGATCAGTTACAAGACGCCTCTGATGTGCCCAGCACCGATTCCGAGGTTGAGCAGAACGAATCCAGCTGTGGCGATAATTTTGATGAGTTGGCTGGTGCTGATGTTGCTGTTGTCAGCAGCAGCAGCAGTCGCGAAACTGTGCGTATTATTTTTCTATTATATCTTATCGTACTTAAGCATATAGACTTTAGTTATAAACAGTGATTTTGTACACTCTTGGAGCGGATATTATGATTGTGCCACGATTATGTGAAACATATATATATTTATTTTGCTGTCAAGTGAGCATATTTTTCATCAGGAATATAACCCTTAGTCTCTATTTTGTTTGACCTGCAGAACTATCAGTCGAAAATGTAATTCTTGTATAAAAACATATTTTGTTTTCAACGCGTTGATCAAACTCATCAATTACGATTCCAAAATTGTGGTATACGAGGTGTGTTCAACAAGTATCGCGAATTTTGTGTTTTTTCAGATATTATTTATTTATTCATGAATATCTATTTTGTCCCCTTCAAAGTAATCCCCATGAGATATTATACACTTGTGCCAACGGTTTTTCCAAAAAATCATTTTTTTTTATCTTGTTCAGCTCCTCCTTCGATCCCGTCTTTATCTCGTCAAGCGTAGCGTAACGTCGTCCTTTCATGGGCCTCTTCAGTTTAGGGAACAAGAAAAAGTCACAGGGGGCCAGATCTGGGGAATACGGTGGCTGCGGCATCATTAGTGTGTTGTTTTTGGCCAAAAAGTCGCGCACAAGCAACGATGTGTGAGCAGGGGCGTTATCGTGGTGCAAAAGCCAATTTTTGTTCTTCCACAAATCCGGGCGTTTCTAGCGGATTGCTTCGCGCAAATTGCGCATAACTTGCAGGTAATATTCCTTATTGACCGTTCTACCCTGTGGCAAGAACTCATGATGCACCACGCCCCTGCAATCGAAGAAAACTGTCAGCAAAACTTTCACATTCGACCGAACTTGGCGCGCTTTTTTCGGTCTTGGTTCGTGCGGCAGCTTCCATTGAGATGATTGAGCTTTGGTTTCCACGTCGTAACCATAAACCCACGATTCGTCACCAGTTATGACCCTCTGGAGCAAATTTGGGTCGTCGCGGACAGAGTCCAACATCTCATTAGCAATGTTCATGCGATGCTGTTTTTGGTCGCAATTGAGCAATTTTGGTACGAATTTCGCGGCGACCCGTCTCATGCCCAAATCATTGATAAAAGTCGAATGGCATGAGCCAATCGATATGTCTAGCTCCTCAGCAACTTCTCTAACGGTGATTCGACAATTGGCCAATACCATTTTCTCCACTCCATTAATTTTTTCGTCTGTTGTTGAAGTGTTCGGGCGTCCGGCACGCTCTTTGTCGTTCACATCTTCTCGGCCTTCTGAGAACATTTTGTACCACCGATAAACGTTGCTTCGGTCCAAGGTAGCTTCTCCGTATGCCACAATCAACATTCGGAATGCATCCGCGCACTTAATTTCGTTTTTCACACAAAATTTGATACAGGTTCTTTGATCCATTTTTTTGAATAGGTAAAAATTGAAGACGATCCAAAACACGTGCAAGCAAAGCAGCTGTCAACAATTAAGTGAACATTCAAAATGGCCGAGCTTGTCGGCATAAGTGAGAGACATGAGTACCAACATAACGCTACAAAAAAATCGAAATTCGATTATACGTAACTCGCGAAAATTCAAAATTCGCGATACTTTTTGAACACACCTCGTATATATGTATATCTGCTAGAGTATTTCAACTACTCGAAAAAAACTCGACCTTTTTCACTTTAATCGCAGCGTCGACGTGGCGAGGGTGGCTCACCGGAAGCGTGGAGCACAAACAGCGATAGTCCTACGCCCACCAACAGTGTGGCGGAGCGTCCCTGGGCACAGGATACGCTGTGGCAGGGCCTGCTCGGTGATGAGCATCGCCAACTATTGGGCACCGAGGAAGAGTCGTCGGATCGTCACAGTAGCGACGATGACGTCAACGAAAGCGAACTGACCACGCTCTATCAAATCACTCCCGAGCAGCGTGAATACTACAACAAACAGTTCCGAACTGTGCAACGTGATCCACATGGTCTGCTGTCCGGGCAGGCAGCACGGTAAGTTTTGACTCTTCAATTATAGGAATTAAAGACTTTTAGATATGATATTATGATCAATTTGTTTATTTCTTTTTTACCAAATGTTTGTAAAGATTACAAGTTTTTACTCATTAGAATTACCAATTTACATTGCATTTTAATTAATAAAAATTCTTGAATATCAATTTAATCTCACTTAATTACAGCATCTTCTTTGAGAAGAGCCGCATTCCTGTCGAGGAGCTACGCCACATTTGGCAGCTGTGCGACGTGACACGCGACGGTGCACTGAGTCTATCCGAATTCACAGCTGCCATGCATCTGGTTGTGCTGCGTCGCAATAACATACCATTGCCGAGCAGTCTGCCCCATTGTTTGCATCCGAATGTGTTGGCTAAAACATTGTCGACGTCGTCGTCATCAACGGCGCACATACCTCAAGAGCCGCCCGAGGCTGATCTCCTGCATTTGAATGACGACGACGAGGATGAGCACACTGACAATACAATCATTAGTAGCTCGCAGGCGAAGCCACGTCCGTTGCCCAATGATAAGAACATTATGAATCTGAGCAGCATCTCAACATCATCGCAGGCCAGCACAAGCAGCTCGAGGCGTGAGGTGACAACAACAACAGCATCAGCGACAACGCCGCCAGTTCTTAAGAATCGCAGCATTTCCAATTCGCCAAATGTGGAAAAAGCAAATCAATCAGCGTCAGCAGTATCTGCAACAACAACAACAGCAGCAACAACGGGTACATCAGTGGCAGCAGCATCTGCCGCTCTCACTACCAACGATGCCGCCAGTCAATGGACCAAGTTTAGCGAATCTCCTACAACGACATCAACAGCAAGTGGTGCTGGGCCAGTTGCGGCTGCTGTTGCTGCCACTGCTGCATCCGGTGCAACTGCCACTGCTGCGCCAGCCGTTTCTAGTCCAGGTCTTAAGCCAGCGCTCTTCGATATGAAACGCACTGCCCAGGATGTGGGCTCAAATCCGCAAATTTTGCATCCCGTGCCATTGCGTGTAACGCCCATTGGTGAGTGTTTAACAATGCGATGCTCGCTCTTTTTGTTATCTTTATCTTTTGTTTACAGGCACAGCCATTGCCACAGCCGGCGATCAATCGAGTCAACAGGCGAGCAGCACAAGTGCCAACGACATGGACGGTGTTGTTGTGCTGCGCGAGGATAGTCCCAATGCAATGACAATGGCAATGTCAATGGCAACGTCAACAACAGCCACAACAACATCTACGCATAATAATCAAAGTGGAGCGCATCGGGATCGTGACTCCATATCGATTCAAAGCAGCGATCTCCGTGCCATACAACGTCCGCAGGCGAAGAAGCTGCCAGCTAAGAATATTGGTGCTCTGCCACCGCCGCCGCAACGTGAGCCCAGCATTGGGTCCGTCGGTGTCAGTGAGCCACCCGATCAGGCGGTGCCATTACCAGTTGTCTATGCAACGACCACCTTAACTGCCAAGAAGGAGCCACCGCCCTTGCCGCCGCCACGACCCCATCGACATGCGCGCAGCAGCAGTTTGGATTTGAATAAGTTCAAAATTGGCACAGCGGGTTCCCAACAGCCGGAGGTGAGTCGAGTATATCTTCAGATATACTATATTTGTGTCTATTGTCCAGTCTTAAATTGTGTCCTGAAAACTGTAGCTGTTCTTAATTTTCTAACAGCTGCTTAGATTGTGTTTTCTCCAAATGCTATTTTAGCTGTGCTTAATTTACTAACCATTATTCATATTCATATTCCATTCATTAATGTACTAAAACCTATTAACAAATTAAAGTAATATAATAGACGAACTGTGAGTAACATTATTAAATAAATTATTAGAAGTTTGCTTTAAGAATGTGGGGCAGCTTTCCAGTTTTTAAAGTATTACTGTTACTGTTGGGTTTATTACTGGTTTTCCATTTGATATCATTATATTATCGCAGAGCTTGACTTGATAATTGAAATTTAATTTGAAAACAAGTTATTCGCTTATTGCCAACTCAAATTCTTAAGTAACCAGATAGCCTAAAGCATTTTTTTTTGTTCACTCTGCAATAGTATAAACTGTTTCGGTGCACCGAATAAATATTTACATTGAACTGATGAAAAGTGTTTATCTTATTGCGAGCCCATATTAATTTCTATTTTACTTATTTTGTAAACAATCTGTGACATAAACCCAATTTCAATTAAGATAACCGCGCAAGCCAGCTTCGATATGCAAACCTCAGCGGGTTTTGCCGATTTCACGCACTTTGCCGACGATGCGAATGTTGTAAGTGTAACAAAAAGACATACCAAACAAAAAATAATAACATCAATCAAATCAAATGCATCCGCAATTGGCTGTAGCTTATTTATTTAGTGTTATGCCACCAAAATTCAGTAGTTTAGTAGCCATTGATGAATTGAACGAAGCGATTGTAACAAAATTAATACTAATGCCTTGTACACTTGCAGCTGGATGGTGGCAGTGGCAGTAGCAGCAGCAGCAATGCCAATGCCCATATCAATGCAGCTTCCGAGCAGCAACAGCATTCACTGCCGCCAGTGCCACCGCCGCCCGCTTTTGTGCCGCCTACGCGCATCACGCTGCAGACGCAACAGCGCATCTCTGCTTTTGAGGTCTATCGGAAGCCGCAGACGCCGGCACCAGCATCAGGTGCAGCATCCACATCCACAACATCGACAGCTGCATCTCAGCTGCCCAATGCGGAGATGTTTGAGAAACGTGTGACGGCCATCAGTGACTCGTTGCGTCATGTGTCGTTCAAGCATAATAAAACCAGCACCACGGAGCTACTGCAGCGGCTGCGGGAGCAAAACAATTCGCTGCTGCATCTGTGCAATGATCTCAGCGACGAGCTGCTCAGCGTGCAGACCTGCAAGGAGGAGATGCGTTTCAAATTGGAGAGTTTGGCGTCTGCTGCCGATGGTGGTGGTGGTGCGACTGCACACGCACCAACCCGTACCGGCTCCTCAATATCAGCGCCGGTGACGGCTAATGTGACTGGCGGCTCATCCGGCTCAGCCGGTGGCCATACAAATGTTTAAGCAGCGTTTTCCGTTGTTTGTTGCAAGCACCGTATATATATTTACACATAAAGAGACAGCACACACACCCACATACATTTATTTAGAAGAGCAGGCACTGCGCGTCCGCTTATGCGAATTTTGGTTTTAGCATGCTGCTTAATTTTTGCTAATTTAATTATAGGCTAGTTAAATCTAAATTTCAAAAGTGAATGTAAGAAACAGTTGAAGAAAATTGTCAAGCAAGTAACAATAACATAACGAATAACAATAATGCCGCCTCTATAATGATACATACATATATACATACATATTTATGCAGATCAATTTATGTATACTTCTCTTTAGAGCACACTGAGCTAATTGAACTAATTGTTAAAACGTAAATGTGTAAATGTAATTGTATATGAGAATCATCGTTCGCTTTAAAATGAAACACTGCTCCTGCTCCCTAGACATATTGACAGATATGTGGCCACAAAGTGGCGCTAATTGTATTTCGAAACCAGCAACATATTAGGCGTTTTTTTTTGCTTATAGAAAAGAAAAACAAACTAAATAGATAAACCACATTTCAATCTCTGAAATAAAATATTTATTTTGCTCAACGGCATTAAATCGCAATTTATTAACTATTAATTTTGTAAAACTCGAAACTTGGTTCCATAAGGAAAAAAAACTATATCTCGACCTTCTCATTCATTCCGGCAATGAAATAAACAAAATTATTATGTTAATGTGCTAAAAAAAAATCGTAACTTTCGTAAGCCAAGCTATAATGTTTAAGTATACGAAACATTAAAACTGATTACCACAAAAAACGAATATAACACACATGCAACCAATTTCATTTCCTTCAAGGCTTAACTTAGGTTAAGTTATTTTTTCGAAACTATTTTGTATGTATACACGAATTGATATTATGTACATTTATCAAGTTTGTTTAACCATTTGTATAAACATAGAAGACAAAAGAATAACGAAGAGAACAAAAAAAAAAACAAAACAAAATTATTTAATTTACCGGACCACAAGTATGCTAACTTCGAATTTACAAGATGATATACCAACAGAAATACCGAGTATATCATCCATATGAGTGCGTGCGAATTTTCTTTTGCATACTATTAAATATATATGTATAGATTAATGTATATTATTTCACTTTTCATCAAGCAAACGAAATCTTGTTAACAATTTTCAAAGATTTACAACTACAAAACTCAATGCAGTGAATGAAAAAAGTAAGACATTGAAAAATAAAAGTGATATTAAGCACTACGAGGTGTGTTCAAAAAGTATCGCGAATTTGCGTTTTTTCAGATATTATTTATTTATTCATGAGTATCTATTTTGTCCCCTTCAAAGTAATCCCCTTGAGATATTATACACTTGTGCCAACGGGTTTTCCAATCTTCGAAGCACTTCAAAAAATCTTTTTTTTTTATCTTGTTCAGCTCCTCCTTCGATGCCGTCTTTATCTCGTCAAGCGTAGCGTAACGTCGTCCTTTCATGGGCCTCTTCAGTTTAGGGAACAAGAAAAAGTCACAGGGGGCCAGATCTGGGGAATACGGTGGCTGCGGCATCATTAGTGTGTTGTTTTTGGCCAAAAAGTCGCGCACAAGCAACGATGTGTGAGCAGGGGCGTTATCGTGGTGCAAAAGCCAATTTTTGTTTTTCCACAAATCCGGGCGATTCTGGCGGATTGCTTCGCGCAAATTGCGCATAACTTGCAGGTAATATTCCTTATCGACCGTTCTACCCTGTGGCAAGAACTCATGATGCACCACGCCCCTGCAATCGAAGAAAACTGTCAGCAAAACTTTCACATTCGACCGAACTTGGCGCGCTTTTTTCGGTCTTGGTTCGGCCAAAGCAGATGATTGAGCTTTGGTTTCCACGTCGTAACCATAAACCCACGATTCGTCACCAGTTATGACCCTCTGGAGCAAATTTGGGTCGTAGCGGACAGAGTCCAACATCTCATTAGCAAAGTTCATGCGATGCTGTTTTTGGTCGCAATTGAGCAATTTTGGTACGAATTTCGCGGCGACCCGTCTCATGCCCAAATCATTGATACAAATCGAATGGCATGAGCCAATCGATATGTCTAGCTCCTCAGCAACTTCTCTAACGGTGATTCGACGATTGGCCAATACCATTTTCTCCACTTCATTAACTTTTTCGTCTGTTGTTGAAGTGCTCGGGGGTCCGGCACGCTCTTCGTCGTTCACATCTTCTCGGCCTTCTGAGAACATTTTGTAACACCGATAAACGTTGCTTCGGTCCAAGGCAGCTTCTCCGTATGCCACAATCAACATTCGGAATGCATCCGCGCACTTAATTTCGTTTTTCACACAAAATTTGATACAGGTTCTTTGATCCATTTTTTTGAATAGGTAAAAATCGAAGACGATCCAAAACACGTGCAAGCAAAGCAGCTGTCAACAATTAAGTGAACATTCAAAATGGCCGAGCTTGTCGGCATAAGTGAGAGACATGAGTACCAACATAACGCTACAAAAAAATCGAAATTCGATTATACGTAACCCGCGAAAATTCAAAATTCGTATGTAAACTTATTGTTATGTTGCAGCGTAATAAATGCGTATTGTTTTGACGGATATACATCTACATAAATAAAGATAAATGTATTAAGTTGATGTTACAAATGCTAAAAGGCAATAAATAATATATAGTATAGGCAAAAATTTTTATTTTTGAATTGAATTGACATGGTAATCGCCGCCACTCGAAAAGCAACCCTGTGTGCGGTGCGATAACAAACCCTCGAAAAGCAACCCTGTGTGCTGTGCGATAATAAACACTCGAAAAGCAACCCTGTGTGCTGTGCGATAACAAACACACGCTGCTATCGATTGATTTGCATACGCCGCTGCACATCACTAACGCTTTGCGGCATTGGAGCAAATTTTCGCAAAATTTGCGATATAATTTGTGAGTGTGCATTTGTTGAAATTGATTGTTTAAATGGTGTGAGACGCATTAAACAATTGCTGCGTGCGTGCCTAATTTATGTGACCATCTTCTGCGCGCCTCACCAAGCCCAGCGAAGCGAAAAATAGCGAGCAACTAAAACTGAAACTGCTGCGCTCAAGTGCAGGTTAGTTTACATACGTTTACCGTTTACACAATGGGTAATGGGGAATGTATCGTATTGAACGAAAAAGTAAACAAAAAGATGATGTCTCTTCCTAGTAAGTGAATGCGTCAATGTTAATCGCGCTCTTTGCGCTCGCACATCTGCCAATCTTTCGTAAGCCGCTGCAATTGCAATCATCTAGGTGTGGCAAAGGTGAAAGCAAAAGCAACGCAGCAACAACCACAAGTACAACAACAACAAAAACCACAACTGACAACGCTCCTCATTTAACGGCATTAACGAGCAACAGTAATTTGCAGTCAACAGCAAATAGAATTCTATTTGGAAACGCCCGCATCAATATGAGCACAAGCAATGAACAGGATCTGGCAGCAGCCGCAACAACAGCAGCAGCAGTCGCCAATGGCAATCCAACGGATGCGATGAAAATCGAAGTTATGTATGTCAAAAGTCACAATCAGCGAAAATCCAATATTACCTATAATAAAATCCTTTTATTACCATAATGCTGCTGTACTGTTCCACAGCAACTTTCAACCATATGACAAGCAATGCTGCTACAACATCAAAACGAATCATACGAAAGTCTATGGCTGTGGCATTGCCCATGCCCGTGGCTCCTCCAAGGTGAAGCTTAAGAATGTCGTCGATTATAAATGGGAGCACAAATACTATTATCCCGGTCATTTGGTGGCTGTGCATCGCGATGGCAAGCATTTGGCCTATGCCATTAATGGTGAGTGCTTAACAGCTAAATCTTTTATATAGTATTTTAGGGTTCGAATTTTCATGAGATTCCAAATTGTTTTTTTTTTGCTAACTAATGCATAAAAGCGAATCGATTGCAATCACATATGGGCATTTATAGAGGTATGCACGCAACAGTCGCACTCCCAGTTCTATACAATTCTTCAGTTTTTCTTGTTCAAGCAATATGAGAGTGAAAAAACGCTAGATGAAATATTTTCGACTGATATCTAAGCACCTTGCACTTTGTTTAACTTCGAAATGTGTCAGAATTTATGAATAACTGTTGGGTGACAAATGCTTGGAAGAGCAATTAATACAAAGTGACTGAGAACATTCACAAAATTAATTTTATTTTGATTGGCATTTGATACCAGGAACTGTTGGTTTAAATCATTACTATTGTTTTTCTTAAAAGATACTATTCATAGGTTTTCTGTGGGAATGCCCATATGCTGACAATTGAAATAGATGAAATTATATTAATGTATGCAAATTTGTATAGTTAACAACAAAGCCACTGGAATGGAGGGCATGGTTCGTGTGTGCAATACCAGTACCAGTCAGCGTGCGCTCATCAAGGGCATGAATGGCGAAGTGTTGGATCTACAATTTGCCCACAGCGAAAACGAACGCACTCTGGCTGTTATAGATGTGTGCTCACTATTTGTGTACAAAATCGATTTAATCGATGGCAATTTGATATGCAAGCTTGTACTGAAAGTGGATGATCCCATTGCCAACTATTCACCCGAATATGATATGGTCTCCTGGTGTCCATACATCACCAACAGCAGCAGCACCAGCAAGAAATCCAGCTGCAGTGGCAGTGGCAGTCATCACGACGACGATGAAAAGCAGCTATTGCTTTGGTCACGCAGCAAACAATTCCAATGCTTCTCAGTCCGAATGATTGTGACCGAACACGGCGTAAGTGCTCCAAGTCTTGAGAGAAAAGCTCCGATATTTAGATTAACTATTTTATGTGGAATTTACAGCGCACTCAGATAAAGCCATCAGCGCTGGAAACTGGTTATCTGAAGATTGAAATGGAATCGTTAATAACCTGCGCATCGTTATCGCCGGATGGCACCACCGTTGCGGCCGCCTGTGCCGATGGTTTGGTTAGATTCTATCAAATCTATTTGTTTGATGTGCGCAATCATCGCTGCTTGCACGAATGGAAACCGCACGACGGCAAGCCGGTTTCCTCGCTGTTCTTCCTCGATAACATTAACCAACCCGTTGAGGAGTAAGTAAATTTAGAAACAATTACGATTGATTGTACTTAATGCATTTCATTCGCTTGACAGTGCTTACTGGCAGTATGTAATCACTACTAGCGATCATAATACGGAGATCAAACTTTGGAATTGCTCGCTGTGGGAGTGCCTGCAGACGATCAACGTAATGGCCTCAATTCCGACCAGTGTGCAACCGAACATGTTCATAGCTGGCATTGATCGCAGTGCCAATTACTTGGTTATATCCAGTCTCGAGTCCCTAGCCGTATATGTTATGCAAATTGGAAGCATAGGCGGCGGCATCAGCAGCAACACTACCAATGCCGAGGAAAGCGACAGCAACGGTTCGGATAATGGCAGCGATGCTGACAATGCGATCAGCGGTACTGGCAACAATGAAGCCGAACTCCGCATTCTGAACATTGCCGAATTCAAGTTGAGTTCGGGCATTCTGTCGTTTTCCATTGTGAATGCGAGCATGCGTCGCTTGAAGAGCACAAATGAGAGCTACTATCCGTTTGAGGAGCCCGATGATTATGATGATGAGAGCAATGCCACCACCGACGCGCTGGTGGTGCACATGTTTGTCGTGCAGGCCAAGAGTCTGCAGGAGTGCCAGATTATCTATCAGCCCTGTGTGCCGGAAAAGCTGAAGTCCGAGCGCAGTTTGAATAGCAGCAAGAATACCAGCGTCATCAGCAATAAACGCTCCTTAACGCCTGACGGTCTGCTTGGTGTCAATGAGATCAAGCAGGAGCCCAGTTCGCCTCTTAATAGTAGCAGCGGTTCAAGCGCTGTGCCCTTGGATGCCCTCTTTGCCAAGTCGAAGCGCAACTCGAGTAGCTCCACTTCAGCTTCGGTGATTTCTGTCGCTGTCGCTGCAGCAGCGGCTGCCCCCTCGGCCATATTGCAGGATGAGACAGCCGTGAGCAAATCTCGGTCTTCGTCCCCCCAATACGGCAGCGCCTATCCACAGCTGAATCTAATGACACCGGATGCATTTAGTGCTAGTAGCGGGCCCAGTGCCGCCATACTTTTGGCTACGACGAACATTAGCAGCAATACTACTGGCACCGATGCCATCAACAGCACCACTGTTGCTTCGGCCAGTACGGTTGCCAGTATGGATTCAAGTGCGATCAATTCGCAAGTGTTGAACACCCTTCGCATGTTGGCCACAGTCACCGCGAATAGCACGGAACAGGTTAATACGTCCCTATTGAATCTCGTGAACAACACTTTGATTGAGGATCGGGAACAGCAGAAGCTGAAGGATAAACTGGAGGCGCGTAAAAAGTTTATTGCCATCGATCGCAATCCGGAACGCAATGCAGCTGAGAATTTGGCCAGTGGTGGTTCCAGTCCCAGTCGTGAGGTGCAAGAGATTATGGCCACCCAGGAGGATGCCGATGACTACGAACCAGAACTGGAGAACCTAGAATCTGACGAGGAAAGTCCATACTTTTTGCTATGCAAAATGGAAAAGAAGTAAGAATCTCTAAATGAGCCTCAATTTTATTATATTCTCAATTAAAATTATAACTTTTAGAACGGATGAGCAATTGGCAAACCCTTCACCGCTATTGCAGAGCGTCGAGGAAGCGACAGCCACGGGCAATTGGTTGTCACATGAAGAACAGCTGCACCCGACCAAAAAATCCGCAGAGCTGCAAAATGCTGCACAAATCATGTCGCAGGCAGTGCAGCATAAGAACAATGGCAATGTCCCGCCCTCACTTGGCAGCAGCAACAACACGACAACAACACTAAATAACAGCAGCAGCAGCAACAATAACAACAACAGCAGTAACAACAGCCATAATGCAACAAATGAAAATTGCCCGAGCAATGCAGAAATGAATGTAAAACTGGAACAGCTATTGGGTACGTATATAAAAAAGTTAATCTCTGTGGCAAAGGGCAGCAATCCAATAATCTACCAATTCACATCACAGATCTGGTCAAGGCGCAATCGCAACAGCTTAACAAACTGGAGCATGAGGTTAGCAAAATGCATCAGCAACAGCAGCAGCAACAATCAACCTGTAACACTGCTACCGCCTTGCAGCCGAAAAGCGTCAACGAACTAGCCTACAAAATTGAAATGCAATTGTCCAAATTGATGGAGCAGTATCTCAAGCGATATGAGAACGAGCACAAAAAGAAACTAGCCGAATTTCTGCACGCACGGTAAGTAAAAGATAATGAAAGAAATTGCAGAGGTTTGACGAAGAATATAGTTGCAATATATGATAAAATAGTTATATCAATCTCAATTTAATGAGCACAATTATGGATAATATAATTTATCAAGGGAATTCTGAAATGCAATACAAATTTTGCGAAAAGAAGGGATAAGACTACTACGTAACTCTTTCATGAACACATAACTATTTTTATTAATTTTTTTCATTCATTGTTCGATCTAGTGAGACTCATAATCGTGAGCTGCGCGATTCGATGCTGCAGGTGCTCAATCAGTATGTTATGAATCATTTCACGGACATCATTGGCAACGTGCTGACTATGGAGCTGCAACGTCAGCTGCTGCCGCGTGTCAATGCCAAAATGGATCAACTGCAGAATCAAATGCAGCTAGAAATTGTGCAAAAGTTGAATCTGTTTGACAAGACGGTCAAGGAAAACATAGCACAGGTGGTCAAGAGCAAGGTATGAAAAAACCTCCTCTTTTTCCGCTTTATGTGTATCATTTACATATTTTTTCTAGCAATTCCTGGACGCCTTTGGCAAGTCCGTGCTGATTGGCGTACAGACCAGCCTGCAGACGGCATTCATTGAATCGATGAGCAGCACTCTGATACCGGCCTATGAGAAGTCCTCGCAGAACATGTTCAAGCAGTTACACGAGGCGTTTAGCGTTGGCATCAAAGACTGTAAGACTGTGAAATCACTTAACAACAAATTGCCAATTGACTAATTATTAATTTAATCATTGCTGCTGACAGTCATGGTGGAGTTTAATGCGTATCTGCAGCACATGCCACAGCCGCACAATGGTGAAGAGCTGAGCAACAAGCTGGGCCTATTGAAGCAGCTGGTGGAGTCCAATTTGCTAAAGCATCGCACCGAACTTACTGACGCCATGCTGGAAACACAGCGTGAGGTAAAGAGCCTGGAGATATTGCTCGCCCGCAAAGTGCAGGAGACCATTCGAGCCGAACTGCGCAAGCACATGGATAACCAGAATATGGCGTTGCGTTCACAGGCGGCAACACCGGCGCCCACTTACGATCTGCGCGAGAGCATTAGACAGTTGCTACAGGCGGGTCAAATCAACAAGGCCTTCCATCAGGCACTGCTGGCAAATGATTTGACTCTGGTCGAGTTCACGCTGCGCCACACGGATCGCATGCAGGTATTTGCGCCCGAGGGCTGCCGCCTAGAGCAAAAGGTGCTGCTCTCGCTCATTCAGCAAATATCAGCGGACATGAGCAATCACAATGAGGATAAACAGAGGTAAATCACTTTTAATTTGATAGCTTATATTTGTATTGGATTGTTTGTTGTTATTTTTATTAATTTGTATTTCCTTTTAAGCTACCTCAATGAGGCGCTGCTGGCCATCAATATGTCGGATCCCATAACGCGTGAGCATGCACCGAAAGTGCTCTCCGAGCTGTATCGCAATTGCCAGCTGTTCATCAAGAATTGCCCGAAGAGTCCGCAATGCAGCAATGTTCGCCTGCTGATCGCCATGTGCAGTGCAACGTATCGTGATCAGTTTAAATGATATTGTGACGTGGCGGCAACCGCTAGCGTTTGGCAAGGACAACTCGAACCCAATACTATGCACAGAGACCCACACATATACCCACACACACACACTTAAAGCAACACACACAACCACACACACATTTTTTGTAGTTAAGCTTATCCCGTTTGAACCGTCTCTAGCTCTAGCTTCAATTTGACCTCAATGCCTTTCCCAATATGTCTACATTGTGTCCCCTCTGCCCTCGTAAGCTGAAAGTTTTCCACAGTTTCTTCGTAAATATTTGTTTTGTGCGTATATATGTTTTTTTTTAATATTATACTTAGATTTTACTCTTATCTGTTCTTGTCACGATATTGTTTTCCAAAAAAAAAAAAAAAAAAGAATAGCGAAAAATAGAAGCGTGCGAGTCCAATTAGCGTGATCAACAATTGCAATAAGTTGTATCTTTTTGATATATATATATATATTTAAAGAAATATTGAGTATTTTTCTTTTTGTTCCTTTCGAGCTCTTTATCTATACACTTTCCATTTTTCATGACGCTTATCGAAGAGTAAAATACATGTTAAAGCAGAGCTATAGAATTACATTTAAAATGCTACATATTTTCAAAATAACGATAACGGGCTTTCCAAGCGAGAGACGAACAAATTTGATGATTGCTAAAGAAAAGAATAACAGAACTACAAGTAAATTCGTAAATATTAAGCTAAGCATAAACAAATAAAAAAAAAAAATAAAAATTAAAAATAAAAAATCTAATATATGTATTTGAAAACTAATAAATAATTATTGCATTCGGACACTGAAGGTTTCGCATGATTAAACTAATACATGAATTTGTTCAAATGTTCTGTCTAAATATATGGGACAATATCTTTTTATATTTTTTTTTACTATTCTAACGTGTCTCTTACATATTTGTATGGTGGATTGTAAATTGCCCTAAATTGTAAATTGCCCTTAGTTCGTTCGAAGCTAGACCTGCTCGGGACTCACAACATGCGCACCCTGAGATGGGTCCCGGGCCACAGGGACATAGCGCGAAACGAGGCGGCTGACGAGCAAGCAAGAATGGGGGCAGGAAGGCCCCTAACAGGACCAGAACCGTATTGTGGCATAGGGAGGCACACTATACGACTGGAACTCAGAAACGAGGAGAGACAGAGACGGCAACAGAGCTGGTCAGAGGCAGTGGGACTCAGATAAGCCAGATGTCTCCTAGGTGGTTATAATCCTGTACGTTTCAAACAGATCATAACCATGGGAAAGAATAGCCTTAGGATACTTACCGGTCTATTGACAGGACACTGTAGACTAAGAAGTCACCTGACAAAACTGGGTATACTTAGTAGTGATCTCTGCAGGTTTTGTGAAAGAGAGGAGGAGTCCTCGAAGCACATCCTGGCAGAATGTGTCGCCCTAACTAGAAGAAGAAGCAGCATCCTAGGGGCGCATGTTTTGAATTGCGAAGACATAGTGGACCTCAACCCAACAAATATCCTCACGTTTGTAAGAGAGTTGGGACTGATGGAAGAGCTATAGCTCAGAAGGGGGCACAATAGATCAAATAGGTCGCGGTGCAGTCTCAGCCCCCAATAATAATAATAATAAGTTGCCCTTAAGGTAGAAAATGAGGCGTACTTTCAAAGAGCGAAAAAGGCGTTATCTGGACCAAATACTTGCAGATTTCACAAGGACCAACTCTGTCGACGTGCATTCAGTGATAATGGGATCATCTAGACACCCAAACACTTGTAAAAATTGGCTAATATTTCAAAAAGTTTATGCTACCCAATGTCGAACTGATAGCTACTCAAAGAGTAGAGTACAAATTATATTTCTCATCGTCATATATATGCAAATATTACAAAATGTCGTCTTGGAGACATACAAAAAGAAAAACCAAACAATTATGTATATGTTTCTTGATTACCACAGCGTAAAGTTTTAGCAGATCTAAAGCTAGTTGTATTTCAAGCGCCATTCATAATCAGCTAATGAGAGCCAGCAGCTCCGATGTGCGCTGCAAACAACTGCAGCCACAGCCCGTGGCACAAACCGTGTGATGCTGTGGAAGAGAGATAGTAAAATTCAAAACTGGAAAATTATAGGAAAAATGATTTTGTGTTATGCACCTCAAACCAGTGTATCATGTGCTGCATGTGTCCGCCATGTCCACAGGAGAGGCAAGCATTTGATGCCCCACGCACGGGTAGGCAGCAAAGGATGCACATTAAAACTGGCCGCTTGCATGGCTCACATTTAGGCGTACGCTTCGGTTTGCCACAGCCGGCACACTCGGTGACAAATTCAACGCCCTGCGACGGCGGCGGTGTGTGCAGCGTATGCTTGAGGATTACCGCACGCTTCGTCAGGAGCTGCCAGCCAAAGAGGACATCCGCATAGGCGCGCTTGAATTGATCGAAGAGCGGCATTTTGGTGCGTCGAATTAGCGAACACGCAAACGCATCCGTCTGACCCAGCTTAAAGTCCAGCCAATCCAACGAATCCGACCACGAATTGCTGCGCAGCTGCTTCAACTGTTGCCAAGTGCCGCTCGAGGCACGTGCCTGGGCGGATGATTTGAAATCGAGCGGCAAAACTGTATGATATGGCGACAATTGCGCATGGAGCTGGGCAGGCAGACGGCAGCTGGCCACATCCATGTCCATGCCCATCAGGCCCGCCGCCGGACACTTGTCGAAGAGGCAGGCTAGAAGTACAGCGGTTTGAACATCCCCAGCACCAGCATAATGCATAATGAGCGATTCGAGCAGTGATTTCTTGAAGGGATCCTTGTAGAATAGCAGCTGACAACTCATCGACGACTCGTGCGGCACATGCGGCGTTGCTATAAGCTCCGCCAGCAGCCAAATGGGCACCAAATCCAGTCGTCCGTGCGCGCGACAAATTTCACCGTTGCGTCGACATGTTTCGACAATATTTCGCTTGTCCAGCGTAAAATCGCGTGCCATGTCACGATTAATGTGCAGCAACTGGCTGGCATCGTAGATGTGAACGACGGGAGTGGTGCCATTGATTTGGCGCATCACACGCTGTTTGCCCTGTAGACGCTTGCAGGCAATCATGCGCTCCTGCAGATAGAACGAGGCATTCGGATCTCGTTGCGCTGTTGTTGTTGCCATCACATTGCCCAGCAATCCGCTGCCATTGATGGCGCTCAGGGTGCGCGGCGTTATCGACTGATGCTGGCGCAATGTCAGCCGCTTGGTGTTCATCACCTGGGCAAAGGTGGTCAACATGCCGATGGCATTGAAGTGCACGCCCGATGTACGTGGAAATGGTATGCAGGCATCGTGTAGAGCACTCGACAGTGCTCCCTCCAATCGTGGCGATTGCAACAACATTTGGCTTCGATCCGCACCAGCGCCAGCAACGGACGTCACACGCTTCTTCATCGCGGCGACCAGTGCGCGCAGGCATTGTTCCAGGCAGCTGCGAGATTTCTTGACACGCTGCAGTGCATTGGTGCGCAGCACTTTGAGGAGCACACCGCTCACATCGCTGGACAGAGTGGTGCCCTGGCACAGCTGAAAATCGGGGGGCACATTCGGACTGGGATAGGCGGTGGGAAATGTCACCTGTAATATGATCGTGTGATCCGCAGCGCAGATCTTAAAGCATGCATAACGCTTTATCGCGCACAGCATATCCACATCCACGTGGGGCATATTTGTGTTCAGCAGCGAGAATTCGTGCTGCAGCGAACACGTCGGCTGATCGGTTAGAGAGCGTGCAATGTGGGTCTCCTCGCGTCGCGCATAGACGCCGCCAAAGCTGGGCGAGCGTGCCATGGGCAGGGTATTGGCACCCAAGCCCGGCTCCAGTGTCGCCGCAATGGGCAGTGATGCAGCCGTCATCGGATGCGGCTGCAGCGTATGCATAAACTCTGGCGGCGTTAGAGCACGCAATTCACTTAACTCCGGCTCGTAGCGTGACGAATCGCCCTCCTCATCCTCATCGGGCGAGGGCTCGCATAGCTTCAGCATTGTATCATCGATTTTCCAGACGCGCAACGTGCGATCACGCGACCATGTCACCAATTCCTGCCAGTTTTCACAGAAATTATATCAATCAATTTACTTTTGTCATCTCGTGTGACTTACAATTTCTGTGGAGTCCTCGCGATTCGGTCGCCAGGCAAAGTCCAGAATGACATCGGTGTGTCCAACAAATGAGCAAATGGGATCTGTTTGCTTGCTATTGCTCCAAAGTAGCAGGCTGTTCTCGCCGCGACCCAAATGCGGCACGACAATGCTGACCAAACCGTTGCCGATGGGCTACAGAAAAATAATAACGATTAGTTAGTTCAAAAGGGCCTGACCAAGATATATCCCAAGCTGAACAAACTGTTCAGACAGACAGACAGAAGTGGATGGACACTTGTTAACAATTTCTTATGGGTTAAACCGCTTCCCGGGCTTACTGTATATCTTGCCCTCCACACGGGCGATAGTGTGGTAATGATCTTCTCAGCTCTCCTGGGATTGCACACATCAAAGTACTTGACGGTGCCATCCTGACTGGCTGTGGCTAGGCACGTCTCTCGTTTGTGACTCCAATTGATGCCATGCACCCGATTCAGATGAGCGGTTATATAGTGTGTGGGACAGCTGCTCTTGCGCATGTCCCAGATCCGCAAGTCACCGTCGTGAGCGGCGGCCAATAAGTTACCCGAACGACGATTAAAGCCAACCTGAGTGGCGCCCGCTGCACATAGAAAATATCAATGAATATCGGCAAGTTATATATACGAGGCGTGTTCAAAAAGTATCGCGAATTTTGAATTTTCGCGGGTTACGTATAATCGAATTTTGATTTTTTTGTAGCGTTATGTTGGTACTCATGTCTCTCACTTATGCCGACAAGCTCGGCCATTTTGAATGTTCACTTAATTGTTGACAGCTGCTTTGCTTGCACGTGTTTTGGATCGTCTTCGATCCAGAGGGTCATAACTGGTGACGAATCGTGGGTTTATGGTTACGACGTGGAAACCAAAGCTCAATCATCTCAATGGAAGCTGCCGCACGAACCAAGACCGAAAAAAGCGCGCCAAGTTCGGTCGAATGTGAAAGTTTTGCTGACAGTTTTCTTCGATTGCAGGGGCGTGGTGCATCATGAGTTCTTGCCACAGGGTAGAACGGTCAATAAGGAATATTACCTGCAAGTTATGCGCAATTTGCGCGAAGCAATCCGCCAGAAACGCCCGGATTTGTGGAAGAACAAAAATTGGCTTTTGCACCACGATAACGCCCCTGCTCACACATCGTTGCTTGTGCGCGACTTTTTGGCCAAAAACAACACACTAATGATGCCGCAGCCACCGTATTCCCCAGATCTGGCCCCCTGTGACTTTTGAAGAGGCCCATGAAAGGACGACGTTTTTTTGAATAGGTAAAAATCGAAGACGATCCAAAACACGTGCAAGCAAAGCAGCTGTCAACAATTAAGTGAACATTCAAAATGGCCGAGCTTGTCGGCATAAGTGAGAGACATGAGTACCAACATAACGCTACAAAAAAATCGAAATTCGATTATACGTAACCCGCGAAAATCCAAAATTCGCGATACTTTTTGAACACACCTCGTATGTATATATATAAGACAATTACACATGCAGACGGCGTTCAAGGATATTGCCGGCTTGCGCGATTCGCGCAGATCCCAAATGTGCGAGAAGGTGTCTATGGAGCAGCTGACCAGCAAATTGGGATCCTTGTTATGCCAGTCGATGTCGGTGACTGTGCGCGTATGTCCACGCAACGAATTCTCATAGTAGGGTTCGGCAGGACCCCAGCGCACAATGTCAATATTTTGACTGGTCTGCAAACAAGAATGTGAAAAGCATAAAAATATTTGATTTTATTCTTTTGTTATGTTATATGCCTGCGCAAACTAACCGCTATGGCACAGGACTCTCGACGATAATGACAAATAGCAAACTCGGCTACGGATATGTCGTATTTGGACTGACGCTCGTGACGACGCAGTGTTCCATCGTCTTGGCCCAAACGCTGAAGGGCCAAATGGCCGCGACCCGCCAACAGCACCCATTGACCGGAGTAGTCCACAGACATGGCCGTCGCCTGAGAATCGCGGTGCTCGTAACATTTGTTGCTCTGTCTGATGATGTATGTCTGTTCGGAGCCACCAGCGCCGCCGGCGCCTCTTTCACCATTGCCGCTGCCAGCACGTAGTGTCTCTGTCGGCGGCATCCTACTATTATGCGGGTGTTGTGGGTTGTGATGCTAGTGATGTTGGTGGTAACATAAAATGCTATTTTTAATTAACTTACTAACTACAGTACAGAACAAAACGAACTGATAAGAATACGAACAATAAAAAACTATCGCGATTCGATTATATCGATTATTGACTTGCACGCCAGGGCTGCATACACGATATATATGCACGTCACAAATGGTGTTAGCAAAAAACGAAATTAAATGAAAAACTAAGAAATGATTTATAAATTACTTCTTCTACTGCAAATATTGTATCCAGAATGATATAATTTGTATTCTTAAGTTGAATTATTGGCTGCATAAAATTACTTTAATTGTAGGCATTAGAATCAATGTTTTCGTTCACGAAATCAGTGCTAAATTGGCATCACTGTGAGTTAAATTTCCCAAAACAAAGTAAAATTTATCGATACCATATAAAAAATGTGACTTACTGACTTATTGACTTACTGGCAATTGACAATTGCTAGTGAATTAAAAAAAAATAAGGAAAGCAAGATGATGGAGATTCTTAACGACGATTGCCAATTGAAGATTATTGGCTATTTGAAACTGAAAGACCAACAAGCTCTGTATGAAGCAACAGAAAACTTATCAAGTCGATTGAACAGCAATATAATCTATGCCTGGCAGCACAAAACGGAATATGTCCTATTTCCCAAGGACCTCAACGAGAATCTCAAACTATTGGAGATATTTCTACGGAGCATTGCTCCAACGGTACAAAGTTTTGATCTGATAGATGTCACGTTAAAGTTGATGGCACCGTGGGTGGGTCACAGTTTCCCAAGCGTTCGAGAGTTGAGTTACGAGCTGAATCCTGATGATGATTGGGTAAAAGCACAGAAACTGTTAGTGGAACTGTTCCCAGGGGTGCGTTCTGCTTGCCCGAAAGGAAAGGTTAATTACAGTGTCGCTGCCGAATGGATGCAGTTGCGCAAACTGAACTTAATCGATAGTTGGGATATAAATAAAACGGAAATTAGTCAGCTTCCGTTGCTGGAAGAGTTGATACTTTGTGCACTTGTACCATCTGGAGATCCATTTGTGACCAGTGTGGCTAGTTTGCCCAGGCTTGAGGTGCTGAACTTCACTACCAATGGCGGTGAATTTATCCCTGGATCACTTATGAATAGTATTCTAGATTTACGTTGTCTGGATATAGACGAGCTTGTATTTAGTGACTCGATTTATGATTGCGATCTGGCCAAACTCCAACAGGTTAAGAATTTGCGCAAGCTAACACTTTCCGAAGAAGATTACTTTTCAGTCGATAGTCTGCAATCTTTAGTCTCTGCTTTGCCTTTATTGGAACAATTGCATGTGATTGATTGTCAATTTTGGTGCAACGAGAATGAACTTTGGCAAACCATCGACATCTGTCCATCTCTTAAAGTGTTAAACATAACAGGCTTTCACTTACATGACCATTTCTTTGGCCAAAGTCGACGTTTCATGGAGAATGTGTTAAGAAAGCGTTCGACTCCTTTGACTCTACACTGGCATAATACTGGCAATAATGAGAAATTGGTAAGTAGCGAAGAATATCTCTGTAAATACATATATCTATTTATATATGTTAAAATAAATTCTTTCTTAATCTTGCAGATTCGTCAATGCTTTCAACATTGTAATTTGAAACTTTCTTTTGAGCCCTTAAATAGGGATATCATCCAGTACTATTCTGTCGAAATTAAACTTGTGCCTTTGAAGAAGTGATATGTGCAATAATTGTTACATTTTACCAAGAGTAATTAATAGGAATTGTTAAATTTGTTCACTTATAATAAATATTTTTGAAAGATATTTATTTATAAGAATAAATAATGAATAAATGTACATGATTTAATCGACTTTCAGAATCTATGTTAAGTTATAGGCTTATATATTTTTATTGTCACTAAATGAATATAAACGATCGAATTCTATTTTATTAGACTCCATTTTGTTAGTAAAGAGTCAATTTGTTTAACTTTATACAAAGTCTGCACTAATTATTTGCGGTATTATTTCATAGAAATAGTTGTACGAGTATGCTTAGCTTAGAACTATGGTGTAAGCATCAAACTCATCTAAGGCTACATATTGGGGATAAGGAGGAGGGAGACACTAATGCTTATCTGTGACAATAACAAAACATTTTTAGTGTGGAATCATTGACGCAGTAGCTCTGACTGCCATACAAATTGATGCGACTAATGGTTCCAGTGAGCGCACTCGAATATCCAGTCATACGCACCGTGGACTCGAAGATAGCCAGACCCGGTTTGGTTTGCAAACGCAATGTTATATCGACGGCATAATCACTGTTAATCTCCTTGACCATCTTGTGATGTGGCGCCGCTATAAACGCCTGCAGTATGGAATTCAAATAGAGTGTTCGACATTGCGAATGCGCCGATAATCGCTCATTGATCAGGCGCACCAAATAGCGGGCGGCGCGCTGCACTCGCTCATTATTGGTTGGGAGCTCCTCGCGCTGATGGCAGGTGCACCAGTGGGCCGCTATGCCCGCCTGCTCACAATTGCGCTCTGCTGGCACCGGCAGGAAGAGGCTAATTCCACGTGGCATTATGCTATCAATATCGATGAGCTCAGCGGCATTGCGTTGCAGCTGCTCCGGCTCCAGCTGGCGCATATCGAGCAATTGCAGCAGTGTGGCATGCAGATCGAATGGTGTTGTCAAACGCTTGGCATTTAGCTCCAGATTGGCAATGGCCAGCGGATAGCGCTGCTTTAGCCAGGCGGGATAGAGTGCGATTAGCAGCGGTTGTCGTTCCTCCATCATGCCCTGATAGGTGCGTCGAAACGAACCCCAGCGCAAACCGTGATCGGACATAAGGAGCACCAGTGTTCGATTGAGCACACCCGACTCCTGTAACCGCTGCAGATTCAACGCCAGCTGCGCATCCAACAATTGTGGTGAGTTGAAATAGTCGTGGGTCAACGCCACCGACCAGAAGAACGAAAAGAAGAGCTCTTGACGCATGTGCGGCACCAGCTTTCGCATGTACTCCAACAGGACATCCGCTGTGCGTCTCCCGCCCATGCACAGATGGATATTCATGTCCTTCTTTTGGGCAATGTGCTTCTCCATCTCGAGCAGCATGGGACGCAAATAGTAATCCGTTGGCGGTTTGCGAAATCCTTTGCGATTGAAGTTGAACAATCCAAGGAAGCCGACATCCTCGGCATAGACCGTCCTGTAGCCGGCCTGTTTATAGCGCTTCCACAAGAAGGTGCAACCATCGTAGCTGGGATGCGCCAGCGGTGCCACACACGATATGTTCAGCTCCTGATCATCCAGGCCACTTAAAAGCGGCACCAGATTCGGAAAGGTATTGTCGCCCACCTTGTTGAAGCCCCAGAACTCAACGTGCGTCAGATTCTTACGGATGTAGGCCTCCGTGCGACGCATTTGCCGATGGAAATTCAAATGTGAAACACTATCAATGCCCAGCACCATCACCGAGAGCCGTTCCTCAGCCTCCGCCGTTGGGGTATCATTAAAGCTGTTACGCTTAAGCGAAGACTTGGTGCTATTTCCACGCTTCGTCAACGGCTTATCGACGACAAAGAAGTGACAATCTTTGTAGATGAGCGATCCAGCCGGATCATGACATTCCAAATAGATAAACTCCAGTTCCTTCGGCAACTGGACGGTTTTGGCCAACTTAAACGACAACTGCGGCCGATAGTCATTGGTATTGTCTGTCTGGCGACGCACCTCCGTATATTTGCAATTGATTTTGGACACATCCTTGATGTTGTAGTAATGCAACTGCTCCTTGGCATCCATGTTGAGCAGCAGCTTGCCGGGCACCACATCGCTCGTCCGCAACAGTGGCTTGGGGCATGCAAATGGTCGCGGATGGAACATAAACTGTGCAATATTATCGTCGAACACCTCGAAGTACGGCATCCGGCAGCCGGGTGTGTCAATAAAATATGCCCTCGTCACATTGTACTCATCATCGATGCGTGCAATAAAATCAAAGCGATCGCGCAGTCTCAACAGTTTCGTCCTCAAATTGTAATCGACGAATAGATAGGAGAAGACGCACACGCAGAATATGATGATGACAATCTTCTTGAATTGGCTCCGATTCTTGGTCATGTTGTAGTAACGATAATAATGCTGTAGGTCACGCTTTGTCATATACTTTGGATCCAGCAGATATTTACTTCTGCAATCAAATAGAAAATGTATCAATTTTTATGTAGTTTTTCATCAACTTTTTCAAATATAAAAATACTTATCTAAGCTCACTGCAATGCAAGAAATGTGTTTATAACTTGTTATATTAGAATACCTAACGAAGAGTATTCTATGAAAAAATATGTTTTGAGACTTTAAATGCAACACTATTACATATTCATGGATATATCTGTGTAATGAAAACAATTTTTAAATACTCTTTTATAATTTCATAGCCAACTTTTAATTTTATTACATTTTGTGAAAGAGGTTTGAGATTAACTTGCTGAATGCCGTTTCGATCTGGCAAAGTTCAATGTCTTTAAACAAGCTGCCCACAATTTGCAGCCATCTATCATTAATTAAGGCGTCAACGAATATAATGGCAACGTTGCCACACACACACATACACAACACAAGTCGGTGAGGAGTCCTCAAACTTTTGAGCATCCTTTAGTCAGTCTTAGGTGTCATTTTATGAGCACAAGGACGTGACGTTGTCAATGTTTTTTTGTTGCTTCTATTTTTATTGTGTTTTGTTGCAAATGAGTGGAGACAAGAGTCGAGCTGTGTAGCTGACTCATGCATGTGGCTGTGTGTGTGCAACTACCACGCGCTCGAAAGTATGCAATGCAAATTTATGCCTGCATTTCGAGTAAATATGCAATGCAAGACGAAGCCCGAAATGCTGCAAGCAATGACAAAAGACTATGGCAAAACTACATACATATATACAAAGGCCTTTAGTGCTTGGTGTCTGCTCACAATACAGCTCCCATCACATTCTATTAGAAAGCTAGCAAAATTGAAAGCGTACTCGTATATGAAGTTGATGGCGAGGGCGCAGCGCGACTTAATGCCATTTGTGGACTTTAATGTAATGATTAAATACAGCATGATGAGCGAGGAGAGAGAAGAACTGTCAGACTCAAACGTAGCTCGCTGCTTCTCCAATCATTTTCCCTTTTGACAATATATAACTGGCATAGATACATATATTCACGATTAGCTAATTTTTCTGTTCTGATAGCTGCAGTTGGCGAAATGAGAACTTAATAAATCGCTCAAAAGCTTGCAGCTCCGTTCAATAATAATAACATGCAACCCATGACAACTTTACGAACTTAAGGCTAAAACCATTTGTCTGAGATTTATTTGTGCCTCTTCTGTTTGCCACACAATTCCATCAATTGCATTTCGGCTGGGCAAACAGACACAGAACTCGCCGTGCAAATGGCATACGAGTTGGTCCGTAAAGCAAACAAGCAGACTGCAGGCAAGACACACAAGCACACTTATACCATACACACGCACACGCACACGCACACAGTCACAGTCACACACACACGCACCCTCACGCATACTTACTCATAGCTCATGTCGCCGTATTTTCGGTTGTCCCTTGTCGTGTAGTAGGCACGCATTTTAGCACCTTTCAGTTGAATGAAATTCCCAGGTTTATCTCGTTGCCAGTTTTGGTTAAGGCCTTGACTTTTTGGTTGCCTGCTTGCACTGGTGTGCTTTTGTTGTTAATTGTTTGCGTGCCACATTTTTGATGGCAACACACTTTTTTGTGTGCACTCTCAATACAAGATTTTCCACACAACTGCGCCTTCAATGAACGCACCACGCCCCCCGCTCAAAAATCCCACCCAGTTGCGTGCTGCTGCCAACACAAAAGTTGGGGTATCCCGAGTTACCTGGGAGCAGCTGCAGACGCCTTTGCTGCCTGCCTACCAAACACTGGATGCTGTGCGGGTCCTGGCCGTCCTTACACGCTAAATGCTCTCTCTGTTTCTCTGTCTCTCTCTCTCTCTCTGTTTTGACACTTGGCTGGGCTAGCGGGAGCATTGGAGACTGCGCAGAACCAACATTTTGACAGCTGCCAGGGATGCTGTGACTTATAATGCACTGCCAGAAAATTGAAGTGCTTGTTTAGGCCATAGGCAATTAAAAATTGTGTGAATTACTTTTATAAGTTGCTTTAATTCTGAGCAAATTGATGGCTGCACAAATTTTGATATTGATCCGAGAGGGATTTTTACTAATTTGTTAATACATTTTATGCAGTTTTAAGTAATCCTACTTTTATTACAATTTTATTTCTTTGTATTCCTTCTTCCTTTGTTCTGAATTGATGATGAGAAGTTAGAATGATCGACTTTAATTATTTATTTGTTGATGATTATCAAGATCATGTCATTCTCAAGAGGCTGATAAATGATTCCTGCTGCTGCAAGCAATTCATGTACATGGCACAATACAGAAGTCTCTGAATCAATATACGAATACACAAATAAATGTGAATATTTATTGTTTTTTTTTGGCACTTGTTGCTTTTTGCTGTTAGTTGTTAAACGTGAATGGTGTGCAGGGCTGTGGAGGCTTTTAATTATGATTTGCATGCTTGCTAAATCGATATACAAATATGAGTGTGTTTTGATGGATTTCTGGGGTCAAGAAACGCATGAAATGTTTTTATGGCCAATGAGCTCGTTGACAGCAATCCAGCTGTGTGTGTTTGTGTGTGTTTTAGATGTGGTACAAACCCATAAATCCCTTGCCATAACGATCAAGTTATGCACTTAGTTCATGGTTTGCTTCGACTTTGATTCTCAAGCCCTGCAAGTATTTGATTAAAAAGTATTTTTAGGCAATGTATGGTCTTAATTAGCTCCGTTTCCAAGTTGTATGAGAAACTTGGGCAAGGACTGCCCGCATGCAAATCCTTTGACTCTTATCCTTGGCGAGCAGCATATCCTGCAGCGTCGCCCATTTTTGCTCATTAGTTGTGAAAAATGGCAGCGACCAAAGATGAAAAGCACGCAAGGATCAATTGACTGCAACATGTACATATGTGTGTGTGGGTTCTCTGTGTGTGTGTGAGTGCGAGAGTGTGTGTTAATAACACACTGCTGCAGGCCAAACATGGCATTTTTATGTTCAATAATTACAACAAGAACAACAACAACAACAACAATAACTGGAACATGCCGGCGTAAATCACCCGCCTGAAAAGAGCATTTCACTGTTGCCCTTTCCCGCCCGCCATCTCAACAGGACTTTCCAAGTAGAGCGATTAACAAGCGTTTGTAATGTTTCATTACTGTAAAAAAATGAAAGAAAGGAAAACAGAAGAAAAGAAGAAAATAATAAATAATGGCAGCCACTGCGGAAAAGTCGTCTATAAAAGCGAGAAGCCCATAAAGCGAACGCTTCAGTTGAAATTTCAAATTGTGCACAGCCAGCGGAAAAGTGCATCCACCTGCGAATAGCATCACCAAACTGCACGTGATTGTAATCAGTCTAGTTAGCTGCTGGCGTCCACTTTCCACTCATTAACTGAAAAATGCTGGAGCAGCAGCAGCATCGTAGCTTGGACAACCAAAAGCAGCGACGTCATCGCCGCCTGCAGCTGGACAGAAGGTGCAGCAGCAGCAACAACAGAAGCAGCAGGTGTCGGGCAAACTATTTGCCGGGCCTGCTAATTGTGCTCCTCGTCCTGCTGCAGAACTTTGAGCTGCACATGTGCCGGCAATTGATGGGCGCCGGTGCCGATGTCCACAGTCCCAGGGATATGAGCACCATCGAGAAACGCCAGCCCGAAGAGATATTCAGTGCGCCCAGCGATGCGACGACTAACATGGGCTACGATGAGTACCCGGTGAGTGATGGACCTTAGTGTTGTACCTATTCGTACACACTCCGTTCAATTGAACTAAGCTCTAAGCTCAACTATTGAATCAAATCTCAGTTTCTAACGACGCCTATTTTCGCTATTTTGTAGATCAAGAAAACTTTACAACTTTTCCGTTTCCGTTTTTTCCTCTGGAATAATACTGCATTTCAATTAGAAAACACAATTTCCTTCGAAATTCATATACAAATTTTGCACAACAAATTGTATTTGAAGAGTGGCCAAAACTTAAAAATTTAAACCACATTTAGTAGTTGCCTCTTCAGAGAAAAATAATCAAATATATTAGTAATTATTGAAGGCTACTAGATGTGTTGGCCTTTGTCCACCAAAGTGATAAATTAATTCAAAGATTAGTTTATTTGTTTCATGAAAAGTACAAAAATACACAAATGAATTGTGCTGGAAAGTCAAACTCTAAGGGAACTTAGACTCAGCACACACTTCTCCATCCCATTCAACAACTTAAAAAAAAAATATTCAAACTCTGCGTGGGCTTTTTTGGTCAAACCCCAGAAATGCTTCTCGTATTACACAAGAGGTTGTTTGTAATTGTATCTTTTACATTTGATTGCTTGCCCTGCAGGTGAATTTCTTGCTTTGACATCGCTGGGGTGATTCGGCCCATCTCCCACCTCCCATCTCTCTCTATCTGCCTTTCTCGCTCTCGCTGTTGACGTCACGTTATTTGGCAAAAAAAACTGTCGTTTTAAAAATAATTCAAGTCAATTCACAAAAAAAAGTGAATCAGTGGGCGTCTGCCAAGCGCGTAGAAATTGCGTATACGCCAGGCTGAAGTGTTGAAAACTATTTTACACATAAATTGATCGTTCTTACTTAACCAAAAATGCAGGTTGCTTGACGTATTTCAAATATGCTCGAACCAAAATATATTTGCAGGTGTAAAATGTGTCTCTTTGAAACGTGTATTTTATATTCAAATAAATGCTATTGAAACTGAGTAAATGTATAAATAAATTAGAGTCGTCGCTTGGCACTTACAACTTATAAAACTTTCAATTTCTTACAACTAGAATCGTAATTTCTTTAATTTCTCATATAAAGTATTTAAATCTTAATTTAAATTGCTAATGGTTAAATATGATTTTGAATAACGAAAGTTTGTTTAAGCACTCGATTATGTGCCCATCTTTAAAGCTTATCAAGTATTTAGACATTGTTTCTGGACACAAATTGCTCATAGAAAACTTGACTCTCAATTGCAATACCCATTTTGTAGATGGTGGTGCCAAAAAGGGCTGCTCTGTTGCTGGATCGTCTAATGGTTGCACTGCATCATGCGCTGGAGAACGAACGCGACGGACATCGCATTGGTGACTTCTATGCCAATAAGAATCTCTTGCAACTTAAGCCCACCGAGTTCAAAAATGGTTTTGAGCAGCTGCAACCGATGGAAGACGGTGAGGACTGCCTATAGAGATTGTTTATGAATTTTATGATATATATTTCAATACACATTTATATTCAAAAAGGTAACAAGCATACGTCGATGAATAGCCACAACTTTCACATGTATAGCGATGATGATCCTGGCGTGATGATGGATTATGATTTCAAAGACTTAAATCAAATAAATCGCGCAACTGGCGAAACAGTAAGTTGGATATTGAAACCAAAATATGCAATTAAAGATAGCAATTAGCAATGGAGAAATGTGTAAGAAAATTTCAGTTAATGGCAAAGAGCTTTCAGAGAAGAGCCGGCGCTGCAGCTGGCAACGATGCGGCACAATCAACAAATGGCGGCTCAGCGTCAGCAGCGGCAGGATCTATAGCTGGAGCTGGTCCTGGTGCCAGGCGCATCCATCACGTTGCCAATGGAGGTGGTCGCATGTATTGGCGCTGCTATTTCAATGCCGTTAGCTGCTTCTAAACCAGCCAAGCAATCCAGGCAAAAAAAAAAAACAAAAAAAAATAATAATAAAAATAAATCAACCAAATCCACCAATTTATGTAGCTCCAGGCTCGGCTCCAGCTTTTTAACACTTAAAACCAACAGATTTTTGTGCGTTTCCTTGGCTGCTATGAAAGTTGTTCGCGTGATTAACTGAAATCATCTGTAAACATGAATTGTAAACTGAAATTTTGTGTAATTGTATTTGTGTCTAAAAAACAAAAAAAAAACCAAAACAAAAAAAAACAACAAACTTATTTCTCTGTATATCGATGCAGCTGTGCACTGCGTAATAAATAAACTAGAAATCAACTTGCTTAGCTTATTCCTCAATCAATAAATTACTATATAGATATATGCATATGTATATATATCATTTGTATAATCCATAAACGTGGGATGTTAATTCACACTGCCTAATATTGATTGGCATGACCATAAAACATAGACTTCATTCAGTCATCCCACACTCATTGCGTTTTATTTTTGGCATGCAACATATTCGTGTCGTATCGGTTTCTTATCAGTGCTTTTAATTCTGGGTGCAAACACATAACACTCGTTGTTGTACTTAGTCGAGATTGGCCGCAAGCGGAAGTAGCACTTTGCGCGTGTTTATACACTTGGTTATATTATAATATGGTGCACTCATTTAATATGCTCACAATTTGCAAACACAATTTAAAAATCCTTTTTTTCCGGCATATCAAATACAACAGCACTTATAGACTATGAGTTCAATAAGAATATAGTAAGAAAAAAAAATAAGAATTATTAATTAAAGCTGAGCCAAATCAAAATATTTTTAATTATGATTTGGTATGACGGTAAATAGAGCTTTAAAATTAGAAACCCTGATTTTAAATTGATATCTATAATATGTATATTATACGCAAGCAACAAGGAGTTTATAGGTATTTCTGGAACCTTTGAGATAACATACAAATAGTTTATCTACACACTTAAAGTTGTACTTGCAACGTTTGGCCTAGCTCTGCATATTTGATGCATATTATTAATTAAGATTAAGATTTCCAGCTAATACTACTTTGAAATGATCAAACAGGATTTTATGCTGAATATTTTACGCAAACAACAAGGTCCTCGTAGGTGTTTCTAGAACTTTTCAGATCGATTAGCAGCAGTTCCCTTTCAAGTTAATTTGAATTTCAACGTGCAACGCTTTATCCTTTTGCCGAGCTGCGCATATTGAATGCAAATCGTATGCGCTGTAAAACTCAAACTCAACTGGTTTCCGGCTTTGAGTAAAGTTCAAAGTGCATATAATTATTAGTTAGTAGCAGTGAGTTCACATCCAAACAACTCCCCTGCCAACCTTCGCTCCCCAACATGCTGATCGTATTGCGTGTGCAGCGCACGTAAATCGCTTTATGGCCAAGTTTAATTGCCTGTTGCTCCGGCTGCAACAGTCTTTAAGCCAAGTCAAGTGTTATTGGCCAATATGTAAAATTAATGTTGTGTTGCATTACAAATTGATGTGAATTTAAGGGCAACGAGTTCGGATGTCAACTGATATTCGAAGCCAAAGAGCTGCGAGCTACGTTGCCAAAAATCATAATAATAAAATGGTTTTTTGTTTTTTATTAATAGGCTGCTGCCATAAATCAATGTGCCAGCAAAATGACCTCACTGATTTGGAGCGCCGTCAAGTATGCAACAAGTTGTGTCATATCAACAGGTGACTTTAGTTTTCACCACACAAGCTATCATGCTGTGCTGTCCTTGTGTTTGTGCGAGTGTGTGTGGTGAATAATAAGGCTCTTAAGCTGCACATTGCCCATACGCAATGTTGGAAATACGCAACAACAACAACAACAGCAGCAATTGTTGCAGTAAAGTACGGCAACAACATGTTGCCGCACGCCTAAACCAAGTTAACGTGTTTCCCCCTTACACACACACACAAACACACAAACACATACACACCGACACCGACACCCCCACAAACAACCGCTTGTTAACCCAACACCGTTCCTGCTTCCTGCTGCCGGCATCGCTGTTGCCGTCGCTGCTGTCGCCCATTCGTCTGCTGCTGCTGCTATTTTGTATATAAAGCCGAGCGCTGTGCATAGCCAACATCGAGTTAACAATTTCACTTCTTGGTGTTCACATCGAGCCACAAATAGGCAAACAGGCAAACAGGCAAACAAAATTTAACCGACAATCTCACTGGATCCTCAGTTCAATAAATTGGACAATTTCGCGCAAATAAATAAAAATAAAAGCAGTTATCAGTTTTCGCGCTCGAATTGCTGCCAATCTTATTTAGTCGTTGCTATTTGCTTTGCCAACCATTATCCTTGTATTCTTCTATACAAATCGGTGAGTGTTCGTATTTATTGTATTTTTGGTTTGTATTAACTGTTGGCAGGCACTAATTGGTGTATTTATTGGTTAGGCGTGAATTATGTTAAGTGAGATATATTTGAGTTCCTCCCACAAGAAATCGAATGTGATATAAACATATGTGAAACTGAAAGTATTTTCGAAAGGTGTTTTTATGTATTTATTTTTCGTGTGACAAATTAATCCCAGTTTCAGCAATATGCTCATCACGTTTTTATAGACACGATCTTATTGAAAATACAATACACAAATTGTATGAATATTTAACTATTAAAATTTGAGTTTACCTTTGGTGAAAATATAAAATTTATTCATTTAATTTCGTTTTTTTTTTAACAAAACAAAAATATTATATACAGTTGAAAACATGGATTTTAAATAAATTATGCGCAAAATTTAATTTGAAATAATTTTTTTAAAACAAATTTGAAAAGTTCCGAATATTTGCAATTTGTAAGTTTTAATATCATTTTACTTGTAGGAACATCGAAAGGAAAAAAAAATGAAGAAAAGTAGTTTCCTTGACTTAATTGAATATTTTAAGAATTATGAATAATAACTAAATTTGTATTAAACAATTATCCTGCCATACTTCGCTTTAAATTGCTCCAGTATTAATTGAGGGAGAGTTACTTAAGTTACTTTATTTTAGCAAACAAAGTGCTAAGCTCGTTAATAATTAAATAGTGAAACAGAAAGCGTTGGGTTTCTAAGAAAAGGTCTGTCAAGAAGATTGACATTCAGACATTCAGCTATGTGGAAAATTCACTTTTCATCGCTTTTAAAACTGGTTGACAAATATGGCTAATTAATCAAATGTCTGTGCACCTTTTCACTTTTGGATAAACTGAAATTCATGTGTAGCAATAAAACATAAGAACAAATTATTTATTAGGCCCCAAACGCTAAATCACTGCACATTAGTAAACCAAAATCAGGTGCCTGTTGATTGGTTTGACACATGGAAATTGCTGTAAATTACTTATGATGTTTTAGAGAAAATTTCGCATTATTTTTTATGGCTTTCGACAATTGCAATTGGCACAAAAAAATGTTATGTTTCTATTTAGCTGGCCCTCAGAGATTTATTTCAATTGCATAGTTTTTTCCCCATCTTCTTAGGGGATTGTTTGTAAAAACCCACAATCAAATTGCATTTAATATTTATTACATTCCCCCAACAGCAATTTCTGCAGGACAGCTGAATTTAGACTGCCCAAATGAAAAAAAGCCAAAAGGTTTGAAAAATTGCCAAGCAATTGCTGAACTTTAGAAAAAAAACATTAATTTAAATTTAAAGCTTAGACAGCTTGTAGAACTTTTAATGAATGATGAATAATGTTGGTTTTACTTAACAAAAATCAAAAGTACTTTTAATGGATATTTGCAATGAATCTTTCAAATTAATTTCGAATTAGCCAGAATGAGGGACAGCTAACAATGTTATAAGACTCTCAAAATGTAATTTTGCTGTGATATCTTTTTATAAAAAAAAGAAACCCATTATTCGTGTTGTTACAATCCAAATTTATTATTATCCATTTAATCGACTAAAAGTTTCAAATTCCAAGTGCTCAGCTAACAAAACTTGCGAAAACACTTAAATTTAATAGACTGCCACATTTGTTTTCCCCCTTTTCGCTATTGATGCCGCATTTGTTATCAACGTTATCAATGCAATTGGGGCCACAAAAATCCGTAAATATACCGAGCCGCCAAAGAAATTCGATAGCACATCAGATCACAGAGTATCAAATGAAATTTCGCACCCAAAAAGCAGGCAGCAGTCGGCAGTGAAATAAATTAACTTGCAGCGGTAAAATTACTAAAAAGCATTTCTTGTTTGCCGCTGTTGCCAAAGAAGAAGATGGAAACATGTCACAAGTGCTTCTGACACAGGGCGCGGCTCCGTCTCCTATTCCCCTTGGCCATCAAATATCGTATCGCATGACGGACGCAAATAAATCAAAAAATACCCCCAAAGCCGAAAAGCATATTTATATACTTGAAGCGATGCAAAACTGAACTGAACTGAAAAATATCGTTTAAAAATTAATAACGAATAAAGGCAACGAGAAAGCAACTGAATTTGAGACCAGCCGTTGCCAGGAGCTACGCATTATCCTTGTTTAATCCTTGTGTGAGTCAGAGAAAATGCAGCACGTGAAAATTGCATTTTCTGCACATCGCTGAATGATTTTCCATCTCTTTTCCGCTCTGTAGTAGCTCGGGCCGATATTAAGTTTCCAATTAACATTGCAGCGTTATTTATCGGCCACAATAAAAATGTCCTGATTATGTTGAGTCCCCTTCCCTCCCGCTCGCTGCCTCCCCCCCAGGCTGGTTGCTTTATTATTCCATTTGGTCTCTCAGTTGACTACCGTACACTGTGTGCCAACGCCCCGAGCACAACCAGCGCCATCCCCTCCCCATTCCCCACACACACATTCTTTCTCTTATTAGTTTAATTTATTGCAGGCCCGGCCGAGCCCAAAGCAGCCGGCAAACTGTAATACTGACAGACTGCGCCGCAGCCAACTGTTAAACAAGTTGCTTTCATTTTTTTTGTCGCTCTCTATCCGCACATCAAACATTTTATGAGTGTCAGTTGTTGCTGCTGGCCCAAATGGTGCTATCCCCCCATTTATGATATGGCATTATAATTATCTGTGCCTCAGGTATTAACTGTCTGATGTATGCATGTCCCTCCTGCCCCCGCCACAGCACTCCTGTCACACACATTTGTTGTTGCACTTTTATGGTAGGCTTAAGGTCTATCTAGGTATCTGTGTACATTCCGTAATAAACATGTAGAATAGCACCAGCTATAGTTGTAATCAGTTAAAATACGAGTTGACAAGTGTTCATTTTTCAGTGCAATTTCAGTACACTTTATACTTTTAGTGCGACGTCACATTTTTATACCCTGAACCCATTAATAATGTTGAAAAGAGTATAATGAACTTGAGCCAAGGTATGCAACCGTAAAGATATAGTCTTCCAATATCTGGAATATTGGATATTTAGTACCTGTGCAAGCAACTTACTCAAAAGAGTAGCATCTAAAATCGGATCTTTTAAATGATATGATTGCGCTTAAGAATAGGCTACATAAAACATTCTTACTATCAAAGCAAAGATCGTTTGAAAATTTATAAATGTTTAGATTTTTACGAGGAGAACTGTCTGTCTGAGAACTTAACAATATATACCACATATGCTATATATATATATACATATTATGAGATGCAAAGTATTCTTGAATATCTGCTGGCTTCAAATTGAAGTTGACATTTCTAAAATTGTAGTTCTGCGATGATTCTATTAGCATTTCTACTATTTCAAATTTGAGTAGGTCTAAAGCAGACATATCCCAGCGAGTCCGAGGATAATCCAGTTGCTCTTTGCATCTCTCCTGGTCACATTGTAAAAAATGCAAAGCCGTAAAAACACAGCCAGAGATAATATTGCGCAGCTGCCACAAGATGTTGCTGTTTTATGGGGTGCAACAGGAGCAGGTTGACTACTCGAATGTGTGGCACGTTAAAGCTGCTCCAAGAAACTCATTAGCATTTACGGCTTGCTTCACTGCGATTTGGTTTCGAATTTTTTCATGCAGTCATTGCTGAGGTGTGTCCTTATCCCACTCGATGTACTTAGCCTTGTACCTGTTGCAAGCTGAGAGCTATGCCTAATAACCAACGATTTATGGACTGATGATAAGTTATTCATATTTGTTTTTTCGGTTTTGATGTCACCCAAAAACCCAAATTGCTTGCCACGCGCATCTGATGTCATGATGGAGTGCCGTAATTAGGCGATGAATCCGCGATTGAAACAGTGCCTGCAAATTGGTAGCCACACATGAATAAAATTGTGTTTACCATTTCCGAGTTCCTGCATTGATTCAATGCTTATGTAACCGAGTCGAGTCCTGATTACAATTGAACTTCTTGCTTTTGATTTATATTTCGTTACGTTTCGTGCTGTCTCCCATGGTGTGTGTAATTAGTGACGTCACGCTGTTATCCTGTCTGAGCAGGTCCTTTGAAGTGCAAACTAAGTTAATTGCTTCCGTTATGCATTGAGATAAATGTCTTATTTGTTGCATAATTCATTTGACAGCCCAGTTTGGTTGCCGTTTCAACTTTGCATTTGATTTACATCACTTTAATAAGGTTAATTAGAAATTCTGCTATTAATTATTGCAGATGGCTTTCCTGAGCCCATTCTGAATAATATTGTGTGCTTTGTGTGTTAAAATGTTTGCAAATATTCCAGTTGGCCCCGTTGCCATTTTTAATGTTTAATTTTTAATTAAGACCAATGTGTTAATTTGATTTCCTATCTAATTTTCAAGGCTGCGAATCAACTTAATATTTTAGAAGAATCAATAACAACTAATATATGCTATCAACTATCCACATCGATTCATGTGCAGCTAGCAATTAATTACCTACCCAATTCCATCGAGTGATTGACTGGCCAACTTGGCCTCTTAAATAGTTGTGGCCACAACGCAAGTGGCAACAGTTCTTGAAATGCTACCAACGCGTAAAGTTCAACGTTGGCTCTACGAGATCCACGCTTACTTTTCGATATTTATCGGTGTCACAAGCTATCGCTATGATTATGTCCTGAAACGATATACAAATACGAAATGGACACAGTTTGTTGCCAGCTTGGCCAATTTATGGGTTATGCTGATCGTGACGATGGATCTATACGTATCCGCGACCGCCATTGGGGAAGACGGTGCAGAGATTGCTCTGACCGTGGAGGAGATCATACATAATTTGTTTTGCCTGCTGCGTGTCCTGCAGCGTATTCCCAGAGAGCGAGCCACCCATCACGTTGTCGAGGAGATGCGCCGACTGCGACACATCTATCAGTATCGATGGCCACGGCAGGATTTGAGCGACCTACAATTGGATCGCCTTTACTTGGCCAGGAATTGCATTATGTGGCTGACGGCTGCTATGCTAATGGCCTTCATGATATACGCTTTTACTAATATGGCCTCAACGCAGCAGCATTCGCTGCTGGAGCGAATGTTTATGGTGCTCTATGTCCTGGCCTTGGAGGGCCAAAATGTGACAATGCATTTGCTGTTTCTGATTGGTTGGCGCATTTGTCGATTGTTTGAGCGCCTCAACGGACGCATTGAGCACCTGATCGAAGGGAATTCAGCTGGGGACACACTGGAACTGCATCATCTGAGCAGGCAGCACTGGCAGCTGGCGGGGCTTATGGATCGCCTCCTAGCAGCCTACGGTTTCATTCTAATGACCTTTCGATTTGGTATAATCATCTCGACTGCTAATTTGGGTTATTATATTATCAAAATGCAGTCGCTCGATAAGCAGATTATCAGCATTGGACTTTTTGGTTTCATTATCCTAGATGGCTATATGCTTGATCTGATGGCGCAGTGGGTAATGCAAACTCATCGCAAGACTTCGTGGCTGCTCCGGCAACAGCATGATCTTCGCCATCCAGATGAACAATTTTCCCGTGGGGTAGTTACCAACATTTTGTATCGATTTCATTTACTTCATTCCGATTTCTTTCAGTGCGATCTCTTGGCACTGCAAATCGCCTGTTTTCCACTGAAGCTTAAGCTTTATGGCCTCAATTCTTCTGGAAAAGTAGTTTGGCTACGCAGCGTTGTTCTCAGTTTCAGTTGGATGATTGTTCTCCTTCAATATGGCATTGTAGCGGAACGTAAAAAATGAAGATACGATTCTCAATATGCTACAACAACTTGAGTACAACAACTTGGAAAATGTATTCGAACTTCTTGGGACTCTGAATGTCAAAGGACTTTCATTTGCCGACTCAATAAGTAGAGATGCTTGAAATAAATAAATATATATGATTAAAATCGTAGACTTTATTCCCTTTAGGAACACAAATCTATATTTATATAAAACGCTTCTAACCATTTGAACTTGCTGAACAAGTCACTAACTCAAATCACTTCAAATAACATTTTATTTGTTCTATTTTTAGGTTAACTTTTTCACAAAAACAGCTGTACGAAAGTTTGCTCAGAACTAAAATTGCACAATGCGTAATCGAACACAAAGACAAAAACCGTATTTAAAATAACAAAAAAACAAAAACACTGAAAACATTTCAAGGCCTTTTGCGTCACAGCAAATTCAATTAAACTTTGAAAACAGTTTTAACACGATTTCCATTTTGCCATCTGTTGTTGTTTTTGTTGCTGCTGAACGCTTGCACGTTGCATGTTGCAGGTTGCTGGTTGCAGGTCACAGTTTGCACTTTGGTGCCTCTATTGTGTTCATACTTATGTTCAAGTTCATATCCGCTTTTAATTGCGGAAATGCACTTTTGCCTGGCAACCTGGCAACCTGGCAACCCTCCATTGGCCTGCTTCAATAGCTGACACAGGCATGCGAGTCACGTTTGTGGCAACAAGTGTTCAGTTTCCGTTTACACTTGAGCTCCATTGCAATGAGCTGTTATCCTTGTTGCCGTTCTAAATCAGCTTTGTCCTTTCACTGAGACTAATTTGAGATTATTTTACCAACTGAATTGGATAATGTTGCAGCTAAAAGTGAAATGCACAACTCAGTTTCCCATTGGGAAAATTGGAATGTGAGTGAAAGGAAGAAAAATACAATTTTATAGCGTTTAAGCTACTAAATCGAAATCAAATTTATTTCGTCATATATTCATTATTAAATAATATTTCAATAATGGGAATTTATTCTTCATGTGCTAATCAAACAAAACTTTCTCTTAATCTTAAAATTTCTAAATGGCTTGCAATGGTCAAAAACTTGTTGTTGAAAAGATTTATTCAAAATGACTCAAAAGTGACTAGTTTAATTCCTTTGTAATATTTGCTAAGCTCTCGTTTTTTTTTTCGTTCTTATTTTAGTTCAAGCTCAACCACAAAACAACATGATGAAGTCTATGCAAATTCTGCTGTGCTACGGTCTGCTGTTGACCATGTTCTTTGCCCTGAGCGAGGCACGCCCCTCGACGGGCGAGGCAACTGCTGTAAGTATGGCTAAAATACGCAACCAAAGTTCGAGTTAACCAATCGTATATGTTAAACAAAGGATGCGGATGGACTGGAGGCTCCGGATGCTGAGGATGTGCGTGGTGCCTTTTCGGGCTATGAGCTGCCTGCTCAGGCCATTTATCCCAACATTCCCATGGACCGCTTGCAGATGCTATTCGCACAGTACAGGCCCACGTAAGTTTGGCATATTGATCGCTGGTATATTCAACTGTTGGCCATATGGGGAATTTTGTGGTTCGCTTTCAGTTACAGCGGCTATCTACGCACACCCTCCTATGCCAACATGAACGAGTTGTACCGACTACCAGAGAGCAAGCGCCAAGTGAGATACCGACAGTGCTACTTCAATCCCATCTCCTGCTTCAGGAAGTAAGTCTCTTCAGCATCGATCTGAAACCATAGCACAACCAACACAAACAAACAAGCAAACAACAAAAAAAGAGAAAAAACAACAAAAAATGACAGCCCTATTGATAAATTAACATTTCAAACACAAAGCAAATATTTAAAATTAGCATAATTCCAAAATGCCAATATTTAGTGCGGTTAACTAAAGTTAAGACTCCAAATTATATAAATGTCTATTAACATTGTTATATGATACACGAAAAATGCTTCATTGTAGTTTAACGAGAAAGAAAACATATTTAAAAAAATATATATTAATTAATAAACTTGCACATAAATAAAATTTATGTTTTTTCGCACATGGTTTTTGTTTTTATTTAAAAAAAAAACTTATGCTTGCATATGGTGTGGTAAAATAATATACAAAATATACAAAATATACAAAATACACAAATATATTGAAGAATGAGAGAAAACTGCAATTTCCTTTTGTAAATTTAATGTTTCAGCTATTGTACAATACACATAAAATGAAACCGAAAGGACAAACGAATAGAGTCAAACACTTATAAAATCTATCAATGTAAAATATGAAACTATTAATAAAGTTATACTATATTTAAAATAATTAACTGCACAACTTCAATTTCGATAAATGGCTTTCAGTTTGCTTCACAGTTGATTTTAGTAGGGTATTTATAATGATATGCTGTGGTTTATAGTCTCTATCACTGACTATATTTTATATCGATTTCGATTTCTCACATAGCCAATTGCCCCCTCTCCAGCAACTTGTGTTCCGCATTTACTTCACATCGATCCATTTGCAGTACCCAACGATTGGGTGTTGAGATCTTGTAGTGCCCATTGCGTCTATATCGCTCCTCGATGCGCAGCGAGGTGGCCATCACAAAGACGGAGAACACCAATGCCATCAGATATCGAACAACCAGCATTTTACTATATTTGCGATCGCTTTGCGTAGACCTCAAAGATTCGACTGTGTCCTACTCATTTGCGGATCGTGACTTTTATAGCCTGAACTGCTCAGATATCAGGTAGCTGAACAGTTTTCTCAATGTTTCCCGAGTGTTCCTGCTAAGCTGCTTGGCTGCTCTTTAGTTTTGTGTAGTCTGTTTCTGAAGGGGAATAGAACAATTTTACATAATTTTTACGGAATCCATTTAAAGTAGGCAAAATGTTAGATTGAAGTTTTATAAACAAGCACAAGGAAGTGTCTCCGATCGGATGATTATATATATTGGCAAATAAGTTATTCAGTTCAAGTTTACTTAATTTGATCGATAATCTATTTCCGAGAAATTGTCAGGATATATCCGAATTAATATGTGCCATGCATTAACATAATATTCGTTAACATCAATATCAGATAAAAATACAAATTTTGCTAATCAATATGAGTTGATCATAATTTTAATTAATTTCACTTCAAAACTTATTCTTATATTTTATGTTCTATACAAAAATATTCGAAATTTGTGAACAGCCCAAAATCCATTGCCAATATTTTTGACCTGGAAAGTTTTCCATTTTATTATTTCGGATTTGTGGAAAAGCATTGTTTGTGTGTGTGTGTGGCGCAGCTTAGGCGAATTAAATACGCTAATCCATTGGCAATTTTCACTTCCTGCACGAATAATGCAAATCCCGGCACTCAACAATATCCACTCAATGCCAGCTGTAAGCGGCACCGACATGATTTTCCCGTCAACAATGTAGATGTGTATCTGTGTGTGTGTGTGTAATAATTGTGGGCCTCATCAGTGGATGGGTGAACTGCTAACTGATGATGGCAACGAGTCATTGGCTGCCTCATCAGGCAACAGTTGCAAAGATGTTTCCAAGAAGCCGCCTATTCGCTTTCGCTGGCGACCCTCGCTGATATTTTATGATGCAGCGCACCGCGACGCATTTAACCATTAGACATTTTAATTGTTAATTTTTTGCAGAAAAAAAAAATTTAAATAATGGATACGCTGCAGGCAGAGGATGGTAGGCGCTTCTCTCCATCGAGCGCTACCTGCATTTATTATCTGGCAATTCCTGGCCCGACTGCAGCCGTTGCACCAGTCTCCAGTCTCCCGTCTCAGTCTCAAGTGCCATCAACGTAAAAACAAGTGGCAACAATTTTCTATAAATTGCATTTGTGCAAAATTAAGTTCAATCTTGGCAGAGCGGCAAGCGGCAACTCCAACTCCAACTCCACGTCCAACTCCCGGTCCAAGTCCAGGTCCAGTTCAGTTCAGTTGAGTTCAGTTCAGCTGCAGAGCTGCAGAGCTGTCCAGTGTCCGGTAGCCGCATCCGTTGCACTTCATCGCTGCTGGAGTAGCCAAACTCCATTAACTTTGCAATTGGCCACCATAACTTTTCGATGGCTAGTTTGCCTGGCCACCTCTGGGGTGCGGCTGGCAGCGGGGTGTTTCCACAGGGAGGCATGCCACAGCGAAAGGAAGCCAGGGAACGGGCGGCAGCCACATCCCAGCAGCAGCATCAGCAGCAGCAGCAGCAGGCACATCGCTTGTTAGTTTTTGCGCCAGATCGTTTATAATAATTCGTATGCGAGTCATGTCATGGCCCCTAAAGTGTATCTGCGACTGCGCCGTCGACTTTTTCAAACACGACGTCGCATATCTGTATCTACGAGTTTGCTGCCTGGCCTGGCTCCCTGCCTGGTTCCCTGCCTGCCTGCCTGCCTCGCTGGCTGCTGGGCTGCCAGGCTGCCGGACTGCTTGGCGTTGCACAGTGCAACAAAACCAAACTTTTTTGCATATAAAATAATGATTGAGCGAGTTGTGTTTGGTCAACTTGGGAGGGTCCTTGGAAGTGAGTCCTCTTCATAGTTTTCCCACAACAATTATTCAAGTCATATAATATTTAAACTTTGTATCAAATTACTTGTAGCCAACATTTCGAATCGGTCTCGAAACGATTACGGTTTGAATTTCCAACTTTAACTATTTTTGTTAAGCATCTGAATCTTAAACTGAAGCAGCTTTCAAGTCCTTTTCAACCACTCAATTTTTTAACACAGTTTTGCTCTGATATTTTCGTTTATTATATTCAAGACAGAATCAGGAGCGGTTATCCTAGCTATATATTAGAGATAAATACGCATTTTTGTAGACTGGAGTAGGAAGGCCACAAGATATAGTTGTCCGATGCTGATAGTTTTTTGTCCAAATGTTAAACTATATATTCAATTCGAATTCAATTTAAATTCAAGGCTTCATATTCACAACAGTTTTTTTTTTGCCAGCAACAATCTGTGGTCTGTCCATAGTGTGTTGGCCTGGCCAACACTGTGCGCTCTCTCGCTCTTCCAGTCTATCGCTCTTTCGCTCTGATCTGGTCAACTATGCAACCGCTGTCGAGGTTGGAGTCGCAGCCACCGCCCCGTTGCATGCGGCTTGCCTCTTGACTCGGCTGCTGATCTTGCGCCCATTTTGGTGCGCATTGCTTTGGGTCGCCACCGGTTCGATTGCAGCTCCTCCAGCGCCATTCCTCGCCGCCCGCCCCGCCTGCGCCGCCCGCTCCATGTTTAACCACTTTATGTGCGCTGTGGCTGCACTGCGGCACTCGCGTTCTATTGGTAAAAGGAAGTTAGAAAATGCTCTGAATTCATGTGGGCACTGGCGCTGGCATTTTTCAGCTTCAGCTGATTGCGGATCGCCAGCGAGGAAAGTTGCCTCCGAACGGTTCAGTTGGTTGGTTGGTCTCCGCCTGTAGAAGTTGGTTGGTTTCACAAAACTAAGCAAAACTGAGCCATAAGCTGACAGTCATATCAAGTTTTACAATTAACCTACCCGCTTAATATGATAGCAATCTACTTATAGATGTGGATATACTTTACTAATACTTAAAGCTTTTAATATATTTCAAATATGTTTTTTAATTATTCTGTAAGAATTAAAATTAGCCCAGTTTTCTTAAAGATATGAAATATTAGAAGGGAAATTCTGGAAGCAAATGAAATGAATTGAAATTACTCAGGAACTAAATACAAAGAGTTGAAAGTATTGGAAATCTAAAGTCGAAATAAAAATAGATTCAGCTTTCACAAAGATGAAAAGAGTTGAAACTATTTGAATTACACTTTTATTGATGTCAAAAATGCGTGGAAAATAAATCTTACTGCTAAAGTTTTCTTTTTAATATTATTAATAATATTTACATATTTACAAATTAAACTTTAGAAATACTAATACCCATCGTATTAATATCAAATAATTAATTGGATTTTTGGGAGCAACTCATCTGTGTTTATGTGAAAATTTGTGGATTAAGAAAAACTTTCTCGAGATATGAAGTTCGTGGGCAGGTATGGAAATGGCTGACCTTGATTTTCACAACTTTTCTTATAAGCTTTTGTTTCCAATCCGACATTTTGCAATCTAAATATGACAACTAAATTTGTAACCTTTACCGCCGGCCAAATCAAATATTGCTGCTAATCGGAAGCCAGACACTGAGATAATTATTTTGAATGTTGTGTTTTGTTTTTGTGAATTGGGTGCAGGTTGAAAGATTTAGCTGGCCGAGTCGCGAGTCGCCACAAAAGGGCAAGCGAGCGACAAAATTGCGGCTGCAGCAAGAAATATGAAATTCCAGCAGCAGCGGGACACTTGAGGTGGTCAAGGCGGAACCCAACAGCAACGATTGCCAGCTAACCGGTAGTTGTTGCTGTTGTTGTTAGTTGTAGTTGTAGTCGTTGTTGTTGTTGGTGGCTCTCTAGACTTTGGCGGCGTCGTCTTCGCGGTCGTCGTCACCATGTCGTCGCTCTGGACATTGCCAGCAATGTTGCTCTTATTTCAGAACATGAACAACAACAGCAACAGGCAGCAGGCAGCAGCAGCAACAACAAGTTGTATCGTTTGTACGGGTCGCAAGAATGCCTTAATTCAGGAATTTAATGAAAAATGCTCTATGAAGCGGACCAGCAAATTAAAAAAAGGAAAAACTTTTGCACAGAAGCAACAGCAATAGCAGCAGTCGCAGCAGCATCAGCAGCAACAGCAGCATCAGCAGCAGCAGCAGCAGCAGCAAAAAGGTTAAAATTAAAATCAACGCAGCAACATCATTGGAGAACTCTCGGCTCCCGGGCAAACACTTGATGGCTTTTTGCACAAAACTGACAGTGTGAGATCGGTGGCAGGTGAGCTGAAACTGTTGCACAGTTGAACAGTTCTTGTTGTTGCCTGCCTCTGCTGTTGCTGCCGCTGCTGTTGTTGTTGCTGTTGCTGTTGCTGTTGCGCGTTGTAAATTACATTTTCCAAATGCTTTTGCCATGTCGTACCAAAAACCCATGTACATATGTGGAATCAGGCCGAACTCCTCCCGACTCCTGCCTCCTGGCTTCCGTTTTGATTTGGAACACTTGTTGCTGGTTTGCTGCTGGTTGCTGGTTTGCTGCTTGTTGCTTATTGCTGCCGGTTGCCGTTTGCCGCTTGCCGTTTGCTTATTGCTGCTGCTTGCTGCCTTTGCTTTAGGATTTGTCCTGCCCCATTGCAAATTCCTTGGGGATGTGTAAACACGCACACACACGCACACACACACAATGTAACCGCACACACACACACACACAGACATGTTGCTGTGGCTTCTTTTTCAGCTTCTGTTCTTGCTTTTGTTTGTGATTATGTTGTTGTAGTTTGTACAGATTGTTGTTGATTTGAGTGTTGATTGTTGTTGCAACATAATGCGGTAGGTGGGCACAGAAAAGGCCATCTCGCCTTTGATTAAAACCGAATCAATTATATTGTGCGTGTTTCGAGTGTGAATTGTGGATGCGGCCTTTTAGACATTTCTATATATTTTCATTTATTATTCAATGCGTGACTTAAGCACCGATTTAATTGGCTTCAATACGAATATACCGAATCTTATAGAAGCCTGTAAATTACCTTAATTTTGGCCTACACAGCTAAAAGCTGTTCTAAGCGTATATCTTAGATTTGATTGTCTTTTAACCCACTCACTTTTTTTTTGACAAGCCGGAAATACACAACAAACTAAGCCAAAGATTAAAGATAAATAAACCAAAACCTATTTTAGAGATACAAAAATAAAGTTCAATATTCAATTAGTAAATTTGTATTTACTTATTTTGATGTATATTTAATATAAAAGAAAAATGCAAAACTTAAAGCTATGTCACAATTTTTAATGTTTTTAAACTTAGTCTAAACTCCGAAGTTTTAATACATTGTCTCCGGTTCGATGATCTCGTAGGTGGACAGCGGCATCACCTCGTTGCTCAGATAGTTGCCGCCACCGGTTGCCATTGGATAGACGTTGTAGAAGCGCTGCAGAAATGAGCTGCGCCACAGCTGACCTGTGGTTGGCGCTTGAGGAGGCGGTGGGGGAGGAGCAGCGTAATAGGCTCGTCTCTGTTTGTAGAAGGCGTCACCGACCACAGGTGCAAATTGTTGCATTGCATCATTATTGCCATAGTCATCATCGACAGCCGCTTCCTGGGAGGTGACCTCATTCGCAGCGGAGTCGTCAGCGATAAGGGGGCGTGCCAAGCAGCCACAGAGCAGAACGCTGGCGAGGCACAGCAGCACGGAAATTGACTTCACGTTTGACATCTTAGCTGCTTGACAGTTGTTGAGGGAATATCTATCCAAATGGCAGACGGTCTGCGTTTTATACTGATGCAGGTAAACACACATTTATTGGTGGCTTATGCGCGGGCGTTAAGCGATTTCTAATGATCCCATTTGGGACATGGGCTGCTTACTGACAGCTGCAGCAGCAGCAGGATTTACCTGAATACTCTGCGAAATTTCACAAAATCAACAAAGGCAGATTGCCCCATATTCATCACAAAGTGTCTTACTAAAACAACCTAGTTTTCTTCTTTGTTAAGAGTTATTATGGATTATTGTTTAGCTAAGTTCCAGCGTAGAAAGTTATTATGAATTGTAAAAATAATTCAACTTTAGTAAAATCGTTCGCAGGATGATTACAAAAAGTGCAGCTGCTTATTTGTTTCTAAAAACTGAAAAAACTAAAAGTATTCTCAAAAATCTGTTTCATAAAATTACAAATATTTTTGGAAAGTAAAAATAAATATAATATTTTTATATACCCTGCACACAAATTGACTTATATGTAAAAGGTACTTCTAAAATCAATTTAACTATTTGCTTACTTAAATGTTAAAGCATTTTCTTTGTGGTTTTCTTTTAGTGCAGTTTGTTAAATAAAATTGAAAATATGATCAGACTTTTAGAGAATTAACAAAAGCAGATTGAATATATTTCTACGAAAAATACGAAATGTTTCAATATTTGCCTTTTCTAGTTCTTAAAGCGACTTTCTAAATACTTGGGAATATTTATTGGTTTTTTTTCTGAGTGCAGTTTGCTGTAGCTTGTTAGGCTCTAGATAAAGTCACTTAAATGCAAATCTTGAGTAGCTGAAGTTGCCTGCTGTTGCATTCAGTCAATGCATCAATGCGTTTCATGTTAATCAAACAGCGAAATCCATCAACAGGTGACACAGCAACAAGTTGTTGCAGGTGGAGGCTACAAACCCAATTCCAATTCCAATCCCATCCCAATCCCCAGACATGTCAGTGCGATAATGGTGCTGCGTCTAAAAACAACTTCATTCACAAAAATCGGAGGAAAAAAAGCGAAAAAGAAAAAACCCAGTCGAAGAAGCAACCAAAGGAAGCGAGTCCCATTAAAAATATCTTGTGGATGCCAAAGAGCTAAAGATACAAACGACGACGATGACGACGATGATGACGACGACGACGATGACGGTGGGTGTGCAGGAAGGGGTAGACCACCGCAACAACAACAACAGCAGCAACAACAAGTCAAAGCCGAGGCAGCTACTTGACTACTTGGCTACTTCTTCTACTTTGCCACAAAACAGCAGCTGCGGGGGCGGCACAAAGGGGGCTGGACTAGCAGGCAGCAGGCAGCAGGCAGGCGCAGCGTGGATAACGCTTGCAACATACGCCTAATGCCACAGACATCGACATCCGCCATTTAACTTCTTAACCCCCCAGTGGCTTTTGTGCCTAAATTTATGCACACGCATGTTCCTGCATCAAACTCTGTTGAATTTTTAATGTAGCATCTTTTTATATCTGCTGTATTTTTTAACGTTACATCTTTTTAATGTTAAATGACCTCAGCGAGATGTTTTTAATGAAACAGCTTGTAACAGCATTTCCCAATGTGCTCAAAAAATATAATATGGCTTAAAATCAAATTAGATTTCGGTTCAAGTTATATATGTTTATAAATGAATTAAGAAATTATATTTTAGGAAAAATACAAGTTGGAAATACATAATAATCTTAAATAATTATCATAAATTAACTTATATATGCATAGAAGTCAATTTAAACTTATAGAATTTAAAGCATTATCTTTTTATGTATTAGGATGCTATTTTGCTTGAAGCAATTTTTAAATGAACACCTTAGAAAAAAAAAATCAAATAAATAAAATTAATTGTATGAATTATATTAAATATTTGTATAAAGTTTATATGCAAGATTTGGTTAACTGATGGGAAGAGATGGCTGGTGTTCAGTAACCCCGTGACCCATTGTGGGGTTAAGGTGAATCGCGTCTAGGCTGCTGCGCAGTCGCGACTGTCTACATTTGTCTGGCTGCCGTTGCCGCTGCCGTTGCAACGTTTGTTGTTTCTCTTGTCTCCTTGGATTGCTGCTGTTGCAGCTTTTGGCCAGTGGACGGCAGTCGGCTCGATTATTGGACGTCCAGCTTTCAATTTGCAACATAAAGCATCTTCATCGTGGGCCGCATGAATGGGCACTGCAAGGGGAAAATGTGTTGTGGCGCAGTGGAGGCAGCCGGCAGCAGGGGGCAACATGCTGCTGGGACAGGTGGGGCGTGGGTTGGTTGACTGACTGGCTGACTGACTGACTGCATTTTGGCATTGGCAGCAGGCACTCAGGCGTGCCGTGGCAGTAGTCGCTGACCTTTATTGATTGCTGTTTGACCTCGCCAGCAATCGTTGGTGTTGTTGTTGCTGCCGTCGTTGCTGTTGTTGTTGCTGTTGTTGTTATTGTTGCTGCTGCATCTGCAGCCATTTGTACTTGACCGATCGTAGGCATAGATTAAGCAGCAGCGACGGCGACGGCAACAGCGACGTCGGCAGCAGTAGCAGCAGCAGCAGCGCCAGCAGCCTTTTGCAGTTGCATTTTTGCTATTTTACTTTGTGCCTTTTTGCGCAACCTTCATTGTTACGTCGTCATCATTGTTATTGTTGTTGTTGCTCCATTACTTCGCTCATATCAGTTAATTTATATGCGTTGCCATCTCTCTTTCTCTCACTCACTCTTTGGCGCTCTCTTTGTTGCTTCCTTTTGATGTGTTTAGTCTAAGGTCGTCGCTGACTGACAGCAGAGCCAGCGGCTGCAGCAGCGGCAGCCGTCATTGACGCATTTCTTCAACTTAGCTCCATTTGTATTTGCATGCTGAGTGCAATCATTGAAAAGAGAAGCAACAACAACAAGTAAACAATGCAAAGAGCAAAGAGATCGCTGCACACTTTCAGCTTTGATGATGCTTCATGGCTCCCGGCTTTGTTTGACAGTTTCTATTAACAGCAACTGCAGCAGACGTCAACGTCGACGTTTTGTTTTTGATTTGTGCAGTGTTCGAATGGAAAAAGTGTGGAAAGATTATGTTTATCAAATTTGTAGACTGGTAATATTTCGAGATATGTATGTTGGACATATATAGAAACTGAACAGTAAATTATATCAAAACATTTTTAAATTATAACAATTTTACTTATGCGACACATCAAATACTATTCGTACGAAAAAATATATTCATTTTGTTATTTTTAAGCAATATTTTGTGATTCCCAATAAATTCGTATTGACCTTTGCCTGATCTTATTTCAAACTTATGCTTAAGCTAAAATCTCTACTTAGCATATCGTAATGATATTCAATAAACTCACGTGCTCTTAATTGAAAACATATCAAATATGAATGTCTTAACATATAACAATTGGCATGTTAATAAATATCATAACAGTTGATTGTTACACAAAGCAAGCAACCTGCTGCATTCAAACCACAAATTACTCTTAAAATGTCGCTCTTAAGCATATCTCCATAAAAATTCATTCATATAAAATACACGCGCTCACACACATACACATGAATGCTCCACGAAGTGCATGGAACATGCACGAGCCGAAAACGACACGGCCCCCAAATAGAGCTGAGAGCCGACACGATCGAGAGCAGCCAAACGAACCGAACGGTCAGTTATATTTGCAACGCTCTCGAGTGCGGGTCGTTAACGGTTTGGGGAGCGCAGCTTTTCTACACAAAGTGGTCTGCGGCGGCGCAAAGAAGAAAACGAAACGAAACAAAAAACACAAAAACAAACAAACAATAATAATAAACGTAATTTAAACAATTAATCAAAACGCGGCGATCAATGAAACTTATACAAAAACCCAGCAGCAATATTAACAGCAACAAGTGCCAGTGAATTATTGTACTTAATTTTTATGTACAAATAGTGAGAGTGTGTGTGTGTTAGTATGTGTGTGGATATATGTGTGTGTGCAGCTTTATCAATTGCTCCACATAAAAAATTTCATTGAAGTGTTTGACAGCCGGCAGCGCAACAACTAAATAAAACTAACGGCAACGACATCGGCGACAGCGGCGGCGACTACGACGGCAACAGCAACGACGACGACGGCTGCTGAAAACGGTAATTAATACAAACATACTTTTGATTTGGCAATAAACAAATGATTCAGCGATTGTCAGCAACAGTAAATTGTAAAAACACTTGCAGCCAGCTCTGCTCTCTCTCTCTCTCTCTGTCGCTCTTTCATAGTGATTGAACGACGTCGACGTCTGCGTTGGCATCGGTGACAAAGCTTTTGCTCAACGCATGTTTGCAATTAGTCTGCGTAATTATTATTGTGGTTGCCAACGCCGACTCTGTTACAACAAAGTAGCACGCGCAAAAAAATTACTCTGTCTCTCCCCCGCAAAGCCAATCGGCTCGCTCGCTCTCTTTTGTGCTCTCTTCGTGTGTGTGTGTGTGTGAGTGTTTATTTGTTACGTGTTTGCATTTACGCCTTTTACATACCCTTCACATTATTATTTGCCATTTTGTCGCTTTTATTAATTGGCCTGTGTAAAAACGGCGACGACGTCGACGACATCGGCTACCTGACACGGCAGCTTTTGTTACTGCTATCAGAAAGCAGCGGCAATGCTCTCTCTCTCTCTCTCTCTCTCTCTCTTGCTCTTGCTTTTTCCCTCTCTTTTTTACACACACTCATACACACTTGTTGCTGTCGTCGCGTTGTTTTTACAGTTTTTTAAGTGGCGTTCATATCCGGCGCTTGCGATTGTTTTGGCTGCTGATAAGCGCACTTCTCGCCTCACTCTCTTCATGTTCTGGTTCTTTATTGTTTTTGTTGCTGGTTACGTTTTCTACGATTGTTGTTGTTGTTTTTGTTTCATTTTCTTGTTTGCATTTGCATTTGCATTTAATTTTGGCTTTAATTTTAACTTTGTTTGTAAAATGAATCAGTTTGCTGGGCTTTTAATGCATAACTGTTATTGCATTTTTTTTTTTGCCCAGCTTAATTTATTGGCAACACTTTTCATATGTAAAACTATTTAGATTTGCATTTAAATTGAATTGTATTCATTTGATTATTATATTAATTTAATTGCTTCTTTTCTCTATGCTTAAGTGATGATGCCCATAATAATTCTTGTCATTGTTATTAACTAATTCCTTAAGTAATTAAAGCGCTCTATAAACACAACCAATACTTTCTCACTGAAGACCTTCACAGGGACATTCGTACGGTAGAAAACATTCTGCTCAGGCAAAAGCAGAATATATATTATATGTATTATAAATATTTATAATTGGCTTAAAAATTATTCACAACTTAACACGTTTCGGCTATAAGCCCAATAAAGTCTTAGAACACATTTAATTACCTGATAGACTCTTAAATACCCATTAGAGAGATATTTTTCACAGCTTTAAGAATATATAGATACTCTTAAGAGGCTAATAATTAAGTCATGCTATATACAAACTAGCTTGGAAAAATGTATCTTTATAATTAAGATTCTATTACAATCTGTAATCGATTTGTTTCGCTATATAATATGCTATAATAATAATATAAAAATCATTTCAAGTTATTTAATTTCATCAGCCCTGTCTTGTATACGGGCTATGGGGTATTATGCTTTGAATGAATATGATCAGTAGGCTTTTCTTTGACACATTTAGATTGATTTAGGCAGCCAGCGAATTTTAATTATATTCCAAATTTACATAATATTCCAAGATGCGTAAATTTTGAGTTTTTTAATAAAAACAAACATGGATCAAGTTTCTGTTGTGTGATTTTTGCAGTGCTTGAGTTATGTAAATGAAACTGTTTTCAGCGATCTTTTGACCTCGGCATGGAATAAGTTGTGAATTTATAATATTAACCCAAATGTGCTTCGCTTTGGGCCTTTTTGTGATTTTCTGCTCATCGATTTGTGTCGTAAATGGGCCTTCCAAATTCCAGATTAGCATATTACCTGAACCTGTTGAACTTTGGCTGACGTGTGATCTTGAACGACGACCAAACTCATCTAATGTCAACCGAAAGTGGATTAACAAGTTCAGGTCAACGAGTTTCAGAATATTGAATGGCCTTCACGCAACTTGGCTTAAGATCAACACTTATCCCATATATTCAGTGCAGCGTCACACTGAGCCAAAAATTCATATGTAGATCGAATAGATTTTCAAAAGCAATGGCTTCTTCTGCACTGAGAGAAGAAAGTTGTGCAAAGGTATGCAGCATAAGGCATATATATTGTGGATCTGCATCAACAGAAGTGTCTCCCAATTGATATATAACAAAGCCTGGCATATTATTGATCAATTGTAAAATGTTTGTTCAAATCGGATAAGAAACACAGGTTTTGTGGTCTCTCGTAGACTGATAAGTGCTCTATATGAAAACTGAATTTAAGTTGAAATAATGCCTATAAATAGGCCTATATTAAAAACAAATTCTAATGGGTTTTTTTTTCTCAGTGCATCTTTCGTGTTAATTGCCAATGTGTTCGTTGATTCGTCCATTGTCCAAACGAAGTCCAAATATTAAATATTTGTTCATTTATAATGACAGGTTTGACAAGTATTTTATTTTTATCTTGTTGGTTTTTGATATTTCTTGGCTATTTAGCGCATCAAATCGTATTGTTTGTTTATGTTTATGTTTTTTTTTTTTTTTTTTTTTTTTTTTGGTAGGTCAGCATTGTAAAAATCATCAGCATAAAATCCGAAACTGGCAATCAACAACTTTAAATGGTGCGAAATTCTTTGGTCTTCAATACTTTTAACCTTTGGGTTAAACCCCCAGAACTGATTCTCCAATAAACTTCCGTTTTGCTTAGCTTGGCGCTGCTTTGTCAATGGAATGTTGCACAGCTCAAAACAATCAGTTTCAACGAATTTTTACACAATGCTCAGCATTAAATTGTCTCCTTATACGGATATCATATGTAATTATATCAAATATACTTTGCATACATATATATATATGTAATATGTATATATACATATAAATATAAGTGCTTAGCTTACACATCCTCGTTTCTGTCACTTGATAAGTTCACAAACAGAATCGCACTCCAAACAATTCAGTTCTTCGCCATAAAAATAGTTATATGCTGATTGCCAACTGAAGGAATACCCTTGCTAATATGTTTTCAAGGTGAATCCTTTGTAAGAAAAAGTTAAAAATAATAATTATAACATAATAATGAAAAACGTTGGAACATCCTTGCAACTATTTTTGATGCTAATTAGCGAGTAAATACAAATTGTGTAGCAAAATAATATTAATTGTTATAAAAATAAAAATTGTTTAATCAAATTCATTCACCTCCTTTTCAAAAGCTTAACAAAATGCTAATGCCCACCTGCATAGGGTAATCAAAATAAATGCTAATAATAATAACAATTTCAATAACAACAACTTCCTGCACCGAGTGCGCCCTGTACAGTGGGCCCTTGTCAGCGCGGAAGAAGAGAGCTGGAAGAGCAGCGCGCTTCGCAATTTTTTGCCGATTTTGCCGCTTCATGTCATTAGCGGGTCTCCAAAGCAAATATTTGACGAAGACAAACGAACGATACACATACAAAAAAAAAAGAAAAAAAAACAAACCCGTTTCACCCAAAAGGAGGGGGGCCTCCATGGATGGGTGGAGTGTGGGAGAAGGGGTTGGTGCGGGTGTGGAGTTGTCTCGTTGTGTATCATATGCCTGATGGCAAATTGTGAAGATCGCTGAGATGAATATCGCGATCTTTTTTCTGTTTTAAATTTTTTTTTTTACTTTTTCGCTGACTGCGACATTTTTGTCACATGAACTGAGCGAGCGAGTGATCCTTTACCCCTTTCCCCCTCTGCGAACCCATCAGTCGATGATGCTTTATGTACTTGCACTTTGAGGTCTGTTGTTGTCCACTCTTCTACTCATACACACACACACACACATACTCATATTCTGTCAGCACTTTTTTTTACGAACCACAACAAGCGGCAAATCACAGTTACACTTTTGTGCACCCCCCCCCCCCCCCCATTCCTGCTCCACCACCCACTTTCGATCGAGATATTCACTCGTTATATTATTTATTTATTTATGTTGCTGCGTTGATCTTGCATTTGTCATGCTCTTAGAAATTTGATCCGTTGACAGTTTTTTTTTTTTTTCGTTCGTTTCGTTTCGTTTCTTTTGCTCTCTTTTTGTCGTTTTTAGTCGAACTGCAGATCAAAGATCGTTCGGTTGTGTGAACCATTGTTTTTGTTGTTGCTGTTACTGTTGTTGTTGTTATTGACTGAGGTCTGCTCGCTTCGGTTGGGGGTTAAGCATTGACGCCGACCGCAGCACTTCATATTTGCCAATACACTTTGAAAACAGTGTTTATGGCTTCATACATTCTTTGCGTCTCTTTTATTTATTTATTTCATGTGTACTAAAAACAGTCCACAGTTTCTACAAAAATAAATTGCAAATTAAAGTTACCAATTAAATTATATAAAACTAGAAGGAAGAAATTAAATTTAAAACTAAGAAAAAAAATATAAACTGAGTATATAATAAATAAATCTCCAACATTTATTGCAAGGATTGAGAAAACCCAGAAATAGAAACCACAATCAATACAAAATATTAAGTAATAAATAAATGATGCACAATTATGCATACCAAATATTATACAAGTTCTTTAACATTCTCAGCTATTTAAAAAATTTTTGATATATCGCTTAAATTCAGTGAATTGCAGCTAAAAATGTTAATCGTTTATTTGATTCAAATTTTTTGAAATATCTTGAGCTTTTTTCAGTAAATATATTATTATAATTAAAATATGTGGTTTGTCTTGAAGCCAGCAAACAAATATTTGAATTTAAAGCAGAGGTCACCAAACCATAAATAATAGATATATTTTGCGTAGTGTAATTTTGTTAATTTGTTTTGGTTTCGTTTGAATTGTGCCGCCGACTGAAATCATAAATCCATAAGGCATCCCACTTTGTCGGTGATTTCTCAAACACGAAAACTATTTCGCTATAGTCGCCGCAGTTGTTCAGTTGTTCAGTTGTTTTGTTGGAATAATGATTGTTCAGTTTCAGTTCCAGTTGCCACTTTACCAGTTGCCAGTTGCCAGTTGGCTGTTTAAACTGGCGCCCACACCAACCAAAAAAAAAAAAATACTTTGTGGAGAGTTCACTTCAACTTGACTCAAACTGACTCTCGGCTGAAGTTCAGCTTGGATCAGTTCACTCTGCTTAATGATTGCAAATGTCGTGATATTGTCTCGCGAGTGGGTTGAGCTGCTGCTTGGAGGTGATGCTGAACTTTAATTAAATGTGTGCTTTTGCAAATTTTCAAAAGTGAACTTTGATACAAAAAGGCAAACAGCCACAACAACAGCTGCGATCAGTTAAGCTGATGCAGATCGAGATATATGTACGAGTAAATCGACTATATATAATAATTGCAGTCAGCTTTAGTTCGTCAAATTCAAATTGGAATTTGAGTTGAGCTTGAACATCAGATCATCAAAAATTAATTATTAGGCAATCTTCTAAAGACAGTTTTTAATCTAAATATATGAAAAACGAATCTAAAGACTTCAATTCTAATTAAAGTTCAGCTGAAAGTTCAGATGAAATCAAATGAAATCTGCTGGAAGCAGTTGCTGTATTTATATTTAAATGAGTTTAAACTGGAATCAAGCTGCACTTTTTCAATTAATAAATATTACATCAAGTACAAATTGAATGCGAATGCAATTCGATCGAACTGAATAAAGCTGGACTTGCAGAACATAAAACTTGTATAACTTTTGGAAAGTTAATATGCCTACAATAAGGGAATGACATATAATAGCACCGAGAACAGCCTTACCTGGAAACTACAACAAAGAACTTTAGGAAATAATAACTGGAATAAAAATAAATCTATAAAATATCTCAAAATCTCACTCAGAAACTGAACTGATCTCAACTTTGAACATGCAGCTAGAAAGGATAAAGCGAATATCAAATGCCAAAGCGAATAATATAAATGAGTGTATGTGAATGGGAATGTGAGTGGTTGTGAATGTGAATGTGGTGCAAACTGTCGTTGGGCGCTGTCAAAGATGTTTGTCAAAACCGAAAAAAAAAACCAAAAAAAAAGAAAAAAGTGCTGTCAGTGCGTCAGTGAGTCAGTTTGTCAGTCAGTCAGTTCGTCAGTCAGTCACCTCCAAGCATCGAAGCGTTGGCGCAGACATCCACACAAACACACACACTTGCAATTCTGTATCTGTGTCTGTGTGTTTTTTTTGCGCGCATCTAAAAATAAAACAACACTGAAAAATGCTAATGCCAAGCGACTGACAGACAGACAGACAGGCGGCAGACGGAACGACAACCGATCGACATCGAGTCGACCGATGCCAGACCTCAAACGAACGCCCGTTTGCCCTCACACACACACTCTCACACACCCAAACACACACACACACACACAGAAACACAGACATTCAGCACCCAAAATGACAGCGTCGAGTTCACTTCAATTTGGTTGAACCGAAAACTGAAAACTAAAAAAACGGAACACTCTGTGAACCGATCTGAATATACAACTTGTACTCGTTGTACTTCATATACATATGGCATACACTGAACAAAACAAATTGATGCGTGATACTCGAGAGATACTCCTGCCAGAATATGAAAGCAAAAGGAATACAATCAAGAAAGAAATATATGAAAATACTTTTGTAATAATTATTATTAAATAAGTACTGGGTTTTATGATATTTATCTATGATCAACTTATTTACTATTCCATTTAAAAGGATATGCAGGATTCTGCAATAAAAAATAATGATGTGAAAGCTTTAGCAAATAAGTACTTCTCTTCAAATATGCATGCATATTTATTTCTTTTTTATTATTTGTTATTGCATATTAAATAACAGATTCTTCAATGTTGTGCTAGATTATTATTGTTCTATTCTAAAATACTTAACACTTGTAACTAGAGCGTATTTGATTCAGAGGAGCAGCTTTTCTTCAGTGTAATCGGCACACTCTGGCCTCGAATCGCAGTCTAGGATATTTCTTGTTGTATGTGTGTGTGAGTCTGTGTGTGTGTAAGAAGAGCTCGTTGCGAAAGTTTTCGTTTTTTTTTTGCTGCCTTTTTTTATGTGCTTTTTTTTCCTTGGCCTGCGATCCGAACTAACTACAACTCAACTCTGTCACAGACACGGCCACGCCACCGTAGACTGTAGATCAGCAGGCAAGCAGTGACAGGGGGATGGGGAAAGGGGGGGCAGATACCCCAGGCCCGATCACACAAGCCAGGCGTGTGGGCAGCGCGCGCGTGTTGAGACTTTTGCACCAGTTATGCTTCAAGCCTGTCTTTGGGACATGAGCAGTTAAAAAAAAAACCAAAAAGAAACAAGGCACAGACTTTGCGACAAAGATCGAGGCGTCTGCGAGAGGCATAGAGACTTTGCCAAGGGGTCAGGTCGTGGTGTGGCAACTGTACTCAACTCAAAGCGACGACACCTGCGTGCGTCTCTGCCACAAAAATGCAGGTCAACATTTCAAGTTGCGCTCGCAAATAACGAAATAGAAGTTTAAACTTGATGCATTCGTTGCGGGATCATCGCTTGCTGCAAGTAACAAAAAAAAATTGGGTGAAAGCTGGAGAAATTTGCTAAAATTAACCAATTAGTTAATTCAAATTGCAAGTAAAAATTAATAAATAATTAAAAATATAAATATAATTATTTACTTGGCTAAAGTTATCTGTTTTTAAATAATGAATGATTGCAATCAATCAATGATAACAGATTTAAAGTTCGAATTAAGAGTTATTTGACTGACAACTCTTTGGTTCTTGCTTATTAATGGTTGACACGATACTTAAGCATAAATATTTTGCATGCTTTATAAGCTTTTTGTTTTTGTGTAACTCTGAAATTGTGATAAGTGATTGGCCAAAACATTGGCATGAAAATGTTGCGGTTGCTGCGCTGTGCTTGCTGCCACGTTTTGAGGCGTGTTGACCAACGAGTCAATTGTGAACTGCAGCAAAAATAAATAATAAAGCCGCAACACGCTTTTTGCCTGTCTCTGACTGCTTGTTGTGCGTCTGTGTGTGTGTGTGTGTGTGTGTGTGTGTTTGCGTATTTGTTGTCTTCTTCTACTCACTGATATTCATTTTTCTTATTTTTGCAACACTGAAGTTCGTCCCACACACACTCGCGCACACACACTCACCTTTTGGGTGCTGTTCGGTCGAGTTGTCAACGTCAAATAAGAAAAGAAAAAAAACAAAAACAAATAAGATGCTGCGCCCTCTCGCCCTCTCACCTTGCTCTTAACTCTGCCTGCTGCCTGCTGCCTCCATCTTCTTCTTCTTGTATTGCTTGTATTTTTGATTCATTGATGTGCTGCGTGTATGTCGCTCACACATACAGATACAGATATACGTATATATATATATATATATATATATATATATATATACATATATATTCGTATATGCACCTAAGGCAACATATTTACCCTCTGCTGTCTGCTTTTTTTTTCGTCTTGTCATTTGACTTTTTGGCTCTGCCTGGCCAGCAAAGCACACACACACTCACACACTCACTCTCACAAATATATGTACACTCTTTCGAGTGTTTAAATATGTCGATCCAAAGTTGTGCCAACACATTAAAAATCGAAAATATATCAAAAACAAGTAAGAAAAGCTAATTAAAGCATGCCGAACTTAAAATTCCCTTGCAAAACGGATTCAATCAGCCCAAAACAAATTTTTAGCGATGATTTTTTTTTTTTGTGGCAAGTTTGCATTTCTGTTGAGTTTTGTTAGGATACCTTGGCAAGTAAAAGTTTCTTATACAAGCACTCATTGACACTCTACTGACAGCTGTATCATATCGTGATCTGATCCGATCCGACTTCTACATATTTATTGCCACCAGCAAATAGGCGGATATTTCATTCAAGTCGCATCAAGGTAGTTTTGATTTAGATCAAAAGTATATATAATTTGTATACTCAGAGACGACTCCTTCAATGCGTTACAAACATCACGGCAAAATAATAATGACCTTTTTAAGTAATGTGTATTTGACACGATGTTCCGAAATTCTACGTAATTCGTCAAAAAAGATAAACGAAAGATGAGTAATTATTACCTTTTAAAACTACGAGCAAAGGAAATCTGTTGATTAAAACTATTAAAATAAAGTTAAATATTAAAAAATAATTGGCTAAGTCTATAAATAAGCAAGACCTTTTTAATATTCGACTTAAAATGCATTTTGCAAATTCTTCAAGAAACTAACTAATTAATTTTGAAATGCTAAAGAAATGTTATATTAGAACCTTAAAAGTTTCTGAATTTTTAAAAGTGCAGCTAATATTTCATTAAGGCAGTTGAAAATTCTTTTTATTTTTCTTTTTAACATATTATTAAGTATATTTTTTTTATATTCCGATACTTAAAGCATTTATTTTCTAGCAATGTTTACAGGACAGATGGGAACATCAACCGAAAAAGCACACTTTTTTATAAGAATTGGTTTTGTTTTGCTGCTGCGTTGCTTTTTTTCGTGTATTTTGTTTTTGCTTTGCAGCATGTGGCATGTGTCGCTTTTATTTGCCTTTTAGTCGCATTTGTTGCGCTTATTGCTTTTTGCTTGCTTGCTTGCAGTTCGCCTGAAAAAGATCACAGACCTTCTGACCTCACTCGTTTTCTGTCTCTCTCTCTCTCTCTCTCACTCTCTTTCTCTCTATCTCGCCCGCTGTCTCTCTCTCTCTCTCTCTTTCTTTCTTTCGCGCTCTCTTTCTTTGTTTGGCTCCCTCTGTGTCTCTTTCTGCGCCCTGGCAAAATGTTGTCCCGGCAAAAGGCGCAACCCCTGGGCACTTCAAGAGGGGGGGAGGCCGGTGGGTGGTTGGGTGGTCAAAGCGGGAAGGGTAGCGGAAGGGGAAGGAGGGGGGCGTGTTTGGGTTATATCCTACAATATATGCATGCCATTGCGATGCGTCGCAGTCGCTGCCGACGTCGCAGTTGCCGTCGCCGTCGCCGCAGCCGTCGCAGTTCTAAAAATATTTCAGGTCGCTCGGTCGTCGTTTTGGTCGTCGGTTCGCTTTTGGTCTCGTTTGGGTTAAGTGTGCGGCGCATCTGTATCTGTATCTGTATCTGTATCTGTATCACAGTATCTCTATCTGTATCTGTAGCTGTAGCTGTATCTTTTGGCTGTATATCTTGGCGACTGGCCTATGGGCCAAGATACTTATAAGCACACACATACTTAAATATATATATATATTTATATATTTATTTATTTCTGCTGCGTCTTTTGACGTGCGTTTTATATATTTTATTTTATTTCATTTCATTTTATTTTTTTTTATTTTTTTCATTTGCAAAGGTTGTTTAGGTCGTTGCGATATCAAATGATAGCGACTTGTATTGAATTACCTCTATATAATATATATATATATATATATATATATATATATACATATATAAAGGTATATATTTTTATTGGCCAGGACGGTTTTTTCATTAGAACGCTGTGCAATTAATATGCAGCTGTTTTGTTTTTTTCCCCCGACCAACAACTGGGCAAATAGGAAAAGTGCAACAAACAAAAAAACAACAACAACAATTGACAGACGAGGCTGAAGTATCAAATGGACAAAAGCGAAACAGTCACAGCCAGTTGCGCACACGCACACACACACACATGCTTTGCGAGTTGAGTTTTGCTTTTGTGCAGCTCTTCATTTTTTTGTGTGTTTGGCTGCGTTTGAACTCTGAACCAGCTGACCTTCATTGAACCCTTTTCAGCTGCGCACTGCACTGCTAATCCGAACAAAAGAGAGTGTGACAAACAAAGAGAGAGAGCGCGCGAGCGTGCGTCAAAGTAAGAGAGCGCTCACGCCAACTGATAAAGCTCAATGCGCACTCTTTGCCTACGCCCGCTCTTTGTTTAGCCGCTCTCTTTTGCGCTCGTTCGCTCACTCTCTTTCTTGATGATGTTTGCATGTGTGTGTGTGTGTCGGCGTGTTGGTGTGCACACGTGTTGAGCGGCGGCTCCAAAGTGGAGCCGCTTCGGCTTTCATTCTCAGTACGTGCCCGTTTGCGTTGCGAGTCGTGCGAATTGCGCTCGCGCTAAATGGCAACAACAGCAACAACAAACATAAAAAAAACAAAAACCGAGGAAGCTCAAATCGCTTGATCGCAAACTTTTTCTCGGTTACTTTTATGCAAAAAGCGCGGGCGCTCTACAACAACAATAACAACAACACAACATTTCCAGTGCTGATAAACACAAATCCGGCCACAAATTCCTAACAGAAAAAATAACAAACGTGCAACGTGCAAATTTAGCGTGCGTCAAACGCGCAGCTCAAAAGAGATTAAGGATTAAGCGATTCCATTCCAGTTAACAGTTACAGTTACATATATATATTTTCTCTGTGTGTGCGCTCGTGTGTGTGTGTGTGTGTGCGCGCAACAAAGCTGCACGTGTTGTGCGACATAACAAACAAAGAAGAAGAAGAAGGGATATACAAATCTGCTGTCAAATGTCAAAATGCACGTGTCCAGTAATTAATAAGCTAAACAAGTAGAACTGTTGAAATTAAATGTTTAGCCAAAGCTTAACCGAAAATGTATCTTTGAGATACACAATATTAATTAGCAGCACAAAAGTGCAAATGTGAAATGCAAATCAGTCGAAAAGTGAATGCCAGCTGGAGTTCTCATAGGAATCGAGCTATTGTTTTAAAGGTCACCGTGACAGCTTAACAAATTATGAAATTAAAAAATATATATCCATTTGACCAAAAAATTATGCATTGAATATATTTTTAATGTATTTGTGTACGAAGCCACAACAACAACAACAAATGAAATTCAACGCGTGTGTTGTTCATTAAAAAAAGTTTAACAAAAACGAAGAAAGAAAAAAAATGTGATTATTTAAAAATACATTTTTTTGGGAGCGGAAACACAACACAAAAAAAAAACATAATAAACACAAGCAACAATTAAACAAAAAATTGCAAACTGCAGCGGAAAATTAAAGAAAAAAACGCAACCATCAAAAAATAAAAATTATGATGCGAAAAGGTGATTCTATAACAAGCTTAAAATATTAAACAACATTTTTAGTTTTCAGCGCACTTTAAAAAAATAATTATATGTAATAATATCGGAAATTAAACAAGCAAAAAAAGCAAAAGTTTTGCTTTAGCTGTTTTTTTGGCAATTAGAATGACATATTGACAGCAGCAGCAGACACAACAACAACAATAAAAGTCGTTGGCGGTAATCAACATAAATCAATGAAATAAAAATAAATTGAAATCAAATATAAAACAATCAAAGCAAAAACAAAAACAAAAAGGTAAACTTGAAGTGCAAAAAACGCTTTCAATATTTCGCAGCCAATCGCGGCCTTAAACTTAACTCGACATCGGTTTTACAGCCGCTGTCAATAAGAGTTTGCACTTGTTTATTCTCTTATTCCATTATATTTAATGATAGCTTTTCAAGACTCTTTTGACTCGATTGTTGTTTGCTGGGCGAACTTTAAATATCCAACAAAATCCTAAACTCAAAACACAAATCGTCGATTGAAAACTAATTTCTTATCGGTTAGTAGTGCTTAAGCCGGTTCAGAATTATTATTATTATTATCAATTTTTTGCCATGCTTAGCAAACTTTATATTCCATTTAATTTTAAAACAAGTAGCCCGATAAGCCTAGTTTGTAGTTAAATATATGATAATTAGACTATGCGCTTACCCTGTAAATTAAATTGTTAGGGAAATGAGAACTCAAAAGAACTGAAGAGTTAAAACAAATTCAAAAGGTTTTTATGTTCTAGATTGCAAGCAATTCACCCAAAAAAACGATATATTTGCCTTCTGAAACTATGGGACTATACCATCCCAAAAATATTTTGTAAAATCTGTTAAACTGGGGTTTTTTTTTTAAATTGTTCAAGAATGGTACAAAAAATGTTAAATGCAAAATAAGTTTAAATAACTGAAACCGCATTGAATGAGTTTTAAAATTCAGAATTGAATGTCTTCATTATATTCCTTATATTCTGAATGAGATTTAAAACTGAGAATTGATTGAGAAATTAATGTTCTCATAATATTCTTTATTTTCGTAAGTTAAAATTTTGTTTTGAAAATTTGGCGTATAAAAGTCTTTCACACCTAACTTAATATCATAAATTTCTGTTTACAATTGTGAATTCATACGCCATACACAAATTAGCACGTCTACAGGGTATTTGAAAAACAGTTGTAGATTTGACAACAGGTGAATTAATTAAAGAAACAGCCAATTGGCTGCTTCTCTTCTTGGCCACTTGTTTAGTTAAAGATAGACAGATGCATGCGTCGAGTCATATTTAAAAGCCACACTAAACACATGAAGACATTAACGCAAACGATATTAATTTAAGAGACAACAACAATAGCAACAACCACAACAACAACAACAACACAAATTCAAAGACAAATTGGCGACATAAAAATGGCCAACAACCTGTAGTTGCTCGAACATAATTGAAAAATTGGTCAAACAGAAAACATAACAGAAAAAAATCAAATTACAACTATCAGATACCCTGTGAACCCAAGTCTTTAACAATCCATAACTTAAAACAACATGTGGAAATTGTCTAAAAAAACCTATTTTGATGAAAATTATGCAGTTTAATATTATGTGAATTAAATTGACTCATTTATATAAGATAAGAAAGAAGTATTTTGGCAAATTTAGCTTCTACAGCTATCACAAATTGATATCGATAGAATCGATCGTGAAGCTAGAAAAGTAATCGATAACACGAAATAAACTTGATCTGCTTATGATAAGCGAGATGTTCATTCCTCAATTCGGCTTGTTCATATGGACAGACGGAAGACAAACAGACAGACAAACTGACAGATAGACAGGCTGACAGACAGATTGACAGACATAATCCAAATCGACTCTACTTTTGATGCTGATCAAGAATAAATGAATCTTTTTGCCCAACATTCAGTGAGTACAGGGTATAATAAAACAGACGGAGAGAGAAAGAGAAAATAGTCGCCGCAATGATGACTGCAAAGAAATGCATTCAAATAGCTTAATAACTGAAGTCCACTTATTTTCTAGCTCTTTCTAATGTTTTCCCTCTTTTTCTTTCGTTTTTCTTTTGTTTACTTCCGGATACGCAACAGGAGCGGGGCAGCGAGACACCAACAACAACACCACCAACAAAAACAACAATAAGAAACAAATCGAATCGGTGCGGTGCGGTTTTGACAATATGTTGAGCCCACCATAATGAAGGAAATTGATACCGAGACAACAGTAGTATGGCCAGCCTGGTGTTATTCCGGTAAGTGAGACACGCCTACTCCCGCCCCTAAGCCCCCCCCTCTTCAACGCTGCTTCTGTTGTTGTTTGTCTCCGTTGTCTAAGCAGCATTTATCGCATTCATTTAACTGCCTCCATAGACAACAGCAACAGCAACAACAACAACAACAACAATGCATATTGAGATAGACCGACACCAGACCAGAGTAGACCAGACCAGACCCAGAGACCCCAAACTGAAACACGACACAAGTGTTAACATTTTCGACTGTCGAAATTCAAATACCCTCGAAATAACTGTTATTTTCTAAAGTTTCTATTCGTATATCATTTTTATGAATATCATACAAATATTATAAATATATATGTATATAAATACGATGTATATTTATCATTCTTAGTTTTTACACTTTCTTTTCTATAAATGATTTTTATAAGTATCGTTTAAATATTAAACATTTAGTTGTTCAAACAAATAATTTATATAAAATAGTGCAAACGTGAAAAGAATTCTTATTAAATTTGTTCAAGATTAATTAACGCAGTCATTTGCGATAATCAAGATTTATATACTGAATATTTGGCCAACTGTTGCATATCATCTACACCTCTTCAATATACCATTTTTTGGTCAGTTGTCCATTGTTGTAGAGGGTATAAAACTAGGTGTTAAAAGTTCAACTATCGTCATACGCCTTTGTTTTTCCTTTTATTGTTGTATTTATTTCTCATTTGCTTTTTTGTTTATTTGTTTATTTTTTTTTTGTTAGTATTCCCTCGTCGCGGTTCCACCTTCCAGCTCAAAATTGATTGTTGGGTCAGTTTGCGTACTTTTTGTAGCCACTGTACAAGAAAAGAAAACCGACGAGAAAATATCTTTCTGAGCTCTGACAGATATTTTGTAATTTCTTCAGACATTCGTATTTGATTTGCTTAGTTTCAGTTTTTAACATTTATATATGTATATAAATTCAATTGGAATTCAGCCAAATGCAGCTGCTTCGAATGCTCATGATTATTATAATCATAATGATGATGTCATGGGTCTCACCTTTGACTTTTGTGTAGCTCTTTCTGATCTCGAACCAGTCACACACAGTCAAATCGCAAACGAGAACAAGAATACTGCCACACGATAAGTAAAAGGCAAATTGTGCGGAATTCTGCCAACTTAACATAAATGTTTGTTTTTAATTCTTAAAACGCAAATTAATCAGCTTAAACTTTATAGTATCTGACACAATACAAGCGATCGTCGTTGTTTTTTCTTCTGATTGTTATATATTTTTATAGCTTTTACTGAGAGATTTTGTATTGTATTGAATCTTTGGATATTTTTTTATTACTTATTATTTGTAGTTTTTTAAAAATGTCATGTTTTAAATAAATTATTTTGAGGAAACACTGAAATTTAAGACGTAGTTTTGAACTATTAGATAAAAGTTGTAAAATAGCAATTATAAAATATGTTTCTACAGATATCTGAAAGCTCTTTTTAGTCTGAACTAATGTTAAGAGCTTTCACACATCCGGCTTATGTGCACGTTGTTTCGTTTGAGCTTTCAAAAGCTCATCAATACTTATGCAGCACTGGCTTTGATTTTTGGCAACGTTCACAACCTTATGACCAGAAAACACTAAAAAAAAATTTAAAAAAAAAAATGGTAAAATACAAATCGGAGCCACTCCCAAGTGAAGTGCTGGCAAAATTAAGCATTCAGCATGCAAATTTTCATTAAAACAAAGCACCTCTTTATATACGCCGAGAGGGACGCCCGACGCCGAAAAAAAGGCCACAAAAATTTGAATGCGTCTTGGGACTCGACTTGACTTTGACCGGCTCCTCAAATAAGGCAACACACACACACGCACACACGCACAGTTGAGGAAGACGATAAAAAAACAACGTTGCGCGGCTTTAAAATTAAAATAATCAAAAATAAAGTATAAAAAGAATAAACAAGCATGCAACGATGACGATCATGATCATGATCGTGATGGTGATGATGATGATGATGATGATTAAAAAAGAAAAAAAAAGAAAGGAAAAACACAAGCAGAAGTAAAATTAAAATGCAAAACGAGTCGGCGCTGCGATTCGGGCTGAAACACAGAAGGTGCAGAAAGAAGAAACAGAAGCGACCCGGCTGAGAGTCCCTAACCCCGGCCTCCCATCCCCCGTCCCCTCACCCCTTGCACCCTCCTCACACCCCCTGTTAAGGCTAATACAACAACAACAACAACAACAGCAAGAAGAAGAACAAGCACTTATACAATATCAATATGAGCAGCGCTGCATTTATAACCTTTGTCTGTCGTCGTTGTTGTTATTGTTGTTGTTGCTGTTGTTTTTGTCGCTTGTTGCGCTTCACTCTTTGGCACTCTGTACTTTGTTGTTGTTTTGTTTTTATTTACCTTACCTTACTCGAAACCTTTGACGCGAACTTATGCCCTGCAAATGGCCATGGAATGTTGACTTGTCTGCAACTGCTGAGCAGACTCTGAGAACTGAGAACGGAGAACTGCAGTCAGGCAAGAAACAAAAAACATACATATATAAATACATACGTACATACATAAATACATATGTACATAATATGTATATGCATTTATGACGAATTTGTTATACACTTTGAGTTTGGGTTTCTATTTGGCTATTAAAAATAGCTTGTAAACAACGGCATTAATACAAACTGGTACTGCAAATAAAATTTATATTTTTGTATAAGCAACAAATTACTTCATTTTATCATCAAATCACAAATGATTATGGTTTACTATTTCTAAATATGTACTAAAAATTAAATATTTTCATTCATTTCAATTTTTGCAATCCTTAAATGATTTATTCCAAGATCATATTTGAATTTCCAATTGCGTTTATAAGTAAATTAACTTGTTAGATTAATATTAATATTAGTGTTTTTCTAAATGAATTACTCAAAGCATCTTTTGCTTTTCCATTAGCTGCACTTCTTACTAGCCAAGTTGTCAACTTTCACTCAGACACTCGCTCATTTAACATTGCATTTCTAATGCAGCCGCGTCTCTTAAGCAAAAAGAGCATCAGCCGCTCAATGATATGTTTTTTTTTCTTATTTGCCATTGCGTGCAGTTGTTGATGGCGACTGCGCAGTCGCAGCTGCTTTCTGTCGTCTCCTTCACCTTACGCGTCCTCGTTCATTATGTCTGCTCAACTTTGCACTCACTCGGCCTCAGCAGCAGCGGCGGCAAAGGCAGTTAAACGACTTGAGACACGCACACTTGTTGCTCTTTCGCTCTTTCTCTTCGCCTACCATGCACTTATTTATTGTTTGTTGTTTGTTGTAGTTATGATTTGCGATTTTAATGCCCTGACTCCCCTCGCTCTCGCTCTCTCTCTCTCTCTCTCTCTCTCTCCCTCTCTCTCTGTCTCGCTCCCTTGCTCTTTTGTGTATTTAATATCGATGGCCGCACGGTAGCCGCCGCAGGGCGCAATTATGCCACTTGTTGGAATTTCACTCGATTTACTTTGAGTGTGTCTCGCTCTCTCGCTCTGCCCTTGTGTGTGCAAGTGTGTGTGTGTGTTTGTGTGTGTGTGATTTTAATTCATTTGTGTTTTGTTTCAGGCTGCGCGCCCATAGAATCGCAAATGAGCAAAACGTGTAAATTATACGCGTCGCGGTCACAGCCAACGCAAATAAAGCACACACACACACACACTGCTTTGACTGTAGTTATTGCATTGTTATTGCTTTTTGCTCTCTTGAGTCTGCCGCCGCCGTCGCCATTGTCACCCAAAAGCAGCGACGCCCGCGCCTTTTGTGCGCTGAGCGCGCGCGCAGTGTTTGGGAGTGGAGTGGAAGTCGTGTCTACCGTTGACGTTTATTCATCAGCCTCAACTGAGCCACATCAATAATGACTCGCCGTCGTCTGCGTCTCACCTGACGTTGACACTTTTTATTTCTGTTTTTTTTTTTGTCGTCTTGAGTTATGTTTATTGTTTGTTTTGGCATTCCTGGGCGTTTTGCTGTTTTTTTTTGTCAAAGGTTTAACTTAATAGCTCGTTGTCGTTAACTCATTCATCATTAAGGTCAACCTTTCAATTGCAGCAGCACATCAACGGCTAAGCAAAAATTAGAAAGCTTTCGTGTCCTAGTTGCCTCGTTGCATCACTCCCTTTGTCTATCGATCGCATGAAGAGAGTTCACTTAAAGCAGCCCAGCAGGGAACAGACCCCATTAGAATTTCAATTCGTAAGCTATACCTTGCATAGCACAATCCGCATTACTTTTCCATAATCAACTAGCCATTGAACATGCTGCATTAAATTACTTTGTAATCTATCAAGTATGTGTTGCCGAAAGCTTTTTTTATACTGTACAATTCCATATACCAAGATAAGTATATGTATATATTGCAATGCAACTGCAAAATACTGATGGTATATATATTTTCTAAATATGGTTATATAGATTCCAAATATAGAAAGCTTACAATACACACAATATTATGACTTATTCTAGTATATACAACAATCTGAAGCATAAGCATATAAATATATTTTATTTTTTAATACACATGTTGCATGGCCCATAAAAAAAATAAACAAAGCAAAAAATAAAGAAAAGCTGTGCGAGAGCAATAATTAAAACAGTCAACCAGATAAGAAACCAATACATATATTTATAAACAGTAATAAGTAAAGTCAACTTTGTGCCTGACTTGGAAGCTGCCGCATGCAACTCTGCATACACAGAAGCATTACTAAGTAATTAATTACATTGTGTGCATTACAGAAGCCATTCGATAATGAGGGGTCATTCAATGTGAGCTTAGCAGATAAATAAATTATTGAACTCCCCAAAAACATCAATAATTGCATTATTTTCTATTCAAATATGATGTGTTTGTATTTTGAAGTAGATGATTTTTTCTCTTTGTATTTGAGGCATTTGTTTTCAATTGAATTTCGCTGTGCTTAACTGCGAACATTAAAGAGTTTTGCCGCCGTGTATGTGAAAGAGTCAAAAGTTCATTAAATTCGATGACCTTTCGATGTGCGCTCTAATTGAATAATAATTGACATTAATTAAATGTTCACTCTTCACACAGAAAGGTGACTTTTTGTTATAAGTATTCTGCCAACTTTTTCTTTTTTATCGGCCCCTTTTTACTTTTTACATTATGCCAATAATAATGAAAAAAAAAATGAAATTAAAAGACAAAATAAATTTAATAGCGTTAAGCTGTTGGCTCTTTGTGAGCTCTGTGCGAGTAGCTTTTTACATTAACAATTGAACTTGAACTGCTGCCGTTTGTTAGAAATAATAATAACAAAAAAAGATTAATAATAATTTATAAACATAAAACAAGGCGGGTGTAAACAGAAAAAAAAAACAAAAAAAACTTCAGGGCGCTCATCATATTTTACACATATGTGCGTATGTGTATGTGTGTGTTAACCATGACTGTAACAAATTTAACGAACGTCATTGAAAAAAAAAAAATAGCCAGCTACAACAAGCACATAAAAAATAGCCGTGTAATTGTCAAGTCCAAGAGCGCGCGAAAAAATAAAATAAAATAAAACAGCAACAACAACAACAAAAACAACAGCAACAACAGCAACAGCAATAATAAAGTCTTGTCCATCAACTTGCTTTAAGTCTGATAATGTACAACAACAGCAACAACAACAACAGCAACAACAACAACAAGAAGGCTGAATTCTCTGGCGCTCTTTGATTGAAAGGCAGCTGAGAAACATGCATATAAATACCCTATACCCTATAACAAAATACCTCATACCTTAAACTACATTTGTGTATATAAATACACTTATATATATATATATGTATATATGTACACATACTTGCCTCTCCATATGTAGATACCAACGCGTAGCGCCCCAACAACAACAACAAAGAAGAATTGACAACGTTTTTAGAATTCAATTAAAAAAGAATCATTGAACGACTCACGCGTCTCAAACATGGCGAAGAAGTGTGGGCAGCGGTACAGCGAGAGGTGACTTAGGGTGCTGGACAAGGGGTGTATGGCGGTTCTTCGGGGGGAGTGGTTGACTTCACATACGTTGATCATTGGCGCAGATATTGACAAAATGTCGCAACGTGCTCAAAATATTGATGAGAAATGAATGGCAAATCGAAACAGACTCAGTAGCGCAGAGAGAGGGAGTGAGAGAGAAAGAGAGAGAGAGAGACTGCGCGAGTGAGAGGGAGATAGAGAGAGGTAGAGAAAGGTAGACGAGCTGAGAGTGAGGGAGATAGAGAGCGGTAGAGAAGCTGAGAGTTGTGCATAAAATAAGTGAACAGCCAGCAGAGAAGTCTCCGTGTCTACCTTTTGTATGTGTGTCTCCAAAATGTGTCGCTTGCTTAAATTGCCAACTGCTTATTAACATTTCACAGTGTATACAAAGAGTGTGTTGCTGGGCGCAGGGAAGGGTAGGGGAGTCGAGTTGAGTCGAGTTGAGTTGAGGGTGCGGTGCCAACCAGAACCTGCGAAGGTGAGGCCTTTTACGACCCCAACAAATTGCAGAAAGTAACTGACAAAAGATACAAGTTCTTTTCGTTTATTTGAAGCTGCCAAAAAGCCTCTAAAAAGATCTTTAAAAATACAACAAAAAAAAAAAAGAAAGAAAAACGTTGCTTTAAAATTAACATATACTCGTATAAAGAATTTATTATGGGGTACACAAGCCAGAAAAACGCACGTACTAATTGATCTAAAAGCAACTCGAATAGATCTTAAAAATTGACATTTTTCACAAGTGATTTTTGCTGGTTACAGGTTCAAGTGTTTATTTTTCTATCTTTAATATGAATATAATTCGTATTCCGTCGCTTGAAATGTCACTAACTATTTTTACTATATCCTTAGATATATTTTTGTAGCAAAATTATTAGAATCAGTGTTAAGAATATATATAAATAGCCTCAAGATCTTAAGCATCGTTTACTGATTTAAAAATATCTTTTGAACAAAGGTTACAACATCTGCCTCAAGATATGAAGAAACTAAAGATATGATTTTATCAGCCTCAATCTTTTTATTCTTACTAAGACTCAAGATAAAGATCGGTATGATGAAACAATAGATATAATTTGAGAAGAACTTTTGAACAAAGGTTTCAGCTTTAAGATCATAAGCATTTATTAGATGTAAAGATGTAATTTCAATCAAGATTTCAGCATCAGTCGATTTCTTTACTTTGATGGCTATCCATTCTAGTTGCAGGATTTTTTTGTCTTTATTTCATGTATTTGCTGCTATTTAATTTGTAGCTTTTTTTTTAGAATATTATTTTTGTTGTTTGCCTCCTTCATGACGCTCGTGACCCTAAAAAATAACGCTCTCCGCTCTCAGCTCTCCCAGTTTGGTTTAGCACCAAAACAAAACTCGGCTCTAACAGCTTTTGGCCAGGTTTTATGATTTGTATTCTTAGATGTTTTTTTTCCTATGCTGGCCTCGCTAGCTTTATGACACCCAGACAGCAACAACAGCAACAACATTCTCGGAGGCAGTCTGAGTTTGGTTTATTCTACGTCTTTGGTCGTGTTTGATCATTCAATTTGAAAGTTATTCATTATTCGATCACGTACGCACGCCCAAGCTACCAAATTCGAGTGAGTTGAGTGCCCCGCCCCTCCAACTCCACCTCCACCTCCACCTCCGCGCCAGTGGAGAGGCTAGTAGCGGAGGGGGGAGGACAGGTCAATGTTCGTATGACAGTTGCTGCGGAATTCAGATGGGTATTTGGTTGGTTGGTTTTTTTTTGTTTTTCTGGTTTTCTGTTTTTTGTTGAAAATCTGAAACGTTGGCCACAATTACAAATTGAATATCTGACACGTCGAACATTTGCCAAGTTGTCTTCTTTTATTTTAATTTCTTTTATGACTCGCCTAATGAACTTTTCACTTGCGCACTTTAACGACCTGTTGCTGCCCCCTCTCGTGCCGCCTGCCACTAGCTCTCGTCTAGCTGATTTGACAGCTTCTTTAAGAGTTTCGGGATTAGCCAGTCGCAGCTGCCATTAAATGAAGTTTCCACTTCCTGTACAAATCCTGAAATGACAACGAAAAACGAACAAAAAACCTACAAGGTTGACAAGTTAGCTGCATAAATGCCAAGATTGAAATACCCTTTCAATTTTTGCGGTATAAAATAGTAATAAAATAATTAAATATATTAAAGATAATTATGACTCTTGCAAATAAGATTTGCAATTTTTTGGAAATTATCTTTAATCGGAAAAAAGTCTTAGTTGTAAATTTCGTCACCAAAAGCGAAGATGATCCACAAGTTAGAGTATCTAAAAGAAAAGAATCAGCCAAGATCTAATCTTCATTAACAGCTGGGGATGCTGTAGCTAAATCTTGGCTCGAAACATGAGTGAGAGAGAGAGAGATAGAGGGTGAGATAGAGAGAGAGAGATTCTTGGAGTGCACACGCTGTAAAATTGCTATTAAATTGTTGCTGATTTTATGGCTGAAGTGTGGGGCAGGTGGCAAGCGGCATGCGGCATGCGGCGTGCAGCTCAACGGTTGCCAGCAGCAAGACGAATCTTTCAGATTTCTATAGTTTTGTGTTTGAAAGGTTTTTTTCTTTTTTTCTGTTTATTTTTTTTGCAGCTTTGAAACGATCTGCAGCCGTTTTTGGCTGACATCCTCTGGCGCTTTATGCGCACTTGCCTTTTACTCCCAGTTGTGTGTGTTTTTAATGTTTACTTACTCAAAACCATAGCAGTGTAGACGCAGCCCATTCAACCATTCAACCATTCCACGACCCCCTCTCCCCAGGCTCCGCTCTCCCCACCTGACTTTAGATGTCTCAATTAGTTGGCATCTTGGGAAGTTTTGCGGACTTTGTGGCACTAAATTACCAAAGAGATGGAAAATAAGGCAAAGACTGAGCTAGAGCGAGAGCGAGACAAGTTTGTGCTTTGGCTCATCTTTAAGTTAAGCTCTGATCTGATTGCAGAACTAATAACTCGGTCTATAAACATAAGCAAATCCAATAATCCTCCAATTGAGCTGCATCTTCGACGACAATTTGAATTTTATCTGCAACGTAAGTAATAGTAACAAGTTCATAGCTAAGCTGATCTAACATTTTTTCTTTAATCCCGGCTTATACACCTATAGAGCTGTGAGAATTATTATAAAATCGCATGCACTTCAAACATTTATCTAGTATAATAATTAAGTAGCTCTGTTTCTATTTCTCAAAGAGTTGCGTTTCGAATTAGAGTCATACTCGTATATATAAAGTCATATAAACAACATTCATTTTATAATAATAATAATAATAAAAATATTTGTAATAATAATAATAGTGCCTGAGAAATCCTTTCATTTTTTATGTAGCCATAGTTTAACTACTTTAACTAAACAAAACAAGTCGGAGTGCTGTAGTCGAGTAAGGTCGACTACGATATACCCTGAACCCTGTTGTTAAATATATTCTAGTTTTATTGAAAAATTTACAGAAAATGCTTACGGCTGCTGATAGGAATGAGGTCAATATGATAATATATACTTTCGACTATAACTTGAGTGTTTCCTAACCGATCTTAATGAAATTTGGGCAGTTGATCAATAATATCCTTATGTATGTTCTGTATAGATAAGAAGATTATGCCTTTAAAATTTTTGCATTTATTGCTTTCGCAAATTTAAATGTAACGATAAAATAAGGCACATACGAGAACCCATATTCCAAATTTGATCGCTAGCTTTTATAGTCTCTGAGATCTGCAGATACAGACAATCATACAGACGAACATGGCTATATCGAGTCGGCTATTGACCCTGATCAAGAATATATGTACTTTATGGAGCCGGAGATGCTTCCTTCTGCCTGTTACATACATTTGCACAAAGCAATTATACCCCTTTTGCCCATTTATAATGGGTTAATGGTATAAAAATCATAGAAAATAAGATTAATTTGAGTTGGTTTAGAGTTGTATATTTAATTTCTTTATGGTTTATGATTAACTGTAATAAACATTTCTAATAAATGCATACATGTTTACAGTTTTATATGTGCATAAAATAATTATTTCCTCTAATCGTAAAATTAGCATTTACAAAAAAAAAAAAAACGAGAAGATAGTCAACAATCAACAATCCATTATATGTATACAGGAATTGCTCTCCAATTTTGTGGATACCGATAAAGATGTATGCATAAAAAAACAGATACCAAATCGAAGCAGAGTTTGGCTTGTTGCATAACTTTCTCTTCTCGCAATTGGCATTCACTTGATGCCGGCATTTGCAGTTGCAGTCGAAGTTAATCCTGAACCCAAATCAAATAAACATTTCGAGACATTCTTTCGCAAAGCTAACTGTACAAAAATGCATATGAGCAGAGTGCATAAACACTTATTATACCCAAAGCATTCCATATATGCAACGTATAATAGTTCAATCACTTGTCACACAGCACAACACATCCCCCCACCCCTCCCTCCCAGCACGCCTCCCACTCTATGCCCATCCTTATTGCCCCCGCCCGTCTCTCTCTCTCTCTGGGTTGTGGCCTCTACCCGATTTGTCACAAACACCAATTTCGTGTGACAAATTTGTATGGCTGAGCGATTCAGGCAAAATGCAAACGTACACGAAGAAGAGGAAGAGGAAGAAAGACGATCTTTTGGGGCACAGCCAAATAAGGCGACTCCTTTGGAGTCTCCAGAGTCGAGAGTCGAGAGACACGAGACAAGAGACACTCGACAGTCGGCAGTTGAGGCCTGTGTCTGTATGTGTGTGTGTGGACAGGAGACGGCACCGCGTGCAGAGTACTTTATGCCACATGCATTTGTCTCTTTGCGCCACGTTTCGCTTAGTCTTCGTCTTCTCCTTCGTTCGGTATTCAAATGGCCAAAAGATGCCATCGTCTTTAGACTTGTCTTTTTATTTTTGTGCACAGCAAAAAAAAAAATGCAATTGATTTTGAATAGCTTGAAATGTTTATTTGCTACAATTTTTATTAATTCGTTTTTATTTTTGTTGTAATAACACTAGCAATTTTTATTATTAAAAATATATAACTAAAAATAAGTAAGACATTTTAAAGAGGTCAAACACTTGACAAACTATAGTCATTTTCCAAAATAAATATCACCAATTATTCAATTTAATCTACAAAATACTTTTCACTCATTTTATTACCAAAATAACTATAAAAAAATAAAATTAAATGAATTTGATATTATTATCTCAACAAACAACTGTCTCAAAAAATTCCACTCAAAAATAGATCATCAATTTAGTTTAACAAACAAATTTCTTTTTTGTTTATTTTTGCACTGTGCACCGTATTCAAAATACGACTTCACGTGCCACATTGCTGTGCATTTAAAATGCAAATTATCGTGAGCATTATGATTGCATATCATGATCATCATGATGATCATCATGCTCAACTTGCCCCCTTCTCCTTACTTGCCACAGTCGTTTGAGAAATTGTTGGCAAATTATTACTTTGGCCAACAGAGTCATAAATAATTTGCGCGTCTTCACGTGCCACAAAAGCACAAGCCATGTCAATCATGCTCATTACGATCATGATGATCATTCTGATGATCATCGGCCACATTTTTGGACGAAGACAAAAGTCTGTCATAAATTTGTCACAAAAGTCCTCCGAATTGGCGATTTGTCACTCCGTCACTGGAGCGCCGTTTGGGCCAACGTCAATTTATGATCCAACTGCAATCACCGGCATCCCCCCACAAATCCACCCACCTCATCAGTGGTACCCTTTGCCTGTCGTTGGGTTGCCTTTTGCGACATAATTCACCCACATATTTGTGGCTCCTTTGTTTGGTTTCTTTTGTGCCCCAAAGTCGCAATTGCAATTGAATTGCATCGATTGGCTGCTTTTTGTCTTGGCCAAGCACAGGAGGCGCATCTTAACGACTTTTTGTTGTTGTTGCTGTGATTGTTGTTGTTGTCACACGCTGTTATTATGCAAATATTGAGCTGTTAAATTGTCTGCTGCACGCGTCACTTAATCGCATTGTTGCAAACTCAACAAAAACAATGCAGTCGAATTTGCAGTTGTTGTTGCTACTGCTGTTGTTGTTGTTGTTGCATGCATCATTATAGCCATTTATGTTGCATAAATTACGGCGTTTATCTTTTGACACTTGCGTGAAAATTACTTTTTGTATGCTATACTTAAAATGGGTGGATCCATCTCTATACACGGCTACGGACTCAACACTTTTTTCGAAAGCTGATTGACAGCATCGTTATCTTTTAGAAATGTATGTAATATAGTGAAGAAAAAAAAAGAGGAGAAATAAATATGTGGAAAATAACGCTTAACTGCGCCCCGCAGCTCTTTAATAAAGACGTAAACATATCTGAAAAAAAATCATTTTCCTACAATATTATTTTTCTCCCCTTTCTTGCTAAAACTTTTTACTGTACAACTTTATTTTGCAATTAGTCTCTGATATTCAAGATCAAGAATTTAATGAGACATAAATATGAAATTTTATGTCAAAATGACTCACATTTGTTTAGTTATCGCTTATGCTATAAAAACAATTTAAGTCATTTTTTAGCATGACTTCCTTTTTGTGTTTACTTCATAAAAAACAAAGCTTCGTCTTCTTCTTCTCGTAGGTATTGTCACTCTGAGCACTACAAGCAGTAAACTGCCCCCTGCCACAATTGACCCAGTTTAGCAAATCGAACTCAATTTGCCTGCGTTTAGAAAAAAAAGGAGCTAACAATTTGTACTGCATTGTGGCACGTATATACACACATACATATACATATTTGATGCCACACACACACACACACGCACACGCACACACACGTCGCACCCGCACCCACTTGCACACATGCCAAAAAAAAAAGAATATACGTAAAAAACAACTACGACAAAAATGCCTAAAATGAACTCGACTGAACTGCACAAAAGCTAAAGCACAGCAGCGGACACAAAGGCAACAACGACTGCAACAACAACAGCAACAACAACAACAACAAAAACGCATTCTCTTCTAGTGTCAATCAATGTGAATGTGAATGCGATTGTGAATGCGATTGTGATTGTGAATGTGAATGCAAAGTGTGAACGAAAGCGCATTGCGCATACGTCGTGTGTCACGTCAAAGGCCGTAAGAGCAAACGCTTCGTGAGCTTACTCTTTATTGCGCTCTCTTTGACACACACGCACACACACACTCATGCATAAGTCCAATGCAAGAGAGGCGACCACGTTTGACTCGGCCAGTCAACGGTCGTGGACGCTGGCGTCGTCGTCGTCGCTGCTGCTGCTGCTGCTGATGTTATTGTTGCTGCTGTTGTTGTTGTTTTTGGTGTCGTCGTCTATATTTACACTTGTGGCCTCTTATCAAATGGCAGCGGCGCAGTTGACTTTTTTGACGTTTGTGTATACACTTCTTGTTGTTGTTGCTGTTGCTGTTGCTGTTGGCTGATCTGTGTGCTATACATATGTAGCCTGACAGCTTGCCGCTGTTGTTGTTGTTGCTGTTGTTGTTGTTGTTGCTGATATTTGCTGCTGCTGCTACTGCTGTTGAATTTTGTACGCGGCGACCGCTTTGCTGCTTTGACTTTTTGCTCGGTTTTTTTTTTTAAGTATGCACGTATGCGTGTATATATACATATATATATATATATGTATATATACACATGTGTGTGTGTGTGTGTGTGTGTACAGGCAAAATGGGAACAGTCAACACAGCAAAAGTTCAAGTCAAAGATATTTATTTTATATAATCAGGCGCGACATCGCTGCTCGTTTGTTGATTGTCGCTATTGTTGTTGTTGTAGCAGCTGCTGCTTCTGTTGTTGTTGCCATTGTTTGATTATAAATACTTTACGAAACAATCAAAATACAGCTCAATTGTATTTGCCAATATACAAAATAAAAAAGGGTCACCCAACACTGCCACAAAATAGTTGATGCTTTTCAGCAATTTTACAATTTTGACATTTTTATTGATTTGATTTCATATACAAGTTTCAGTTTTTTGGCATTTTGTCATTTTATTTAATTTAGTTTAACTGTTTATTTTTTAGTAATAAATCAATTTTCCTTGCATTTTTGGCATAAATTGATTGTTTGTTTGCCATGATTTAAGATTTGCATTTGTATTTGTCATTCACTTAAGGGTTTATATAAATTGATTAATACACTCTAGCATAGCATAGCATAATAGATAATATACATAAAAATGTATTTTTCCTTAAGATTTGTTGCCATTTTGAATGGCTCATACATATTATTGTACACGTACAAGCAACTTTTGATTATATATGAATGTGTATATTTAGTGTGTGTGTGTGTGTTTTTGGGCCACTCTAACCCAACAATACTGTCGAGTGCCTTACATATAAATATATATATATATATATATATATATATATATATATATAGCTTGTCTGTGTGCAGCCACATCGGCGATAAGTTCGCGAGCAAAGGTTCTGAACTGCTTGAACTTGTTGAACACAAGGCAACGTGAACAACAACAACAACAACAACTACGACAACAACATGTGTCTCAGTATATAATATACATGACTCCCCTACAATGTATGCCACCTTTTTATTTAAGTGTACGATGTGTGCAAAGTCAGATTGTCAAGAGAACCCTTGTGCGTTGCGAACGTGATTCACAATTGCATAAATGACAAGAGAAAGGGGTGAATAAAATCGGCTAAAAATGGGGGCAAAGTGCAGTTATTACTATTATATGAACAATAGCTCAAGTTTAAACCGACATTTTTCAACGATTTCCATGCATAACGCATACGCAGCGTGGTGCCCACAATAATGTTATTGCAATAGGTAACTGTTTGTAATTATTGCAAAGCTTTAAAGAATGCTTAAAGCTCTAATCAATCAGGTAGTTTTATCATCATCGGCATCGGCACAATCCATCAATAATAAGTTGATGATTGACAATTTGATGATGCCAACAGTTTTGCTTCCACTTTTAAGTTTAAGGTTTAGAATTGAAGTCATCAGCTGTTAAAAGCAGTAAAAAGCTTCGATTCCAAATATAAAGAATTATCTTAATTATAAAATGTAGACCTTCGAAGGCTTCCAGGCTAACAGAGGCTCTTATAGCCTCTGAGTTCGAACGGAAATGGCTAAATTAATTATGCTGCTGAGACTGAAATGCATCCTCTCATTTGATTTTGCACAACTTCCTTATGACTTTTTTATTTACTGTTTTTATTTATTTGAGATTTTATTTGAATTTGCAATAGGTTCAAACTAAATAAAGAAAGAAATAAAAAAGACAAATTTGCCAATTGTCGGCTGATAGCAAGGCCAAGGATGTGGCGGAAGACGGGAGAAGAGAGTAGGCGAATGGGGAAAGGGGCAGCAAATGCCAACTGTTGTGCAGGTTGTGGCCAACAACAACAACAAAAACCAGCTAAGCAAGTGCGCAAATGGGGATGGAGAGAGAGGGCGGGGTTTTGGCATACAGATAGTTGTTGCTGCTGCTCAGCTTGGTGTCTTGCGCCTGCGGCTTTTTGGCGTAAAAAATCAAGTGCAGATTAATTAAATTCGATAATTAAATGAACGCAGCAGCAACAGCAGTAGAGCCCCGGAGATCGTGTTGCACTCGCAGGTTGCAAGTTGCAAGTTGTTGGTTTTGGTTTTTCTTATGCTGCCTGCTTGCTTTTTGTTTTTCCTTTCTGTTTTTTTTTTTTGTTGTTGTTAGTTGAAAGCATTTGGCAGCTTGGCTGCACATTGAGGCTGCCAGCCTGCCAGCCTGCCCCGTTGTTGCAACTGCTCTGCGGCTAATGCACTTCTGTGATTTGGGCGCAGCGAATTAATGCGCAGCGCTCTATAAATTTGTCAGCAATTAAATGAGGCACCCGCCTATATCCCCCCACCCCACCCCATATCTTGCTACACACTCCCGTTCTTAGAGCTTGCCGCGTGCCATTTATCAGCTTGCAGCTTTGCAGCAGCAGAGTTGGGCGATAAAAGCCACAAACTCTGAACTTTATAGACTGTCACTCTCTCTCTCCCCCTCTCTCTCTCTCTGCCTCAACGTGTGCCGCATGCAGCCGTGTGCCAAACACTTGATTGATCTTTTTTCGGGCGATAAAGCAGCAAATGCCGCTGCTTGAACTCAATCGCTGGCTATCTGTCTGCCTGCCTCGCTAGGAACATGTGTTTTGAAAGTCGAGCTTGGCCAAAATCGTTGCATGTGGCACATAAATTTGATCGAGTTCAAGCCCGGTTCTTGTTGCGTCCAAATTTATGGCAACAGTCAATTGCCACAGCGAAATGTTGACAGACTTTTTTCTTTATTTTATTTGTATATTTTGTTTTTGTTTTTCTTGGGCGTATGCCTTTTACAAGCTGTCCTGATAACATCTTTTGAGTGTACAGAGGGAGATTGTGTATGTGTGTGTGTGTGCAACAAAAAGCGGCCATAACACATTCATTCAACAGAGAGACCTTATAACTCTTGCATCACAGAGTATTAAACACAATTTTTATTGCTCGTATTAACTTTTGCGGTGAGCTTTGAATGCTTTAAAAGGTTAACACCACTGGGAAATTAAAGGATATGGGATTTTTGTATGAGTTGCCAATTGATCAGCAATTTAAATGGAGTATGTAATTTGACTTAAACAACACACTTTTTCCTGGAACGAACACTTTTTCTCTTTCTTTATCGGTTTGTTATATAAATACAGTTAGCTGAGTTAGTTTCGTTCTTGTCCGTTACTAAAATATACTATCTTAAAAAAAAGAGCTAGTATGAAAAAGGAATTACTAATATCAAATATTTATTCTCTTGACAACATTATTCTATTCCACTTAATCGGTAAGAAAGGCCAAGAAATATGAAATAAAACATATATCAGGAAAAAGGATTTCCTATAAAACATCAATATCGATGTGAATCATTTCAAGATCTGTATTATTTTAAAGCCTACCACTAACCAGTTAGAATTTGAATTTATTTGAGCTTCGTTTCCTACTCTGAGCTACACCTATCGTATTACTACTGGTGAAAGACCTTTCCCATTCCCCATAGAGCTAACTTTAAAAGATCACCCGCTGGGAGGCGCATCATACAACTTTTCAATTGTGTTTGTTTTCTAACGTGCAACTCGAGTTTGATCAAGTTTCTGGTCTCGCATTAATTCGCAAATATTTGATTAAAAAGTCAAGATTGAAAGAAAGAAAACTGTTCCAGTTGTTGACAGTTGAAGAGCGCCAAAACTAACGGTGCCTGTCAGCAAAATTGAAACTTTGAATTTCATAAATGATTAACACCTTCTTCGGCCATTTGAACTGGACAAACTGGTACTGGTACTGGGAATCGGAAACCGAGAACCGAGAACCGCGAACCGGGGAACTGGGAAACGGGGAGCCGGGAAACGGGCAACTGTGAAAGAGCCGACTGAAGTTGACTTGATATTATTTTTGCTTGTTGCTTGGCTAAGCAAAAATTCAAATTACACTAAAAGGATAAAGAAGTTCATTCATGCTTGTTATTGCTGTTATTGTTGTTGTTGTTGTGATTCTGTTTTTGTGATTGCTTTAATGGAATTTGATTTTTAGCTCACACATACACACATCACATAACACCGCCCCGCCCCGTCCCGCCCCGTCCCGTTGTTGTGCCTGGCATATTTTTGGACCATTGCTTGATGATGTACAACTACTATTAGCATTAAAGTTTATTATCGACGACGCTTGCATTCTGAATTCCTGTAAAACAGGTGCAACACCAGCACACACACACACATACAGAGACACACACACACGTTCATCGTACACACACCCAAGTTGTGGCTTTGAGGGGCCTTTCAACTCTTGCAGATTTCTCTCTGGGCAATGCGTTTTGATCGCAGAGCAAGTTGCGCGTTGCATGCAATGCATTTGGCCGCTAAAAGCGCCTTATTTGGTTAAATTGGTGCAGATTGCTGTGGCAGAGCCAGGTCTACAGACTAGTGTCTCTTGTGGCATCTAGCTGTGCCACACAGCTACACTCGCAGAAATAGAGCTGCACCAGCTACAAAAAAAAAAATGCATTAAAATATTTGTGCATATTTTCTACATAGACAAAACTCTCTAGAATGGAGTTTTATTCTAAGAATGAAGAATTTCTAAGCTCTAAAAAGAGTTCTCTAAGTTTTAGAATGAATATTTCAAAGGTTTTTTTTTTTAATTTTGAAAAATAAGAAAATCCTAATTTTGAAATGCTGCATAAATTGAATTTCATTTAAGAAAGTATTTTGAACTTATCCATTTTTGTATTTAGTTCATGCTTTCGTGTGTATAAAAAAGGCTTATCTGTGTGATTTTTTTTCTGAGTGTAACTGTGGCACTCGCCTCTGCGGCTCTGTTGCCTGAACTGCACTAAATAATAATTAGCACAGGTTTTTTTCACTTGGCTGTTTGCTTGTTGTGGTTGTTATTTTTGTTGTTGTTGTTGTTGCTGTTGTTAGTTGGTTGCTCTGGTTGGCCGCTTGGCTGCCTTAATGCGCTTTGGTCATTCGCCTGCCTGCCACATCTCAGTTGCCTCGCTGCCTGCCATTTGTTGCATGCTGCCTGCTGCCTACGTATACGGGGTGAAATTTCCTTAGAAATTTTCGTGCTTGCCTGCTCTGGTTTTAATTTGATTTTTACTTGAAGCTTTTTTTTATTTTTTTTTTGATTTTGTTTTTTCTTGTTCGTTTTTGTTTTTCTTGTCTTGTCTTGTCTTTGGCCCCCAGGTTCAGGTTCATAAATTTACCGAGAGATTCGCTGTTGCAGTTGCAGCAGTTGCAACAGTTGCATGTCTAATGTTGCTGCTTCGCTGCAGATTCGCGTGTGCGCTATGCCCACATGAGCTGCCACACCACCCCCTCATCCTCATTCTGCTCCTCCTTCACCTATCATTTAAGTGGTGCTATTTGGCGCGCGCCTTCTGTCCGTCCGTCCGCCTGTCCGTCTGTCCGCCTGTCTCTCCGTCTGTCTGTTTGGTTATATTTCTCATTAATTGCACACCGTTTGAGTTTTTATCACTCAACTCACACCAAACTCAACTCACTGCTCATTATATATCCATATATCCGACACATTTGTTTCTTCTGTCTCGGCAATTAGTTTCTTTATGTGTGACGTGGCTTGGCTACACACCATAATCATATATATATAAGCTATATTGTTTGATATTAGTTGAATATATTGCCGGGCATATTATTGCTTGGCATATCACTGAGTTTCGAGCTGCGTTTATAGATACATAACTATCTAACGGTTATCTTTTCATTTGGTCTAATTGGCCAAGAACTTGGCAACATTATATTTAATTACAGGCCTTATATGACATATTTATGCAAATGTTATGCGCGATAGCTTCCTTATTATTTATTATTGCATGTTTTTTTATGAATTGGCGAGGGTATTCCAGGTTGGCCGTGCAGCTTGTGACGTCAAGCCCATAAGGAATATATATATATATATTCTTGATCAGCTGAGCACTAGCTGAGTCAAGGTTGCCATGTCTGTTTGTCTAATACATCAGCTTTCTTGATGTAACTCGGATTGTATTACTATATCATATTGTTGTTCTAGACCCAATCGATGAATAACTTATTATTTCAAAAGTTAACAAACTTCAATCAAACTTAACAGTTATGCGTATTATTATGCATTATTGATAAGTAAATTTTCCATGCTTTCTGCGCAACTTATCATATTTAGTATATATATTATTAATAGGCATACAAATTGCTAGCTCTCCAAACTAGTTCATTTCAGGCGGCAACAATCAATGAACTCACTAAATAATCATTTATTTCCTTTCTTTTTTTCTGATGTTTTGGAAAATTCCACATGGAAATTGCATTCCATAATGTTTGTCGTCATCATAAAGATAAAGAATCTGGTTGTTGTTGCTTGTGTTCCTATGGGATTTCTATTTCGTTTATAAGTTTTATGCAAACATCATCATCTGATAAATGATAAATGATCCAACATGAAATATGTATGTTTGTATGTATACATATGGGGCGTATTTTTGTTTATTTTGAAGGCGTGTCAAAGCGCATTCACACAGCCATTGATAGGAATATCACACACCAATGAACTTTGAATTACTTTCACCGCATCTCGTGTCGCACTTGTCCAAAAGCAAACACTAACAGCAACAACAACAATAACGAGAAGAACAACAGTTGAGGAGGGCAACATACAAAGACCAAATATTATCAGTGAAACGCGTCACACACACATCACACACACACATTGTATGGTATATGGGTATACAATCTTTAACACCTTGATGATCTAATAAATGCGACATGATTTACAAAAATGCGACCATAACGAAAATTAAGAACACACAGAAAAATGTTAACAACAACAAGAAGAAGACCAAATACGCCATGAAATAATAATAATAATAATAATACAGTAAAGAGAGTAAGTAACAAGAGCAGGCAAACAGCTTTATATATACATATATATATATATATATATATATATACATATATATGGACTACTTACGTTTTCGTATAGTTCAACTTGGCACTTGGACAAACATCGTGCGATAAGAGCCCAAATAACGACCAAAACGACCAAAACGACCAAACGACCGAGCGACCGAACACTTGAGATACAAATAAAAGAAATCACGTTAAGAATAAAGACAAGAACAGCAGCAACAAAGTGTGTGTGTGCATAATGAACAACTAAGCCAGATGCAGCTGCTGATAGAGCCCAATAAATGATTATCTATCAAATGGATGGTAAAGAATTGAACAAATACGAACCAACAACAGCAAAATGGGTTAACTGAAACAAACAGCGTTAGTTTTATGTTGATGGGTTGGTGATGGAAACAAGCTCAGCGTTAAATGGTAAATCAAAGCCAGTTTGATAAGATTGCTTAAAATCTGTTTTCATTAAACCAAAATCACACTATATAGCTCAAATTTATGTTATATATATATGGAATTTTTTATCATATCATAAACTAGAACTATATATGTATATGCAGCTCTAAAAAACACCCAGACAAGATTTGTTTTCTTAGGTGTCTTTATTGCTTTATTCTTCATATGTAAATATATATGCATTGTTGTTGTTGTTAGCTCAAAGTTGAAACCAGCAACCAACACCCCCTCGCAGCCCTTTCTGCTCGTAGGGTTGATAAGGCGTTGAATTTACAAATGTGACGCGTTTCAAAGTTCGCATAAATCGTTGGGCTGCTATTTGCTCTCGCGCGTTGTGTTTTATTTGGGTTTTAAATGAGGTCAAAAGCTGATAAGCCAATTGCGTGTGTGTGTGTGTAAGTGTGTGTGTGTGTTATATACACATTTTAACGCCCCGACTCGAACCCGTGGCCTGCGTTTCAAAGTCAAATTACAGTCGAGTTTCTTAAATTTCTTTTAGTTTGTCGACCAAGGTCTCGTTAAGTCTAGACGCTCTCGTCTCATTCGACCCATCAAAAAAATGCTAAAGCAACGGCTGTGCTCAGATCGGACCATTTATCAACTCGAAATCAAATTACGGCAGTGATACGAACTGCTGTGGTACTTGGCCCAGGGCCCGAGGTAGGTTTGACTATTTTCAAAATTGGTCACATGACAAGCGATAGTGACAACAACGACAACGACAACGACAACAACGGCAACGACGACAATAAACATCGACTGTGGGTCGGCAGCTGTGTTTGCCAACGTGACGTTCCAATTGTAGGTTAGGACTGGGGCCGCATGGAGCGGGGTGTGGTGGGGCGCAACGCGACGTGCCCCAAACAGTCAAGCAGCCAAATGGCAATGAACTTTACCGTTGTGTTTTCGTTTTTTCATTTTTTCAGAACCTCTCGGTTAAAAACACAGAACGTGCCCAGACACGGCCCAAGCTGCACTGCGCTGCGCTGCGCTATGCTGCGCTGAGTTGAGCCGAGCCGAGCTGAGCTGAGCTGAGCCTAGCCCCAGCAAAGCCTAGCCCCGCTAGCAGTTGCCATCGTCGTCTATTAGTACTATTGACACTTGTCGACCCAACATGCGGCCGCCTGTCACTCGGCGGATCACACACTCTGCACACACACACACACACACACACACTCTGCACACACGCAACACTCACACACATGCAAGCTATTAGTATGATAAAAGAAAGAAGAAATAAGAAGAAGAAGAAAAACAACAAAAAACCGCACAAGCCTCAACTAGAAAAGTCAACAGTTCTGCTGCGGCGCATGTCGCTCTAGGTTTTTTTACAATCTTCTTCTTCTATACGCCCGTCTCTATATGCCAAGTCTACGGTTTACGATTTACGGTCTCTCTCCGTTCTGCGTTACCTCTGCCCCAGCCCACCCCCGCCGCAACCACAGCAGTGCTTACTGTTTGCCCCCGACGACATTCGGCATTCGGCATTCGGCACTTAGCACCATTGGCACCAAGCGATGCCAATCAGCAGCCAGCCAGCTAGCTCCACTAGTCATGTTGGTCACCGAACGGGGTTGGGTATGCGGGATTAGGGGACTAGGGGCGGGTAGGGGTGGCGTGGTGACGATTGCTTGATTGAAAGCACCCAAAATGTTGGCACAGTGGGTTCACGCGCACTGAGTTGAAAGTAAACAAAGTTAGTCTAAATGACTAAAAAAGTATCTGTGAAAAATGCTTCAAATAAAAGTTTATTTCTTTTTTTGATGTTTTTTAAAATTTCTATGAATAATATATAATTTTATTATATTATTATTATTTTTATTTGTTCTTAGTTTATTATTAAATTGATCTGAGAAAGTATTTAAGCAAAATAGTACCAAATACATCTAATAATCTAAAGCCATATGATGATTAAGAAAATGTATTTTTTATTCGACCTTTAAAAAGTCTTTTCCAAGACTTTCGTTTTTTTTTTTCTTTTTGTCACTGTTTGAAAACAATTCCTTAAGGCGAAAATAAACACAACTTCATTTTACTGCTAACAAATGATAAACTCAATTTTATGATAAGGCAAGCAAAAAAAAAAAAGAAAAAAAGAATAAAAAAACCTAATCGTTTTACTGCATACAATATTTATACACATAATTTTGGATTGTGCGTGGCAGCAATCTCAGAAATATGATACACGTCCAATCCGCAGGGGTGACCAGTGTGTATTCGCCCTTGCCCAACTTGGGTCTGGAGAGATGCACGATTGCTCTTGGCTCTTGGGCATGGCTACGATTACAGTTGCTCATGGTCAGGCCAATGTATCTAGCAGATCCTCGGCTACAAATTGTTGTTAATTTCGCTTGTAAATATTTCATTTAATTATTTATGCTGCCCGTGCTGGAATCTGCCTCTGTGTTTGTCTGTGTGTGTGTGTGTGTGTGTGTTAGTGCCAATTTGCACCTGGGTATTAGTTGCACGTCGAGACCCCCCGCTTGCCCCACCGTCACATGTAAAAGGTCAATGTTTTGGCTATGAGGCTCATTGGGAATCGTATTTGCCATTTTAATATTTGTCAGTTGAATTGCAATTAAATTTTTTTAACTGTGTCGAAAGACGGAGCTAAAAAGAGAGAGAGAGAGACAGAGAGAGTGAGTGTGAGAGAGATGGAGAGAAAAGAAATGTTTGTGCTATGTAAATAGACAATTTATGCGTTGGACGCGACGGAAGCTTCAACCGCACCATAAAGTTCAATGTATGCCACTGCGGTCAGTGTGAGCGTGTGTGTGTGTGTGTGTTCGTTCGTGTGCTTACACTTCAACAAAGAGGGCATATTGGTTAGCCAATGCTAATTTAAGAGAAACTTCATCCGACTTTGCCCGAAAACTTTCTCAATTAATGAGGGTTAAAAGACTACAAAAATCGTACTTCAAATCATAGTTCAACATCAGAACTCACAATAAAATTATACAGCTGCCACCATTTTGAATACCTGATACATATATATAGATATTTTATTCGTTTATACACTTCTATAAATAATAATTATAAACATGGATTGGTTGGAAATATTTATTATGCAACTCAGTAAAGCAATGTCATAGTCTAAATTGACGTCTTATTGTACAAGAATGAAATTTTATCAAATTTCTTTGGCTTTGATGATTCAACATGACTAAATTTCATTTGATATTTTTATTATTATTATTATTAATATGTATCCTATTTTTTTGGGAAATGATTACGGCTGCACAACGTTCTTTTATCTTTTCGGTTTTTTATTCGTAATTTAAGTTGAATTCTTCCTAAAAACATAAAGATATCTTTATGAAAACCTGACATAAAAGTATGTATCAAATCAGAATTATGTTATGTATGAATGAATAATGCAGAGTGACTTAATTTTAGATTTGCGAGTCGAACCGCTTCCGTATGTGTGCCAAATGTTGTTGTTATGGTGCGTCGTCATTTTCTGTGTATGGTGTCCGGCTTTGAACTCGACGCTCACCCCGATAATTAGCTTAGGGGTTCAACATTGCAGGTCAATGGTTTTGTTAACATATTATAAGTTATTTTAACCTTTGGCCGATTTGCATGCGAACCCACAACCACAACCAAAACCAAAACCCGAACCGACTCAACTCGCCTCCGAATCGCTTTCGGACTCTCGCCTTCGATAGCGTTTTTTGTGTTGTCAGCTCCGATTTCAACAGCGAGAGTTATTTAGTTAGCACGAGACACGCTGTGTGTGCACGGCATTGCTCGACAAATGGGTAATTTCTACTCCTAGCAAACATCTCCTTGGAAAACCGATAATTTTGTATTATTTTGTGAATTAAACTTGTTGCACTACACTAAAACTAAAACTAGATTTAAAAAATTTTGATTTTTTTGTTGCTTTTCATTTACAATTTTAATAGAATTAGAAAAACATTCTAAGGCTTGAAGTTGTTAAATATTTTCGAGTTTATTTTTCATAAATTGATTTGTTTGGCATTTCAATTCAATATTAAGAACATCAAATTGCACTTGGAAATTGTGTAAATATGAGTAAATCTAAAAATGTGAACTCTGCTTATAAAAAATGCACCCTTTGCCACATGTTGCGCTCTCCCACTAGCTCGCTCTCTCTCTCTCTGTCTTACGTACGCTCTTGGTCTGTTGCACTTGCAGGTAACACGCCCACCGATATACTGCAACAGAAGCCAGCGAAGGCGACAACGGCAACACCAACTAAACACCACAACGAGGAGCAGGCGCAACAATTTAATTCATTGCCCGCGGCGGCGGCCACCAAGCGGAAACATCTCGAGCGCCTCGCCAGCGATTTGCGACAACACCAGCAGCAGCAACAGTTGCTCAGCGCCGGCAACAACAGCAGCAACACTGCAAAAATGCTCAGCGAGCGTTCGCTGCTGCTAAGCGGCTACGGGGTCATCGATAGCGCCAAGAAGCTGTGCGAGGCAAGCAGCCCAACACAAGCAACAACAACTGCCACAGCAGCAGCAGCAACGCCAGCAACAGCAGCCACCACCGCCTCCGTCTCCCCATCCGCCTCACCCTATTCAGCAGCACCAACGACAGCAGCAGCAGCAGCTGCAACAGCAGCAGCGGCGGCAACAAGTGCTGCTGCCGCCGCCTATGCTGCATTGTATTTGGAGAAGGTGAAGCATGAGAAGTTGTCGCCGTTGCATATGACGGGCGCGCAGATTGATTCGCTCAAGGATGCGCTCTTGGAGTCAACGGCCATGGCCAATATGCACAACAACAACAACAACAATGCAATGCTCAGCAATAACAACAATAACAACAGCAATAGCAGCAATAATAACAACAGCAATCACAGTAGCAATAGCAATCATCATCATCATCATCAACATCAACAGCAGCAGCAGCAGCAACAGTTGCTCAGTATCAGCAGCAGCAACGTGAAACGGGAGCGTCTCAGTCCCGCCAGCAACAACAGTAACAACAGCAACAACAACAATAACAGCAACAACAACAACAACAACGGCGAGCTGTCCGTCTCAGCGGCATTTGCCAGGTGAGTTTACACATCTGGCAACAATATTAATCGTTTTACTTTGCGTTAAGCTTTAGCTGGGATTTGGTGGAGTGAAAGGCGCTTAAATACTGCTCAAAATCCTTACTTTCTTTGGCTTATGGATTGTTCTTCATTGGTTTGACCTTACACTGTGCCGAATTCTAATTCTGTTACAAGTCTTAAGAATATTCCATCATATGAAACTCTAATGCCACAACTTTTCACAAGCAATATCGTTTTAATCATGTTTTGACCTCTAAAAAATACTTCATTCAAAGAAGAAAACTCGATTTTCGCTCCAAGCTGACAAACTATAATTATAATTTGAGTCTTAATCCACAAAAAGCAGTACTCAATTTATTTCTTGAAATTCAACTCAAATTCAAAGGCTACAATATTTGTTCAAGTGCAGTTTAATATTAAGCACTTATACAGCTTTTGAGTTGCTAATGCTTCCGCTCTTAATACTGTGATTTATTGTGATTTATTACACTAATTCGATCACCTTTCCATTGAGCTACTTGCCTGACCTTTTGGGCGTGGATTTACTTAGATTTGCCGCCTGTTACATTTCTTATTTAACAGGACATTTTGTGAAAGTATTCGCGACGCAGCTGCTCAAAAGTCTTGTCTAAATCCTGGTCGCGAAATTTAAAAAACGATTCTCGAATTGATGTGACCCACTTGTTTCATATTTTCTCTCATGCTCAGCAATTTTGTCTTTTGGTTTTATTAAGATACATTTTTGAGTGTTATTTGAAAGTTTCTAGAATTATCAAAGACCTGTAAATTTTGTCAAAGTGTTAAATTTCATTATGCCCTACCCCAAAAACCCTTCCGCGAAGCTATTAGCCACTGTGAAACCGTTGCTCATTGAATTATTTGTTGAGCTGTCGCCTCGCCTGACAAATTAATTAACATTTTAACAAATTAATGCTACGAAATGAAAAAAACAAAAATCATATCATGTCGACATCGACATCGGTTTTTTTTTTGGCTACTGTTTGTAATGGCCCAAAAGACAGCAAATTAATCAAAACGCTTAAACACACGGCGCACGCGTCTGCTGTCAAAAAGATACAACAACCACAACAAAACAACAACAACAGGCGAATAGGCCAAAGGAATACGCAGAAAACTCGAAATTTAAATATAAAACAAATTAATAAACTCAACGCCTGCGGGCAAACAATAAAAAAAAATAACAAAAAACAAAAAACCATTCAACAAAAACAAAAGCCAATAAAATGAGAAAGAAAATATGTCGAAAACAGGCACAACTTTATTAATGGCGTTAAAGCCGAAGCATAGATTACCATTACTATTTAAATTTACTAATATCGTCAAATTATCAGAGTTCAAATTAAATTCATCTTCAGATCTTAATAACAAATGTAAAGAACAACTGGCAACCATGGCTAAGCCCATCGTTACAAATGGAGCGACAGGTACAGATTACATTCACAGATTGAGATACAGATACAGATACATATACATTTACAGATGCAGATACTCGGCTAACAGCCATTTACATTTGTGGCCTAGTCGCTTGTTGTGGCCTGGCTTATCGGCTTATTAATATTAATGAGACACGCTGTCCAAATCTATCGACACCTGAGGTGTGTGCCCAAATCTTGGCATGGTTAAAGTCGCGTTGTTATGCTTGTTATGACTGTTTATGTTTAGGTGTGGATCTTTGGCATCTTTTTGATTCGCTCTTGTAGGGTGGTCTTTTATTCTAACGTTTGCCAACTCCATGTGCCCGAATCAAAGTGCTGGATTTAATTGAGTTGCTAATGAGGCACCCAAAGCGAAAGACAAAACACCTGCTGGTTTTTTGTTTATTTATTTTTTTGTTTGTTATATTATTAATTATGTGGGAAAAGTTAGTTAGACAAATAAATAGCATTTAATAGATTTATAAATACATATTTAATTCAAAACGAGACAAAACGAATTTTGTGTTGTGCTTTCGAAACTAATGACTTGAACATCACGAATACTGGGCCTGATTAACTCCGTGCTATATGGCTTTTTAACGAGCTGTCCACGTTTTTGAGCCGACAAGTTGTTTACGTCTTTTTTTTATCTTGTATGGATAATTGATAAATACCTGATTCCATGACTTCAAATTATGAGTTGCATCCATTATTGTTCTTTTCTCAAGAGTTTTCAGAGCTTATATGACTATTTTAAATAATAAATAAAAGGGAAATATGGTTTCTAATCATTTACTTCACATTTTAAACTCATTGTATAATAAACTGATGCAGTTGTGAAAACCGAGTAAAATACAAAGCTGATTTGCGTATAATATCGTTTCCAAACAGCTCTTAACCTTAAGTGTCTAAATATAAACGACGCCTAGTTGTGCTAGTCAAGTTAAGGAGAGGCTCTTCAGATGTCGGTTCAAATTTTGATAATGCATTCCAAGCGTGTGTGTAAATAGTTGTTGTCAAGTTCAAGTTGACTCTTAAATTTGTCTCATTAATACATCTTTGATTTTAATGCTTTCAAAATTTATGCCTTACGTCTTTTAATACAATTTTATTACAATTTCATACACGCAGCAAAAAAAAAAACATCAAAATGCTTTGTGTGAATATTTTTTAATTTTGTTTTTCCTTTTTTTTTTTGTTGCTAGTTTTTAGCTATTTAGATACAACCAAATGTTTTTGACTCCCATAGTGTATGGGTTTTTTTTTTATTATTTTATTTTGTCGTATCGCAAATGTGTGCGTCATTCATTGATACAAATTTTTTGATTGTCAAGATATGCAAATTCATAGGCTTTTATTTTATAACTTTTCGCGGTTTTGTTTTGGTTTTGTTCTTTAGTTTTTGGCTTTAAAATTATATATTTCAGCAGGCGTAGGCGTAACAATAGACACCATTAGCATATGTGTGTCTGTCCAATCGATGGAGTCGCCACTGACCGAGCCCCAAAGCCAATTAGGCATGCCATAGATCAGAATATTTAGATACACTTACACACACACACACACCTGAGCAGAAGGCGATTGCAATAGATCGCCACAGTAGCCGGCTATGTATGATTGGGCAGGGCAGGGAATTTGCAGATCTGGCAACATAATCGCGCCATTAACAATTTTAACAATTGCTAAGAACAAGGAAAACCAGACTACAACAACAAAAACAACAACAACAAAAACAACCAAGTAGCTGCTGCCAATCGCCAAAGCAATTTGCAATAATCAACATTTTTAACAAACAAAAAATATCTTTTAAAAAAACAGCAAAAAAGTTATTATAGGCAGGCCGAAGCTTATATACCCTTGCTAAAATCTAAATGAGTTTCAATTAGTTTAATTTGGGTCTTTTTCCCACTCGATTTAAGCCAATATTGTTCCTATAATACTTACATCAGTTTTGGCTTTCAACTGAATTATTAATTATTATATCAGAAACAATAATTTATAAATATTTCCCAAAACTTAAAATTCATCTTTCGAACGATTGTTCCTGTGACTTGATTATTTTTTATTTTCTGAAATAGGAGGAACTTAAAAACCAACATATTTTCTGAGTAAAAACTGCATCTTTGAATACAGTACTAAATATTTCCACTAATTGCTTCTATGGTAGCTATATAAGATATTGGTTCGGTTCCAGTTATAAACCAAGTCTCAAAAAGTTAGCTTTAAGGCTGAGTACATAAATGTCTACTTCATCGTCGGAGACGTTTCAAACTTGATAGCAAAATTATAATAGCCTCGGCAAGGGTATACAAAAAACAAAAGAAAAACGAAACAAAACGCCAGTCAACAGATAATATACATTGTAATAAAATACCAAAAATAGGTAAGACTATCTTACCGAAGCTGAAATGCCCTTGCAGATATATGATATGATTCACACGATTCAAAAAACAATAACATAAATAATAGATGACTGACAGATAAGTCCAAAAAAAGAACACCAATATTTTTAGTTCGCTGACGAGTTGAATTAGGCAGAAATCGGTTGAAGGTTAAACTACAGATAACATATAAAGCAGCAAGAAAAAAAGCAGTAGTTCCATGCAAAGATGGTTTTTAGTTCTATTGTTTTTTCGTAGTACGCACATTCGTTGTGACAAAATGTAAATACTCTTTATACTCTGAGTATACAAATGTTGCAGTTGTTTGTTGTGGTGCAGCAGCAGCAGCAGCAACATAAAATCGACAGCCAAACAGATCACGATAAATCAATGGCTGTAAAAAGCCAGCAGCGACAACAACAACAACAACTGCCTGGCTGCTTTATATATACATTTGTGCAGGCAGCATCAGCATCAGCAACAGCAATAGCAGCAGCAGCAGCAGCAGCCAACACGAAATGAGCGACGACGTGCAGCACGAGTTGAGAGGCAAGCAACCAATGCCATTGCCCCATTTGCCACCACTCCCTGCCCCCTGCTCCAGCAAACCATGCACAGAACCTGGTTCACTTGCATGCCAAGCACTTGCAGCTGCCAAACATAGCGGCAGCCTACGAGAGGAGTCGGGGTGTGGGGGGAGGAGTTGGGATGTGGTAGTGTAGCTGACCCATTGCTGATTATTAGCCGTGGCTCGTGGTCGGGTTGGCGAAGACTGGCGACTGCGATTTGGGGGGCTAGTGCTGGGCCTGGGCCTGCCTGGGTTTGAGTCTGGGGCTAGCTGTGACTTTAGCCATGGGGCCATGTTGGTGGCATGTTTGAGTTATGGCCACGTTAGGAGCTTGTTGCAAATGCTACACATTTGCCCCCCCAAAAACACCTACGCAAGTTGCAAGAGTCCAACTGCAGCGCGACTAAGAAATAAAAAATATATATTTAAATATCAGTTTCTTTATATAAATGAACATTGTCTGCAGCTAAGCTTTGGCTTATTTTTATGACAGTCAAACTCGACTTCAAATTCAGTGTTTGCAGAACAACAAATTATACTTATGCAAAGTATTCGATTTGTAAACAGTTTTGCCAGTGATTTGTAGTTATTGTTTGGCGAAATATATTAATAGGTTTCTGTGACACAAGCGGAAATCATTTTTTTTTTAGTATTCATAAACTGAACCCATTAGAAATATTTACAAATTGTATAATTAAGTTGAGTAAAAGTGTGTAATAGGCAGACGGAAGCAGCTGTGATCCCATATAGTATACATATTCTTGATCAACTTCAACAGACAAGTCGATCTCAGAGACTATAACTGCAAGAGATTGAAAATTTTCAATATTTCGTATGCCACGCGCCACTCAAGTTAATTTTATTTAATAGCGTTTGTTTTAAGTTTAAAGCCCAAATATAAATATATATATATATATAACATACATTGATAGATTATTGATTAAGTTTTGATAAGAAACAGCCAAGATATAATCCAAAACGTATATGAAAAAATGATGCTATTATTTTGTATTATCCTCATTTTCTAAAAAGCTCCTTTAAAGTTTCGCTCAATACACTTTCAGTGTTGAAAGAACTTATTTAGAAACCATACTGCTCGATAGTGGAGCTGACAGTTGGAACTATCGATGAAGAGTTTGACAGCTTTGTGGACAGTGTGGCAACGCTGGAAGCAAATCTTGTTCTCCGCTCTTAATTTGCGGCTTTCAATTACAGTTGGAATTGAGTGTGTGTACAAAGTGTATTTGAGTAGAAGTTAACCTCTGCACAACTCCACATTGCTCACCATCTATCGCACAGTGATCTCTTCCCATCGAGCTGTCTCTGCTTTGAGGCACTTCCCGGTGCCGGTGTGTAGTTTGTGCTTCTTTCCTGCTTGCCGGCTGATGGCGTTTCCCATGTCAACTTTGTTTGGCTATAACTCAACGCTCAACGTAAATCGTAATCGCATTAAAAGCCGGCTTTAGCAATAACAAAATAAATGACTAAAAATATCAGACGTCAACACGGATCAGATCGGTTTAGTGATCTCTCACAGAGCGCTCTCACTTCGAACTCGCTTCGAAATCGCTTCGAACTCACTTCTCACGGAAGCCGCTCATTAGCATGTCAAATGGGACGACAGTCTTTAGATATTAATTCTCGGAGTGGCAAATGTGACAAATAATCCAATTGAATGCGAACGCCTGGCTTTTCATTCAAGCGCGACAACTAATTAAATATTTAATGCCAATTTATGGCAAGTTATTAGTTTTTTTATTTGTTTGTAGGCATTTTGCATACACAAATATGATGTCAGCCACAAACTTCACCTTGAACTTATCGATCTATGTTGTTCTCTCTGTTTGTTTGCAGATCTCGCAGCGCCACGCCCTCATCTGCAACATATCGCAGTGGCAGCGGCGGTGGCATCTCACCCAATCAACAACAACAGACGCCTCACCAACACCAGCAACAGCAGCAGCAACAACAACAACGTTTGAGCCCGCCCAGCAACCAAACGCACTCCCAAATGCCCCTGCACAATTTGTCCGCCAATCTGTTGAACACCATTCAACAGGCGGCTGCAGCCAGCAGCAGTCAGCGCAATGCTATCGGGGGCAGCAGCAGCAGCAGCGGCGGCGGCAGCAGCAGTGCGGCCAACAATGTTGCCAGTGGCGTTGGCAGCGCTGTCACCAGCCCAGTTGGTGCGGCAAGCACAAGTGCCGCAACAGCAAATGCCACAGATTTCTCAACGCGCAACTATTCGGATATTATGCGCTGCCTCGCAGCCAAATACAACAATACCAATCCCAATGAGTAAGTGGCAGCTAAACCGTTTAAGATTAGCTATGCAAATGAGTTGCATGCTTAGCAGCGCAGTTAGTTTCTATCCATTTTAATTGAGCTTTTTGTATCGATTCAATCTAGGAAGTAGTTATTATATCTTTTAAACGCTTTTCTAATTTATGTGGAATGGACCAGTTTTAGCTTGAATTTACCTATAAATTAACAATGTAGCTTTAGCGTTAATACAGCTAAACTAATCGAATTCGAAATATCTTTAAACTGATAATTAGAACATCGATTTTGTTCAAGTTGGAATGTTCTTCTGAAACTAACAAATACGGAAAGAATATTTTGATCTGCAGTTTTGATTATGGTTATAAACAATAACAATATAGAAGACTTATCTTAAACCAGCCAAAGATAAGATTCACTTGTAGATCGAAGCTAAGCTCATGAAATTTAAATTTCTTTTTCATCATTACTAATTTTGCGAATGAAATCGGCTTTAGGTGTGGCTCTTGCGAGTTTCCACTTCTGTGAGATTGAAGAAATCTTCTTCAATGAGTTGCACACTTCAAGACAAGATTAGAATACTCCCTAAAAGATTAAATTCTAAACTCAACGAATTTTCCATTATGTTTTTTTTTTTTTTTTTGCAGTCATCATGCAACGCGTCGCAATTCCTACTATGACAGCAGCGGCAGCAGCAACGCTGGCTGCGGCGTCGGTGTCGCTGTCAGCGCGGCAACAACAGTTGGTGGCACGGAGCGCAGCGGCATCAAGTCAAGCATTGCCAACTGCAGCAGCAGCAGCAGCGGCAGCAGCTCAAACAATGCCAGCGGCGCAAGCAAAAAGCATTCATCGTCGGCGACGGCGATCAGCCTGCGAGAAGTGAAGGAGTCTGCGTTGACGGGCGGCAATGTCGGTGTCGGTGTGGGTGTGGGCGTGGCCGGTGGTGTCACGTCGACAGTGGCAGGCAATAGTCTGCCGCCAGCTGCAGCGCAATCACCCACGGAACAGGCCAAGAGCCAAATGGCCGCTGTTGTGGCCGCCGCAAGTGTTTCGCCGTTTATGAGCAACTTTTTGCCCTTCTCGGGTGGCATTTTCCCAATGATGGACATGAGCAGCACACAGGCGCTGTTAACGCTGGTAAGTGTAGCTAATTGGGCTAACAACTGCTCAGAGTCGTAGAAGCCCTATGAATATTGAGATTCCAAATCATAATCAAAATGGGTTTCGGCTTAGTTTATTGGTCGATTCCCTTTAACCACTGTTTAAGTATATAAACTGAAAATAGAGCATTTAAACAGTGGCTGGATTGTTTGAAAGTAAATGCAAACAGTGTCTGTCCATTGACCACCCAAAATGCTAATCTGTTTCGCACTCTGCCTCTCTCTCTCACTCTGTGTTTTTCTCAGGCGCGTGCTGCAAAAGATGCTGAGATTCAGCAGATATTGCGAGGCAAGCAGCTGCAGCAGCAACAGTTGCATCTCAAAGGTAGTAGCTCGAATGCCTCATCGCCGAATGCGAGTGCATCGAGCACGCCGCGTCCCAGTTTAAATGCCGCACTGCAGCAGGCGGCGCAATTTGTTACACCCGCTTTAATCTACTCGGCGCAACTGCAACAGCAGCAGCAACAGCAACAGCAGCAGCAGCAGCAACAACAACAGTCGCATCACGCCTCGCGTCAGTCTAGTCCACGTTGCAATGCGGAGGCTGCTGCTGGTGGTGCTGCGGCGCCCAATGCGACAACTGCGGCTTCGGCGGCGCCGCTCGACTTGAGCTCACAGCCACCAGCCGCCAAACGTTTTAAGGCTGAATCATCTACAACGACAGCAGCAGCAGCAACGGCAACGGCAACATTGGACTTGCTGGCGGCACGTCGTGCCAACTCAACAACAACAACAACAATATCAGCAGCAGCAGGAACAACACAAACAACAACAACTAGCACACCATCCCCGCCACTTTCAGAGCAGAAGCCAACACTGGAAACACTCGAGGGCCAAAACAACGGCAACGCCAACGCCAACGCAACAGCAGCAACTGCAACATCAGCAGCAACATCAGCAGCAGCAGCAGCAACATCGCCAGCGGGCACAGTGCGTCAGTGTCAGGCACAAAGCGAAGAGGTTAACTCCTGGTCGGTGGACGATGTCTGCAACTTTGTGGGTGGAATTGATATATGCGCCGAATACGTTCAGGTAAGGACCAACATTATTTTGAACCAGGCAGCAAAATACTTTCGGTTGATTAAGCTTCGATTTCTGTGCCACATGCAAATTGCTCTAAATTGCCTCCAACCGACCATGCCCCCGCCCCGCCCTCAACTCCTAATTAATGTTTATGGTGCACAGACTTGTTGCTGAACGGAACGGAACGGAACTGAACTGAACTGAACTGAACACTGTTATGTTATCTAGATACAAGCCCACGCTCGATTAAGATAGCTGGCACAAAAAGCCGGAGCAGAACCAATTACCATGTCGTCAAAGTGTATAACCAATCAGTTGATCTTTAAATCTTTAAGCTAACAAAATTGCAAGACAATCGCTGCACTTGAAGAAAGCAATGACTGACAACTGAAAAATTACGATTAAAAAATATAATCTGAAAATTCTTTTAAACTGGTAAAATAACCAAAACTTATTGAAAAAAAATGATTTTTTCCAGTTTCGAACTGAATTATGAATTTATGGTTTAACATTAAAAAATATATAGAATAAATTAATTTATAGTTTGAATAATTGGCGATTGATATGTGGAACCTTAAAGTCATGCGATTATAGTTTCTCATATTTTGAGCCGACTCGATTACACTGGACAACAACAACCACAAGAACAAGAACAACTCGAGTGTAAAGTACTTCAAAAGTAAACTTATCACTGCAAACCCACAGCGATAAGTCGGACAATATACTAATATAAGCACTGAAGAATATTCGAGAAGATAAGATAGTTTCGCGTGACGAAAAGCAAAAGCCAAATGAATAAAACCCAACCCCTTTGCGAAAAAAACGTTAAGTAAATCAACTTGAAAAAGTCTTAACTCGAGTCGTATCGTATCGTATCGGATCGCATGCAGCTGCTTCTATATGGTTATGTGGCCATCTATCCTCTGGCCCCCATTACTGTCAAAGTTCATTTACCCAAATGCCACTTGGCACTTGGCACTTGGCGAGAGAGTCATGCATTACAGTTCTTTGCATTCAAGCTTCCTGTCAGTCGCCGCAAGATTAACTATGTGTCTGCATTTTGAACTTGTTGGCAATATGGCCATGCAGCGGGATTTGAACTCCATCGGCGGCCATTAATATTATGTGTTTGTGCCACGCGAGCGAATGCGAATTGCGAATTGCGAAGCAACAAATGCGGCCAAGTGCTGCGGCATCTAACTAACTGGCCTAGCCTGGCCTGACTTGTGGCAGGCTGCTTGCTCCGCTTAGTTCTGCTTCTGCTTCTGCTCCACATAGCTAGCCTCGTTGTTCTTCTTGTTGTCGTTGTTGTCGTTGTGCCCATGTGATCTTTTACGACCAGTTCCGGCAAGTTGAACGACTTTTGATCGGTCAGCCGCTTGCGGTCGACGATCGGTCAACGTCAGGCGTCATTAAAGCCACAGAGTCAGAGTCAGAGCCAGAGCCAGTCCCCAGATCCTGCTACACGCGTTAATGGAGGTGAAAACACGGCCACAACCAAACACAACAAAAACCAGAGCTGGCTTTGACTCTGCCTGCTGGCTGGCTCGCTGGCTGGCTGGCCTAGCTGCAACTGCAGCTTGCAAAAAAAAAAATATATAAACAGAAAAACAGAAAAAAGATAGCGCTAACAATTAACATGAAGTTGGCTTTAGGTGTTGACACATTTTGATGCATATTAGCCACTAACACGGCCATATTCGACTGTGCCTGGCTGTTTACACGTTGCACGTTGCCCATTTCCCGTTGCCCGCTGCCTGTTGCCTGTTGCCTGTTGCCTCCTCCTTTTGATGATGCGTCAAAAGTCGCCTAATTAGCTGGTCCAAAGCCGCTTACCACCACCGTGCCATCTGCCAATCTGCTTAGCTTGGCCCAAACAGTTCGAGACAAGTAAACAGTGCTCTAGTGTGCTCGAGTGTACGACTTGCAGATACCCTTTAGACAAGTGCTCAAATATAGTTCGCTGAGCGATTGGTGTGAAGAGGCATCTTTGGTATCTCTAATTCTTCTAATCGATATTTATCGATTTAACGTGTCAAGCTAAAGACACAACTACATTCTACATTCTTGCTATATCGACTCAGTTTGACAAGTGATCGAGCACATATATATATATATATATATATATATATATATATATATAATTATATAAATATAATTTATTATGCGAATATGCTTCCATTTTGCGTATTGCAAGCGAAGCACATTTTTATGATACAGTTTTATTTTTACCATTTTGAATGTGGACAGGGTATTAAAGCACACACCCCAACCATGCTCGAACCAGTTACCTATCACACACACACACACACACCACACACACACAACCAATTGGCAAACTGTAATGCAATTTCCTCAAATCGCCTCAGTTTTTTTTTTGCGAGAGAGCGCCAACAACTCCGCCCCATTTTTGCGATAGACAAAAAGCCAATTGGCGTAATATTCAATTGAATTTATGGCCACAACGACACTTGGCCAGTTTCAGCTTCGTCTTCTTCTTCGTCTTCTGCTTCTTTTTCAACTTGTTGCTCTTTTTGTGGCTGCTCGCAAAAGACACCTTTTGTGGCTGTTGTGGCAGTTGAACTTGTTCGCCAAAGTCCCTCATCGGGCGCACGTTAGATGAAACTTTGTCGTTGTCTGTCTGCTGCTTTTGAGATATTGCGGAGGCTGTAAATATTTAGTGCAGAGGTTGCTGAACAATCCCAATAGATATATATTACATATATAATATATATATATAGATAAATGTGTGTGTGTGTGTGTGCATTAAGACATTGAGAACTGGTTCAGTGACATTGGCCGAGCTTAGAGCCTGGACCTAAGCTTGGGTCTCAGTCTCAGTCTCGGTCTGGGTCTCGGGTCTCGTATCTGGGGTCTGCGCTTGTCGCATCATGTTGCATTTGGGCCCAAAGAGCGGCTGGCAAGTGTTATTGATATTGCTCAGACTTTGGTCACAGATTGGCATGCACTGAAAGGCAGCACACACACACACACACACACTCACAGACACACACACTAGTACACAACTAGATATAACCATAAGTTGAAATGATCTTGAGTCTCGAGTGGCTGAACGAGGAGACTGCAACTGCGACGGAGACCACGCATGGGTGGCTCAATGCGACGGTTTATTATCGCCACGTTCGTGTTCCAAATGCAGATGAAGTTATAACTAAAGTTGACCATCAGCAGCTCGGTACACACACAGTACAGCTCAGCTCAGCTCAGCTCTATGCCAGCAGGATGCAACATTTTTTATATGTATTTTCTTTCTCTTTTTTTTTTTGCATTTTAAATGCATTGATTCATGGCTATATTAAGGCACAATAATAATTTTGATGCGTGATCGCATCAGCATCTGCAGCTGCAAGCCAATAAGTTCTTTCTACCTCTCTCTCTCTCTCTCTCTCCCTCTGTCTGTCTCTCTCTCTCTCTCTCTCTCTCTCTCTCTCTCTCTCTCTCTTTCTCTATGTCTGTCTAAATTGCCAGCGATTCAGTTCTGTGTCGTCTGCCTTGAAATATGCGTTGAGACAGCAGGTTGCCCGTTTGCTTAAAGGTGACATTTATCTTTCATTTTTAATAATTGTCTATTGAAATAAAATTGGAATTTCCTTATGTGATTACATCTAATTAAAACTAAATTTGAATTACGCAAATAATATGGGTATTTTCAAGAAATATCTATACAAATATATATAAATATAAACTGTAAAATCATTAGGAATATTTAACGTTACTTTCGAGCATTCTTCAATTTTTATAATAATTCGTTGAAACTTATTAAATATCATTAATTTTGAACAATAGTCAGCTCTTTGGCAAGAACTGTTTGCGCCTTGAGTTGTGCTCTTTTCCTATTATTTCGTCCATTTTTTGTTATTGCTCGTTTTCAGCCATTAGTCGCACTTATCTGTCATGTGAATTCTTGTGTACTTGTGTACTTAATCAAAATGTAATACTATAATTTCCCACCTCAATGGTCCAACATTTTCTACAGCCACTTCAGTGCTTAAGCTTTGAACTTGCTTGCCCTAAATGGCCCGAATTAGTTTTTTTTTCTTTTTTTTGCAGCAGCAGCAGCAGTTGTGTGATTGTGTGTGTGTGTGATGACATTCAGGAATGTTTCCCAAGCCCAGACACAAGCTACAAGCTCTAAACCTCAACAACAAAGCTGTCAAAAAAAAAAGAAAAAAAACGGCAACCAACGCGGAACTCTGTCGGCTGCCCGTGTCTCCCTTCCTGGCCTGCCCTACACCGGCTTCTCATAGCTATTTGCTGGCTTGTTTGTCTTGGGCTCGTAGTATCTCCATCTTTGGTGTTCGGGGTGTTTCGGGTCTCGCGGCTCGGGCCAAGTACTTTACGTGTACACGTCGCCATCAGGCCGTCTCAGTCGCAGTCGCAGTCGCCGTCGCATTCGCAGTCGTTGTCGCAGTCGTACTTATTGTATTTGACATGCCAAATGCCAAAAGCACACGTAGGCGTCATAAGATTCATGACTCGAACTCGAACTCGAACTCCGAAAACCAAAATCCAAATACAACAGCAAAATAGCCAACTCTTTCTAGTTTCACGAATCGCAAATACCCTAAATATTTCATAGCATAATAATGTAAATCAATTGCGCGATTTACTTTCTAAGGCGAGATATTTTTGCAAACGATTTTTTATATTTGTATATCGTAATCCGACTAGTTTTCTCATAGCAAAAGCCTGTAATCTGCTCAACATTTTATTAGCATCGCACAAAGCTTTTCAGTAGTTGTATGAAATAGTCTTACACTCTTCACATTTCCTTAACTTTTTGCCCGCAATACACATTTGATTATGTGGCTCAGCTCAATGCCTTCATTAATGCTGCTTACAACTTGCCTCATGACAAATTGATAATACCCCAAAAGAAAAAAAAGTGGAAACAAAATCATGGTACGCTTTAGCCCACGGTGTCGTGTCGCAAACGCTGAGCTGAGAGTCGAACGTTCTGCCCGGCGACAGAGGCTGAGGCTGAGACTGAGACAGAGACAGACACTGAGGCTGTGGCTGTGGCAGAGACTGAACTGTGGCACAAGACACAACGTGTTATTGTTGCTTGGGTTCACATAAATGTCAAGCAGGCAACTACAAATGCATAACTCGCACATGCACATTCTCGTTTAAACTGTGCTTATATGTATATATATATCTATAGATATGTATATATATTTGTGTGTGCATATGTGGAGTAGAGATCGCCTTGGTTCTAGATGTTGCGGCACAGTTGACGCCCCCGCTTTTGCTAAAGCAGTGCAGTTTGGGCCTCGCAAGTTGTATGCATTTCAAAGTCGACCCTATTACTAAGTGCACAGTTTCATATTTCAGCATTACACAAAGGTAAACAGCGCTCAGCATCGTCATCATCATCATCATCATCAGCAGCAGCAGCAGCAGCATTTTGCACAAATGTCAAGCTATGCATATATATATATATATATATATAAATATATAAAGATATATATGAAGTAGAGGGGCGCACTTGTCACTTGAGACTAAGCTCAGAGGTCTCAAAGAGCAGCCTCGCATGCATCTGTATCTGTATCTGTATCTCTATCTGTATCTGTATCTGTATCTGTATCTGTATCCCCATCCCCGTTAGCCACATATATCTGTATCTGTATCTGTATGTGTATCTGCATCTCTATCGTGCATTATTTGTTTATCTCAATTCGTATTAAAGTTCGATTTTTTATCGCACAGTCGACTCGTTACTTTGGCTTTTCGCATAGACCTTCCCCATCCATAACTGTCACATGCTGACTAAAGTTTTATTTATTTTTCTCTCATTTTCTATTTTTTATTTTTTCTACCTCTTTTATTGGCCCGTTGCGCATGCGCTTGCTGTCTCTCTCTCTCTCTCTCTCTCTCTCTCTCTCTCTCTGTCTGTGGCGCGTTTGTGGCCGCTTCAATTGATTTGGAAAGTTGCATTAAAATGCAATTTGAGCCATTTGGACAAAAAGCAAATTGTTGCACATATGAGTTTGGCCTGTTGCAGGAAGTTGCTGCCTCGGGAAATGACTTGCCCCAGCAAGTGCATTTTCTGTCTACTGAAAAATGGGATTTCTTTCATTTTATTGAATTTGTTACAGCACTTCAACTGTGGCTATGACTTGCTTGCCTCTTCAATGGGTTAATGACATAATAAAGATCATAAGATGAAGCTGACGCTGCGTTCTTTTCTATTCATTCAAACAATTTAATTCCTATTTATCTGTTAATATCCCAAACCAGTTTTTTTTTGTACTGTTTTCTCATTTTCAAATTTTGTTAATTGAATTGTTTCCTATTTTGTAAATTGAGCGTACTTCGTTATAAGTCGTGAATATTTAGTTTGCAGTCGACGAGTGTTGCTAAGCCCATTTATCAATATACCAGCTGAGCTGCAGTTAAGATTTAACTATTTTACATCAAAAACATATCAATTTAACAGACGGAAGATGGAAGATGGAAGTTAATTCAAGGTTTACTCAGGGATATTTGCGGTTTGCTCTCGCGGGGAGCGATCTAATCCGATCGGATCTGTTAAGTGTTATGATTAAAGTGCCTCAAGTTCCGTTTGTTTTTACTTCATGCATAATAATAACGGTACTGTTGTGGAGCTAACACTGAACTTTCATAGCCGCAAAGAAAATGTATGTGGCCTAAAAGAAATCAGCCGGCCGACCAGCAAACCGGCCCAATGATAATAAACGTAACGATCTTTTCAAGCTGTTGTTGTTGTTGTTGTTGTTTCTGTTGTTTTGCGGCGTTGGCGGTCAACGCATTATCAGCTAGCCATAGTCAACGGCAACAAAACTACCGCACACGAGACAACAACAACAGGCAACAACAACAACAGGCAACAGGCAACAAGCATCAACAACAGGCAACAACAACTGAGGCACGTGCTAAACATGCAACTCCTACTCTTGCCACGGCAGCAGCAGCAGCAGCACCACCACCACCACCACCACCACCACCACCAACACCACCAACAGCAACAGCCGCAGCCCCAACAGACTCGGGATGCAGGCACAGACATAGACACGACCACCATTCACTCTCAGTCAGTCACTTTGGTTGCTTTTGGGATCCATGGTAGCCGGGATGCATCGGGGCCAGAGCAATATGCTAGCCATTAATCCATGAATTACTTAAAACCACATTCCGTGCCAGCGAACGGATGGCCACACGGAACGGCGGTGGGTGGTGGGGGGAGCGAACATTTAAATTGCCCGCTTACCGCCATATTTCAATATATTGGCAACTCTTCGTCGTCGTCGTTGTTGTTGTTGTTGTTGTTGCTGCTGTTTTTACTGCTGGAGGCCGCCTACAAAAATCGGCAACGACAAGCAATTTCTTTGCTGTTCCTGCTGGATCGCTCTTTGTTTTTTGGTTGCCTTTTTTTTTGTTTTTTGTTTTTTTGATGTTGCTGCACGATAATGATGTCGTCTGTTTGATGATGTTGGCCATGGCCAACAGAGAGCAGGCAGTTGCGCAGTTAGAACAATCACCTACATTGAAGAACTTGGCAAACTTTTGGGGGCAAAAATCACAGCACGAAAGCGAATGATTGCAATCGACGACGAGAATGTTGCTGTCGCTGCTGCCGCTGCTGCTGCTGCTGCTGCTGCTGCATGAACTGTTTGCTGCAGGCCATTGCAAGTTGCCGTTGCCGCATGCTGGTGCAGAGGTTATATGCAGCGAAGGTTAAGAGGTGGCCAACACGGTGCACCAAAGCTGCTATTTAACTGACAGCAACAGCAGCAGCAGCAGCAACAGCAGCAGCAACCGCAACAGCAGCAGCAGCAAAAACCAAGTCAGGCAGCAACAACTCATGACTGGAAGCAACAACAATAAGTAAAAGTGAGCTTGTCAAGTGGCACTGACTCCTAGATACCCACTGTAGTTATAGATATGCTTTATTGATCTGCTTTTTCTTCCCATAAACTTAAAGCTAAACTCAGATGTGAACAACAATCAAATTAGCTGTTATTAACTTAAGGCTCGCGGAGACTGAGTTCCTAAAATGATATAGACAGAGTTGTATTTGTGTATTGACTACTCGCATCGTTCAGATCGACAAGACATATATAAATAACTTATCGTGTGAGTTGTCGGCATTTTACATGCATTCTCTCAGCATCCATATACCTTTGCCATGTACAGGGTATTGATATCAAAAGCAAGTCCGAGACCGAAAGTCAAATGCCAAGCAGCAAGAGATCATGCCTGAGGTTCGGCGTCGGGTTCGGGTTCGGGTTCGGGGTCTCCGCTTCACGTTAACCAAAATAAAAACAGCAAAAAAGCAAAAAAAACGAGAAAAAAAACAATGGATCGGTCCAGGCAGGTCGACAGCGGCGTCGACGTCGCTCGTGGTGTGTTATCAAAGCTGATGATGATTATACCCAGTTGCACGCCTTTTTTGTTGTTGTTGTTGTTGTTGTTGTGTTTTCGCTGTATGCCCCTGCGAGCAACCCAAAACTCTCCCCCAAAACCCCAAACAGGAAGCCCGGCTTGAAGCTGAGCGTCTTCGAGCGTCTCTCCCAATTGGCTACTCGTCGTCGTTTGTGGCCTGCCCCCCCCCACCTCCATTTTTTTGCAGCGGCCGTGTTGCAGCTCTCGCAGCTCGTTGCATGCATTATTATTATGCGCATGCGCACAGTTGAGGCATATAATCTAAAATTGTATCTTTGGCGTGTAACCCGGGGCACTTTCTGCTGCTGCTGCTGCTGCTGTTGCTGTTGCTTCTCCATTTTGCCCCTTTTTATGGAAGAAAAGAAAAGAAACAAAACAAAACAAAACAAAAGGCAACTAAAATAAACTGATTATGTGTCTTAGTCAAACTCAACAGCGAACACAGCCTCGTGATGCTGCCGCAGAAAATTAACAGCGATCCACAGACGAGGTTCCTGCAAGGGTCTTCTTGGGGTCTCCAAGTTGCTTGGCTGCAGTTGATGCCTTTTGCTCTTGCTGCTGCCCGTTGGGTCACATCAAATTTGCTAATAATTTGACCTCAAGATTTAATATCATGTACAATGGGCCAAAGAACTTAATACGCCAGCAAATAGCAATGCTTCAACCAAATAGTTCTCTGTCAGCCAATTAATATGCAGGATATTTGTAGGTCAAATTGCAGGTCGACAAATGTGTTTCTATATTTGTATTTTATATCAATCTCCTATCTATGACCCTCCCTATTGGTATAAATTGTTATTTATTTAGCTGTTTTTTACTGCCACTACCATTGTGGCACGACTTCATTATGCCCCAGAGCAGTAGCTGTGAAAGAAAAGAAAAATCTTATTTATTGCCAAAGCCGCGAGAGACTCGACACAAAACGGGTATAGTCAAGTTTTGATGGGCCTTGAGGGTGGCTTTTGTGTAATTTACTAAACCATCTAATAGAATAGGCCAGCTTTTTGTTTAAGGCAGCGCGAAGCGTTTACCCCATTGTTAGAATCAATCAACTACTAAACTAAACTTGCTCCAAATTCCACAAACCGGCCAATTTCCAACACCCTTTTGGCTAGTGCACGTGCTCAAACGATGGTTGGCCAAACCAAGCTTGTCTAGCCAACTTGTTGTTGGCGCATGCACTGGCTCAGCCCTTCACTGTTGCGTGGGGGGAGGGGGTAACAGGGGGGTGGGGAGGCGGGGAGGTGGTTGAGCCCACCTTAGTGTTGGCTGGGCTGTACTCAATGCGTAACAAGATCAAACCACAGCCACCGCAGCAGAGGATGTTTGGCATTAAGCGTAATTGTTGGTTGTGCTCCGGTCAACTCTCGATTCAGCCAGTCAGCAAACAACAACAACAGCGAGCAGAAGCAGACTACAACAACAACAACAACAACAACAAATACGAAATCATTAAATACTCGTAGTTGGTAGCTACCAAAATCAAAGCCAAAGTCACAAGTGGAGTGTAGCCAAACAAGTCAACTTTTTTTCTTGGTTTTTTTTTTTCATTTTCTTAGGTGGGCAGATCGGGCCAACAAACCAACTGGGCAGCAGCAGCAGCAGCAGCCAAAGGTTGTTGATGGGCCACAGCGACTGTTGCTGGAGCTGTTGCCTGCTGCTGACGGCAATCAGGTCGAACTCGAAGTCGCAGTCGAGTCGCTTTTGGCCAGACATGAAGAATTACAATGAGTAGGTAGTTGGGCGCAATTGCCACAGCAGCAGCAGCAGCAACAGCAACGACAACAACAACAGCAACAGGCCTCTCAGTTTGCTGTCTACCGTCTTTTGGCAGCAGGTCGGCCCACGTTCCGCGAGACGCGGCTTTTTGTGGACTGCTCCCGGGCATAGGTAGCACAAAAAGCTGTTCAATTTAGAATTCAAATTGTTGTCTTCGCTTGTGCCCCTCAAAGTTGTTGTTGCTATTGTTGCTGCTGCTGCTGCTGCTGCTTCTGCTGCTGTTGGTGGTACATTTAAAGTTGTTGCTGCTGCTGCTGTTGGGCTTTCTGGCTCTGGCTCTGGCTCTGACTCTGACTCTGGCTTTAAGGTTAAGCAGGTCAAAATCCGTACAACTAAATTGAGCGCAGAAATACAATTGAGCTGCTGTTGTTGCTGTTGTTGTTGCTTGAAAGTCATTTTTGTGTGTGTGCTGCAACGTTCAAATTAAAATGTATTTTGAGCAGCAGCAACAACACTTGCAGCAACAACCAGGAGCATGAGAGAGGATCACATAGAGAGTGAGAGGGGCAGGCAGCCGATCAGTGACCAGAAGCAGCCAGAAGCACTTTTGTAGCCGCTTATTAGTGGGCTCTTGTGTATATTTTAGTATTATTTCTTTTCATTTATTTTTCCTTTTGTTGTCTTATTGCAAAAGGGTTGCAAGTTTTGCGAGCGGCACGTTTCTCATTTGACGCAGGATCCAAACTTAGCCACTTGACTTGGACACGGACTGCTATTAATTTATTTTGGTTTTATTTTGGTTTTGTTCTGTTCTTTCTTCATTTTGTTGTGGGTTATTCATTCTTAATTAATAATTCTATTTTTATGAGCATTGCTGGCCAAGTTGTATGTAAATACTATGTAAATATTTGCATTAAATGACTCAATTTGCTTGAAGCTCATTTTTATTGTTTATTGTTCTATCAAAAATACAGGAACAAGACAACTTTTGTCTATTGAAAAAATGCAGAACTTGAAATGTTATAAATCACACGCACAAGCCTACAAATTTGTATTTACGACTTCTTTGGCAACCCGCTAAAATCAAAAGTTCAGGCATTCTTTACGATACCGGCGTGAAAACTTGAACTATAAACTTGAATCGGTTGAAAAGTTGTAGGCCGCGTGACAATCGAATGCGAAGACAAACAAAAAAAAAAAAAAAAAACATTCTCGGTTTGAGTTTTCGGGATTAGACAGATAAATAGACCATTAAAGTTGCCTCATAAACCTAATCGAATTCTTGAGGAATTTTAATTAAATCGTCTTTTATTCATCGATTCCTTATATACACACATCTATTTAATCGTTTAATACATATTTCAGCAAACATTTTTATTACTATTATAAATGTGTCTATTATGTTAAAGATTGTGAGCTTCTAGAAAAGCTAAACGGCTAGACTTAAACGTATTAATTTGTCACAGAACCCACAAATATGTATATTTTATGCATATTTGCGGATATATTCATTTAAGGTGTTTCAGAATCACAGCAAAATTAGCATTAAATGGTCCAGTTTAACTCGATTGCCTGACAAATGACACATTTAGTTTGAAATTTATATGCGCTATTTAACGGGAAACCAAAAATGTTGGCAGCTGATTTAATCGGATGTTTCTACCCATTCTGTTAAATTCGGTGACTAACATAAAAAAAGCTAAAAGAAAAAAATTATATATACATATACTCGTATATATATATATAAATATATATTTATTCGGAAAGTTTGTCAAGTGTCATCCAGATTAGAGGATATCTCCCTGTCGAATACCGAATATCTTTTGTGGCATTGTCTCTTGAGCTTTGTCTTTGCCAGGCACATTTCTAACGCTAACAAGTTGGGCCACGGATGCATTTTGTTTGCCTTTTGTTTGATGCTCCAAAATGATTTGCATATTTCCATATTTTTTGTAAATTGCCCCCGTTGTATGCGAGTCCAATTACATTGCGTGCAACAGCCAACACAGCAGCGGCAGCAGCAGCAGCAGGAGTTGCAGTTGCAAGCACACATGGCCTCCAATTGAAATCGAAGTTCGAGTTGATATTGGGAGTCGCAGTCGTAGTCGGAATGGGAATTGGAGTTCAAAGTCAAGACCGAGTCGCACATTCAAATATGTTTTCGATGGTATTGTTATGGTTAAGTTTTGCATTGCTCACTTCTAGTTAAAGCTCGACTTAGTTGTTGTTGTTGTTGTTGTTGTTGTTGTTTTTGTTCTTGTTGACGGTCAGTTTGGTTGGTTGTTGTTGTTGTTCTATTGTTGCTCGCTGGCGCTGGCTTGTCAATTATTGTTGGCACAGAATTTAGAACGCAAAATTGTTGGTAGTTGGTAGTAACCACAAAGGCACCAAATCAAAGCCCCTTGCAACTTCTTGGCCTTTTTTGTGTTTGTGTTGTTGTTGCTGCTGCTTAGCGAATTATGACAGCCTCTAGTCCAATTCCAAATCCAAGTCACACAAAAAGCCACCAATTTCCGGTATGTATTCAGCTAATTGAAGTTTTTTTTCTTGTTTTTCTGTCTACTTGTGGCAAATGTAGCGGGAAATTTATTACACTGAAATAATAATAGCAACAATAATAATTTAGAAGCTGTTTATGGCAAATCTGTGTTGGAGTTTTCAAAATAAAAACAAACAAACAAAAACTAGTTAGTTAGTTGATAGTTCTAGTTCTCGAGTAGAGTCGAGTCAACAGAATCGAATTTTAGCGGCTCTGAAACGAAATTCATTCATTCAATGACAAATTTCAAATGGTATCGATATGTTCCTGAATGATCTGGAAGTCATTATGAATATATTAAATAATTGTTGATTAGGAAATCAAATATTAATCAAAGAAACCATTGAGCAAAGTTCTGCCAGCTGCTGTCATAAATAAAAATTTTTACGATCAGTCGATAAGATTCATAAAAAAAAAATAAATAAAAAAAATTAAGGAAAACTTGTATCATTCGTATAAAATTTGTTTGGCCTAGATTGTGGCCTGGGGTTGATTAATGCTGTTAAAAATAATGCGTGGTGATAAAAATGCGACTTTTATTACCGACTGCGATCGTAAATGAATTGGGAATTAATTAAGTGTGGATACTGATAAAAGGAGAAGAAAAAACACCTCATAATATCTTTAATCTTCAGATAAGCTTTACTCACGTTAACAACTTAAGCACGCGAAAAACGACGACAAATGATTAATAGTTGATTTGCACAATTAATTAATCATCGTTGCTCAAATGATCTTCTAACTACGCGGACACAAGCAACTTGCACAGATTTCTTGGGATTATTGTTGGACTTTCATGCTGGAAAATAGGCAGTTGAAATGTCGCCACGGTTCTTCAACTAGGGATAAACAATAATTAATAATCAGATCGGAATATAAAGAGATGGCAGGGATCACTTACACTGCTTAACTCCATAGCCCCTCGACTGGCCATTATTGCACGAACCCGATCCCAGATCTCCGCCCAAAATGATCCTGGCTCACGGAGCTCTCGAATATGGAGCTCAGACAGCCATCGCCGAAGCTATTATCGTGTGTCCATTATGCGGTCCATTTTCAGCCTCTGATGCTGAAGAAGCTGCTGCGGGTATCATTAGAGCCGACTCCGACTCCGACTCCGACTGGTACCTTCATGATCGCCCTTGCATGCTCGGAGCCCATTGTAGCATCCCCATTAGCATATAATTGAGGGGTATTTGCCTCCATTATCACAAACAGCACCGCCAACACCGGCCAAGCAAGCGCCACCGTCCAGTTGATGGTTGATCGCAAAACTCTTTTGGTACTTCTGACACAGCAACGCCAGGCTAATGGCCAGGACGTGTATCCTTATGCTCGGCTCCTGATCCTCGCCAGACTCTAAACAGCAATCGATCCATTTTCACTCTGACGAATCATTCAACGCCTGCAACAGATTTTGATTTGCAGGCACAGCATCAAATTGAGGACTCGTAAAAATATACACTTTAAAAAAATATGCGAAGACAAATGAGTAAAATCAGTTTCAAACGTGTTTGTCTGTCAACTGAAAACACACACACAAAAACCCATAATGCAATTGCGGAAACCGGTTTTCATTTATGATTTTTAGTAAATAATTTAAAGACTTTGTTAAGATCTGCATGGTTATTGGTTAACAAAGTGAACTTTGACTAGGGATCGATGCATATTATATTCAATGTGTGGCCACAGTTCAGTTGCTTGCCACACAGTGGCAGTTGAGTTGGCAGCCGGCAGCAGGCAGCAGGCAACAAGCAGCAAACAGCAAAAATACAGGCAGCAGCTGTGTGAGCCGAGCTGAGTATGTGGCAAACAGGTTGAAAGCCGCTGTCTTGGCCATAGCCATAGCCACGGCCATGGAATTCAATCAGGGCCAATCTATAATAGAAATCTCACGTGGTGGGGCAAACAGCGAGCGGCAAGTAGCAAACTTGCAACTGGCAGCCAGCCCACTTTCAATCGCTTGTGGCGTCGTGCGTTGCAAATATGAAAATGCTACTGCGCTGTGGACCTCCGAACACAGAGCAGCGCTGCAGTTAAAAATCGTTTTTCATTAACAAAAAAGCGGCGCATTAATCACACACACACACACACACACACACACACGCCCTCCACTGGAGGCAGCAGCATGTTGCAGGCATGCATATGTCTTAAAGTCGCAACAGCAGCAGCCTACAGTGGAACTTGTGTGAATTGAACCACTTCCAGCTTCCATCCGTTCCCAGTAACCCTTCTTTTTCAAGATTAAATCTAAATTAAATTTATAGCAATGTTTACTAAATAATTCGAATAATTCAATAATTTGCAGCTAAACTTAAGGCGCACATTCGTTGCAGAGAAGTTGGACTGTAACTAATTCATGCCTCGCTTGCTTTGTGTCTTGTCTTTGCAGCATTTTCGTGATCAGAGCATTGATGGCACGGGCTTGCCACTGCTAACCGAGGACCATTTGGTTAGCTCGCTGGGCATGAAGCTGGGGCCGGCGCTCAAGTTGCGCTCCATATTGGCGAAGAAATTGGGCGGGCCGTGTCCGTGTGTTGCGTGCGTTGCGCAGGCGCAACAAATGCTGGCACTGCAAACGGGTGCGGCAGCAACAGCAGCAGCAACAACTACAAACAGCACAACAGCAGCAACAGGAGCAGCAACAGCAACAACAACAGCAGCAGCAGCAACTGCACCAACAGCAATAACAACAACAACAACAACTGTTGTAACTAGTTGCAGTAGTTTGTCCAACAGTAGCAGTAACAGCAGCAGCAACAGCAGCAGTGGCAGCAACACAGCAGATAGCTGCAACATGGGCAGTGATGTTGCTGCAACATTGTTGCGTTGCAGCTTTGATGCTGCCGACACCAGCAACAGTTACAACAACAACAACAACAAGGATACTGCCAGCTAGTTCTTATATGTCACAATCGAAATTAAACTAATTAAATCAAAATATAACAATAAAATACATAATTATATATATATATATATATATATATATATATCAGTATATATAAATATATGCTAGCAAATTGCATTTCAACTGCAATTGTACCAAATGAGCTTTCAAATGTAAAGAAAAAAAAAACAACACACACATAAAAAATCAAATTACATTTAACTAATTTTAGCCAACCTAAATTAATGTTAGCTAAAGTTGTAAACTTTAAAACAGCAACAACAATCGCAAAAGTCTTCCATTTGCAGAAAGAAAGAAAAAGCACTTAAAGTTATTAAAATAATATATGAATAATTAATCAAGCAATTTAGTCAATTTAAATGAGTTTTTATTATGAACTAAACGATAATGATTTATGTACTTAAGCGCAAATATTTTGCACAAAATTTACACACAGATAATATATATATACATATATATATATATTTATAATTTATTTAAAATATTCTATATAAATATATATATATATTCAATTTTCGTTTATAACTGCTAGTCAGTAAATATTATTACTATATTTAATAACATTCGGAGAACTTAAACAAACAAATTTCAATTCTAAAATTTGATTTCCTTATTTGTTTAGCAAAGAAAAGGCTATTTATTTTATATTTTTATAAAGAGAAAAAATATATATATATGATATATGATATATGTAATACTAGATAATATCAATTGTTAAAAGCACCCAAAAATCTGTTGTTCAAAATATTACACTACAATTATATTTTGCGGCCATTGCACATTGGAATTCAAAATTCAACCATAATTTAAGAGCTCCAAGACTTGAAGACAATACCAACACACACACATACAACAACGACAAATAACAGCAAATGCATTGTATATATTGTTTATTTAATTATTTTTATACATATACCTATTAAATATCTTTATATATGCTTATGTATTTTAAACCTTAGGCATCTGCTACTGGCCAAGCAGCATCGGTCAACTTAAAAAATATGTTTACGTTTAGGCAAGCAAACAATTGATTTATTTTATTGAAATATATATTATATATTTATACAAATATTTAGCTATTTTTCACAATCAAATAAATTATAAAAAAATACATTACGAATACCAAACACTTGTCTCTCCCTCTCTCTCTCTCTCTCGCTGTCTATCTCTCTCGATCCTCAGGAATGTGCAGTTAACTGGGCTCTATGGAGCTGAACTGACCTCCACTATGGGGCGCCGCGCTCGGGTCGAGCGTAACCGTTGCGCCAAAAGCCAACCAAGGATGCACTGCATAAACCAATTAAAAGCACGCAGCTGGAGCTGTAGCCGCACTTCAACGTCTAATTACAAATTGGAGTCATTGAATTTAATCGTTGCAAAATCCGCATATGCACTTCTTATGCACCTGAGACACGCAAACTGATAAAAACAAAAAATTAATACTACAATAGCTTGAACTGTCTTCTTTTGGTCATAACTCGCTGACTCCGGCTAATTGGAACGTGGCAGGGGCAACTTTCCCTCTAGTTGACCTGTCAGTCGTTCCCACGGGAGGGCGGGGAGATATTTTTATTTATGCTCACAGTAAGGATTTCTATTGATGTGCATACAAGACATTTCAGGATTGGAGAAAAAAATCTGTTTTGTAGTTCCCGACTAAACAAGAATTTTGAGATATCAACTTATTTTCTTACGCTCTGTGAAAAGTAATTGCATTAGCATTTGAGCAACCCAAAAGTATGCATCAACAATTTATAGTTGGTATATCAAAATGACGCCATAGATTTTATTTTTCATCCTAAAGGCATGCTTTAAATTTTTAGATTTTTTAAAAGACAACTATTCGCAAATCATTTCATTGCCTTGCCTAAAAGTATGCTAGGGATTTAGTCGCGTTATAAGCAATTTTCTATCATAAAAATGTAATATTTCAGCAGTATTTTCATGCATTTTATTACTTTATTTAAATCTGCAGTCAACATTCTTTGTCGAAACCTGGAAATCCTTGAATGCCAATCAAAAGACGTAAATTTCGTATTGTTCAACTTACAATTTTTAAATTAACCAAAAGTTAGAGCTTGCGCGTGTAAATGTGTATATATGTATATGTGTAATAATGTATACAATTAAATGTTTATATCCCTGCGCACGCGTACCAAGAACAAAAGTCACACATTTCCTTTTTGAGAACAAACAAAGGAGGCTCTGCCAAAGCTTTGGAGGCTCTGCCAAAGCTACCGTAAGGGGCAGTACTGGAAAATTAACCATAAACATTTGTCATCATAAAATTCGAGAATATATTTACATATAGCCTTTTTCGATTTTATTACATTTCTTGTAGTTTTTTTTTTGTTTTGTTTTTTCTTTATCATAATTTGTTTTGCTGTGGTTTTTTTTTGCCATTTAAATAGTAAAACGTTTTTATATAACAATTCATAATTTTACCTTACAGTATGTAACTCTTTTTGTTTTTGTTTCGTACTTCTTACAATTTTCTGTTTTGCAAACACTATTTCTCCGAAAACAGTTTTCATGCAAATATACAACGTTCAGAACATGATTTTGCATTTAAATTAATATCTTTATAATATATATACATATATATATATACATACATACGTCCACACATGCATATACACATATGTATGCATATACTATATATATTATGTATATAACTAAAAATGCGTAAATAAATTGATTTTGTTTTTTCTTACTGTTTGTTTTAAGTTTCCTTTTCATAAAAGGAACAAATCGCACATGCCTTAGAGCATGTTTACTTTAAATATATATGCCAATATTATTTTGACTTCTGGTGTTATTTTCTGTTTGTTTGACATCGTATCGCGTTACTTTTAATTACACAAAAATAATCGATATAATAAACCTGAATTTTTTGTTAATATTCTTTATCTTTTTTCTTGGTTGTTGATGCTTTTTTGTTGTTTTTTTTTTTGTTTTTCTAAGCGGCACTCTATATTGTATTTACGCTCAGTTGCTCTCTCAGTTTATTTATTAATTGTTATTCCCAGGATTGAGAACGAGCAGCGGCGGCATCTCCTGCTATTGTCTCTTGCGTCTCTTGTGTTCTTTACCATGCAGCAGCTTATTGTTTCTACATATCTCTATTTCTATGAAATGGCTGTTGAAAGTTTTGGTATGAACGCATCATTCCCACTCAGTGGTGCCCGGTGGCTTGGCTGTCAAGTCGTATAATACCCTCGAGATACCATCCATTTTCGATATATCGTGAACCATTTGATTTAGGACCTAGAACACAAAATGTTCAACAATTGTTTGAAGGTATTTTTTTAATTATAATATAATCTTACTTGTAATGGCAGTTGAGCGGAACCGGGCACTACTGGCACCCCAGTCATAAAATCGTTCGTTATGAATGGACGCAACACCACCGATCTTCTACAGGAGGGAGTGCGAATAATGGGATCACGATCAAAGTGCACGGGTATGAGAACGACGGGCATTTGTGAGATTTTTCGATACAGGCCTGCTTGCATAATTATCTGTCCAATAGATAATAATAAATAAATATAAACATAATAAACAGATTATTGCATTAGCTCACATCGTTGGCAATGGCATCTGCTTGCCGGAGCTGCGCTAGGACCACATTGTTGAGAGTTGTGTGCGTTATATCCGTAACCAGATACTGCACTGGCTCGCCAAAGATGTAACACACTCGATTCACATTATGCAATATGCGCGGTATAATTTTGGCCAAAAATAACATATCCGCCCAGTTGGGCTCAGGGCTTGTCGTTGACAAGCCAACCACATAGCTGTAGGAGCGCTTATCACCCTGTACACCCACTGAACGCACCGGCAACAGAGTGGCCTGTATATCCGAATTGGCAGAGATGCGCAGCAGTTCCGTTTGTTCAGATTCGCTGGTGGCGCCCGTTACACGATTAATTAGCGCATGATTCTTCAGCTGCTTATTCTTATAGTCCACAATAACGCGTACAATGACCTGTAGAAGAAATATAAGTCAGTTTAGATGGGGAACGTATAATATTGTGCAGCTCTGGCATGCCTGTGTCTCCGAGTAATCCTTTTCCATATATGCTTCCTCGGCGCACAGCACACGTATAGCTAAGCCGGGTCCGGGAAACGGTTGTCGCTCGACCAGTTCCGCTGGCAGTCCCAAATCATTGCCCAAATCGCGCACCTCGTCCTTGTGAAAGTCACTTAATGGCTCCACAACGCGTCCAGCACTGCGCAGCTCCCTGCAATGATACACGCGACTATTAGCGAGAAATTTACAAAAAAAAAAAAAAGTTTAAATGATTTCTACCGAATCAGATCCGTGTCATTGTGATGCGTCTTGATGGTCTCGGCATTCGTGCTGACTATATTCGAGGCGGACTCAATTAGATCGGGTCGCAGTGTGCCCTGTGCCAGCAACACCTCCTCGGGCTTCAGCTTCAGCTCGGCGACCACTTCGTTGGTCACCTTAACGAATATATCACCAATTATTTTACGTTTCTCCTCCGGATTGTAGGTCTGGCAGAGCATGGGCGTCTCAACCACCGAATACTGCCCCGGCCTCTTCACTTGCGTGGTACCCTTGAGGAACGTGTAGCCTTCCTTACGCACTATTAATTCGATGCCAATATCTCGCAACGAGCGCTCCACCTGTTCGCTTTCGTTCTTACGCATGAAACCTGTACGATAAAAGTTGTCAATTAAATTGCCATTAAACGCAAAAGATAAGTTATCTTCGGGGGTTGACAAAGATTAAGCGGATGTACATCAACTTATAATCTTACGAAAAAACATAGCTGCTTTCATGCCAGTTAGCATTGAAATTGACGGACATGGTGTTGACATATTTTTCTTTGAATTTTGCTGCATCTTTGCGTGACTAATTGATAATTTATAAATATATATATATATCGCAGTTACCATTATCCACATGCACTGCAATTATTTGGCTGGGGTGCAGCGCCCGTCGCAGCAGCGCTGCACACACACTTGAATCGACGCCGCCGCTGACGAGTAACTGTGTTGGAAGACGGAGTCAGTTAAAGATACTTTTCGATCTTTGTATAGATTTATAGATTTATAGACATACCAACACTTTGTTATTGCCCACTTTTTCGCGTATATAGCGTATGCATTCCTCCTTTCGACTACCCATGGTAAAGTTCGCAGTTAGTTCGCATATCTCATAGAGAAAATTTGAGAGAATCTGTTTGCCATTGATGGTTAAATCGACTTCTGGATGAAATTGAACACCATAGATACGCAACACCTCATTGTAAATGGCAGTCACAATGCGATTCGATGACCAGCCACCGACTTTAAGTTTATCACCCACTCGCTCCACGCTATCCCCATGGGTAAGCAGCACAGCCTGGGTGCGGCTCAGGCGACTGCAATAGTTAAACATTTTATTAATTAAATAAATAATAATTTTGTTTCGTTTGTTTATCTAATGCGCAACTAATTCTTCATTTTATAAAATGATTCTTATAGATAAACTTTAAGGGGCTTACAAAAATTCTATATTTACAAATTTAAAAAAAAAAAAACCCTAAGATAATGAAATAAATATGTAATGCCACGTGTAGAACAGATTATAGACTACGCAAAACTGAACTGTTCTTAGCATCTTGATTATAGTATAGCAGCATTGTATCAGCGCTCAAATAAGCTTGCAACTTGAACGCTTTCTTGTTGCTGCTGATTACTTTAATTTCATCATCAGATGATTCTGATTATCTCACCTAAACAGCGGGCATGACGTTTCAATCTCAATATTCTGCTGGCCATCTTCTCGCAGATCCGTTTTAAGGACAGAGCCGCCGAATTCTTTGTTGATTAACTGCATGCCATAGCAGATGCCAAGCATAGGGATTTTCAGCTTAAACAGATCCGGATCGTATGTGGGTGCATCTTCGGCATAAACTGAATTGGGTCCGCCGGATATGATGATGCCACGATAGCCGCTATCACGTATCGTTGCCGCCGGCGTATCCAAGGGCAAAATGTCCGATTCAACCAAAAGTTCGCGCACTTTGCGATCAATTACCTAAACAAATGACAAATGATAATTAAAATTTGCAAGATTTGCTATCGATAACAACTCACCTTGCCATACTGTGCGCCAGCATCAAGTATAACAATTTTATCGTGTCGCAGTCCATTCTCCGCTGGCGTTAGAAATATATTTGAACTCATATCTTTATCGTTGCAGCACTGCCCAAAAAGAGAGAGAGAGAGAGAGAAATAGCGTGATTAATAGTTGCTATTGAAGTAATGCAAACTTATGAAGCACTTAACTGCAACTAGCAATTCTCCAGTTTCTTAAGCCTATTTATATGCCAATAATTATATGTGGGTGAATGTATATATGTATGTTGTGTGTATGTCAACTCTGGTAGGTAACTGAAGCTGGTGCATCAAGGTCAAATTTGAATTTAAAAAGAGCAATATCAAAAGCAATAAACAATGACACATTAACACATACCGGTAAAATCTTGTGGATCACACGTAGAATCATTCAACATGCAGACCAAAGTTTTATTTGCCACAATTCTACGATAGACAACAAACATTTCCATTTTGGTCAGCAGCAATGAGTATAACAAACAAACGAACAAAGAAACAAACAAACAAACAAAAATGTTTTTTTCAAAAGGGGGTCAAATGGCGACGCCTTCAAAATAAATTCGAGCAAATTTTTGTGCTGCCTGCGAACGAACGTAAGCTGTGGGTGGGCAGAGGGTGGAGAGTGGTGAACTTGACGTAAGTCTAGGCAAAAACAACTGATTTCGACTATGAAAATTTCAAACAGTCCTATTTGTTTTATTTTTTTTAGTGCGCGAGACCCTCGATGGGGCCGGGGCCGGCTACTGACCGCGACAGATGACATGCAGAAAGAGCATGAGAGAGTCTGAGTGTGTGTATGTGTGTGCGTGTGCAAGCGAGAGAAGAGATGTGAACAGCAGGCAGACAAGCAGGCAGGCAGGCGAATGAAAACTCAAAACACGCGCAGGCGATGGATGCTAAATGAAGAAAATGCGTAAAACAAAATGTGCAAGAAAGTGCAACGGTAAATGTGTAATGTTTGACAGCTCTTGTTATTGCTGTTTTGCAGTGCATTATTTGTGTGTCTGGCTACTCTCTTTTCATTTGCAATTTTTTGAAGCTTCTTTTGGATCAATTACAGCGTGGCCGTTGTTTCAACGCACAACATGCGCTTCGATAACCGACGGCAACAAACAACAAAAAATAACACAAGTTAAAGGCTATCAACAAGCACCAAAAACAACAACACACAACTGCATATTTGCAATATGAGCAGCGCATGGGGGACACTCACACGTGGGGCGATTGTCTTGAACCAAGCTTCTAACCACAATGCGACCAATATTATCATATTATCTTAATGCCATGCGAAAGCGAATACAAAAGTCGGCCAATAAACACGCATTTCGCAGACGCATTAATTGCAAAAAAAAAAAAAACAGAAAAAGAAGAAAAAAATTTATGTGTGATGCGCGACGCTGGCTGATGTTGCATTTCTTACCTGCGTATTGATTGCCGGGCGGACAAAGGGTAGAAAACTTTATGCTTAAACACTAAATGTACGCTTATTGTGGATGCGGGTTCCCGTTGTGTTTGATATTTGCACTTCTTTTTCCCTTTTCTTTTCGTTTTATTTTTTTTTTCTTTTGGCAAAACAGCACCGCGTCCGTCTCCGTGCAAATGCAAGCAAAAATATGTGTGACGAATTTTCTGGGTGCTACTTGAGAGCCGCTGCACTAAGATTGATTGTTTGATTGATGTTCCGATTTGTGCTTGTTTATTGAACAAGCGGAAAGACGCGATTTATCACTGTCGAGAGCATTAAAATTTAAATATTACGGTGCTCCGCTACTAAACTTTTCGTGAATAAAAGCCGAAAGATGACATATTGACGAAGAATCTAGTGTTGGGTTGTGCATGCAAGAAAAAGAACTAATTGCTTTACGGAGTGAACTATATTTCACCATGAGCCAGGGAATCAAACCGATTCGTATTCTAGTTCCAGTGTCAGATTTGGTTCTGAATTTCAATCGGTTAACATCATATATGGGTCCAGTTTCGTTCTGGTTCCCTGCCCTGACAAATCAACTCCCAAAAATTCTCATTATACAGCACTAGTTGAGCAAGACTGCCAGTGTTGCTGCCGATACATTGAGCGATAACTAAATCGCAAGTATTGGTAAATGCATCCCATTTAGCATTGCTGAATACACATCAGCTGGGCCCGCCAAAAGCGATTTGTATGCGCGCTATTTTGATTAACTTGTGAACAATTTTTTATGCGCTGCAAAGACAATGGGTCCTGCTAACGTATCGCAGTCAGATATAAGCATAGAAGACGAGGCTGAAATATTGGCATTGGAACAGCTGCTCGGCGATGTGGATAGCGACAATGCATCAAATGCAAACTCAGCAACAACACTAACGCCGTCTACTTTGTCCACAGTAGTTCCAAAATTACGCGATGACAGCAGTTTTGCCGATGCATTTAGCTACGAGAAGACAGTGAAACAAGCAAAGACGATTGTACAGCAAAAACCCAAATCTACCGAGCCGGAACTCGATTCATCGGACGACGAGGAGGTCAAGAACTTCTTGGAACGCAAATACAATGAGTATGGCAGTGATATCAACAAAAAACTAAAACAACAACGAGAATCGGTACATGAGAGCAAAGTAGCACGCGAAGTGGATCAATCGCTGAAGGCAACAACAAAATTCATCAGCTCTACGCCACAGCCGGAAGCACTGCGTCTCAAGAATCCACATAATCCCATCCAGCGCAAATCGCTGACTAGCAACTCCTTTCAAAGACCCCCACCAGCAGCAGCAGCAGCAGTAACTACCAGCTCCAGTCCATCCCTGCAGCAATCGACTATTTCGACTACCTATACAGACCCTGTTTTTGGACTGCGCATGATTAATCCACTCATATCGAGCTCCTTGCTTCAGGAACGCATGAACAGCCGCAAGGCAGTGCCCTTCTCGGCGCTAGCATATCACATCGAGCGTGGTGATTTGGCCAAGGATTGGGTCATTGCTGGAGCCTTGGTATCCAAGCAGCCGGTACGCAATACCAAAAAAGGGGATCCCTACTCCACTTGGACGCTATCGGATCTGCGTGGTGAGGTGAAGACTGCATCCATCTTTCTGTTCAAGGAGGCGCACAAAACGCTCTGGAAAACGGCGGAAGGCATGTGTCTGGCGGTGCTTAATCCAACGATCTTTGAGAAACGTGCGGGCAGCAAAGATGTCGCTTGTCTCTCAATAGACACCTCCCAAAAGGTTATGATACTCGGTCAGTCCAAGGATTTGGGCACTTGTCGTGCAACGAAAAAGAATGGCGACAAGTGCACAGTTCTGGTGAATATCACAGACTGCGATTACTGTGTGTTCCACGTGAAGCAGGAGTTCGGCAAGATGTCCAGGCGATCCGAACTGCAATCGGCCAATGCGGGTCGCGGTCTCAACGAGTTGCGCAATAAGGTGTTGGGTGAGTTGAGCAGGCTGAAATTGGATGAAGTCAGTGTTGATCGATATTAATCGATATAACAATCCACAGGCAAAAGCGAGGTATTCTATGGCGGGCAGACCTTTACGGCGGTGCCGGCACGCAAGAGCGCCAAGCTGATCAACAAGGAGCGCGAACGTCTGAGCAAACTAGCTGGCTACGACATGTCTCCGTTTGCCCACAGCGTAGATCACGAGTCCAAGCCGAAAGTGCTGCCTGCCGATATACCCTATGCGGAGCGTGGTGGGCCAGTTTCCCGGCTAGCCGACAATGTGCAGGCGTCCACAAAGCAGCGCTGTCAGGATCTCGACCGTTTGCGTCTATTGAAAGCGGAAAATGAACGTTTACAAAAGCAAGCTGAAGCAGCAGCAGCTGCAGCAGCAAGGACTCCAGCAACACCAGTCAGGGAGGTTGCAACGCCCACAACGCCACAAAGCGTACCGGATAAGTTCAAAAATCGCGGCTTCTCCTTCGATGCCAACGTGACACCCAAACTCGCGGGTAGCGAGAATTTTAACTTTGAGATTAATGTGGGTGCACGTCAGGCGCAGAGCGCCAAATTGAAAGCAGCCGCGATGCTCAAGAAGAAGCCGCTGGAGAAGGTGAATCCAAATTCTACTCGAGGCACGGAGACGGGCAAACGACGAGCCATCGATGAGTTACACGAAAAGTTCTCCAGCAGTGCGAAGCGTCAGAAACTGGAGGAAGAGGAACGTGAATTTATGCGTAAGTCACGCATTGAACGCATCATGGCCGCCACTTCGACGCACTCAAATCTGGCCGAGATTCGCGAACAGGAAGCACAGAATGACTACTTTAACAAGCTAGAGCGCAAGGAAGCGATGGAGGAGAAGATGCTTAACACATATAAAATGTCCTGCAAGGCAGTCATTTGTCAGAAATGTAAATACACCGCCTTCTCCGCCGCCGAGCGTTGCAAGGAGGAGAGGCATCCACTCAAAGTGGTGGATGCCCAGAAGCGTTTCTTTCAGTGCAAGGATTGCGGTAATCGAACCACCACCGTCTTCAAGCTACCCAAACACAGCTGTAGCAGCTGCAAGGGATCGCGCTGGGAGCGCACAGCTATGATACGGGAGCGAAAGGTGTGCACAGGCAAGGAATCGCTATCGCTGCGTGGCGATGAGGAAAGCCACCTCGGCAGCACGGCAAATGCAGCGAATCTTAATCTCCTAGTGCCAGAGGAGGAGGGTTAATCATTTATCTGCATTGATTCGAGTTATATATATAGAAATATAGCATACAAATTTATATATTTGTTTATATACAGTCTAGTTTTTGGCATATACATCAATAAATACAAATGGTCCAATGTCTTATGGCTTAACCTAATATATCTTTGTATGCCTCATATATTTATGTATTTTTGTATGGCAAAATCAAGTGCCTAAATTTAAAGATTAATGCGTGAAATACTTGGGATAAAATTGTTGTGCACATGTCTTAAGCAACATTTTTTTAAAGTAAAATTCACAATATAAATAAATATAGTTATTTGGTATGTTCTAAATACTTGACTTTAAAAATTATACAAAGGCATTTTTCAAATTGCACAACGCAAAAGATCATTTCATTTGCTTTAAGCTAATTCATGAACTTTTTTTCATAGCAGTCGTGACAAGAAGCGTATTTTCACTTTTATAGGCGATTTTAACTAATTGTAAAATATACAAGGAGATTTCTTAAAAGTATGGCATAAGCTTAAGAGAGTTTATAAAGTTCATAAATATTTCGATTGGAAATTGGCGTATATGCAATTTTTGATTATATGTTAGAAAATGGTGTAGATTAAGGCTGGACTTAATCGTGTAACAAGAAGCTTGCTCATAGATAATTAAAAAAGGATAAAACATGTAAGAGTTTACGATAAATGAATATCCATTAAATAAATATAGCTGATCAATACCAAGAAATATGTAGATAATAGTAAACTTTCAGGAATAACTTTCATTTGGTAAGTTTCTCAATATGGAGGCATGTTTCTTTAGGACAGCTTCTATCAAACGTCTGGAATTTTATCAGCTGTTTTTAATAAGTTACTTGTTATATAGTATGGAAGAAAATTAGTGGATAGTAATAAAGCTGTAGAGTGGGAGTTGACTCATCTTCGAAACACAATCCTGTAAATCTTATAAAAACAATATTACCAAAATTTGGTCACTGCAGAAAGAAGAAACAACTAATATAAGAGATCTTTGGGCTTCTAGAAAATAAAATCAGTTATCAAGGAGGATGATCTGCGGAAATACAATCCACCCCACTAGAAAGCTACACACTGTAAATGCAAACCGAGTATTCGAGTTAATTTTGGCAACATCATAAAGCTATCATAAAGTATACACAAGATTAAAACTAATTAACAAACAATTTGAACGGAAAATCAGGCGCAGTTAAAATGGAATTGGGGAAATTGGAATGCATAAGGATCAAACACTTGTGTTGGACTTTAAACGGCATCCTCGGCATGTGGTTGCGGCGTCTCGGGATCCTTGAGATTAAGCAGACTAGAGAAACGAAATGAGATGGTCTTGGAGAGATGCTTCTCAAAATCGCGATTATCGAGATTATCGGGTATCAGTGTATTGTTGGTCATGTCCATATAGGAGCGCCCACGCTTCACTGGCACAGCGTAATCCGGCAGCGCTGTTGTCGCAGAGATTGGACAACCATTTTTGGTCATATTACTGTAGCTGGGAGCACAGCTGGATTTGCGTATGTTGAGCGGAAAGCGAAGATCGTTCTCATAGCGCAACACCTGCTCCGTGGTGCTGGCCTCGATCAGTGGACGGGGCAGATCGTAGCCAGGTGGTGCTGCCGCTGCCTGAAATTCGGTGACAGACTCATCGCGACTATTGGCCAAATCCTGCAATTCATAGCTGTTGATCTTTGGTGGCGACCACAGATGCTGCAGTGACTCCGGTTCACCCAGTTCCTCAATGTTCGGCATGAGCGCCGCCTCATCGCTGCAGTACAGCGGATTGGACACCGCATTCGTCTCCAGCTCTATGTACTTGGCATTATTGCCGAGTAACTTCTCAAATTCCGCTGCGAGGTATTTAAAGGATGGACGTGCATTGGGCTCATCCACCCAACAGGTGCGCACCACAGAGTAAACTGTCTCGGAACAGTTTTCGGGTCGTTCCATGCGGTAGCCGGTCTTGAGTAGGGACCACAGATTCTGTGGCGCTATACCGGGATACGGTGAGGCGCCCAACGTAATCAGCTCCCAGCAGAGCACACCAAATGCCCAAACATCCGATTTGCTGGTGTACACATGATCCGCCAGAGATTCTGGCGCCATCCACTAAAAAGAGTGCAGGAGTTTGAGTATATATATATATATGCAGTCTCCTTTGAGCTACTTACCTTGACGGGCACACGATCTCTGGAGCGCTTCAGATAAGCATCATCCTCGTAAACATCCCGGGTCAAGCCAAAATCTGATATTTTACAGATTTTGCCATCGGCGAGGAGCACATTACGAGCAGCCAAGTCGCGATGCACAAGCTGGAAGAGAGCAGCAGAAGGATTGGGATACTTGTTCCAGAATATTCACTTGTATTTCAAGCAAAAGTCGAACTTACAAATTTAAATAGTTTAAATAATTTTAAAGGTATCTGTATTTAACTTCCAAAAACAATTATGAATGTTCGGATTTGATACCATCATATATTATATACCGGATGACATATGTACGATATGCCGTTGCTATTACGCACCTTCAGTTCCGTTAGGTAGTTCATGCCCTTGCATATCTGCCAGGCAAAGGTGAGCATCATTTTGGCACTGACGGGCTCGACACCATCACTGAAATCCACGCCGGCACACTCGATCTTCCTGCTCAGACGCAGGTAGCTGCGCAGCGAGCCATAGCGGGCATACTCGATGATCAGCAGAGGCGCCTCCGAGGAGAGCGTGCAGGCGCCGAGCAGCTTAATCACATTGGGATGCGAGACCTCCTGTAGCAGTTGGAATTCGGAGAGCAGGGCCATATACTCCACGGAGTTGGCGCCCTTTTTGAGCATCTTTACGGCAACGGTGGTCACACCGGGCAATGCAGCAATCTCAGTGGCATAGCCCTTGAGCACCTGCCCGAACTCACCCTCGCCCAGCACGGTGTCCAGCTGGAGTTGTTCCCGCGGGAACTCCCACTTGGCATCGGCGCTCTCGAACTTGAAGCCACTCTGCAGCGGCATGAGGGGCAGATCACCCGGCTCCAGGCCGCAGGACAGATTCTGCTTAGTTCCTGGCGTGACTGAATGTTTGCCCAAGCGTCGCTGCCAGAGTTTTCTCTGCGAGAGCAACAGACAGAGCAGCAGCAGCACAAAGAGCAGCGGACAACTGATGACGACTAGGATGCAGGATCGATTGCACTCCATGCCTGCCAGATGCAGTACGCCCAGTGCCAGTGCACCGTCCCGATCTTGATCCACCTGATCCTGTCCCTCCACTGGCCTTGGGCTCACCACTTCCAGCTCAGATTCATTCTTCCGTCTGCGCTGTTTGCGTACCTTGGTCTCCTCCTCGTCCGGCAGAGGAGCACAGTTGCATTTGCCATTATCCTCGCAGAGGCACGTGCCCGATCCACTCAGAATCCCCCGTCCATTGTCGTTGCTGGTGTGTGGACCCACAATTCTCGCAGCTGGTGTGCAATCCTGTGGACAGGCATGCGTATTCAGTTCCTCCAATGCATCGCACACGTGATCCGGGCAATAGCGTGCATCTGGTACACAGGAGCCGTAGTTCCGACTGAACATTGACGCACTGGAGCCACGCCAGACGCACGCCCCTCCATCTGTGGCCAGGCCACAGAACTTGATGCACTGCGTCCGATATTTGACCTGGGCGCAGGTCTGCGAACGCGATTTAAGCCGCAGCTCACAACTGGTATTCGCCGGACGGCCCTCTTCGAGATGAACATTCATGACAAAGGCATGGGGTTGCTTCTCCCCATCCTGCCAGGTCACATTCAAGAAATACACCGTCTCCGGCGCATGCTCCAGGGCCAGGGCATCGCGCACATAGACAATGCCTGCCGTCTCCGTTAATCCAAAGGCGCCACTGCGATCCTCGGCCAAAGCGAACCGCCAACCCCTCATCCAGTGCAGCTCCAGAAAGTTCTCCGGCTGGGCGACACGATAAAACGAGGCAGCCGCTCGATGCACAAACACATCCTTCTCATAGTCAATGCTCATACGGCGACGTCCTGCTCCACCCTCCCCAGTGAGCTCGCCGGTGCTGTCGAAGATGCGCTGCTGCCTCACCCGCAACGGCAGCGCCTGCGGTCGCTCCTGATACTGACTGGTGTCCACGTGCAGACAGATGTGTGCCGTGGCCGTGGTTGTCACATTCCGCACCTGGATGGTCAAATCTCTCGCCTGCAATTCGAAGCAGTACGGCGACTGAGGCAATATTCCATTTCTGGCAAAGCGTAGCTCTTTGAAAAAAAAAATAATAGAAAAATATAATTTTTGTAAGTTGAATAGTGACTTTAATTAAATAACTATTGATATTAATTAACACTTAGTTGACTCCGTTAATCGCTATACTTACGACAGCTGATGATGGTGTGGGGTCGGCCGGTGTGATCCGCCTCGTAGGCGTGGCAATCGGGCTGAAGGAAACCTTGTTTATCATTAAGTATGGCATACTTCAGATGCGCATTCGCTGCCAGCGTGTCCTTGTCCAGGTAGATGATTTTATCGCCCACCGGCTCCTCCTGCAAGGATACACGTGGAGTGGAGAGGAGTTTAACTTCATTAGCATTTGCATTAACTGACCAACGCTAATTAAATGCTACGTGGACCGCTCCCAGTGACCTCGAGCGCAAATTGCACGAGCTTTCTCCCCAAGGAACACAATGAATACTCCTCCTGTCATTGTCGCTAGTTTTTATGCACAAGGTCAGCAATTGGGGATACGGAGTGCTGAGAGCCCTTTGGGAGCTGACCCTTGTGCTGGATATACTTGGAACTAGGAACTAGAAATGACTCCCTGGTGTCAGAATATTAACCTCTTTCTCAGTATTAACTCTTTACTTGTAGGCGCTGGGTGAGCTAAGAAGATGTTTGCATTGAAGATAGAATTACAATTACATCATTTCACAGTCATTTTTCATTACATTGAATTCCTTGAATGATAATAAATTTCTCAACTATTTTATCAGCACCTTAACATAGTTTGTGTATCTTCAAGCAACTTGTGAAATTTGAATGGAATGCAAAGCTTCCCCAACGAGTCTTCAACTTGCTAAACACTATCATATTAAAAACATGCCTCGAGTGATGACACTTTGACATAAATTCCAAAAGCCTGTCAGCAATTACAACATGTATTCCCGCAGGGCCACGCCTATCACTAATATTACCTTCAGCTGGCTTCCTCCATTGGCTGGCTGTTAATTTTGGCGCTCAGCTAATAAAAGAGCTCTTAATCTCATTTACAATTATTTCCATGGGATGTATACTTAATTTAAATACGAATTACCTGCGACAAATTGTAATGGCTCAACCTTTAGGGTTATTCCTATTGTTTTGTGTACCCATTACAAGTGATTGGAATGGGTATAATTATTTAATGCAGTTGTATTCAATGGAAAAGAGAAGAAGCTTGAGTAAACCCAACGCATATTGTGTCTTTCCAACTTAACTCAAACACATCCAAGACTTATTTTGGATTCTTCATGAGATAGTTTCTAGTTTGTTGGCAGCATGCATTTTATTTAGCTTGGATGCATTTTCAGTTTTATGGTTTTAAGGCCACAGACTTCAAATATTAACATGATCTGTGTGTGTTGTGGCCTGGTTACAGGGCATCTCATAGTCGAGTACACTCATTTAATGCAATCTACGTTTTCATTTTAGTTGCGTAGTTATTTGAGTAAGTTTTAGCAATTACTTGCAACTAACCAACTAACAACTAAATGACATAGTTTTTGCGGCTCCTCGAGGCCACTCTGTGGGAATAGGCTTGGCTACGCTGCGGCTCCACTTGGCCACAACAACATGACAACATAATTTCAGAGGCAACCAGCCCAACCACCCAACGACAGAAACTTAAAGCTGTTTTGGAGCTTGAATTCGTCGCGGCTCACTTGACACCCTTCGTGAAGGGAATCATAAAAGTTCGTCGAAGTGCTATGCGTTTTTAATGATGGAAGCTATGAAAGTGAACTTCCCTGCCAGACAACATAATGGCCAAATAATGGCGTCGCTTTGGGTTTGCGTGTCCCGGGGGCGTTTATCAAGCGCAAATTCAATAAAGCCCGCACCCAGCTCGGAAAACCCCAGACAGCTGCCAGACAAGCGTCTGCAAGGCAAAAACTTACCGCCTTAAAGTACGGCTGCTCCAGCCGGAAATTAAAGTGTGGCTGACGCTCCTGCAACCGGGGTCCATTGTCATTGCGATCCAGCAGCGTGACATTATAGCTTCGCCAGAATTGGCGCGATTCCCTCGCCGACAGTTTGACGGTGCAACTGATGCCTGCCTGCAGTTGACCAGCTCGTGTCTGGAGGCCATTCAGTTCATCATGATCCAGCGGCTGCTTGCTGTATAAACGGTTCTGTTTGAGCGCAAAATGAGCACTGCCCATTTTCAGTGAGTACTCCACGGATACCAGTGGACACAGATATTTGGCAGCACGTGAATTGAGTGCTCCAATTAGCACTGGCTGAAAAGTGGCGCTGCTCCTGCTGTGACTCGTTGTTTCGGCAATCGTATAATGTGCCCCAGTCCAAAAGCAAATGTGCTCCAACTCTGCACAGTAATCGGTAAGAATTTGAGGAATTACTTCCAGCGTTAGGTGGGCCACCTGTTGCAGCAGTTCCGCCGACTTCGAATCCGACTCCGAGTCATCCTGGTTGCGCGGAAATGCGGTCAGCACATATTTCACACTGCCATTCAAGGGTTTATAATCCGTACGCATATAAACCTCACCAGAGCTGGCATTGATACGAAGCAGAGTGTTCTGCTCCAGATTGTAGATATAATCGTGGGCCAGTTGATTGTCATCGAGGCGCAACACTTGAAACTGGGCCAGGGGTATCTTGGAGAAAATACTCTCCGACTCCTCATTGATGGGCAGCTTGAATTTCACGGAAGTGGTGGGAAAATAAACATCCAGAGCTGTCAAAGAAAAAGCATAACAAAAAGGAAATCAGTTGATTGGGTAAAGCACACCATACACTGAGAGAATAAAGACCAAAGTTAAAGAAAAGTAACAAATATTTTATAGTAATTGTTATCCAATTATGATTATCTATTTAAATTCAAAGTATTCACAGTTTAAATTATAATTTTAAATTGATTTTCAGTCATAACAGGAATAGCTTAATAAAAGTTTCTCAGATTCGTCAGCGGTCTCAAAGAGTGTGTAAAGAATCTTTTTCTCAGTGTATGATTGATGCAAATCAATGGCCAACAGAGTGTGGCGACCACAAGTGGTACTTAAGTAACTGTCCCAGTTCCCAGCTCCCAGCTCCAGCCCAACCCCAAAACCCATTCCAATCCCACTCAAGTGCAACCCCTGCTTTATTTGTGCTGGATTCTCTCATCCCCCTGATACTCGTCAAGAGATTCGAGTATTCACCCATTATATGTTCAGCACACTCATAAATTGAGAGGCGTTAAACTCATAAAAATTATGAATGAAGTTAAATAAGCTTGCTCTGACCCCAATAAGAGAGCATTTAATACAGGATGGGAAGCGCTGCATTAAAACCTACGCACAACACACGGCGTATGCGTAATTTGATAAGATTCTTTATGCTGCTAATGACGCCAATTGTTGTTGTTCTTTTTGTTGTTGTTGTTGTTGTTTTTATTGTTGATATTGTGGTTGATATTACTATTGTTGCTGCGTGGGTCGTGCGCCTGCATACGCTCAAGTCCAATACAAGCCATAAATAAATATAATACAGATATTAGTTATTAGCATATGGGTTATCAGAATGAAACCCGCCCACACAATCGAAATCACACACGCCCTTCCACTCCTCTGCTGTCTTGTCCGCGTCATCGCGTATTGATTTTGTGATAACAAATAAACAAACAATTTATGTAGGCAAAAAACTAACCAATTTCTGTAAGCGTAAAAATACAATTCAATGCATAATTGGTAACAAAATATTTGTTGTTCGCTCAAATTTGGAACAATTTTGGTTGGAGTGAAAGAATTAAGTGCCTGCTGAAGGGTTCAAATTGCGGTTAGGGGTGGAGAATTTCTGTGGCGTGAAGTTCGTAATTAAATTGTAGATAGAAACGGTGTAACTGTCATTGTCACTGCTCAAATGGTAATACAAATAACTATACCCTATACGAAAATATAGACTACAAATTTTGAACGACTTTGGTTTTTCAGTTTCAGTTTTAATAAACTCTCACGCTATGCAAACTAACTAAGCTCAATAAATATTCAAAGTATGAAAAGACGATCTTAAGCAGTTAAGCTCATATCTTAGTCAAGGACCAAGCACTTTATCATGCCCCAACTGCTGGCTGTTGGCCATAAACACACCATTGGCGCCGCATTGAGTGTGATGCCAGCATAAAAAACTATTTTCAAGCATAATTCCCCAACTGTCTAAGGACACACGCATATTTTGTATAAAAACAAATGCTAACTGAATTAATTTTTTGTGGGTGTTTTTTTGGTTTTGACTGTGCGACCGGGCTTAAAGAGCGCCAAGGACACGAACACAAATACAGGATACAACGAAGCCTGACGCCATTTGCTCTACACGTATGTAGTATTCCTATTCCCCCCCTGCAACACATCCCCAAGCATTTAAAATGTCATTCCAAATGCGTGTCTGTGAGTTGGTCGCTGCTCCAACATATCATCTACATATTTTATCAGACATTTTTCGCATGCCTGCGCGTTGGCAATTGTAATGAAAACGTTCATAATTTATAATGCGAGTACATAAACACACACTCAAACACACTCACACTGAGAGGCATAAGTATGCGTACCATACGAGCATATTTAGCTGATTTCTCCACATCTTCATTTGTTTGAGCTGTTTGCCATAATTATGACAGGTATTTAGTTAGCTGGGCTGGCATTTTGCGGCATCCAATTAGCGACAGTTTCTTGTTGACATTGCCCTCCACAAATGTTGTGTTTACGATTAGTTGGAAATGGCAGTGGAGCCAAAGAGTGTTGTTGCCAATTTGATTACAGCTTTTGTGAGCTTTGGATGCGAGAGATATGGCATTCCACAAAATTAATATGCAAGAATGTTACTTGCACTGGAATATGCATACTAGATCACGAACGCTTAGAACTAATTTTAATTACAACAATTATTGTGTTGATTATTTTGTTCTCGATTCATTTAATAGTTGATCTATAGAATGCAGTCCCATTGGCTGTTCTTCTTCAAGTACTTTTTGGCCTCGATGCCCCAAGCTAGTTGCCTGAAGTTATCCGTCTGCAACGTTCTTTGTGGCAACAGCAACGGCAGGCTTGATGGCAGTTTTTCACAGGTGCAGCGGGCCTTAGCTGCAGCCTTCGTATCCACCTTTGTTACTCTTGCTAGTTGGAGACATCGTAAAATTGGAAAACCAATGCTGCTGCTGCTAAAATTGTAATGCAAGTTGATGTTGAAATCGCTAGGGAATCGCTGCTGCTAGAACCGGTTGGGAATTGTAATTCATCCAGTGATTGCATGCAAAGTAAACAACTCCAGTGGGTGTTCCTCTTTACCCCACCACTTTCAGCACTTTATAGTTAAGCTGATTCCAGCTAAATCTAAAAAATAAACCCAAGCAAGTGCTTAGTTGACCGTCTTTAATCTGTAAACGCAACTTGAACTCCATGCCCTGGGGAAGTGTCACAAACATTAAGCAAAAGTCAACAGCTTACGATGGGTCAAAAGTTGTTTTTTTTTGTTAATAAAGTCCATTTCATTTTAATATAATTTTAACAGTCAGACACAGAAATTAGCGAGTTAAAAGTTTAATGGCAACAGTTGGTATCTTGATTTTCCGACTTTATGCCAAAGAAATTGACTTTTTGCCCATGGTGCAGTGGCTAAAAGGGAGTTGGTGGTGGAAAAAGGTAAGAAGAATACACAAATAAAAAACGAGCCCAGGAAAACAAGACTATCTATCAGAAGGACAATTAAAAGGGGACGGAATGGCGCATTAAAAAGTCAACTGACGCTAGATAAAAAATGCAGAACTTTTCTTCTTTTTTTTTGGGGGTGATTGGACACACGCTAATGACAACAGCAGTCAACAAAGTGTCCTTTGGGCCATTACGGCTCGTACCTGAACTTGGCCGCAACGACTAACGGGTGTAGGGGGCTGGGGCGGTTCCCGTGGTTCCGGCACCGGGTAATTGGAGACTGAAAACTGTAGTTGAGGTGCGGCTAGTTTCGACTCAATTAATTAATCTGCTCAAATTAATTGACTTTGCATCGAATTAGGTCGTTCAGCTGCTTGCCTGGTTTACTTGTTTGCTTGCCTGTACTTGTTGTTGTTGTTGTTGTTTGTTTACTCTTCGGTGCGTTGTCCTTATTGCCGTGTGAGTCATTTGTTCGCGAATTTCCACACACAGCATCCGGTCATTAGTTTTTATTGTCATCTTTTTCTTCTCTTTTCCAGTCTGCGTAATGAAAACTTTATCTTTGTGACAGTTGTATTTTTGTTCTTGTTTTTTTTTTCTTAGTTTTTTGTCATCTGTGTGTGTCAAATGTTTTTCCAGTCCAAGCTACTACGCTTTTCATTTTTTGTTGTGCTATTTTTCATTACTCATACGACCCTTGCAGACGTCAACAGTCTCTTTGAAACTGGCATTTAGCTTGGCAACTGGCAACTGTGGCTTATTGTCTTTGGCAAAGGTTCTCGTGTTCGCATTATGAAATTCGTTCCGTTTGTCTCCGCACTTTCACTACACACTTACATATAAGCATCGGTATATATATATATATCTGTCTGTCTATATGTGTCTGTGTCATCCAATTGCTTGGCTTGTTTCCTGCTGCTGTCCCTAGAGCATTCCTTTGTCCGTCTGCCAAGACAAATTGAATAACAAATAACCAGACTGTGAACAATTTGATCGATTATTAAAGTATACACTATCCAAAATATATATCAATAAATAATTTGCAATATTCTATTACACCTTAGACAAGCTCACAATCTCTCTGGACTCTCATAAGTAAAATTATAAAAATAATTGTGAACAGAAGACTAAAACAATTATGATTAAACAAGGCAAATTTTCTATAATCCCTGCAATTACATTGAATTAAACACATACATTTTTCGATGAGCATTATTTAAAATTAATGAATTTAAATTTAATACATTTTTCAAGAAAATATTGAATATTTCTTAAAATAATAAAAAAAAGCGTTTTCGTATATTGAAACTTGTTTGCAGCTTTGAGATAACCTGCCCATAATAGCCAAAATTGGTATGTATATACCCATACTTCAGTAGTGTATTGTAGGGTATAAGAAATGAATCGTTTTACTTATTGCTCTATGTTCACATTTATTGCACTTCCACAAGTTGTCTCTACTTGCAACTATCTCAGCAGATGAAAGGGAAAACAACATCCACTCTGAATGCAAATGAACTTGAAAGACTTTGCTCGCTTCATATTCAATATGCAGTCAGCGGGTACAAATACGAGTATTCATATACGCACACCAACACACACACACGCACACACACACACACACACACACCAACACACAGCTGACGCTTCAAATAGGAACGCATTGCTCTAAAAAAAGGTGATCGATGGTTGCCTCTCGTAATTGTTAACTGTCACCACACTTACAACGAGAGAGAGAGACTGAGAGGGAGATAGATAGAGAGAGAGAGAGAGCTAAGCACATTTGTCAAAGTCAGCGGACAAGTTTTACTTTCTCATATGGTAATTGGGACTAATTAATGGAGCCTACAATTAATTCATATCGTATATGGGGGAGTGAGCAATTAATTAGAAGTGTGTATTTGAAGGTGTTACCATTTATATGGTAGGCGCTGTAGCAGCTGTTGGTCTGGCAAGTATGACAAATGCAAACCTATTAAAGATTGTCCACACACAGGAATTGTAAGCTGAATGCAGCGCTTTATACAAATTTCCATTAAAGGCAAAAATAATAAACAAGAATTGCACTTAATGCATTTGTTATGTGGCGTATCTGGGTGCGACAGACAGACAGCTCTCATAATTGTGCTCATTTTTTTTGACAATCTCTACACGAATTTATTGCCATGTATTTGAACTATGGGTGCTGAACAGCGACCTTGTCTGTTTCACCAGTTTCTTGCTGTATTCTAATGATTATTCACTTATACTCGTATTTGCGTGTTAGAGAGCAAATACTAATTGCTCCTTTGCTCTGTTGACTTTGTAGAGTTTTGTTTATTGTTCAGACAGATACTTTGTAAACATGCAATAAATGCACTTTTGAAATCGTTGTCTGTCAGCTTAGCTCTACTCAATATAATCATTCACCCGCAGGAGTCTTGTTTCCGTTAAGATCCAATAAGAACCCAAATCGTCAAGCATCATCCTTGACCATTTTCCTCGCATCATCTGTCAAAATGTTCTTCAACTTAAATTATATTCATCAGATAACTGGGGATTATACTTAATTAAAGGTGATCAAATTAAAGGTCATACCAAACTTTTTGCCATAAAAAATCGATAGAAACGCATTTTAATGACTTGTTTTTCAAAACAAACAAAAAACACTTTAAATGTAAAATCTGTTTCCATTTGATGTAATATTTCTCTATATTATTGCTGTTCTCAAGTAATAAACAATATTTTAAATATAGTTGTCAGCTTGATTTTGGCATCGTTTCCATATTTGTTTCGATCGTGTAGATTGAGTTGATTGTCAATTCGTGTCGTGTTTAAACAAGCACGTGAGCAGCTCCGATTTGCAAGACTTGCTTGGCAAACTACACACAAAAAAAAAAAAACATATCAAACAATTACAACAATTTAATCAAAGCCGTGTGACCGCTCTATATGGCAATCAGAGGAGCACTGAGGAGTGGAGGAGTTGAGGAGTGAAGAGAGGACGCTTAAATGCCTGGGCCAGAAGCCGAGCCGAGCCGAGCCGAGCCAAGTGCCAAGCAAGCAAAACGTCCACGGCCACTTAAAAACTCGCACAATGCGAAATATTGTGAGCAAAATAAATAAATAAAGCAAAAATCGAGGAACGATAGTTGGTGCGAGCAGAGGGGAGCGGGGAGCGTGGAGAGGGGGGCAGGGTGATACGATACACACACCTATTGACTATTGACTTAATTGATTTCGCATAAATTGAGTTTTTATACACTTTTATACCGTTTTGTTTCTGCTGGCAGCTGTTGTCGATTTCGACACCTTTAACCTGATGATTGTGTAGACAGAGGGGCAATGAGTGGAACGGCGGGGGACAGAGGGAAGCGCGGCACAAACATTTCTGCCCTGTGCCCAGTCACGACGACGCAGTGCGTTCAACTTGGGCCAAATGCAAATAGAAGCCAGCTCCGAGTCAATATGTGCCAAAGATAAAGTCATCGAGAGAGAGAGAGAGAGAGAGGGGGGCGCGATTGCCATTAGAGGAGGAGGGATCGACTGAGGTCAGCTGTCCAATGCTGACGCTACTGACTAACTGACTGACTGACTGTTGAACCTACCCCCGAAGGTAGCTCAACAAATTTGATATGTCTATGCGGTAAAAATAATTTTGGGTGTGTTTCAAATGCACTGTTCAAAAAATGGATTTGCAATTTTTATTATTTATTATGATTAATAGTTTTTTTTTTTTTAGCAAGCATCGTAGGATTGTTAATGTATCAAAATCTGTAAGAATTTGAAATTCCATTTTCAATGCTTTGTATTAATTATTGTTTATATTCATATTTATTTTTAATTATAAAAACATGTACGCAATTTAAGTAACAAATTGATGTATTCTTTGTGTAAATTTTGTTTTACTTGACTTCCTTGTGAGTAGTGTAATAATATCTAAACTTTAAATTTGCAGCGCTGGCGCTAACTTAATAAAAATTAATTACAATAGCAAACAGTGTCCAATTTTCAATTCTAACAAATATCAAAGTCTTTTTTTTTTAGAATGTGGATTTTAATTGAAATGTTACCAGTTAATAACAATTCAAATGAAGATTAATAACTAGTAGTATTTGGAGTTATAACTTAATTTGGTTTCTTAACTTTTGAAAGAGTTGTTTACAGTGTACACAAACACACACACACGCACACATACGCACATCCGCCATTAACAGGCAGTCAGTCAGTCTGTCAGCTGTTATAGAAGTCTGTAGTCCAGGGCCATGCCCACAATATCGCTTACTAATATGTCAAAAGTGTCCGTTGCCATCAAATTGGAAGCTCACACCTGTGCCGACGAGTCCTCATAAAACCGAACCGAATGCGGTACCTTTGAGCATATCATTGAGTAAAGCATTATAAACCACAATAAAGCACACATAAAAGAGCCACCAACTGCATCATAAATGTGGTGGTGGAGAAGTGGGGCTTTTGTTCAGGTAGAAACAACGCAGTTCTTCCCTTTCTGTATCTTTAGCTGCGTTTGTATCTTTAATTGCATTCCCACGCAGCGTATCTGTGAGATTTGATTTGCTCGCCTGTCCGCCACACGATGCAAATTAGTGTAATTGGACATTTTATGATCGGATCGCTGGGCGTGCTTTTTGGATATGGGGCGTGCTAAGTATCATTGATTATTGCCTTTTCGAATCAGTTGCACTGAGGCGCATGTGTTGTTGGAATGCGGCACACTGCCCTGCACTGCACCAGTTCAATTTACTTATTGGTCTTATTGTATCCAATAAAATACACTCTGTTTGTTAATGGAAGGCTCGTAAATATGATGTTGGTCACTTTTGCTAGCTCTTTTCTTTAATTTATTTTATTTCCGCGCCTGTCTCTTATATTTTTCGTACTAGTTATCTAGTTATGTATTCTAGTTATGTATTTACTGGCATTGCTACTTTGTCTTTTATCTTTCTTTTTTGAACTCACTCTATCTCTCTCTCTCTCTCGTTCTCTCTTTTGGCACGATCTTCGGCATCCTCATCTTGTTTTCTTCGTGTTTTAGCAAAAGTATCTCAAAGTCATTTCACCCCTTCAACCTTTTCTTTAATTTAATGAGATCAAATAATTTTAGGTGTGTCTCAATATCTATCTTTCATTTTCTCTCTGTCTCTGTCTCTGTCTAATTCTCTCTGTGTCTCGCCTTCCATCTCTCTCTCACACACTTTCTCTCTCTCTCTTTCTCTATTTCTCTCTCACTATCTCTCTTAATTTTGGCACGATTTCCTCTATCCTCATCTTGATTTCTTCGTGTCTCAGCCAAAAGTATCTCAAACTTGATTTGCCACTTTATCTGCTCTTTACATTTGCAGCCCATTAAGTTCTCGGGACAAGCGTGGCGGCACTCAAATGCCCAACTTGTTGGAAGTTTCACAAGTTTCTTATCAAGCATTTACATCTAATTGTTGACATTTGCATGTGCCTATCAAACAGTTCTATTTAAATTACGAAAATATAAAATTAAAACACACACAGAGAAATGTATATCTTTCTCGCTCACTTACCCAAACAGCTGTGCAGCTTCAGCAGAACAATGACGGACAGAATAACGGTACCGCTGTTGAACGCCATCTTTTTTTACGCGCCTGCTTCTAGCAGCGCTGCAAAAATACGAAGAACTTCTGTGTTTGCTCCTTATCTTTGTTGTTATTATTTATGTTTTGGATTCTTCTGGTTGGTGTCTGGTTGGTGTCTGTTGTGTGGAGTTCTGTTTCAATTTCTCGTGTTTTTTTTTTGTGTTCTATTATTTGCCCAGCCACTTGGCAAATTGTTTGCTCTGTTTTATAATTGTAATTGTTAATTCCACTATTTGACAATTATCTTCCGCACGCACTTTTCACATTTTGTCTGTGTGTTTTCTTTGATGTGTTGGTTTTTTTTGTGTTCAGGTTCCACTCATTTAATTACTTTTGATCACAAATTGATAAAAGACACATTTATCAATTAATGTGCGAAAAAAGCAAACAGCAACATCTAAGCAGCGATAAAAAAGGCAAGAAAATGAAAAATAAACAATCAATTATTATATTTTTAAATTGCTCGACTAGTTGATACGCTGTTCACGCTTGGTCGGGTAACTGTCTTAAAGGGTGCCAGGCTTCGTGATACTCTGTTATCATGTCTGCAGTAAACTAATAAATAATTTTGTTACATCATTTGGGGCTTTTAAGCAATCATATTTTCACAACTAAATTATTATAACCCTTTTTTCAAACGAATATTCAATAACAATAGACAAAATTACAACACACAATTCTACAATAGTTCTTTCGTCAGCACATTGTTATTATTGCTTATTTTTTTTATTGATAACAGCACCCACGAGTCGTACCCCCCTCAGTACTTTTCTCAGTCCCCCCCTCAGTTCGGCTCCCTTCTCTCGGTGCTCGACTGCTGGCGCCTGGTCTTGAATTCAATTTATCATAGAGTTAAGGCCACACAAAGTTCCAACGAGCTCAAGGGACTTTGCCTACAATTTCTGATTATTGCAATTAAAAAATGTGCTTCGATTTTGTTTCTTTTCTTTTTGTTGTTGTTGTTGCTGTTGTTTTCGTGTACTCGTATTACAATATTTTTAGATTAATTTCTGTTGCTTTTGCGCTATTTTTGGCAAATCGATTTAGCACTCGTTTTGTATTTTGTATTTATATGGGGATTGCTGGGTCTTAAGTCAGACTCAGGCCGAGGCAAGCCCCTGGTGCGAGCACTTTTTTTGTCGATTCATTGAACAAACACAATTTTGGCATATTTAATTGATCTTGATATTAAAAGCATTTTTTGATACACTTCCTGGAGGTATTATAGTTTTCCGAGCAAGTGTAGAACTATTTTGTTTTTCAAATCCAACATAAAACATGCTCGGAACTTTATCAATATCATTTTACTTTAACTTATAGCTGTGCTGGCAACGATCAGTTGTCAGCAGTCTGAAGTCTACAAGAGTATTAAGACTTCGTCACTCTAAAAATGATTTCTGATTTTTTTTGTAGCTTGTTAAATAAATTTAATCGTGCGCATAATTGTTTCGACAATTTTAAACATAATAATTTTTGGACAGCTTAAAAGTAACAAAAATTCTTTGCTTAAAAACTTTAACGGGATGATGAGGCTCACGAGTTCAGTTTGAAGTGGGTTGCCTACAATTTGTTAAGTGTGTTGGTGGCCAGGGGGGCAAATGGAAGTACTTTTGAGCTATACAAAAGTCAGGTGTGATAAAAGAGTGGCATTGGGGCATGTGCAGATAGCACAAAGCATAATTCAAAAGAGGCTCTAAGTCAGACAACATGAGAAGCAACTGCAACTGAATCGACAGAGTGACAAACTGACAGACAGACAGATAGACTGATAGACAGACAGTCGAGCAGTGCACCTGAAGCCACTGTAAAGTTCAACACATTTGACACACTGAGCCGCCGCACAACAACAACAACAACAACTGAGACAAAGCCGGCTTCTGAGCCGGGCCAAAAGCCGCCACTTGCCAATTTGTGAGTGGACTCCAACTCCGACAGCCAACATACAACATCCAACAGGCTTTTGTATGCGGCCAATAGGCAGTTGGCAGCTGCTAGCTGCTTGTTTTGTCTCTTTTTCCACTTCCTCTATTCAATTAAAGGTTAGAAATACAACGCAACGCGACTTATACACATACATATTATACATATATATAGATATATATATATCTACATATATGTTTATATTATTAAGGTGCGTCCTGTTGCGGCCGAAAAAGGCAGCGCCATAAAACGGGAAATGTTCATCCGACAAGTCGGCAAGCAAACAGCCAAGCCGCAACCAACAACCGACAACCGACAATCGACAACCGTCGCTGGCAAAAGTCAAAGTAAAACTGTTTCAGCTTGCATGAATTTCTGGCTTCTCAGAAGCGTTGTTGTCGTCGCAATTGTTGTTTGTTATTGTGTCTGTCGCTGCTAATTCTTTGTGGCAATCGCCAAAAAACCAAAAAAAAAAAAAAGAAGAAAAACACAAACAAAAAAAAAAACTGAGAATTGTTTGTTATGCTTTTGAAATTTCGGAATATTCGTGGGAGCTGTCAATTTTGAAATGTTTTTCATTTACCCCTCAGCACAACTAACTATGAAAGTGGGTGTTTTACTTACCGACTTACTTATAATATTTTTTGAATTTAATTTATTATATTTGTTAAATTTACTGTTTTGCTTGTGGTTTTCATATATCAATATGTACATTCCACATTTAATTAAAAATTATATTTTCTTTATTTTTTTAAAATAGATTTCAGTATGAAAAATATATCCTGAGTATGAAACAACTTTTTTTATTAACTTGAAAATGTATTACTTGTATCGATATACTCCCAGATCTTTTTGTAGGGTAGTTTCACGTCTAACACCTGGGCTTGTCAAGCTCTTTTTTTGATTTCCAAGAAAAAAGTATGTTGGGTATGCTAAATATTTGTTTGGCAACGGTGGCGAATGTGTAATATTTAAAAACTTACTGAATACTAAGTAATTAGTCTATTCTTTGTTCATAAGACTAAGCTGGTAAATTGAATAATTACTATATATTGTTATTGAATTAATCTCTTGAAACACTTTCAACGCTGACTGCAGAACACCTTAAACCGATTTGTATTACAAGCTGCACGTAGATTGCGAAATGCAAATTGGCTGAGATTAATAATTGTCATATAAGCAATCATTAATCAAGCGTCTCTCAGTTTATAATTAAAGTATTCAGTAGAGTATGTAGTATTGAACTAGTATTAAACTATTTACACATTTGTGAATAGCAGCTAATGAGATTCAGTGTTATTGAGATATCGACTTTTATTTCGCACAAAACATTTGCATGCAATTAGTTGTGGTTAAAATATAAATGAACTTTTTTGGTGCTTCATTTTGAATAACAATTTAACGCTAGTTTAATAGGTTAAATAATGTGTCAATTAAAAAAAAAATCAAAACACGATATGGAAATAATAGCACATTAAAAATCGTTCGCAAACAAAATTAAATTAAAATGTTCAAAATGTAAATTTTTCAACATAAGCTTGACTGCAAATTGCTGTAATGTTTAAGTGCCTCTTTTTGTAGCAACAAAATCGTGCTTTCTTATCAGACGCAAATATCCACAAGCATGCACAAAGTGTGGCGGAAATTTAGCAAAAAAAAAACTAAATGTATTTTATTTATCTGTTGCAGGTGCACAAAATCTCCTTACTCGTTGTTGCAATGTTCACAGTTTATTTTCTTTGTTTTTTAACAATTGTATTAAATTAGCGAGACCAAGCGCGTTGGCAAAAGAGTCGGAAAAGCGTATTCGGTTATAGCCACGTTAACAATCGCGTTGAGCTGCTGTGGAACCGCTTTCCATGCGCTACGTTTTACCAATGAAACTGAAACCGGCAACGAGGCAACTGCAAAAGCCGCAAACCCACAAAATCACACAAAAAACTTTTCGTCGTCGTTGTCGGTTGTCATCGTTAGATTCGTATGTGTGTGTGTGTGTGTGTCAGTGTGTGTGTGAGGGTGTGTGGGTGTGTTGACGAGTCTATTTTTCACCCTTGCAGCATATTTCCCTTGACTCGCCCTGTTGCTGTATGCGGCTGTAAATGATGAACTCTGTTTGCTTATCATCGGGGTAATCCTTATCCCAGCGCGCACTGATAGTCAATACGTTGTATATATATATATATATGTATATAATATATATATATGAATAGGGAGATAATCATGTTGATTATGTTTTGTCTCGCTCACTGAGAGCCATGATTTCATCTCGAAACATGATCTCATCCCGTTCTGCACTTACTACTTGACATATGTGCATCCGTTCAACGCACGCTGCAAGTGGGTAAATAGACAAATCAAAACGTTTATTTTGAAATAGAGTACACAGAGATTTTCTTAACTAGGCATAAAATTCCAAAAAATTAATTTAATATAATAATAATATCATAAATCATGCCGATTTTAACTGCACTTGTACCAAGTCTTCTTACGAGGTTTAGAAAATATAGACTTAAAGTACTACTGACTCTGAAACGAAAGTTTTTCAGTACGAACTACTTGTTTTTTTTTTCTGTGTAAATTGGGCAAGGGTTACTTATCTCTGTGGTTTTCATTATGTGGGCAAACATTCATAGATGAAATTACCCGCTGGTCGCAATGGAGAAAGATTAAGATTAACCACTAACCTTATCATAAATGAATGGGATTTCGAAATGAAAAAGAAAAACGTTTTGCCAACGTTTATCAAAAGTCACGTTTTGAAATTAAGATTGCATGAGAAAATCGAAATCTGCTCCAATTACGATCTGCCAAATCATGATCATAAAGCTATTTAGTATTCAAAATCAGTTTAGTTTGGCATATTAACTCCAGGTATTTGATTATTTCTACATAGTTTATTGAGTCTCAGATCGAGATTAAAGGTACATGGGTAATTAACTGGCTGTATAACAAAGACTCACCAACAAAAGCTCGCACCCAGTTGAGGATAGGATAGTACCGTATTGTCAACTTGATTTGAGCTTGTGTTAGTGTCCATTTTTTAGGATGTGAGCGGAGAGACTCCGAATCTCAAGGACAAATTATCTTTGGAGAGTCGAAGCTAATTTTTCTTTCGTTTTTTTCTTTTTCGTTATATATGGTATCCAGCTGCGATGCTAACTAGCAGGTGCAGGCCGGACAGATGGGCTTGTCTCCCTCGATGGTGAATGTTTTCGTCGTAATTGGATTCTCGCAACGATTGCAGCAGAAACAATCCGAATGCCATTTGGCATTCATGGCAACGATGGCGTTTTCGGTTATGGGCTTCTCGCACTTGGCGCAACGCACCGCGAACATATCCTCGTAGTCCTGCTTGCAATAGGCCTTGCCGTCTCGCTCAAAGAAAGCGCTGTCCTTCAAGGGCTGCTTGCAAGCGCCATCACAAACGAAACAATTCTCATGCCAATTGGTGCCCATGGCGCGAATGGTCCTATCGAGAATTGGCTCCTTGCAGGCGGCACAGGTGCTCGTGTAGCGAGCCAAAAAGCATTCGCTGCACACAGGCTCCCCCTCCTGAATATTGAAAATATCATCCTTAATCTGCTTGTCGCAGTCACGGCAGAGAAAATGCTCCGGATGCCATCTCTTGCCAAGTGCGCACACAACACGCTTTGTAATCATCTCCTTGCACTTGTGGCACTGATAGTGCTCCTGCCCTTCCACAGCCTTGTCGTCAGTCTTGGACTCCATGCTGTGTGTTAGCTAAATTGTACTCATCGCACTAGCATTCAAAACAAAACAAAACTCACATTTCACGTGACTAAACAATTGGTGTGTGTATTATTAGTTTTTCGTAATTTTGACTTCTCTTTTTTCAATACACAAACATATATTTTGGATTTCGGGAAATAAAAACGGAACAAATACGAGAACGTGTTAATTTTGTGCGACTCAAAAACGAAATGAATTCGATAGACATGTGCGACCATTGACTGCTTTACAAATGTTCAAAGGCTGCTAAGACTGCCATCAATTTGTCCTACAATTATATCACATTTGTTATGCAAAGCGTGCTTGTTTTACTTGAACTAAGGTTCGGCATATATTTAAAGTATTCGAAAGAGAGAATCGATGAATAGCTGTCAATTTTTGTAAATAATAAAATAAAATTCCTAACAATCGCATAAAATTCAAAACCTGAAACGCCACTACTGAAAATCGTGAAGCACACTTGAAAATAAACTTATTTTTTATACATATTACATATATAAATCAACTAATATGTTCTGTGTGTTTTTTCTGTGACCGTGAGTCCTAACCTAATTGCATTTGTTGCAACTGACAGCCGAGGCCATCGATCCGATGGCTACCCAACTGAATCAGCAATGACTGCAGCTCATTCCGTTCCAGCATTGCCCAAATGCTCTCAATCAAAGCATTGCTTTGCCAAACTGAATGTCAATTTATAGAAAAAAGTGTTGCATAAGATGTCTTCTACGTAATCAATGTTTTTTTTACTCTTTGCCTATATACATCAAATAAAGGACCTGAGACTGCTTCAATGGTCGCACTTTAAGTCAAGTGTTATAGGCATCTCCTCAAACTTGGTGTTGCAGAACGAAGCAGTTCCAGGACAGATGTACCCATAGATAGATTGTCTAGTTTGGGCGCTGGAGCACTCAAAAGTAGTTGGTTTGCATAGTGATCTTGGGGCCAATAATAGCCATTTTGGTTACCCGTCCCTTCGGCCGTGAACGAACCGCATCCGGCAGACACACATACAAATTTTTTTTAAATAATTTATAACCACAAGTTTCCGAGAAAAAAACGAACCAAACAACCAAAATTAGTCACACAAAGAAGCATTAATAATTTGGCCAAAAAGGAAATGAAAAGCCACCACAGCATTTTTGCAAACCAACCCCTCAAATGGTGGCATCTACCCAGAACTCTAAATGCTTACAGCTAAGTTTGCGCAATTAATACAAAATGCTTTTCATACTAAAAATATTTAATTAAAGCAAAATACTTGGCGTATCCGCCTGCACAGCAATTAACAACCGGCACACACACACAAGCGTGGTCCAGGAGAGTCCAAGTTGCAACACCCCCATCCTCCACTTGTTTCACCCCTTGTCAATGCAGCATTATATGTGCCACACATATATTTTAACCCTGCAATCATAAAAAGTAGCTACGAAGGCTATGATGAAATTATGAGCATAGTTTTAACAGTCAGGGGCAGAAGCCTTCGAGCCAATTAGATATATGTATTCCTGATCAGATACCAAAAATTAGCATTGGGTAAATCCATCTAGCCGGATCGTATTTATTTTTTCACACTTTTTAGGAAACGATTACTTTTTAATGACGAGTAGAGGGTATCTGCTAGTCGCACACTATCATCTATAGTGATATTATTATTATTGTTAGTTTGTTGTTGGCTTGATAGCTGGCTTGGACGCCACGTAGCCATTCAGGCTGGCATTGTTTTTGGGGCAGGGGCACTCATAACGCCATCGCGATGTGGGATTGCTCCACTGTACATGTCACCATTTCATTTGCTTCCGCTGCTGCAAGGAATTCTAAATTGTCCAAAGAGGATGAGGTAGAGTTGGGATGGGGATTGCCATTTGGACGGGTCGCTTGAGAGCTTGTTGCGCAAGTTGAAAGGGAATTTGTGTCAGGCTCCTTGGCGACTTGTCTGCGTATGCAGAAGTGCGTGAGTGCGAATCGCATGAGTTGAAGGGGAGCCAAAGGATGCCAGTTGCATAATTATATACTCAAATTGTTTTATTGAAAAGCATTTCATTTAAACATGTGAGCAATGCACGCCATAATTGCTGCTTCTCTTTTTCTAATTGCGTGCACACGTTTCTGGGACAAGTTCAAAGAATCCATTGGGAACAAGTGTTTTATTATTTGAGAGCCTTTACCTCTCATTACAGTTAAATGGCATAGAAAAAGTTGTATTTTTGAGGTTAATGCTGCGTTCTGTTGGAGTTCATAAATCTAAACAAAGCGTGTGCTTAGAGACATTATTTATGGGAATGGGGCCAACTCTGGGGGAGTAGGGAGGAGAATAGGGGTGCAGGTGGCTCCTACATCTCAAATTTATAGCAGCTCTTACACTTTTATTATAATACATAAAACGTGGCTTAGATTGGCCAGCAAAGCATCTACATCAGACTATTATATCGTATAGCTGCCATATTTTCTTCATTTATAGCGATTCGTATCTGCAGGGATATTTAATATTCGACATGCCGTTCTTCCAGCCTTTTCAACCTATTCCACAAACACAAAAAACCAGACAAAATGTGAGCCAATCTCATGTCAAAGGCCTTCGGTTTCAACTGAACTAAAACTGGAGCTGGCTGCCAGAGTCAGTCGTCAATTAGTCGGTAAGTATTTACGGCCGCCAATTGGGGATTTATATTAATTATGCAAGAAGGGTTACGCGGTCGTCCTGGGACACAGCTCACTAGACACAGGATACAGGATACACAGCGAGCACATTGAACTTTGCCAGCCCAATGTAATCGAATTGAGCCAGTGGAGAAGTTGGTCAACCAGCAGTTTACATTTAAATTGAAATCAGTGTCAGGAGCGAGACAATTTAATTTCAATTAAAAACTGTACAAATAAATTAAAATAGTCCGAATATATATATACACTACTTAGATTTATAATTAACTAATTATGTTTAGTAGCGACGCTTGTCCTTGTTGCTGGGCTTCTTCGAGGAGATGAGAGTGCGACGTTTCAAACGCTTCACTTTGGTCTTCTCACGCTTCCGCAGCTTCTCCTGGGCCATCTCGACAATGGTGTCGCGCAACTGTAATCTGTAGCTCAGGAGATTGGAACGCTCAATGCCCAGGACATCATTTTCATCGTGTGGAACTCGATTCTCTGCATCATCCTCATCATCGGTTAGCATGGCCAATTGGCTTGCTGCCCAAGCAGCATCTCCAGTTAGCTGTTGTTCTTGCTGCCCCTGCTGCTGCTGCTCTCTTTCTTGTTGCTGCTTGAGCAACTCCTCGGTTAGAAGCAGCTTGGATGTGGCCCATTTGATCACTTGATGTTGCTTAAGGCTTATTTGCTGGCGATATTGAAATATTTGTACGCTCAAATTTGTCTTGGGATATGAGTCCGTCTCCTGCTCCGACTCGCTAGATTCTGTCGCTGGCAGAGGATTCACCACGGCCACTGGTTTCTCGCTGCACAACTTGCTCTCAATTGAATTACCCATTTCGCGACCTAATGCTCTAACGGCTCAATTCTCTATGACAGCTGCAAGCAATTTGCAGCCGATATATATATGCAAGAAGGTTGTAAACATTTTGGCAAGTAGTCACAGGTAGGCATGGACCTACCTAAAAGGGGTTAGTTATTTTCAGTTACCCCCTTTGTTGTGCACACCTGGGCTGGATTACCGCACACTTACATAAGCTCTAAGCACGGATCTGGAAAAGGAACCATTAATTGCTACTTCTTGGGTTTCCTATAGCCTGCCTTACTAGCCTTCCTTACCTGCCAATAAGTATTCATAAAGTTTTGCTATCAGTCTGCTGCCTGCCCTTGGTATACCTGCTTATCGAATGAGTGCAGATTCAAAATGTGCATTTATATATTTTTACATTTGTTTTCTTCCTCTTCTGCATGGGTACTTCATATGAAAGCAACTGATGTCACTGAAATGATGATGTTCGCTGAAAAATGGAGTTAATCTGCAACATTCCATAAAAATTAATACCGGCAATGCACAGTGGCGTCTCAGGCCGAAAAGTGTCTCAAAACTCAGAATTTAATTATAGGTGAAATGATGTTATTTTTTCAGTCTACAACAAAATACGCAAATTAAGATATATATAATTTCTACCAAATTACAGGTATTCAGTGTCACCTGACTGCCAAAGTTGATACAAACGTTTGATTAACAGCAAAATTGTATCCTTTTTTCCAGCCATTTTGTAATCATTTGCGTGTACTTTCCAAAATTGAAGATCATTACAAATGATCAAAAAAGGCTTCGCCCATTTACATATTTGGGAAAACTTTAGTGAAATCCAATCAGTTGGTCAGGCGGTCAGACTCCCCACAATTAGTTTGATACACAGGTACTATATACGATTTGGAGTACCTAGCTAAGCTGCAAGTTGAGTCACGTAAGCAAGTTGGCAGGCCAATTGACCAACTCCTTACCTGACTGCTATATAAGCTAGTTAACTCTGGCAAAGAGTCAGCATTCGCATCTGGAAATGGACAACGACAACAGCAACAGCAACAATAACAAGTCGCAGCTGTTGATGTTCCGCACCCCGTTGGACGCACAGAGTCAACTTTTCATCTTCAATTCACCGATCGATTACGCGGATCAGCAGCTGATTGTCTATCAATATCCTGGCATGCTGAATGGCGAAAGTGGCTACTGTGTTGTCTACAAACGGGATCATTACATCATCAATAATCCACCAAATTATCTGAGTCCCACTAAGCGCAGTTTCCTCAACGAGTGCATTCGACAATTGTATCTGATTAACGGCCTGGCCCACAAACTGCACTGGGCTCCTAGTGCAGCGTTGAGCAATCGCTTGGAGCTGTGGCAACAGGTGGACATTTGCCTGCAGCCAGAGCGAGTCTGTGCGAAAGATGCCAGTCTGCAGCGAGTGAAGCGGCAACTGTTCCGTGAATCCCAACGGCTGCGCAAAACTAAACCGCGTGTCCGTGGCCAGCTGTGGGGCACACAGGTGTTTAACTTTCGTCATATGCGTCAGAAGATTGGACGACAGCACATACGTCGTGGGTATTTGGGAGTGGCAAGAAAAACGGTGATCGAACAATTAATTCGAGAAAATATCAGACGTGGAATAATCGAAACGCCATCGGTTTGCCAGAGCGTTATCAGCGCTGCCGACGGCATCTTCAATGTGAATGCCAGTTTAATCAATGAGATCTGTAGCTATCATCGCAACGGGTCACGTCATCAGCCGGCGGTGGAGAGTCGCCTCAGTGCTGCCGAGCTGAGGTTGCGGAACAACGAGGCATGTCGTCTGACGCAGCGTGCCAAGCGCCTGGAGGCCATGTTCATCCATGAGCAGGTGCGTCGCGCTGCCCAGAATCATCAGCTCATACTGGAGGAGTCAGTGCGTTCCATATTCTATGCCAAGGAGCTGTTTCGCCTAGTCGAGGATCACGAGGAATTCGTCTACACGGACAATCAAATTCTGGAGCGTGGATGTTGTTAGGTTTTCACTGTTTATTTAGTCTACACAATGCACGTGTAAAAACATATATATATTTTAAGACATTCATTCCATTTTTTTTGTTTTGTAAGTAATTTGTACAAAAATAAAAATGCATAACATGAAAATTATTTGTAACTGATATTTCCTCCTTGAGTTCGAAACAAAATAAGACGTGTCACACTTAGCACTAGGGTTGATTGACCATTTGCTGCTCTATCAGTTTGGAGTGCACATCCATAAGGCTCTGCAATGGGAGAAAAATATTGGTTTCAGATATTCTTAACAGAAGAAATACTTAATTTAATCAATTGCCTAATTCATATCTTCTGGCTCTGCGATCTTATATGAACAAATATCTATATTCTTTCAGTTTAACAATATATATGCATAAAATGTGCGAAATGTTTAATTTATCAATATTTGTTGAGCTTATCATCTTATTTTTATCCATAATATATTTCGAATTTATTGAGTTGTTCTTCATTGCTTCGCGTTTCTTTTTTTTTTTTAAATCTTATAAGGATTTATATCAAATATTTTTGGTCTTCATCAGCTAATGTGCATATTCTTAACAAAATAAGTATATTTAAAGCGCTTCGTCGTGTTACACTTTCTGATTTCTCGGATTTAATTTACGTAAAATATTCCGCATATATATATTCGTATTCAGATTTTATAACAATTATTCATATTGCTCATCACTTTACAGAGTCTTCTATTTATTTGGTTGAACCAGATGTAAATATGTTTTAGATTTGTTAACATATGTTTATCAACTGACAATTATAATCAATTCAGAAGAGAATTTGTTGCAAATGATAAGTGCTCAACTTAACCGCTGAATATTGCGATTACTGACGCCTATATTTAGTAAGTGGGGCACCGCAAATTCAGATTGTATACACTATCAGTTAAAAAATAAACTCTACTTGTCTTAAAAAAAAACTCTCCCTTAATATAAATAAGAGTTTTGATTATTCTACATTACATTTGAGGTTTGTGTAATCTTCCTGGGAGTCGTCTGCATTTTTCGTATCTCTGAGTATGCCCTGTAATATTATCAAAGTTGAAGCCAATCAGGCTTTAGCAAGCTTTAACTATAGCCATAAAACTAAGCCGGTAAGTAAACAGTAGAGAATGAGTTAGCATGTAGAGTAGTTATAGCACCTCCAGTTAAAAGCAGCACAAAATATTGTCCATATCAAGATAAATATACATAATTCAAAACAGCTCAGCTCTTCCCGAAGAAAACCAACACCTTAACCAGTAAACTGTTCCAAATCCAAAACCAGAATTGGACTATAATTGCAGTTGCCTCGAGCATACCTTGAAATATTTAACCGTCTTGACGCGCAGCTCCAGCGTTGCATCCTCATCGCAGATCATCAGCGTATTCGCATGCTGCTGGAATGCGCTGACAGTCCACATATGATTGACGCCCTCCTCAATGGCCTTGTACAAGGCAAAGGACTTGTGGGCGCCCGTAATCAAGATCATCACCTCATGCGAGTCCATAACGGTGCCCACGCCCACAGTGAGCGCCTGCTTGGGCACCTTGCTCATATCATTCTGAAAGAAACGGGCATTCGCTTCGAGTGTGTCCTGGGCCAGGGTCTTGACACGCGTTCGCGACACCAACGATGAGCCAGGCTCATTGAATGCAATATGTCCATCGGGTCCAATGCCACCAATGAAGAGTTCTACGCCACCGGCTTCCCTAATCTGTTGTTCGAACGCATTGCACTCGGCAACGAGATCAGGCGCATTACCATCCAAAATGTGAACATTCGCCGGATCGATGTCGATGTGTTTGAAGAAATTCTGCCACATAAAGTGGTGATAGCTCTCGGGATGATCGAGTGGCAAACCTGCCAAGAAATGCATTTGTTATTTTAATCGCAAAAGTCGGGAAAATAAACACTAAATACTTACCCACATACTCGTCCATGTTGAAGGTTCGCACATAGCGAAAGGAGACCTTGCCCTGCTTGTGAAACTCAATCAGCTCCTTGTACATGCCCAATGGTGTGCTACCCGTTGGCAGGCCCAGCACAAAGTATCTGGCATATATATTGAGAAATCTATAGATTACACTTTTCATATGCGTTTACTAAATGGTCATTACTTATCGGGACCCGGTTTGAAGTCATTGATCCGCTTGACTACATATTTGGCGGCCCATTTGCCAACTGAGCCACTTGATTCCAAGATTATAAGTCTCATTGTTCGGGAACTGTGAATTGTTAAAAAAAATGCATTCCCGATAAGACTAGATTAGACATAAATTTACTGCATATTTAAACAAGAGTATTTTTATCTCGCAATTGATACGCTGCCCATTATTTGCGGCGTGCTTACAGTATACACTCAATATAACGATTGAAATACTTTTTAAAAGTACATACGTTATTTTTAACGAATCTATTCAAACTAACTTTTCATAATATATTCGAGCACAGATCGATAGATAAAAATACACATTTAAATTCTATTCAATAATCGATACTTAATATTATCGAGAATAATTCTTAGCGATAATTCACCACTCGAAAACATTTTGCTCAAGCAAACAAACTCTGCTTTCAACAGCTTCGTGTGTGTGAGCGAGAGAACAAAACATGAAGGACACTAAGCGGTCGTCAAGTTGCTCACCTGTAACAATGTCAACGAATATTGTGTTCAATAACAATAACAAAGGCAATCGAGGCTGGCTTAGCGAAAACACACGGTGTGGTTGGCGTTAAGCAAACTTGGAGACTAACAGCAAGCTACGATTGCCGTTCCAATTTAGCTGTCAATTTATACAGAATATAACAGATATATATATATATATATATGTGTATATAACGAGTCCGATTAGCTCTTGTTATGCGGCGCTCTTAGCGATAAAGAGAACAACTTAATCGTTGTATTTACGTAGAAATCAGACCTTGAGATACTTTTTTTGTCCGGTGTTATCGCAGCATTTGCAAGGCGTAAAATTCGGCCGCGAATTGCATCTCTGCAAGTGGAAAGTAAGAATACGGACCACAAAGAGAACTGCTCAATATGCAGCAGCAATAGTTGAATGAACTTGAGCGCTGAGAGCATTTACTTTTGAGTGGGATTCGAGTGCGCTGGGGTTGCCAGATAGTGTCAGCAAAGCCAAAGAGCATGAGTGGATTTCCAGGCATATGTATATACATACATTCCAAAAATAACTCATAATAGAGAGCAAGCAAAGAGTGTATCGAATACGCTACCAAATGGCAGATTGGTTTGCGAACTAAAATTGGCGTAAATTTTTATGAAATATTTTTATTTATTTAGCAGCTACATATATATGCTTAAGATTACAATTTAATTTGTAGGTTTTTCTTATTTTTTATTTGTTGAATAGTTTGTCGTGGTCACACCCACGCATAAAATAAACGCCGCAAAACTTTCTTGGGTTGAAGTTTAAGCCGGTTGAGCGCCCAAAAAGATATAGATATTGAAAATAATCGAATGAGCGCCAAACCGAAGGAGAGTTTGCCTTCGAATTTGATTTGTTTTAAAAATATATATTATTGCTGGCTTTCTTTTCTTTTTTTTCTCACTTTGCCTATTTATGCGTGTTTTGTCTCTTGTTCTTCATATGTTATATAGAAATTTGTATTTTTATTTGATCTGCGCGTAAAAAAGATACTTATCTTACTGTTATGTAGTCTGATTTTTTGTTGATATAGTTTTTGTTTTTATTAGTTATTTAACATGAGCTCTTGTCGTAATTTTAATGCTGCTTATAAAACTATATGTATATTTATGTCTATTTATTTATATATGGTTGAGGGGTGTTCTTTGCACAAAATGCATCGAAAATGCTGCAAAACTCAGCATTTGCAAAGATTTTGTAAAAAAAAAATAGAGGAAGAGTTGAAAATGATTGTTTTCTTTTGTAAATTCTAAATGGTATATTCTATAGCCTGGAAGTAGATTGTTAACAAATATACCATATAAAATCTACAAAACTACTGCTTATGGATACGTAAAGTATAGTTGAAGTGGGGGAAGTGGTTTTTGAATTCGAAACACGTAACGTAAATTGAAATTTGTCATTTTTTTGTTGTTATTATGGAGAAACACAAAACAAAAACTGAACTTTTAAACATGTGAAAGATTAATATTGAAGACATAAAGTTGTTCATGTAAACGTGCTGCTCTCTTGCAGGGATATACAAAAAATGAATAAATTAATTGATGGTTTTTCTTATATGGGGTAATATATGTTATATGTTGTATTAATTGTCTGTCTGTCTGTCTGGCTATGTGTGTGTGTGGTGTGGTGTGTGTGTGATTGTTTTTCCTGTTAATTCATGGCAGCTGTTACATAATCGCGCACTTCTCGCCGGTCTGCTGGAGATCGCCGTGCTGATGATACAATTGCTCGTGGCCATCAACAGCACTGACGCTACGACGACGACTCAGACGCGATGAGGATGAGGACGACACATGGGTGGACACAATACGCTTGATGCGCTCCAAATTGGCAACCGCTTCGCCATCGCTATTCAACAGAGCCGTCTTCGTATTGTCGCCTGTGATCCATTTCTGTTGCTTCATCACAATATTGGATGGTGGCTCATGGCTGGCCCGCGAATCCGATGACCAAACTGTAACCGTAGCATTCGGTTCGATTTTAACAGAACGATGGAACTTGTATGTGGTGACCGGTCCACCATCGTTGACGGAACGCTGCAGTTGCCAGCCACCGATGGCGATTTCATCGCTACCCTTGTTGTACAGCTTGACGTATTTGCCATCGGGATCGATCTCTTTGATTTCCACATTGCCCTTGGCACTGGCCGACACATAGAAATCGGACACACTTCGATCCTCCGATTCATCGACAACGGCCCGCTTGCGTTTTAGTGCGCCAGACAGAGTACGACGCGAGGGCGTGGCACGTGAGCCGCGTAAGGATTGACTGAACGATTCCACCGTGGCTGTATTGGCGGGCGTTATATTCAGGCGCGCCTCCTCACCAACCAATAGCTTGTCGTAGGCAGCGATTTCCAGATCCAAAGAGACCTACAGGGAATGGAAAAGATTTTTAATTTTAGATGAGCTTGAAAATAAATCGTATTGGCTAATTACAACCAAACTTGGCAATCTTCAATTTAGATGATATAGTATATAGTTATAGGTATTTCATCGCCCACCTTGATGTCCATTAGATCCTGGTACTCCTGTAGCTGATGGGCCATCTCATCACGCAAACGATGCAGCTCCTTCTCGAGCATGGCGATATCATTGCTGTGACGCTCACGCTCGTTGTCCAGCTGTTGTTCCAGCTCACGGATGCGCACATTCAGCACAGCATTTGTCGACTCCAGATCGTTGATCTTGGCATTGAGGCCATCGATGCGTATGCGTGAATTGCGCAATTCCTCAATCGACTTGTGCGACGAGTTGTGAGTGCGCGACGCGGAATCCTGCAGCGAGCGTATCTTGGCCTCGTAAAGAGCTTCGATGTCTTCGCGATTGTTGCGCATCTGTTCCTCGTATTGGCTGCGCAACTCGTGCAGCGATTGCTGCAACTTTGCCTCGTACTCCGACGAGAGACGTCCATCGATCTCGCTGTATTCAGTTTGCCGAATGCGACGCGATTCGTTGATCTCCTGCACATGAACCTGATCCTTGAGCGAGAGCTCCTCACGCAAACTCTGTATGCTATTTTCCAGATCCACTCGCGCCAGTGTCTCCTGTTCGAGATTCTTGCGCGAATCCTCGAGCTGTTTGCGCAATCGATCAAAATCCTTAAGGGCCTCATTCAAATCATCATTGGCCTTCTTGCGATCAGAATTGGCCTGCGTATATTTGTTGCTGAGCTCATTTGCACGCGACTCGAAGATGCGCGCATTGGCTACAGAGTGGCAGGAAATTAAGATTAATTAAAGACTGATTAAGCACAGTACATTTAGAGTCACACTCACACTCTGCTGCACTGCATTCCTGGGTCTTTTTATCAAGACGCGCCGTCAGCTCCTCATTCTCCTCCCACAGGCGCTTCGTGTCGATCTCGAGTCGGGCACGTTCGCGTGCCAACTCATCGAGCATGCGACGTGCATCGAGCAATTCATTCTCATAGATATTCTTGATGTTGGTCGTTTCTCTGGTCACAGTGTCCCGGGTCGTTTGCACCTCGATGCTGAGACGTGAGTTCTCCGTCTCCAGATTACGTACACGATCGATATAGCAGGCCAGACGATCGTTCAGATTCTGCAGCTCCACCTTCTCCACGAGACGCGAATGACGTGTGGGGCTCAGTGGACTATTAGCTTGCTGCTGCTGCTGCTGCTGCGACTGAGACGACGATTGCGACTGCGACGGTTGAGGTCCAGTTGGCGGCAACGGGGTGGAGGTGCTGCCGGGCTGCGGCGTCGCGGTGCCAGCTCGTCGAGATTTCGATGACATTTTTCACTGCTGCAAAAAACGTTAAAAATGATTAAAAATCTATATGGAATAGATAATAAAGTAATCGACTAGTAGATATCCTGCACACAGAATGCGAAACTGCGGCTTTGTTTAACTTCCGGGTTTTTAGGTTAGATGCATATACCCCATATATTTACAAATACGGGGTATAGACACATAAAATACATACACTTTTAACTGACCTTATTAAATCGCTGTGTTTGCTAGAGTTTATTTTATGCGCGCAATCTTTCGCTTTTTGGGCCTGATAAAATTCCAAACAGAAGCAAGAAAAAATAAGCATCAGAGAGAAGAAATAATAATAAAACTGCTCAAAATGCGTGCAGAGCAAGAGAGCGCACGCAATTGAAAGCGAGTTTGTCTCGTCTGCTGCTGTCTCTTTCTCTCACTCTCTCACCACCTAACATATTACCCCAGTTGATTTTTTTCACTCAAGCCGACTGTACTAAAGCGAACGAACGAAAAATAATAAAAAAAAAAATTTGGCGGCGTTTTGTTTGTAGAAATAAGCGGGTGCGGCATTGAAATGCTTGTTAAATATATGAAATACACACGCGCGCATTTGTTGTGAAAATGCAATTGGCTACTTGGCTTGAAATGCAACGCGTCAATTTACACAATATGGCGTTTTTTATTCAGAATTTGGTTTCTGACAGACGCATTTGGTTGCAGCTGCAGGGGGGCAGCACGCGCAATTCCAAAATTCGAGATGGAAACTCACTTGCACTTATCACTAGCTTGCTCACAATAAACTATTTGAAAACGGTTTGGGGTATTTACAAACTTACGTGGTTAATTGTATTTTAATCGAATGCTGCGCAAGTTTTTGTGCAACAAATTTTATTACCGACAGAAAGCGCGGCCGACGTATAGTTCTATTGGGTAGACTGACGCTCACAGTATCGATATTTTCGCGTGACAATAGCAAATATGGATCATTCGTGAATGCAACCCTGCACGAAGTTGGTAAATTGGTATTCATTTATTCACTTAAATAAATAGTATTTATCGTACTGCATAGTGCTATATGAAATCTATGCTTTATAAATATTGATTTCTAAACATTTCCCTTTTTGTTAGCTGAATTTGTATATCGAATAGATGCTGCGTTTATCGAAGAGCCGCCTCATTTTTAATAGTAAGAACTATACTTGCATTATCGACGTCACGTTCAGAGTCAGTCGTGCTTTTCCAAACTCGCTAAAGAAGAATAATTATTATTATTATTAGCGAAAAAAAGAACGTGTAAATAGTAAGTGCAACTGCAAAACAAGCAAATAAGCATTTGATAACGGGCATTCAATATAGTTTCGCAATATCTTGTAAAAAATTTGCTGGAATGATTCGATGTACTGAGAAAACAAGATGGCGGCGACCATACGCCGGTTTGGCAAACAGAAAACGCGGCATTTACAATACACATATACAGACACATTGTAAATTACAAAAGCCATTTTTATTTCGCCCCCAGAATTTTGCAAACAGCCTTCCTGACGTAGATACGCACAAAGAGGAGTAAAGCAACCAAAAAAAAAGATGGCTGATAATGACGATCTTCTCGACTACGAGGATGAGGAGCAGAACGAGACCACAGCCGTTGAGAGCCAGGAGGCGCCAAAGAAGGACGTGAAGGGCACCTATGTCTCCATTCACAGTTCGGGCTTCCGTGACTTTTTGCTAAAACCAGAAATATTGCGTGCAATCGTTGATTGCGGCTTCGAGCACCCATCTGAAGGTATGTATAAATTAGTCTGTGATCGACTCTGAGCTATACCAAAACCATAGTGAGAATGGATTGCTAATTTGAGTAGAGAAAAAGACGTACAGTTGTGCATGCATATGGTAGTTATTCATTATTTACGGTCATCTGGCAACACTTGCAGTTCAGCACGAATGCATCCCGCAGGCTGTGCTCGGCATGGATATTCTCTGCCAGGCCAAATCCGGCATGGGCAAGACGGCTGTCTTTGTGCTCGCCACGCTGCAGCAACTGGAGCCGGCCGATAATAACACCTGCCACGTTCTGGTCATGTGCCACACCCGTGAGCTGGCATTCCAAATCAGCAAGGAGTACGAACGTTTCTCCAAATATATGCCCACAGTTAAGGTATGTATAGATAGCAATAATGGAGAATTTCTCCATTCTATTTCATTAATTGCTGCTTATTGCTCTAGGTGGCTGTATTCTTTGGAGGTCTGGCGATTCAAAAGGATGAGGAGACACTTAAGAATGGTACACCGCATATAGTTGTCGGCACACCGGGACGCATTTTGGCATTGATACGCAACAAGAAGTTGAATCTGAAGCACTTGAAGCACTTTGTTCTCGATGAGTGCGACAAGATGTTGGAGCAGCTGGGTAAGTTTTCAACTTAAATTATCTTTATACGTTGCTGATAATATTTTTTATTTTTGTCAGATATGCGTCGCGATGTGCAGGAAATATTCCGTAGCACACCTCACGGCAAACAAGTTATGATGTTTTCCGCCACTTTGAGCAAAGAGATTCGTCCTGTTTGCAAAAAGTTTATGCAAGATGTAAATATCTCCGTCGCACTTCTACTACTACTACTACTACTATTACGACCACTAGCTATAATAATTAAATACGAAAACGCGCACGCCATACAAAAAATCAACCTAAACAACACCACCAACAAATTACAATTGTTACACTTTCTGCCTTTTACCTGAAAACGAAAAAACCAGCCAAGAACACATATTGTTTTTGTAACTGATTTAAACGCGTTAACAGTAAACGATAACGACACTTAACCATTCCCCAAATGGTTAAATATCTATAACTATATAACTGCCATAAACCATTTTCTAACTGGTTAAACGTGTAAAAGCAAATCGAAGCAGGCGCTGCAAGCGCATAACAAATATCTCAAATCCTTGTCCATAACTATTGAAAACCATTTTCTAAATGGTTAAGCGCGACAAACTGCAAACGAAAACTCGCTCATTGCGTATAAAATGACTCAAAACTCTTGCCATAAATGCAAAAAGACCATTTTCTAAATGGTTAAACGCGTAAAACTGCAAAACGCAAAAAAAAAAAACAACTACAAAATAACAACAGAATACAAAATGTAAATGCAATCAACAAAAATGAAAAACAAGTGAACGAACAGCAGTCACACACAAAACGAACGATACTGAATACTGAATACCGATTGTGATACTGATGCGTCCCCGCAACGTCTGATGTCCGCATGGAGCGCTTGCTACTTGCAACACATTCGAGATGCGCAGCACAACAACAACAACAATAAAATACCGAGTAGTTGATGATGGTTATTTAGCGTGGCCGTATGTAGAATATTTTGTAGGCGTACCTATTTCATAAGTTCCAATTTGCCGATTTCTGTCAATCAATCTTAATTGTTTGTTTGTTTTTTTCCTTTAAAAAATTTGCACCATAAACACCATTTCCAATATTTCAATATAGCCTATGGAAGTGTATGTCGATGATGAGGCCAAACTGACGCTGCACGGCCTTCAGCAGCACTATGTTAATCTGAAGGAGAACGAGAAGAACAAGAAGCTCTTCGAACTGCTCGATGTGCTCGAGTTCAATCAAGTAATATCTTGAAATCGAATCCCAATGTTTTTTTTTATTAATCTTTAATTTGTGTTGTATTTAATAAGGTCGTCATCTTTGTCAAGTCTGTGCAACGTTGCACCGCGTTGGCCCAGCTGCTGACAGAGCAAAATTTCCCGGCCATTGGCATTCATCGTGGCATGAATCAAGATGATCGTTTGAATCGCTATCAGCAATTCAAAGATTTCCAGAAACGTATTTTGGTGGCCACAAATCTGTTTGGCCGTGGCATGGATATTGAACGTGTTAACATTGTGTTCAACTATGACATGCCCGAGGATTCGGACACCTATCTGCATCGGGTGGCGCGTGCCGGTCGCTTTGGTACCAAGGGTCTGGCCATCACCTTCGTGTCCGATGAGAGCGATGCCAAGATACTTAACGAAGTACAGGATCGTTTCGATGTCAACATTAGTGAGCTGCCTGAGGAAATTGATCTGTCCACATATAGTAAGTTAGCCTCTGTTGCTTATTAATCTGATTATATAGTAATTTGATCTTTTTGCAGTTGAGGGACGCTAGTCATCTATATAGATAAGACAGCAATGCTACCAATTATATGAATGAAATATACAATTTTTTATAAAATTTACTTTATATCTAATAAAATACAATCCAAGCAATGTGTTGACGTACAATCGCTAGTTATTTATATATCTGTCTCTTTATAATTTTGAATATATGCCTAGTACTAGAAAAGTACAACTTTTGAAGTGTTTTATTTTCATATATAATAAGAAATAATTGCGTATCCAATTGTTATTTTGGCGTATTTTTGACGTACGTTTTTTTTTTTGTGGACATGCGCAAAACGTGTTGAGTTTCCGGCAGTGTAGGGTTACCAAAAGGGGCTGGTCCTTTGTTATGGGAGGGCGTTGGGGGCGGTAGTTGGGGTAGTTGTACAAATAGCGAAAAGCAGAAGAAGCACAAACGACAATAGGCCAAAACAATGTGAATAGAGTCATTCAAGTTAACAAAAAAAAAAAAATGCTGCTCAAAAAGTATATGAAAACGCGTCGCAAGGTGAAGATTTTATTGCTGGTGACAATTGTCGCTCTAATTGTGATCACCTGCATCATTTTACTCGGCTCCTCGGGCCAGAATGGAGCGACAGTTGAACGTTTGCTGGACGAACGATTCATACAACGCGCCTATCAGCCACAATCCGAGCAGCAGCAGCAGCCAAAGGAGCAGGCGATGGTGTTGCAATCACATCGGGAACATGGCGTCATTGTGCCGGAGAAATATGATGAGCAAAAGATCAAGTCGCGCATCATTCAGAACCGACTGCAGCAGGTGAAACAACAGCAGCAGCAGCAGCACGAGAATGCAGCGGAACAGATGCGCACCACAATGGAGGCAGTGGCGACGGCTGTGCACATCTTCTATACGGCACCGGTGCCGTGGTACAAGTCCAAGAAGCCCCCACAGCCACAGCCGGAGCATCCCAATGATGTGGCACTGCCGCTAACAACGCCAAAACCCGTGAAGGTACTCAATACGGCCTTCTATCCGGCGCTGGGTCTGTACAAGCCCAGTGCCAAGCTGTTGAGTCAGCATTTCGAGAATATTCGCAGCTGTGGCATTGGTGTGCTCATCCTCAACTTTGTGCGGCCCTCGGATCCGGCGCTGTTGCATCAAATCATTGAGCTGGCACCGCAACACAATCTGAGCGTCACCTTCGAACTCAGCGTCGCGGGCAATCGATCCGTGGAATTTGTGCGTCAACAGCTCCAGGATATTGCCGCGTACATCGAACTGCCGGGCTTTTATCGGGTGTGGAGTCAATCTCGTGGAGCCCTGTTGCCGGTGCTCTATGTCAGCAATGCGTACAAGCTGAGCGAGAGTTTGGGCCGTCAGCTGTGCCGGCCACCAGAAGCACCAGCAGAAGAGCTGTCGGAGAAGCGAATTGGGCATGGAGATCTGGGCAGTTTGCGGCGTGTACTGGATGCATTCTACATTGGGCACATCAGGTGAGGGTTGTAAGGAGTAATGTTGTTATGGGTTAGATATAAGGCAACTTTTCTTTCTGGCAATTTATAACTGCATCTGTGGAGACTTCAAAGAGTCTAAATTGCATTTTTGAATGCCGTCAGGAGAGAAAATTATGTTTTTACAGAACTTGAGCTTGACACCTTCTTTAAATTTAATATAATACTTTCTTTATTCGATAATACTGCTAGATCCTGCAAAATAAGACTTCGACTTTTACTCAGCTCAATTCATTCTCAATTCTTTATTTCGACAGACTCAAGAGCCATGCGGATGTTTTGCGCCGTTTGTGTTTTGATGGCTTCTACAGCAAGTTGCCGAGCAATGGTGCCGTCTTTGCCAGCACCTGGAAGAATTGGTCATATCTCAAGTCCTATGCACTGTCCTATAAAATGCTGTTTGTGCCCACAGTGGGTCCCGGCTTTGCGGAGCGAAATAAATTTCCACGCCACGGGGATATACAACGACACAGAAGCAATGGGCGCGTAAGTAGAAGATAACAGATATTTATATTTAATATACACAATAAATAAATGGTTAATCTTGTTTTCAGTACTATGGCGTGGCGTGGCGCACGGCCATTCTCAATCATGTGGGCTTTATAAATATTGCCAGCTACAACAATTGGCCCGATGGCAGTCAAATCGAGGAGGTTGCGCCACGCGCCGGTTTCCTTGATTACAATCCCGGCTCGAGGACCAAATATCTGGATCTGACGGCACATTGGGTGGGCAATTTTTTGAAGACACGCCAGGAGGCGGCGGGTGCTGCTGCCCAGAACTGTTATGAGCTGCTCAACAATACGATTTGTTGAAGCTGCAACATGCAATCCGTGATCTTTGAAAAACTCATATCGAGAAAAATCAATTTGTTGCCTTACCCATGTGGAGCAGTCCGTCAGTCGCCCAAAATCTTCCATTTTGATGACTGTATTGATGTGGGGCAAAAGCGATGTGGATGCGAGTGCGCTTACTTTAAAAAAGCAATCAATTGCAATTTGCCACGAAATTACTTTCTTAATGTTAATAAGTCTTCTACAACTTAATATCTGCCTATATACTAGCAACCAGAACAATTATCTATGTATCTGCCAAACAAAAATAGAAAAGAAAAAACTATGTAAAGTGCAAGCAATATTTAACTAGGTAAAAATAATTAACCAAAACGAAGTTAGAACAAATGTTTTACATCCTTTTTTTTGCATTCGATTAGTGTTAAATGTAGTAAGATGAACAACAATATCATAATGCCATTCCATATTATATACATATACACAAGTATGTATACATATATATATATATATATATATATATATATATATAGAGAGAGAGAGAGAGAAAATGTAGCATCAATTACTGAATTGTTAAAAATGCTATTATTAACACTTGTTAAACGAAAGGTACTTAACAAATTTTATCTTTATTACAAGTACACCTAAATAAACCAATATACATAAATACATTACTTTATCTAAGCTTTAATAGATTAACTAGTGCAAAACTAAAAATGAAATATATATATAAATATCCCATATTTATAAAACAGAATCGAAAAGCACAACAAACTGATGAGTTCCTTTGCCTAAATGATAATTTAAAAAGGACTTCCGCACACGCGCCTAACTGACAGTAATGAGTTTTTTATACGAGTATGTATGTCCTAGATGACAGTAATGAGTTTTTTTTTGTGTACATCCCAAATGACAGTAATGAGTTTTTTATGTTCGTCAATTTTAAGCGGAACTATCAAATTTCCTAACGTTGCTTTTTATGTTTCATTTTGACAAATGACAGCCGCTTTCGAAACTGACTTATTTACAGCATTTTGTTGTTCGGAATTTCGACTCTGGGCTAATTATGTTCAATAAGAGATCGACCAATAACTGTGTGCAGGAGCAAAAGGCAAAGCAGCCGGCGCCCAAAGGTTGCTGCTGCAAGCGTTCGCAATGCATCAAAAACTACTGCGATTGCTATCAATCCATGACCGTCTGTTCCATTCACTGCAAGTGCATTGGTAAGTCCGGCATACATCATTACTTGTAGCTACAAATCGTCAGTCTGCAGGTTGTCGCAACACGGAGCAGCGCATGGCGGTTACCACGCCGCCATTAAAAACAGCGATTGCCGCCAAAAGGGAACGCGCCGCTGCGCTCAGTGCCAAAGCAGCCGCTGCCGCTGCCAAGGCTGGCATTAATATCCATTTGCGTCCGGCACCCGGTTCGGCAGCATTTGAGGGCCAACAATTTGGAGCGTCGGCAATGCCATCAGCAGCAACGTCACCGATTCTACAGGTTTTCGATATGGATGTGGGCAACATAATCACATTGCCGCCACCAAACACCATTGCACTGCCCAAGAAGCCGCAGGCAGCGTTGTTGTTGCCCATCCCCAAGTCGATGCCGCCCAAAGAGATCAATATTATTAAGCCACCAATCACTGTGGCCCTGCTGGAGCGCATCTTGCTGCAGGCCACCGAAGCCAAAGAGCTGGACATGAATCCCGTGCAAGCGGGCAAATTAGTATTGAAGGAGTTTGCGCGGGGTTTACGGCAGATAAGTGATATCTATTCTGTTGATTCAGAACTATAATCCATTTACAATTAAAAATATAGTCTCATTGATATAAACAGTGTTTAGTTTTAACTTATGTGAATTCAAATACAATATAGGCTTAATTTTTGTTTGTCTTATAGAAATGATCAGTCAATACAGAAAAGTATATATATTTATATATATAGGTAAATGTGAACGTTATTTTCTTTAACTTATAAGTGCAGTGGTCACTGCTTCGGTATGATATATAATTTTAATCTAAGAAAAAAAAGCTATTGTAGATTTTACAATTTGAATTATGGACTGATTCTAAGAATATATTATAGAATACTTTTTGCGTTAAATTATTTTGTGTACTGAAGACGATTTTAATTAATCCTAACCCGCTAGAAGTCATGCGGTTGAAAGATTAGCTCAGTGGCCAACACATCGTAGTTACTTCTGCGTTGCCCGCTGCTCGACGTTGTGGCTGTTGTTTTATGCCGCTCCAGCGGCAGTTCATTATCAGTATCCGTATTGCTCTCCATGGATTCAATACCCGTATCGTTCTCTCCGTTGGGTCGTCGTCGTTTTCCTTTTGTCTTGGATTGTTTATATTTTTGCCAGAACTCCGCCGGCTGCGCGAAGTCCGTGTAGTTGGAGAAGCGCATAGTCATAGCACGGCAGAATTGATTGAACTCCTGTTTCATTTCCGAGCTCATCACATTACGCAGATTCCGATGGGTTTCTTCAACATAGCGCAAACAGCGCTCCAGTTGCTTCAGCTGTAGTTGTAGACAAACAAATTATTAAAACGTGTAAGGACAAAATGTTGGACATAGTCATACCGGTTCCTCAGCCGTCTCACGTCGACGAGCGCCTCGCCCGCGACCCCTGCCTGTGGCATTAGATGTAGCAGCTAGTTGTTGATCGGCCGGCACAGCTGGCGCCAGCTCCTCCACGATTGACTCCTCCTCATTTTCATCATCGGCTTGGTCGCCGCTCTGCTGACGTTTGCTCTTCGTGCAAAAGCAGATGCGACGCATTATGAAGAGTATATCCATAACAACATCCAGAGCACCATTTGATGTAATAAATTCCTTATCCTTTGTTTTCTCTGTAAAATATGTAAATTAGAGGGTAACAGAGTATCTACTAGCCCGGCTCAACTTACCAGCCAGCAACTTGAGCTGACCAAAATACATCAGCAGCGTGTGATCATCCAGCGCGGCAATAATATGATTATATAGCAAACGTCTATTTTTGCGTTTCTCTGGACCCTGCAGCGGCGACTTGAATCTCGCAGAACCCTTGATAAACGCCTTGCCATTAAAGTCGAATGGATTCTCCTTGAGACAATGATGAAATAAGGACTTGTCATACAGCTTCTTATAGCGTATGAAGAATGCATCTGCCTCATGTGCCACCTCCGCACTGTCGTCCAGCAGTCCGGAGAGGAGTGCGATTAAGATCGGACCCTTTAGCTTTATGTTGCCAGCCAGGATGACATCCTTGACACAGCGATAGGCGCGAACGCGAGTTGTGGGATATTTCGAGAACAGTTTGCTGAGAATGCATTTCATATTGTTTTCCAAAATAGTCGGATATTTCTTGCCGAGATCATTGAGACCGATCAGTGTGTTATTTATGAGTTGCGGTCTATCGTTTGTCCTCAATATTTGGCCATACAACTTGGCGATTCGATTGGCCAGCTTATGATCTCGCAGCGATAGACGACCCGCAGTTACAATCATCCAGTTCACGATGCGCTCATTATCCGTATCGAAATTGGACTCGTCCATTTCATTACATTTCTGTATATAGTCGACACAATATTCAACTATTTTTGGATCCACACGGATCGGCAGCATAACTATCAATTCCGTATATGTTGTCAGCAGCGATGTCAGTCGTATGTGATCCTCCTGGAAATGATCTATGCACGAATATAGGGCTTCGGTGACATGCTGCAGGAGTTGCCGTTTCCAGCTATCCGCATTGCTGCTGTTTCGCGGTGCTTGACTCTGAGACAACTTGTCAATTTGACCCAGAAGCAGCAATGCTGGTGAGATGAGTGCTAACCAAATGCTGCCCGTGCTTAGCGCAGAGATTAGATGATTGAAGAGCTGATTGAGCGATGCTTTGGAGAAGTTTGGAAGACAGTAACTAATCAGCTGAAGAGCTAACACTTGGTTTGACTTCATGTTAATCGACGACAGCCCATTGAATGTTGAAATGATGGCATCCAAGCTGTTCGTTATGCGACTTGATATCAGGAGAAGCAATGTCCACGCCTCCGTTGCCATCGGTGTGCATAAATACGTTATTATCGTATTCACCAGACGTGAACTAGAAAAAATAGATAGAGAAATAGAAAAAGTTGTTGTTGTTTTTATTGAATTGCAAAAAAAAAAAACTCACTTTACTAAGTTCTCGGTCTGCAGCAGCAGGCTCAATCTTTGCTGCAAATAATCGCGCGGCTGCGAACCCAACAGCGTGGTCAAAATACGCCAGGGCAGCAAATCTTTTGGTTCATTGCTAAACTCCAACGGTTTAATGGCCAATAAAACATTTCGATTGAAACTCTGTGGGGGAAAATGTGTGTTTAGAGACTAACTTCAAAGCATAAGAGCAAAACAAATAAACACTTACATGCAGTGCAATTCTCTGAAGAGCAGTATCCTCATCGTTTAGCATACAGGGCCAGATGCGACAGTAGACATATATGAGTATGGTGCAGTTGTAATATTTGTGCAAGAGAGTGTCGATCGATTCAATTGCGGACTTGCGCACCGAGGACAGCATGTCGACGGCAAGTAGCGAAGTCTCCCGCTCAAACTCTGTGCCGTAGATAATGCGCTGATTGATGAGTACCAGACGCTCTAGCAGAGCGATGCCCGAGCAGCGCGCCAGGCCATTGCTGGAGCTGAGGAAGCGATCGTAAATCACTTGCGGCATTTTCAGCACCAACGGTTCGAGTTCTTCGTGACCCTCGAAGCTAAAGGCATACTGCAGGGTGCCCTGTTTTTCTTTAAATAGCTCCAGTTGTCGGCCATTTGGAGCAGTTTCTGTCGCCATATCTTGGCCAGTGAATTGGACGAAACTGATGATCTCGTTGAGTATACGGCTTGTTATTGGTGAACCCTGTTTAATGGCCGAAATCAGCACCTGGCTAGCCTTGCGGCGTACGGTAAAAGTCCGATCATCAAGGCAGAGGATTGTCTCTCGGATGAGGTCAACTTCTCGATGCTTTGTGGACACATCGTGTTGAAAGATTCTCCAATTCACCTGTGTCTCATGTAGCAGAATGCAATCGATAAGCTCTAGAGATCTCAACTGGATGCCTACAGCATCTTCCGCTTTGACTGATTCAACTAGAAAATCGGTGCAAGACTTATTGCATTTAGCAAAGAGCGCTGCATCATATTTGGCAGCATATCCAATGGCAATTTTCTCATCCACCGTTTTCCACTGCAAAAATTAAAATTTTATTTAAGTTTATTAGTTTTATAGTTATATAGGTAATTCATTTGACTAGCCTCCTTAATGGGATTCGTTATGATACTCTCGATGTAACGCTCCAACACGCTGGCCATTGTATCTGGATACTTCTCCAAGAGCTTAATGAACCAATCGGAAATGTGCTCCCCACTTTTGGGTCCCATTCCCTTTGTATTTTCCGGGCAGATGTGCATGCACAGAGTTTGGTTCATAAATAGAGTCAAGGTTTCATGTACATCGCCATTTTGCTCGTTGGAAACCTCATGGAACAATTCAAAGCATTTGTTATGAATTTGTTGTGCATCTGTAAATATGTTTGATTTGCCAATTCAAATTATTAACTGCTAAAACTAGTCGATAACAAAGCGTGTTATCGCACAGAAGCGATAGATAATATGCAAGTGACAGTAACTCGATAACATATGCGCTGATATGTGTCCACCCCTTGCAGGGCAATTACGAACGATAACAACGAATAAAACTTGTGAAATTTAAACAGAAAATTGTAAGTGTATTTTGCAGCACAAATGCTGATATTATTGTGCAAAAACTCTGGCGCTGCGGCGGCCACACAAGTGCGTAGCATTGCCAAACGTTTGCTGGCCACAACAGCAGCAGCAGCAGACAAAACAACAACGACAACAACAAAATCTTCACCGGCTGCGGAGCACTTTGATATAATTATTGGAGGCGGTGGCTTAGTGGGAACAACGTTGGCCGCTGCACTGGCCAAGAATGCAACACTGTCAGATAAAAAGGTGCTGCTGCTGGAGGGTGCTGGACCATTTAAGGGTTTCGATGTGAATGCACCCTATCAGAATCGTGTTTCGGCCATCAATCGCAACTCCATCGAGCTCTTCAAATCGATCGATGCCTGGCAGCACATTGAGGCGGCACGCTGTAAGCCCGTGAAGCAGATGCAGGTGTGGGAATCGAACAGCGATGCACTCATCCAATTTCAGCACGATAACTTTGCCAGCGATGTGGCGTGCATCATTGAGAACGATCTAATACTGGATGCGGTCTATGCACGCGTTCGCGACTCGGCGCCCAATGTGAAGGTGTTGAATCAGGCACGCATTGAGTGCGTGGGTCTGCCGGGTGCGACGGGTGCACCTCATTCGCAGGTGAAGCTCCAGGATGGACGCAGCTACACCTGCGAGCTGCTCATCGGAGCCGATGGCGCCAACTCTGTGGTGCGGAAAGAAATGGGCGTCGATGTTTTCTCGCTGAACTACGAGCGCATGGGATTGGTGGCCACCTTGGATCTGAACACGGAAGGGGATAGTGATAATTCGGTGGCGTGGCAACGTTTCTTGCCAAGTGGTCCGATTGCCCTGTTGCCGCTCAGCGACAAGCAGAGCTCGTTAGTATGGAGCACCACAGTGACGCATGCCAAGCAACTGTTGGCCATGGAGCCGGCACAATTTGTGGATGCCTTAAACGAGGCCTTTTGCCGACAATATCCACGTGTGGATGTCGTGGACAAGGCACTGCAGGCGCTGAACGCATTCTTTGGCAACAGTGGCGCCCAGCATCAGCGCCAGTATCCGCCACGAGTGTGCGGCGTCCAGGAACGTTCGCGTGCCACCTTCCCGTTGGGCTTCCTGCATGCCTCGTCGTATGTGTGCAATTGCGCTGCTTTGGTTGGAGATGCAGCTCATCGTGTCCACCCGTTGGCCGGACAAGGTGTCAATTTGGGCTTTGGTGATGTGCGCATTCTGGTGGACACTTTGGCTGCCGGCGCCTATGCTGGCTTCAAGCTGGGCGACACCCAGCATCTCATCAAATATGAACGCAAATGTTTGGCTAAAAATGTGCCAATAATGGTGGGTGTTCATGGCCTGCACACGTTGTATTCCACGGAATTTAGTCCGGTTGTGCTGATGCGCAGTCTTGGCCTGCAGCTAACCCAGAATTTGCCGCCCATCAAGAACTTGTTCATGAAGAGTGCCATGGGCTAAGCTTCCTTCTGAACCTTCTACGGGGTGTATTATGTTTAAGTGTTTACAGTTTTATAGTTGTCGCTAACAAATAAAATGCAAAGGTGAAAGGCAATTCAAATAAGACTTGTGATTTTGTGTGAGGGCTGTTACTTTCCGAGTTCGAAGTAAGCTGTATTTATATACGAGGTGTGTTCAAAAAGTATCGCGAATTTTGAATTTTCGCGGGTTACGTATATTCGAATTTCGATTTTTTTGTAGCGTTATGTTGGTACTCATGTCTCTCACTTATGCCGACAAGCTCGGCCATTTTGAATGTTCACTTAATTGTTGACAGCTGCTTTGCTTGCACGTGTTTTGGATCGTCTTCGATCCAGAGGGTCATAACTGGTGACGAATCGTGGGTTTATGGTTACGACGTGGAAACCAAAGCTCAATCATCTCAATGGAAGCTGCCGCACGAACCAAGACCGAAAAAAGCGCGCCAAGTTCGGTCGAATGTGAAAGTTTTGCTGACGGTTTTCTTCGATTGCAGGGGCGTGGTGCATCATGAGTTCTTGCCACAGGGTAGAACGGTCAATAAGGAATATTACCTGCAAGTTATGCGCAATTTGCGCGAAGCAATCCGCCAGAAACGCCCGGATTTGTGGAAGAACAAAAATTGGCTTTTGCACCACGATAACGCCCCTGCTCACACATCGTTGCTTGTGCGCGACTTTTTGGCCAAAAACAACACACTAATGATGCCGCAGCCACCGTATTCCCCAGATCTGGCCCCCTGTGACTTTTTCTTGTTCCCTAAACTGAAGAGGCCCATGAAAGGACGACGTTACGCTACGCTTGACGAGATAAAGACGGGATCGAAGGAGGAGCTGAACAAGATAAAAAAAAATGATTTTTTGAAGTGCTTCGAAGATTGGAAAAACCGTTGGCAAAAGTGTATAATATCTCATGGGGATTACTTTGAAGGGGACAAAATAGATATTCATGAATAAATAAATATCTGAAAAAACACAAAATTCGCGATACTTTTTGAACACACCTCGTATTTGCATAAAGTGTTATTTATTATAATAAATACACATATGAATTATCTCGTCCGATTTTTCATTATTATTTAGTATTTGGTAGTTGTTGATATTTATTATGCAATTAGCTTAATTGTAGCGTTAAACAAGGCACATTTGGTACAGACTTTTAAATACTTATATTCTATGAATTTGGCATTTCGGAAATTGTGGTTTAGCTTTTAGAGCTCCTGATGGGTCTTGCTGATGCTCACTTGGGGCAAAGTGGTGCCATGGCTGCTCTCGCCCAGCTTAAGATCCTGCTCCAGATCGAGAATATTCATTTCGTTCTCTTTGGCAAAGATTTGCTGACGATCGCTTTTCAACTGCGCCTCACCATCGAGAGTGACAACGACTTGTTGGGAATCCTCCGTATCGGATATATAAGCCGAATCACCCGTATAGTGGATAGGATAAAGCAGCATCGGTGCAGCACTAAATGCAATCAGATTACGTGGCGCAAAAGCTTCGCTCAGATTCTTTTGCGGATGTCGATTGAACATGACGGGCAGGAATTCATCGACTGGAATGAGTTTCTCCAGCGGCTTAGCCGCCAGCAGTTTCTCAGCACCTGACAGTGTTATAACATAGCCCAGCGTCCAATAGGAGTAGCCAACATGGACGAGATTATCGGTGCCCTCGACCCACGGTTCGCTCTCATCCTTCAAACGCTTGCGTCCAAAATAGATGAGGTCATAGTCGAATTTACTGGCTTGCTGGAGCACCCTTTGCACATTCACTTTGAAGTAGGGCTCAAAGCGTACATCGTCCTCCAGGATGAGCACTTGACGCAGCTGACGCTGCACAATCTGCTGCCAGATGCGATAGTGACTGAGAAAGCAACCGATTTCACCCATTGTCATGGGTCGATGATGATACGGATCCTCATAGCCGGGCAGAAAACTAATGCCCATTTCCTGAACAAGCTGCGCATTTAGCTGCTTGCCATCGACGGCTTCGAAGTGCTCCACTTCTAGACCCAACTCATTGAAGAGCTGCTCCATTTTCTCGCGCCTCTCCGGACGACGCTGCAGATTGATCATGAAGATATTATCGAAATCTAATTTGGTCTTCGCCGGCAGCCGCAGATGATGCTGCATATAATTCTGCACTGGCGGCACTGCGCCCAAATCATGCACCATATTAATCCGCAAATTGACCAACTGCTGCATATCCTGTTCGACTGCATCAGTGGTTTCCAGTGGTTGTGTTATATAGCCGAAGGGCAGCTTGTTGCAGACGTGGAGCGCCACACCGGAACTATTCGCAGACATGGCAAACACAATGATATCGTCTACGGGACCGTCGTAAATACGCACTTCTGTCTTCAACTTCTTTTGCATTTCCACAAGACGCTGACGATCAAAGGTTAGGTAACGTGCACCCGCATAGTTCATATCGACCAGAACAGCAGTGTGTACCATGGGCACCTCAAAGACACCGACTTTAACACGGTGATAGATATCCTTGTATTCCGCAGTGCGTTGATAGTAATAATCATCGGTCATGCCACACCAGAAATTCGAATAGAGACTCTCCGACAGCAGCATGGGCGCGACAATTGGCAACCGCAGCGCTGTTAAAGTTCTGAGTGCCTGTGGCTCTGTCAACAGCACATCCGCATCCAAAAAGAATACATAGTCAGCCCAGATATCGCGTGCATGTTCCAGCGCCTCCTCTTTCAGGGCAATCAAATGCTTGAAACGCGAAACGGGCCAGTCATAAGCTGAGGTTTCATTTTGATAACTCGTTGTGTCATCATTAAATGCATAGTTGATGCTATGATAAAGTTTGCCCGAGTGCTGAAGCCATTGTTTCAGCAATTGAGTGGTGTCATCGCTGTTGTGATCGCAGCGTAACCTGAATAGATCAACAAATTTGCAAAACACTATCTCTCAATCTTCTTGATGCTTTTTGTACTTTCCACTCACCAGAAGGCAATGCGTTTCTTGGGATAATCGAGCTTATCGAGATAGCTCAAGAACATGGGCAATATGTGTGCTTTGTTGCGTACGAGCAGTGTTATGAGCACCGTTGGCTCTTCATACTTTAATTCATCATCCACATCTTCTACAGCCAATGCCCAAGCTGCGCTCATGGCGCAGACTAAGAGCAATCCTCGTACTATACGCATCTCCACGTCATGCCAAAACACATTGTACACAGTTCAAATGGGGCACGTACGCACTATCGACAACTACAACAACAACGGATGCTGCTGCTGCTGCTGATGGACAACTGTAGAGTGTCTCTCTCCAGCCTAATCTATTTATAAACGAACCGGATTCAGCGTTCATTGAACGAGAGCCATCATATGGCTTTAATCACTTCATGCTACTTGCAAACGATAACATATCGCTTTGAAAGTGTAACAGCTGTTTCAATTGCTGTTATCGTACTCAACTACAACAGCAAGTGCAATCGCTCTTAAACTGTTCGATTGTCGTTTGCACATGCAACCCGAAGTTATCTGTAATCGGATTCAACTGTTGCAATTGCAGTTACTCAAAACCCCCGCGGTGTGGAATAAATTGAGTCTATAAATTAGTAAAAATTTGTATCATCTACTTCCGTATCTACTAAGCCGGTTATTGGCAAACCAGTTTAAGCTAAACTATAACAAAAGAGAGACCTACAACTTAATTTGCTTAAAATTGTAGATTTAATAACAGTCGCTATTTAAAAATATAAGCAACTATTTATTAGAACAAAAATCAAGCATATATACATATATATATATAGATATATGTGGAGGTGATTCCTATGCCTGCTTGGCTGTGTGGGGTTTCACATAGCTGGGAAAGTTAAGCTGCAGACCTTCCTTGGCCTCAAAGAACGTGTAGGAGAGGGTGATGGTGTCACACAGCTCTAACGCCGGATCTTGGGTGATTTCGGGATCGATGTAGAAGAAAACGGGCATATCGACCTCCTCATGCGGATTAAGCATTTGCTCCTCGAAGCAAAAGCATTGGATTTTATTGAAATAGGCTCCCGCCTCAAATGGTATCACATTGTAGGTGCTAATGCCAACCACTGGTTTATCCGTGGGATTCTTGGCCGTGTAGAAGGCGAGTGCCGTCTCTCCGGGTGCGACTTTAATTTCAAACTGTTGCGGCTTGAAGTTCCATCGCATCGATGAGCCAATGTCGGCGTTGAAGCGTATTTTCAGCACACGATCCTTCACCTTGACCATGTGCTCCACCTTCTCTGCATCGTGGCCCTGCGAGGTGGTGCCTCCATAACTGTATGCCTGACAAAATATGCTATAGAGTGGCACTGCGGCATAGCTAAATCCTACAATCAGCACACCACCGGCAGTTATGTAGTACAGTGTTGACTTTGATCGTAATTTGCGATTCGCTGCATCGGAATCGCCTCGATTGCCGCTCAATGTTGATTTTGTGCGACATGGTTGCAGTTTTAATTGCAACTGTTGTTTGTGTTTGTGCATAAGCAGCTGCTGGCACTGCGCGCGCACTTTGGCAAAGGTGCGTAGCATTTAAAACAATTTGTTTCGATTTTAAAATTATTAATTTAATCGCGTTTTCATTTAATCAACTGTTTGTATAATCTTCACACTTGCGTAAACAGCTGTTTGCTGAACAGTGTGTACACATGCCATTTGGCACCGGCTGCGTGGTAAGTGGTTACATGTGGGCGACAAATATATTTGAATCAGTCAGATTTTAATCGTTTATTTCTTTTCCTGTTAACCAATGCAAAGACAGATTTTTCAGCTCTCTTAAAAATTAGATTGCAGAAAATAATTGTAAACAGTGATTTGTGACATTTTACTACTCAGATAATGGTAGATTTAATAATCATTTGAAATATCTTAAATAGTTATAAGACGTTGCAGCTTTGCTTTTCAGCTTCTTTCAAAATGTGGCAACGCTAACACCCATAAATTAAATTGTCCGCTCGAAAATACTTTTAAAATGTAAAGGAAAATGGTATACTTACAGGAATTTGTGTAGCCTTGTTTAAAATTCATGTAGAGTATTTTCAGGAGGCAGCGTATTATGTTGTCCCGTGGCGTTAGATGATCCTTAAAGTGCACATAGCAGAACACCAGTTTCAGATCATCGAAAATGGTCAGAAACAACATCCAAATATTATTGGCACGTATACTCGAATTGGCATTCATCTCCAGCAGTCGAAAGACCCGTAAGCCATGCTCAATAACATCTGCGTCAAAGACGCCATAGCTCTTTGCGCCCGGAATGGTTAGTGTTAGCAGATAAGTGCTAAATGCATTAATGGCCAATTTCACGTTCATGTTTTCATTGATTGCTTCGGGCGCCGCTTCGATTGTCTCCTGTGGCAGTGTTGCCAGACTCGTCACTGCGTAAATGTACGCCAAATAATCTTTGGGAGTAATCACGTCGATTTTGGCCCAATTATCCAAACTGATGTCGTATATGTTTGTATTATTCTCAGCATCATTGGTGCGCAAGGATCGGATGCAAGATGCTAGTTCACGCAGCAATTGCAATTGATTGTCCTGATTTCTCACATTCTGTCCGCACATGGGCAGCATCCAGAATTTGTTGGCATCACATCGGATCACCTCGGGATTGTCGTCGTCGCAGCTTAGCCAGTCTTGAACATTGGTCCACTCAACATGTTGTGCAAAGTGCAACTTAAGCTCATAGAATATCCGATTAAACTCCAACATATTTGCATATTCACTAAATAATTTGCATACGCAGTTTTTGTTTACAGTTGTAGAACTGAAGCAATATTAGTTATCGAGCGTAGTAATTGTTATCGGATTCGATAGGAGTAAGAAGCAATGCACAGCTGTTTATAGCTGAAGCTCAGTATGCAGCAGACAAAATATTAAAGTTTTTATATTAATGAAAACGTTAAGAATGCAGAAAGCAAATAATTTATAAACACAATCAAAAATGTAATCAAACTGTGTCTAAAGCAACAGATATATTAAACAAGTATTTCAGCTGCCGCAAAATATGTAAGCTTATTTAATTGAGAGTTTTCATGTGCCCTTTTTGGCTGTCACCACCGTACTACGCTTTATTAACATCTGGATAAACTGCATCCAATTGGGTTTCTTGATACCCGCAAACAATGGACGCTCTTAAGGAAGCGTCCCTGGACAATGAGGAAGTGCGAGAGATCTTAAAGAACACTACGGATCTTCGTCAATATTCGAGGCAAATCGAGAAAGAGTTCAAGGATGTGGAGAACAAGTCGATTGAGGATTATATTGCCGAATCTCAAAACATTGCCAATCTGCACAATCAGATTAACGACTGTGACGATGTCCTCGAACGCATGGAGAACATGCTTATGAGCTTTCAGAGTGTGCTTAACAACATTAGCACCGAAATAACGCAACTTCAACGTAAATCCGTATCCATGTCACTGCAACTGACCAATCGACAGTCGGTCAAAGCACAGCTGTCTCAATTTATAGAGGATATGGCTGTATCCGAAGAGATGATAAACATTATTATGGATACGCCAGTGACAGAGCGTGATTTCAGCACCCAGCTGAATGTGTTGAATCACAAATTATCGCTGGTCAAGGAACTGAGTTTCAAGGAATCCAAATCGACGAGCGATGTGAGCGATGTACTGCACAAGTTGCGCCTCAAAGCTATGTCCAAGATACGCAGCTATCTGCTGGAGCAGATCTACAAGTTTCGCAAACCGATGACCAACTATCAGATACCTCAGAATGCCATGTTGAAGCACAAGTTTTTCTTTGAGTTCATATTGTCGAATGAGCGACATGTGGCGCAGGAGATCTGCAGCGAATACATCGATACCATGGGCAAAATCTACTACAGTTACTTTAAAGTGAGCTTTCGACTTCTCTATATACTAGTTTATTGACTTTTTGTTGCTTTCAGAGCTACTCCACACGACTGACCAATCTTAAGTTTGAGGAATCCTGCACGAAGGATGATCTAATGGGCATAGAGGACAATGCATCCAAGGGTCTGTTTGCCAAAACGACGAGCCTGAAACATAAGAGCACAATCTTCACCATTGGCAAACGGGGCGACATACTCAATCAGCAGCTGGAGGCACCCATCATTGTGCCCCATGCACAGATGAAGAATCGCGTAAGCTTTGATTAACTTTTGGAAGACTATCGATAATATTTGTAATGCTTTTTAATTGCTTTTGCAGTACACAGTCGAGGCTCTGTTTCGCTCGGAGCAATATGCGCTTGTTGACAATGCTTGTCGGGAGTATTTGTTTGTTACTGAATTCTTTATGGTGCGCAGTGCCCAGGCACAGGATTTGTTCAATCAGATAATGGGCAAAACATTGACACTGATGATTGTAAGTAAAGCGGAGGGATCTGAGGCATCTGCAACTATGGCATCTTTCTGCATAACTTATTGATCTCTTTTCTTGTTTAGAAAAATCTGGAAACATCTATCCACGATTGCTTCGATACCATCGCAATGTTCCTTTGCATACATTTAATCTTTCGCTATCAGCTCATGTGCCACAAGCGCTGTGTGCCTGCGCTGGATAAGTGAGTGCTTATTAAACATAAAATACAATTTATATACAAAAAATATATTTAATTTTCTTTTAGATACTGGGACTCGCTGCAGTCGGTCATTTGGCCGCGACTCGAGCATGTTTTTCGTCTAAACATTCAAAGCATACACGACTGCGATCCGTCCAAGTTCAACAAGGAAATGGGTCCACATTATGTAGGTTAACTCAAGAATTCTTTTATACCATATATATATATATATATATGAATATATTATCCTTTCAGATAACGCGTCGTTATGCTGAATTTAGCGCTGCCATTGTGGGCATCTCGGAGCATTTTCCAAATGAACTCGTTAGTCGACTGCTGCTGGAGCTGCAAAATGAGGTGGAATGCTTCATCTTACGCATGGCAGCCAATTTTCCCACACGTAAGGATCAGCTCATCTATCTGATCAATAACTATGATCTCGTGCTGGGCGTGCTCATGGAGCACACGCGCGACAACTCCAAAGAGGCCGAGGCATTCCGTGAACAGTTGAATGCGAGGAGCGCCGAATATGTCGAGGAGATTCTGGCGCCGCATTTTGGAGGCATTATACAATTTGTCAAAGAGTGCGAGCAATACTTTGACAAGGATCAGCCGGATGAGTTGAGGAAGCAGGAGCGACGCAGTCTTGGCCTAGTTGCCAGCTTCTCGGCGAATTGGAAGAAATCGCTGGAGGAATTGAATCGTGAAGTGCTGCTCTCATTCCCATCACTGTTGACGGGCTCCCAGCTGCTGCAGTTGGCGTTGGGCAGTCTAGTGCAATACTATCATCGTTTCCACAAGCTGCTGACACCCAATGCGCGTGCCCAACTCACCAACATCCATGTGGTCATGGTCGAAATCAAAAAGTACAAGAGCAACTACTGAGGGACAATTTAAAACTGCTCGCTTTTTAATATGTTAAACCAACACATTCCAAAATAAAATGTTAACTATATTATAATATTGTGGGATTTGCTCACGGCTCCGACTCCACTAATCCTCATCCTCGAACATCATCTCGACTAGATCCTTGCTGGAGCAGCGTTCACCATCCAGACGCTGGGGCGACTTCCAACGCAATAGCGTTGGCAAGAAAACCAAATGAGTGTTGGGATCTTTGCGGAACGGACAGTTCAAATCTTTCCAACTGCAAATATAAACAATGTGTAATCAGTCAACATTCTTTTTGTTCCCCAAATGAAGATAAAAACGGAGCAATCGAAGCCACTTGCTTTCGGATTTGCTGAAATTTTTATCAAGTAATAAACAGGGCATTACTGTCTTACTTATTATATTATATATATACATTTGTAAAGTGGCTAGAACAATAAGGGTTTAGCTTCTTTATATTACATACTTGTTGAGAAACGTCCCACGATACAAGCTTATTTAATCATTGGCACACCTCGCAGATAATAATACTATATTGTTTTGCCTTTTTATACGATTACAAACTTACTAGGAGCGCTCTCCAACATCGACGTGAACAAAGTGGGAATTTTCAGGGGCCTTTTTCAGTGCATCGTGAATCACCGGCTCCGCTGTGGGCGACACAAATTCATCATATAATATATATATATATATGTAAATAAACACGCAACTCGAACGTAATTGAAAACTGCGTGTGGTTAACCACAAGAGATAGGCTTGTTTTTATTACCCTTGACACAATAGGGGCACCAACTTTCACCATTTTCATCCTTGCCGCCGCTGAAGAGAACATGCACTTGATTGTTGCCATCACCAGTTTCGAGTTCTTCCATTTTTTTGGCGAACTCCTCGTAGCCTTTGACGTTGTGTGTGATTACCATTGTTTTGCTGTGTTCTATTTTATTAGCAACGCCGGCGAATGTTCGCTTGACGAGACGACTAACTACCGCTGGTAACGACGTGATTACGCACTTTTTACTAACTGCTGTAAAATGATTGCCGGACGTGTTCTTATATATATCGTTTGCTTTTTTTTTGTTGTTTTTATCAAGCAAAGACGCCGACTGCGATAGTTACTATCGATAAAAATAATGAGTTGACTAGCGATGTGACTAGCTGCATGACGTCACTGTTGACGAACCAAGTAGCAATATGTTAAGTGCATAGCTAAAATTATAATCAAAAAAATATATATTATATTTATATATATATTAATTTAAAATATGGTAGATCAACAAGCACCCAAATTGAAATTTAAATTAATTAGTGCCCAAAATTGTTGAAGCGTCTATCGATAGCAGCCACTATTACATTACGCGCATTATGTAAACTATCGCCAAGCAGCACATCACTAGTGTCATCAAAACAGATGATGAGCTTTGTATTAATTTGCAATATTACTTGATTAAAGACATGGCCCAATCCATCTTCCTACGTAGTTTAATGCTGCACAGGCGAACAGTGCTGTTGCCATCAAACGGAGGGCGTCTGCGTTGCCTGGCAGCACTTCACCTGAGCGGTTGTGTCGGGCAGCAAATGAGAAGTGGTATTAAAATTCCAATTGCAGTTGCAAGTTTTGGTAATGTTTACACAATTTTTAGGTGGTGGCAAATCATTGCAGGAGTCACAAGGCGGCGACAGCAATGTCTCCACGGATGTGAGACCCATTGGCGAGAAGATCAAGGAGAACACAAAGACGGCCAGCTATACGGCGATTATCCTTGCTGGTCTCGGAGTGACGGGCATCATGCTCTATGCCATATTCCGTGAGCTCTTCTCCAAGGAGAGTTCGTGCAACATCTACTCAAAGGCTTTGGCTCGTGTCGTCGATGATCCGCGGGTGCAGGACGCTATTGGTGCGCCCATCAAGGGCTTTGGCGAAACATCGCGACGGGGTCGACGTCAGCATGTGGCGCACAGCAGCTTCAATCGTCATGGAGTGCCCCACATGCGTATGCAGTTCTATGTGCAGGGATTGCGCAACAAGGCCACCGTTCAACTGGAGTCGCGAAGGGTGCGTAGAATATTGATGAAGCTACTGCAGCAGCTATAAGGGAGAGGAAGTTGAATAGAAATCTCTTGAAAGCGTATTCCGTCCACCCAGTCTAGTCAATAAGCAAGTTAATTTTAACTCTTTTTTATTTCTTGTTTTGCAGGACTCGAGTGGGAAGCAGCAGTTTCGCTATCTATTTGTGCAATTGGATCACTATCCTCGTAGCACAATTATACTCGAGGATAATCGCGCCTATGACCCAATGCCAGCTTCATCAGCAGCTGCGCTGTCGCCTTCTTCAGCTGATTCCCCCTTTGGCAGTTTGGCGCTCATGTCGAATAATCGCGACAAATAGAAACCAGCTGCCCAATCCTCAATTAACAAATTCTTTGTATAATTTTTGTTATTTAATTTAATGCATACGACTGATAAATATTTTTGTTTTGGTAATTGCTCGTTTCATTCGCCAATGGAGAAGTTGTCCATCTCCAGAATGGCGCCCGATTCGTGTCAGTAGAGCTTCTTCCATGGTATTATCTCCCACGATCTGATAATGTGCCGGCCAAATAGGAAATCCTTGAGCCTGTTCATCACATAGAACGAGATGCCAAAGAACGATGCGAAATACAACCAGAATTGACCCAAACGCTCCCAAATGCTCAAATGATAACGCGCAGCCACCTGCAGCACATCCACCTCCAGTTCGATGGTTAAACCTGATTCCAGGCGTGGTGCACGGCGCTTGTAATAGGTTTCCTGCACGGCCAGCTGAAAGAAGGCAGGATTCACTTTCACCTGGCCTAGCAAGGATTCCATTTGGTATTGCGAGATGTCCGCCAAAGTGTTATTGGTGTCCAGCTGCACAGGGCGAAAATGGGTGCGATGATTGCGACCTGGAAAGGGGCAAGTGAACTCCACATATTGCTTCAGCTTCAGCTCGCCTTTAAGCTGAATGCGTCCATTTTGGAGTCCTCCTCCTGCTGCTGTCGGCAATGGCAGCTGATGGGCGAGTAAAGCTGGAGGATTTAGTTGGCACTTGTGACTCAATTGTGCCTCGAAGAAGAGCAACAAATCAAAGTGCCTCAGTGGCGATGGCAGCGGCAGCAGTTCCAGCTGAAAGTGCAGACGATCTGTGACTCGATCCTCATCCAAATCCTGTGTCCAATATTTAATAGCCTCGCAGTTTTGAGTGGAATTCGCCAGTCTCGCATTGAAATTGCCAAAACTGCTGCAGGCAATCAGCGTTGCGTCCTCCATGTGACCCACAAATACATACTGATAGCTAAACTGGACTTTGGGCTGTTCGAATAGAACCCTCGATTCGGATATGCCCGAATAAGGACTCAGCAAGGAGACCAGTAAAATCGGCAACATCACCGACAATGCGATAAAAATCAAGACCAGCAGCGAGGCCAGCGAGCACAGCGAGTTCTTGTAAATGATGGCCGTATTGGTCGTATGCAATGGTATAAATTTCATTTTTTAAACAATATTTGCTTGCTTTCGTTTTGTGCACTTTGAAATTATTTTTATGCACTTGTCAAAAATTTGTGTTTTGATTGAGTCTTGGTTGCTGGGCAACGGCCGACAGGTGGCGTTCCTTCAAACACCCGCTCAATAGCTGCCAGCTTGTGTCAGACACACGCAGAACGTTCGTCAAGTGTGGAGCAAGCAAGCAATAAGAAGAAAGCCGTTTAGTTCAAAAATGTGTATTAACCAGTTTTATGCAAAAAACTATGCCAAAATATTTTGGTAGCAAATTGGTTGGCTTTCCCTACTTGTGCTGCTTCTTCGCGTGCGCTTTCAACACTCTCTTAAAGTAAGTGCATTAAATTTTAAAGCTGCAACTTCCGATTTTTATGCGTTGCACATTAAAGCGCCTTAAAAAAAAGCAGCTCAAAACCAGTTGCTGATTTTAATTAGGCGCAAATGTTGGTCAAGTTATGCGTTCCAATTTTTTTATTATTATTTTTTCGCTCACTTTTCACTTTTTTTGTTGGGCTGCTATAATTATGTGCAATCAATACTTTTGCTGTATCGGCTTATGCGTAAGGTCGTACATGTATAGATATAGATATATGTATATAGACGGCCGGAACAGGAGGATCAATTGAAGAGGACAGCAGACAGTAGACAACAGACAACAGCTCAGTAATCAGTTAAATTGCTGCTAAATAAAGCCATCTGCTTTTAACTGATTTTTAAGACGGATGCTTGCAGCGAGTTTTTTCTCTTTTAATTTTTCCTTCTAGCTGCTATTGATTTCAGTTCAAGGGGAAACCTTTCTAAAAAGGCAACCATGAAAACTCTGTATTATTAATATTAATATTACTATTCTGCATTAGTTGCTATAACGTCTTCATTTCCAATATGTCCATTTGTCATTCATTTGTCAACTTCTTGAATAACTTTTATGTTACTTCCTTTTTATTTTGTCGTGATGTGCCAGTTAATTTGGACATAAATATATATATATATATATATATATATATATATATATGTATATATATATGTATGTGATATGTTTGTCTTTGCCTTTGACTTTTGGTAGAGCTGATGGACATACTCATGTCAAAAACTAAAGAAAAAACAGTTAAGAAATATTTGATGCATAAATAAATAAATAAATAAATAAACCACATTTGACAGTTACAGCTGTGAGTTTGACAGTTAGACAGTCGACAGTCGACGGTGTTTCCAGCTGTGTGTCTCAGCATAAAAACCTGCAAAACATGTATGAATTTCACTGATTGATTCAATGGAACGCTAACCACTCTGATTCAGTTGCTAGCTAAAAAAAGTCCAAAGACAAAAATAAAAACCAATGCACTATGAACAGAATGTCAATTTCTTGACAATAATTCTACATTTGAAGTTGTAGATTTGATATTTTCAGTAACATGAATATTAACCATCTAAGTTAAATACTTTGTTTAATAATGCTTAATAACATTGTTTTACTGCACGTGCAATTAAAACTTGACGCTCGATTGGCATCGTTTATGTTTTAGATATGAAAGCAACTCCAATACGTAAAAATAAAATATATATATATATATATATCTACTTTTCATTCTCTTTTGACTTAACAATTACATACAATTTAAAAATACTCTTAGCAAAAAAAATATATTTTTTTGTATGTTAAAATTCAAAGCCAACTTGCACTCGACGAAAAATGCTGCTCTAAATTCAAGCACAAAGGGGCTAAGCAGAAAAATGTTTTGTATTTTTTTTTTGTTTTTGTTACTGAGCAAAGAAGCTGAGGCAAAGAAAATCAATAATTTTGTTGTACAAATGCTTTCCGCACGGGCTTTTTTATTTTTATCTATGTGCAGCGCCACTTAAGAGAAAAGGGGAGTCGTACATACAAAATGGCGAGCAAGCACACACACACACACACACACAGGCACACACACACACGCAGAGACACACATTTAAAATGCGAGGCACGCTGCGAGGACAACGCCAGCTCTGTGCCCATATATCCTTTTTCAAACGCAACAGAAAATACAAAAAAAAAAATCAGCTTTCACTGGCAACGCGAACGTGACGCCGTTTGCCGCAAAGGAGCTGTTGAAGTGGCAAATTTGCACCGGAACGGGTGGAGTGGTGGGTGTGGCTGGGTAGTGTAGTCAGAGAGGCAGCTTATCTGTTTGTCTGTGTGTGTGTGTGTCTGTGTACAGGTGCTGTGCTCTGTGTGTGTGTGTGTGTGTGTTTGTGTGGGCAAAAAGTAGCAGTTTATTAGGCGCACCAAATTAACATAGGACTACTAATGTCCTTAGACACCCACACTCAACACCCCCTTCGTTTTGGAAAATTTTCATTAGCCTGCACTCAGCCAAAAAAGGCGTAGTAAACTGAAAATAAAAGCATAGAAAATTGAGCTTGGATTTGCTTTGTCCACATTTTGTATATTCATGAATTCATTTAAAATATGTAAAACGAGAATTTTTCAAGAACTAAACTTCTGAAAAAATAGTAGATACTCAGTAAGGGTAAGTTGGGTGGGGTTATTAGAGAGATTTTCCACCATGGAATCAAAGCGAATTCGATTGCAGTTCATGGTTCCGGTTCCGCTTTGATTCCCTGTCATCGAATAGGGGAATCTCACCTTCGATTCTGAATTTCATTTATTTATCTTAAGCTAACTGTTCGAAACCCTTCCCAGTTTAGTTTCCCGATTTCTAATTTATAAATTTATGAATTCTTCACAGAATGAAAAACATTTATATGAATTAACGAAAACTTGACGAGTATTTCAAAGGTGCATATTTAAATATATAAATATTTTCATTAAATCATGAAAGGATTTGCTCTAAAAACAGACAATTTCCAAACACAAAATTCTATTTAAAATCATATCAGCCACAAAACTGCGAAAATTGGCTCACGAGTAAAATACGATTCATATTAATTTGTAAACACGTTTAACACTACTTGATTTATTTCATTTTCAGAATATTACGGAATTTTCATAGTTGTTTTCTTTTTCCTGGTGCAGCTTTCTAAAAATTACAACGCCTGCGCGAATTTATTTGATTTTCTTTTTTACGTGTTCAGTGGGCACCCCTCTCTCTCTCTCTCTCGGCTGGATGCTGGAATAAAATGAGGGGAAGTCCTTGGTGTCCATTGTTGCGGATTGCTCTCCACTTTCTGCTCTCCTTTCTCATTTTATTTTTATATGGTCTTTTTGTGCACTTTTACTTGGTGGCAGCCCCAAAGGAAATCAAAGAAAAACGTATGGTTAACGTTTGGCGAGTCGCTTTAATATTTATATAAAGTTCATGTCTGGTATATGCAACATATAACTGTGTATATATACATATACTCGTATATATATATATTCCCCTTACGGCACTCAAGGCGCCAAAGTGTTACAACACTCACAATCATACAAATGAAAGAGTGGTCGATGGGTTGGGTGAGGCTGCTGTGTGAGGGTGGTGTGTGTGTGTGTGTGCGTGCACACTCTCATACATACACAAGAGGAGCAGACTCTAGTGTTACATTTATATTATATGTATGTATATATATATATATATATACATATATTTATATATATATACATATTTGACAATCAGGCCGCAAGCATATGTTACCCGATAATTTGCTGAAAGTTTTAATGAAAGACATGGGACTCATTTCTCGTGCTGTCTCCACTGTGTGTTGCTGTCTCTCTCTCACACCCTGTGGGCGTTTGTGTGTCTGCAGCTTTTGTCGCCATTTTGTGTGTGTGTGTGTGTGTGAGTTGAAGCAAATTTTGATGAGCTCGAGAAAGTTACGACTGTTATTTCTGTGTGTGTGTCTCTGTTGAGGGTTGCGTTTTGTATAATTTTCATTTTTCATTTTATAAATGACAATTGCTTCTCTTCTCCCCCTTTCCCCTCTGTCTCTCTCTATCTCTCTGTTTCTCTCACACACTCTTTGCCATTGTCTTTGTTGAGTGAGTTGAGTTTTGAGCGCTGCAGGCAACTGTAATCACGCCATATCTGTTGAAAGTTTATTATAATGTCCTTGCCAACGTTGAACCAAAAAAATCTTTTGAACCTTAATAAGTTATTTTGAACAATATGTTGCCAAGATGTCCATAAGTCCCAATATGAAGTCAACTCCACTTTTGCAACTTGGTTTCTACTCTTGTTTTTAAGCTTTTCAGTTTTAGTTTAGTTTCCCGGAAGCGGGCAACTTCTCTGAAGATGGTGTAGCAAAAGTGTTTTGGATTAGGGTAGTGTTCCTCCTTAGAATGGAGCTGCGACTAGGATCTTGAGATTAAAGTTGTGTGCGCTTTTAAAATGTTAGTTCCCTACAACTTTAAGGAATTTTAAGCAGAATAATATTTTTCAAATTAAAATTAGTATAAAATATATTTTGATTTTTCTTTACTTGAAAATTTTCGGCTTTCGCCTTGAACTTAGGACCGACTAACTCGTGATCAACCACTGTTCACACGAAACCCTTCTCCACTTCAGTCCTCCAAGGTCTCATTCGATTATTTGCTACTACCACCAAGATCTGTACCAATGGCGGCTCCATGCAGGCTTACGCCAAACACTTCTATGCACACCATTGTACCTTCCTACTCACTAAAGTTTCAACATTTGTATTACAAGTAACATAAATCATCTACTTTAGCGGTAATGTATAGGTATACAACTTAAGCGCCGTCCATTTTAAGGGCTAGTTGTGATAGGAATTCTTTTATTAAAAATAACAAAAATAAATATAGCACACTTACTGAAAAATCCCCAGAAATACCGAGGAGCGACATCATAACTGAGAAGCTTTATTTACCATTCCCTATAATAGAAAGAAAAAATATCAACAAATATAAAAAAAAATGTAAATAACAAAAGTAAACATAAACAATAATAATACTTGTAAACAAAAGTTAAAAAAAATAGATAAAAAGATACAAATCTATAATCAGCAGATCCCGGAAATGCCGAGGAGTGACGTCATAACTGAGAAGCTTTACTTACCATTCCCAATAATAGAAAGAAAAAATATCAACAAACATAAAAAATAAAATGTAAATATCAACAAATATAAAAAAAAAATGTAAATAACAAATGTAAACATATACAATAATAATACTTGTAAACAAAAGTTAAAAAAAAACAGATAAAAATACAAAAAGATGAACCAGTATTACCTGCTCGAAGTCAGAACCACTTGGGAATTACTTCAATACGTACGTAACAAAGCCCGACAAAGTATGCAACACTTTTTTCTATAAATTGTCATTCCGTGCAACGTTGAAAAAAGCACCACAAAATATGCCACACTTTTTTCTATAAATTGTCATTCCGTCTGGCAATGCAAATTTCAAATGTAATTTTATTTTATTTTATCGATAACTTTGCACGTTCTGCGAATGGAAATCGATTTTCGAAAAAAACAATAATAACACTTGTAAACAAAAGTTAAAAAAGACAGATAAAAAGACAAAAAGATCCAAAAAAACGAAACTCAACTGGCTGCTGAAGCCATCAAGCAAACTCAGCTTGAGCAACAAGCTGCTGGTGTACAGGAGCATCATCATGCCTACATGGACATATGGAATTCCATTCTGGGGCACAGCCGCAAAATCCTGGATTAATCAAATTCAAGTTTTGCAGAACAAGGTGCTCAGAGACATCTCTGGTGCTCCACCATATGTGAGCAACAGAACTCTGCACAACGACTTCGCATTACCGACAGTCAGTCAACAAATCAACAGACATACAAGTCGGTATAATGACCGTTTGCACAACCACGTCAACCCTTTGGCCTGCACACTTGGGTCAAATACAACTCGCAGGAGGTTGAAGCGCCTCCACACCAGCGACCTCTGGACTGTAGGGCGTTAAATTAATGTGCCACAAATGTAATATTTGATGTTATTTATTAACTGCTAAAACTGTTCTATGTTTATGTTATAGATTGTAATTCACTGCTATTATTCATTCTGTTCCAAATCAATGTTTTATAGCCTTTAAATAGGTTGATTAATGTTTAAAATATAACTGTTATAAAAAAAAAAAAATAAAAGAATTAGTATAAATGTTTTGTACATTTTTAAATAAGTGCAAAATTAAATAGAGTTGATTTGTAGTTTTTGTGTAAAGTCTCCCATTTATAAAAAAAGGAAATACTTTTTATGCATTTTTTAAACAACACAATTTTTAGTTGAAGAACTAAGCCAACTGTCGCATCCATAAATAATTGACGCATCGCAAACACTTTCAACATTTTCAATGCATATCAAATGCGATAAAATGGAAAATAAAATGAAAATACTGACCAATGACAACTGGCAGTCGGAAAAGCGCTATGAAAAATCTGCTCAGTTGGCAGACAACTCACACAAAAATAAAAGTCGCAAAAAATAGTCAAAACAAAAACAAAAACAAAATAGCGGACAAAGCGCCAAATGCATCCCGCTGGGCAGAGACGACAACTGATCCATGTTTTTTTGCACGAAGTGGGATGAGCAGAAAGGGAGCAGGGGAGGCTGGTGAGGTAGGGGATTGGTGGCAGCTCTGGACAGCAGTGTCATGCTAAACACAAATACAAATGCATTTGCAAGTGCAGCTTCAATTTTGCATACCCTTGCTGGGAGTATTACGATTTGCTGGCGAAGTGTGCAATGCCTAGAAGAAAATTCCAGCTTAGTAAAGTATATATATATATATATGCTTGATCAGCATTGATAGTCGTCTATATATAGTCATGTCCGGCTGTCCATCTAACTGCTTCCTTGCAAATTATTCCCTCGGCTGAAAACTGGGAATGTATTCATCTTTTCGCTACAGTTATCACATATATCAAAGTCGATTGGATCGGTTCACTATATCATATAGCTGCCATAGGCACAATCAGTCCAATGTTGAGCTCTTGTATGGCCAACTTTTTTGTTTGTTAAGATATTCAGACCAAACTCAACTATATCATATGTCTCCTTTAGGAATAATCGGACGAAGGTTGATTCTTAGATGTAAGCTGCTTGACTCCGGCCTGGAATGAAATGTAATCTTCGGTAATCTTCTTCCTTGCTGTAAGGATTATAATTTGGTAGTGAAGCGTATAACACATCTTTGATTCCATTAACTATGAATATATAGCCTTGATCAGCATTAGCGTGGCCAACTTGCTCTAGCCATATATCTATAAGTATTTTAACTTTCCCAATATACCCGCAAAGACTCTCAGCATTATATATACTATATATGCTCCCATTTGCTTCCAGATCTGAAGAGTATATCGTCTTTGCTGTGCCTGTAACAGTTGTGTTCTGTTCATTTTCTGTGCATTGCTCTTTTTCTCTCCCGTTGGTAATAAGCGCAAAACTTTGACAACTTTGTTATCCACATTTGTTAGACATTTGTTTCTACTTTTTTATTTCATTTTTTTATACTATTTTGTTGTGTTTTTTTCGCGCCTCCCTCTGCGCACACACACCTGTTAAAGTTTGTGGGGCGGAGGGGGGTGCTTGTGACAGCAAATCTACCTCCGTTTGCAGCTCTACTTCCGCATCCGTATCCGCTTTCGCGAATACGCCTTGAAAACGGCTCACACGGGAGCAGCTGGAGCGGCTGTAGAAGCAGAAACGCTTCTAGCCAAAATGATAAAAGTGAAGTGGAATTAGAAAAACAACTGTTTGTTTGTTGTCGTTGTTGTCGCTGTTGTAGTTGCTGTTGTTGCTGTTGTTGCCTTTTAAACATGTGCTTGTAATTTGCGGTTTTTGGTTTCCACCTCTTTTTTTTTTGTGTAATACTTTTCTCACCTTTTGTAACAGACTTCGGTTGGGTTTTTTTTTTGTATACTTGCCACCAAATGTTACCAAAATTAAAGAATTTTTTTGTGCGTTTCTCGTTAAACTGCAATTAATGTTTTTAGGCAATTATTAAACGGTATTCATTTGGGATGCGAGTGCGGCAAGTATTGCATGCAACCTGCGGTTTCCATATAAGGATGTCCGAGGGAAAATAATTCAATAATGGGCGTTGCAACCTCAATTAGTGGCATTTAGGGTATATCGTAGAGAGACAGGAACAGGGCAGTGCTACGGCCATATCAATCGGATGAGCAAAACTAATAGTAATATTTGTATTGAGAAAATAATGAGCAGAGCAGAGCCATCGACTCATAACAAAGAACCTCATCATTAAGGAGTCCAACGACAGAATTGGGCAGTTTTTAATAGCTTTAAGCTTTTGTCTGGTTTTAATAAACGTTATACCCTGTAAGCGTAAAGTGCTTGCACGTGGGTATTATGCAGTTATTGAGATTTATTTGAGACTTATCAGCAATGGAAACGAGGTATTGATATCATCGGTAGTTATCGATCAAAATCGATAAATGGATTTGTTGTTTTAATCTTGTCTTAATTAATTTAAATATTTTAATGATTAGTTTTGAGCGCTTCCACTGCGTGGCATCTGCCCGTCTATAATCAGCTCACAGCTTGCCTCATCTTCAAAATTTTAATGAATATTATCGAGAAACGCGCTTTGTGGCTGACAATGCGATAGCCAATCGTAAAATCTAATCAATGAATAATAATAATAATAATAATAACAATAATAACTGTCATAAAAGCGCCAAGTGTGGAAAACATTAAGAGCGTTAAGAAAAAATAAATAAAACAAGAAACAAGAAAAACTCTTTGCCGCAATTTGTTCAACGAGGAAAGTAATAAAGAAAAGATAAGATGGAAAATGTTGCGCCTCGCTGATCGCATGACACTTAAAACAGTTGGCGATCGGCATTAAACGCATTAAACTAAGAAATTTGTTCAAGTGGAGGAGAGATTAGAGACGGGCAATGTGTGAAGAAAAGTATCAAATAACTTAAATACTCCACGAGTAGACCGTAAAACCGAAACAAAACCAAATGAAAAATCATAAACTGAAACATATAATTTGTTTTTTTTTTTATACATGTTTCGTTTCATATTTTTTAAGTGGCATTCTTTGTGCAGATGAAAGACTCGCCATACAAATGAGCTGTTAAAATAAAAAAGCCGGCATGTGTCCTTATGTGGCCGAAACGAAATGAAAACGGCATTCTTTGTGGTATCCAAAAGAATTTCACTTGCTCCCCATTCTGCAAAGCACCCTCCTCCTCCTCCTCCTCCTCGCTCCAAGTGTTGGCAACTCACGCTGTGCGAGCGAAGCCACAAACTACAAGCTGCAGGATATGCTTGCAACACAGCGATCTATCTGTAAGTGCCACACATCAAAATCTTCAAAGCACATATAAATATGTTAGCCATCAACAGAGAGAGGAAAGCTTGCGACCTGTGCGACGAATATTAAATACGCTTACGTCTCAAGAAAGTGGTAGACATATGGAAAGTTAACTCATACATGTATTTTATTTATTTACTGTAGAGTTTTGACTTTCAATTTATTTATCTAACATCAGTTCACAAACTATACAAATACTTAAAATATATACAATTTACAAAATGTACTCGTATAGTAAATCTATAGGTTAATCACATATTTGAATTAAAATTTATAATGTTAAAAGTTAGATATCTTTGCCTTGAGATATTTATGTAAGTTTAATATTAATGTTGCACCATTAAGTTTAATATTAATGTTAACCATTTTCATATGCTACGGAATTTTAAATATATTATATTTATGTATATATATTATCCAACATTTATTTTGTTTTATTTTTTAGTTTAATTTTCTATTTTATTAATTAATTATTTTATGTATTTATGTATGTTAATTTATTTATATATTTATATTTATATATTATCTAACATTTATTAAGTTTTATTTTTGTCATTTATATGTCTTAAGCTGTGCTTTTACTTGAATTTTCTCTTTTCATATAATGCATATTTGAACATTTTACAAGATGCCTCTAAAAATAACATTAGCCGCTTTCAGTTAGGGTATACGAAAAGTAATAATTATGTTCAATGCGCGGCTCATTAGCATTTATAGGCGCCGAAATATTTATGATTTTATGCGCTGTCAAAAACTGTCTTCAATTTAATTTTGAACAGCGGAACCGCTAGACACAAAAGTTAACGGCTTCAACTACCCGTTTCGGCTGCCCGCCGCCAACTCCAACTTGTCTGGGCCAATTAGCTGGAGGGGGGAGTGGAGCATATGCGTCATGTGCTCCTCAAACTGCAATTGTTGCCATTTCTCCCTCTCTCTCGCTCTCTCTCTCTCTATCTCTCTTTGTGCCTGTCTCTTTCTATGATAATTTCACGCTAATTGCAGGCACACCAACTAAAGTTAGCTGGCCCAGGGGTAGCTGAGTGGGAGCCTTTTTGGGGCTTGGGGTTTGCGGCTATGAATGATGGTCGCTACGTGTCGTGGCTGATCAATATGCGACGTAATCTGTGTAATCAGTTGTGCCCCGATTCAATCTGTGTGCACAGGTATGCCTCGATGCGAAATGTAAATCGAGCTGAGGGGGGAAAGGGTTTACTTTTGGGGCTGCCTCCGTTTATAACGGTGTTATGTCGTTAATGCGCAATTGGCATGTTGGCAACACGACGCCATTATAAACACACACTCACACAAGCACACACACACACACACACACATGCTCAGTGAAAAGCAGCTGGCTGAAATTGAGTCTGTTAAATAGTTAATGAGACAATCTCCTTAAGCCAATCGACAAGATTTTGTAAGGCACAAGAAACTACTTACCGTAAAAGGCAACTGGCAACATACATTTCAACTGAGTAAGTTGAGTCAGCAACATAATTCAACCATTTGTTTAATCATAATATTTCTTACAGTGTACAGCTGAAAACAAAGCTCTCGTTGGAGTACTTCGACTAAAAGATACCCAGAACATGAATATTCAAACCAACACTCTGCTTGCACTCTTATTATCAGATCAGGTAAACTTATTTTTCTTTTTTATGACAAGAAGTTGTATGCGATATTAATAAAATGTTCTACAATCATTCAATTATATGTAGAACAACTTACGTTTCTGCCTTTTATTGCAGTCGGAAAAAACTTGATTTGGGAATTGTATACGAGAGTTTATGCCAACAATATTCCAAGTTTAGAGTCCCTAATTATTATAGTCTGTTAGATCGGCTTGCTTACACTTTATGGTTTGGAAGATACTCTCTTCTGATTCTGTCTGTTTGCATTATTTTGATCATTCCGTCGATATACAAATGTGTATTCAATATTTCTGATATATCTTTATTTTATATTCATAATTTATTTATACTTGTTACTCATCAACATTTTCGCCTAATAATAGCAATCAAAGTGATTCTCGTTTAATTAATTAAGCAATTGAGTTTCTCCAAAACTTTTCGTTGTTTAATTATCTTAATATTCGTTGGCTTCTTGAATTTCCTAAATCAACAACCTGCCACAAAAGTTTTTATATGCAACGCCCCTCAACCCTCAATCCTCACACTATCCACAAGCTCGAGTAAAATTCCCACCCACACTACACCAAATGAACAAATCCACATCGCAATTGATATCTGGTTGGACATATCAATTTACCACACTTACAGAAACCAGACATTAATTTTATGTCTATATGTGATTAATATACATGTGTGTACATCAATGCCAACCCTCGGAATGATGCAACCACCCCCAAGCCTGCCACATATGTGGAATGGCGTTTGCCCTGTGTGCGGAAATCCCAGTGGAAATAAGATGACAAATTTCAATGATTGCCGTAACAAGTGCCAATTTTATGGCCACAAAAATCATCTAAAGCTAATCAAGCGCTAACCAAACCAACCCTCAAATTGGATGACTACAAATATCTATATTTGCTTTTCCTCACATTATTTTCATCGTATTTTCTCATCGTTGTGGGGAAAAAGGTTCACACACACACACACAGTGAAAAGAAAAAATTTGCCAAATTTTCAGAAAACAAATTAATTTGCACTCAAGTGCAGGTAGCCAAAAAAATAAGAATCCCAAAACTCAACCCCATTCCCTAAGCCGTAAAGTCGTAAAAAGTTCAACCCTGCATCCGCATGAAAGTTTGGTCTTTTTATTTAATGCATACAAATACACATATATATAGATATATACGGATATATATATATATATATTTGCTACCCCTTGTCGAAGCCAAATTAGGCATAATTACATTTTAATCATCTTTATTGCTCTTTTACAAGTTTACTGTTATGTACAAGTTTGGCTTTCTGCATTATATACTCACTCACTCACTCACTCACTTACTTACTGGCCAACAATAATTAGGGGTTGGATATGCGGTTGGGCTTTTTATAGACAGGCAGACATTTTTCGGTCAAAACGGTAGCAACCACAACATTTCATAAACTTTTCTTTTCTTCTTCCTTTCCCTGTCTCTCTCTCACTCTCACTCTCCCTGCCTTCCCCTGTGTGTGCGCTTCATCAATTGCTAATGAGTGAGGAGCGGAGCGGGTCGACAGAGGGCTAAAGCGGCCGAAACCAGCTGTTGTCATTTACTTACTTTTGGGTTATTTTCGGCAGCAAGCAGAAGGACTCTGCTTACTTGTCTTCATTGTCTCTTTGAACTCGCTTGAACTGTTAACCCACTTGAGTCGCATTTCATTCAATTTGTAATTGATACCAAGCAAGTGGAGAAAATTCTTCAAACATACGCTTTGAACACGTATTAAAAAATTATAGATAAAGAGTTTTTACTCAAATATATTTTTATTATAGTCATCAAATATTCTTTTTAGTTATTATTCGTGCTGTATATTTTGCTACAAATACTACTCTATGCAATTCCATTGGGTTACACATTTTTCACTGACATAACTTTGCTTAAAGCTGAAATGATTTTCATAGTTCAATCTGTAGTTTTAAAAATATATTTAAAAATGAGTAGCTCTTTAATCATGGCTTGCACTAGAATAATACCACATTTTAATTTTATTTCTTAAAATTCAAGTTAGAAAGAGCTTATTAAAATCTCACTTGGAGCTTTTTTTAATTTGTATAAAAAATTAAGTAAAATTAAAAAAACGTTTTATCGTCATAACATAACTTCTACCGATCATTGCTTATTTCTATATTTTGATTAGCTATGCTTTCTATACGTGATTAGCTATGCTTTACTGTAGTCGATTTTTGGCTTGCTTGGATTCAAGAAATAGTTTTTTACACATATTCCAAACAGTTCAACTTAGTGTTTGATCTGAGTGAGCAATTTCGATTGCAAGTCCAAAAAATATATATTGTCACAATAAAATAAAACGGCAGAACGTAAATTTGCAAATGCAAGCCAAAATTGAAATTCGAGACCGGCAATGCAAATGAAGCAGAGAGAAGAGCGAAGAGAGAAGAGAGAGAAGCATCGTCTTCTTGCTGCCGTTGCTGCTGCTGCTGCTGCTGCTTATCTGCAATTGCAAAAATTGAAATCAATTAAAATGACAACAAAAGTGTGGCCCATAAATAGCGATGTGTGTGTGTTGTCCTTTTTATAGCCGCAGTGGCAGTGGCAGCAGCCACTTTGCTCACTCTGGCAAATCTAATGAAGATTTACTTTAGGCCATAACACATGGTCAAAACCGAGCAGCTGCAACAGCAGCAACAGCAACAGCAGCAGCACTCGTCTCTTGGCCATTTATTTGGAATTTTACATTTTACAATCGTGCCACAGAATATGTGGGTGGAGTTTTTCGGGTGGTCGAAATGCGTGCCCCAACGAACAACAGGCAATTATAAGCGTAACCCACACTCCAGGAAAACAAAAAACAAAAAGCAGAAAAAAAATGAAAACAGGGAACATCCATTTCTAACGGTGGCAATAGCTTTGGCGACAGTGGTCAGGAGGGGGCGTGGCAGCAGATGGGCAGCCATTGGCAGTGCAACACATAAAGTTCGATTTGTGTTGCTGTTGCTGCTGTTGTTGTTGTTGGCTGGTTTGGATTTATGTGCGCTATATGCGGTTATAAATTCCGGCTACATGAATGGCTTGCACAGATCTCTATGCGCCAAATTGCAGCAGCAGAGTTTTCCTTTTCCTTTTGCCCGCTTTTCCACTCGCATTTCGCTCGTGCTCTTTCCCTCTAATATTTTTCAATTAGAGCAACAACAGCAACTACAACAACAACAACAACAACATTAGGAGCGACAGAGAATGTGATTCTTCTAAATTGCTTCACTGCGCAATTATTTCAATTTCGAATGAGTCCAGCAACTGGACAGCAGTCAACTATTGCCTTAAAGTGGCCACTCGCTGACTGGAACTCAACGATGGTTCTTATTTGCATAACAATATTTATAATATTTCTTAATATTTCTACATAAAAGAAAAGAAAAATCTTTAGAGTGTTTGCATATATAGCAAACGATGTCCCAAGAATGTTTAAACATAACATTTAATTGATTTCTCTTTTGAGCAATTCTATATAGCTTTATTTAATAATAATATAATTGAACAGTTACACGGAGAAAAAACTTCGTAGATTTCTCAATAATTTCGGAGTATTGTTTTTAACCAATAATTGTTCTGTATAACATTAAATTGATTACTCTTCAAAAGATACGCAGAGGAAATGGATCATAGATATCTGAGATATTTTTGCTGAAAATAAATTCGAAATTCGTCAAATTTGATTTAGCGAGTGCACACTGTATGTCCACTTTAAGGCTGCCCCAGAACGCCATCCAATTGGCTCGTATTGTCGTTATTTGAGTTTCTTGGCTCATAAATCAGTTTGTTGCCTTTTTAATCCGTTTTAATTGCTGTTCGTTGGTCAGACTATGAATGTCGCAGTCCCAAGGACTAACGTAAGGATCTGAATGCCGTTGTTCCTGTTGTTACAGCTTTTATTGTTGTTGTTGTTATTGTTGTCGAAGCGATTAAGAGCATGGCGTCCATTATACGCATTCAACACACACACACACACACATATGCATGTGTCGTAGAAGTAAGTGCCTTCAGTAAGCCTTAACGGCCATTATAAACGTTGTATGCAGTCTGAAATGGATATAAATGTTTTCAAGTTGCAAAATAAAAAAAAAATAGAGTTTTAAGGCACTTAATAAAGTTATTTTATATATATTGTGGCATATTTGAATTTGTAAAGCTCAATCATTTTAAGTCCCACTCGAATTAGTTGCAATTGAATTAGTTATCTATTTTATCGCATTTGCCCTGTCAGCTTTAACTATGCTGACAGGCTGTCAAAACCAATTATCGATAATTATGCATTTAAGCTTCTACAAGTGAGTCTTATTAGAATAAAATGTGGAGCAATGTTTTTGTGTGCGCACAGGTGTCGCTGTCGCAAGAGTAATAACAATTGTCGCAAGAGTAATAATAAATGAAATTTTAGTTTTTCTTATTCATTGAATTGCTAATTTTGTGCTACAAATTGACACAAATACATACATTTATTTTTTGGCAAATATGCGCAGTTTTTATAGCTGATTGATTTACTGTGTCACAATTCGTGATTGCCTTCCCTCTTCCGATCCTCCTCTTTGCGCTAAGCCACGCAGTGCTCTCGCTCTTGCACTCTCTACTCAAACACACACACATACTGATGTCACTTGCTCTTGATCTCTTCTTACACTATTCATTAATAATTATCATCGATCAGTCAAATGTTGCGAATGTTGTCGCAGTCGCTGGCCTATTGTGTATTTTGTGTATATTAATTATGTTTATAACTGCATAAGCTATGCATTAGTTATTGCATATCTGCAATATGCAATATAATAAAATGAAAATATTAAAAGTATCATAAATTGATTTCGACTTACCTTCCCCCTTCTTTGTGCTCAGCCAGCCACGCGATCGCTCTCGCTCTCGCATTGCCTCAGCTCACACACACATACACACTTCTTACTTACTCGCTTGCACTTGCAGTTGTTGTTGTCTCCATGTTCGTCTTCTTCTTTTGTTAGAGGCCGGTCGACGAAATGTTGAAACTTGCGCGCCAATTTAACACTTGTCATTTGGTGCTCGTTGTGTGCGTTTCCTTTTGCTCATCTGTTCTTTTTTTTACTCATATGCATATGCACGCTCAGACGTATCATTTTCATTATAAATATAGCCAGCACACACATATCCCCCGAGGATCGTTCTCTCTACCTCTCTCTCTCTCTGTCTATCTTACTTGGGCATAAGCCACGAATTTATGACATTTTGATTTGCGTGAAATTTGCTTTTGGCACGCATGCGTCGCCTTCTCGCTGCCTCTCTCTCTCTCACTCACGCAGTGTGTGTGCGTAATTCTTTGTGTCACGTGCTGCTGCTGCAGCTTCGTTTGCTGTTTTAGCTGCTGCTGCTGTTGCTGTCGTCGTTATCCTTTTCGTTCTGTGTCACATTAAATGCGCTTAAAGCGCTAAACAAACGCGTTCAAGACAGACGCTGAAGTTGAGCCACAAACTGGGTGCGCTGCGTTAATCTGCGTACAGTGTGCCCTCGTTAATTTAATTTGATAAATACTCTAAAAAAAAGATATTTATAATGTTAATTCGATTATTTTTGTTCACGCACATTTTGACTTTTAGGGACAGACTTTTTCACAGTTAAGTTTCCAACTGCAACGTACCTAATTAGCATATACGAGTACTTCATACCCTCCTATCTCTTATCTCCTACAAATCTTGCAAGTATTTCCTATTTTTCATTTAAACTTTATTTTTAATTTAATATAATCCATTTACTTACTTGTATTATTTTCGTGACTGATGTTCGTTGACATTAAATAAATATATAAATAATATTGATCTATATTTTATGGTTTACTCTAAATGGGTTTTCTGCCAGAATCGGGAGCGTTATTCTTTTCGATTGACCACTGTACTTGAGACGACTAACTGGCCCACCTATGCGTGCATTGTGCACATTTAGCGTCATCGTTGGCGGTGCTGCCTGGTCTGCCTGCTCCGCGTGGTGGTGCCTTGCTTGGGTGCCTTGGTGGTGCTGCTTGGTGGTGCCTCAGTCTTGGTTTGCCAATTAAAGCGAAATATGCGCGCATGCGCTCAACACAATCTCCAACTCCAACTCTGATTTCGACTCCAACGCCAACCAAGTCATGACCAGGAACAGGACCCAAGGTAGACAAAGCGTCGCACAAAACAGTCGCCTGGAGAGAGGGAGTCGGGTGGGAGCGGCGGGGGGATTGCAATGCGGCAGCTTGGAGTGAGGTGCAACACAATTTTTGACATTTTTATGAGCATACAGCGCATATATCAAGTTGGGCGACGGCGACTTGAGTTTTGTTTGTTCTTTTTTCATTTTTTTGTTTTGTTTTCTTTCTTTTTTTGTGTCTGCAGCGAAATGGAATTCCGCACATAAACTGCGACGGCGCCCACGTAGGCAAAAAAAAAAGTAACAAAATAATAAAAAAATGAAAAAAAATCCCGCTGATGCCCGGAGGCGCCTCTTTCGCGCCTGCGCATCGCAATGGCAACAGACGATGGCGATGGCGACGGCGATGGCGTCGTCTGCCTGAGAAGGGGACATATATCGTGCGAATATTATTTATATACCATACGCTCCATAAGCACATCTGCAAACGCAAATATTTATCACGCTCTTTTTTCCACATACCCTGCCCAGCGAGCAGCATGATAAGACCTTGCTGGGGTCTTTGCGTTGGCATAACTGGTCAGATAGGGTCTGCATTATAGAGAAGTTATTATTTGGGTACGTGGGGAGAGCACTCTTAAAGCGAGATCAGTTTGAAGTTCTAATGAGAATTTATGGATAATCGATTTTTAAAATATATCTATATGTATATAGATAGTTATCTATCATCGATACATCAAATTTAAATGAGGAAGCTAAAAATGAAATAACTATAGTTTATAGAAATAAATAAAATAACTAAAGTTTACGGATCCAAGCCATTCTAAATCCCAGCAGACTCTGATTAATTATTTAGAGCATCAACATGATTTGCGAAAATAGCGTAAAAATAATCAAATAATAATAATAACTTATAAAAATATCAACAACAATATAATAATATAACAATAATTATAATAATATGTATAAAAACAGGAAATTGATGAAATTAATATAATAATGTAATGAATGCTGTAGAAATGAAATGAATGCTGTAGAAATCGATGTTCTAGCCAAGCCCTCAGATCACGCTTACCCTGTAGAATCTTAACCCCTTAGCAAACTTATTTGCAAGTGCTTACAGAAAGTTATAGCTGAATATATTTATTGCTTTCTTTTTATAGTCTTATATTATTGCTGTTTCTTATGGGGTATGAGCTAGTCTCGCCTTGTGTTTAACATATTCTCTACGAGTGCGCCACCGTGGCAGACTTATTGACCAAGTGGCCACAACATGACCTGGTAGATGGCTGACACACACACGCACACACACATACATACCCATATAAGCAGGCAGTACAAATTGAACTGTAGGTGGTGACCGCTGCTGGGCTCTTGTCATCTCCCGTTGTTATTTGGCTCATAAATTTGTAGAGCAATGATTTTTACGTTGTTTTCGTTTCTGTTGTTGTTGTTGTTGCTGTTTTATGTTTTTTTATTTTATATTTTTTTTAACTGTGCGGTTTGATTTGTTTGAACACCCAGCAAAAATATTTCCCGCATTGAATTATTGTTGCTGGTCCAGCGATTTATGGCCGCGAATTGGGTTCGGTTTGGTCCTTGCTGTTGGTCACCGATTGCTCCTCTCCCTCCTCCTCCTCCTCCCTATTGGGAGCAGCACCAAAAATAAAAAAGAGCTCCCCAATTCGATTGGTTTGTTGGCAATTTATTTGCTGTGTTGGTTATGGTCATGTCAAAATATGTGTGATACGTAAAATAATGAGTTTGTTGTGGTCGCATTTGTAACCATTTATTTATTATAACACATAACATTTTATTATTATTAATGTTATATATATATATATATATATATTATATATATATATATATATATATACATATATATATATATCTATTTATATCTCTTTTGCTGGGTAGAGTTGAATTAAATTTATTTTCACAAGAATATATTTTCTTTAGGAATGCCATTGAATTTGTATTGCTTAAAGCTTTGACATTGCTATACGCTGAACTCATTAGAAATGGTAAAATGTGTATAGTTATAATAACTAAAGAATGAATAAAGTTGTGCAAAAGTATGTTATAATAAAGCCTAATCTCAATTTTGAATAGAAGTTCTTGTACAAATTTCATGAAGTTCGGATAAGAAGCGCATATTTTGTTAGCTAAAACGTATTTTCATCTTTTAGATCATCTACTAGTCCAGCTCTCTCGATTCAATTTCTATTCTCGATAATATTTTACTTATAAATGCCATATCATTTGAATCTATCTTTAGCAATTTTTTTATTACATACATTTAACCCACTCGGCTAATAGCTATTTGCCAAGAACGGTTTTTATATTTTAAGTTTTCCAAAAATTGCAAACATTTAATTATATATATAATTTTTTTTTTTCTTTTTTTTTTGGTTGAGCGACGAGGACTTTTGTCATGTTCTACTGATTATTGGGCGTACACACGCACAAGAAGGGAACAAAGACTGAGAGAGATACAAACGATATCCAAAATTTATATAAATTAGCTGAAAGGTGCCTACATGTCTGCCATAAAAACAAAAGCCATCAGAATTGACCCACTGTCGTTGTTGTTGTTGCTGCTGTTGTTGCTGCTGTTGTTGTTGCTGTTGTTATTGTTTTGGCCGTCTCTGCAGACATATTGAAAATTAAAGCGAGCGCACGTTTAGCCTGAGGCCTGGAGCTGGGCGCTGGAACACCAGTTGAGTTGGGAGTCGGGAAGCCTTCAGAGTCATAACTCCAACGAAAAAAACACTTTACAGATCATTGATCATCATCAGTTGTGGACGCAGAGCGAGATAGACTGACAGTTAGAGAGAGACAGAGAAAGAGAGAGAGAGAAAGAGAACTGAATTGTGATTATGATTCATAAGCGTCGAGAGGAGAGACTCTTTTTTGGGTTTTTGTTTTTAGGGTTCGTAAATTACCGGAATTACTCGACTGTTGTTCGGAGTTTCTTTTTTTTTCGTCTGTGTTTTGGGGTCGCATTCTGTTTTTTTTTGGCTTCAAGCGAGCTGGCCAACACCTTAGAATTGCCTGGCGTGCCTTTATCGGCATTCTTTTGGATTTTTGTTTTTGTGCTTGTGCTCATTTAAAATGGGTTAAAAGGGTAGCATGAAGTTGTTGCAGCTGAGAAAATGATATTTGTTATGTAGATTTGTGAATAGCATACAAAAAACAAGTTATTTACATTTATCGATAAATATCGAAAGGGATTACTTTATTTTAACCATTTTATTTAGGGTTATAAATGCTAAAGCCACTTAATTCTATTAGTACAACGAGTGCTTATACCATATATAGAACAAATTATTTGTGTTTATCAATAAATATCGAGTATAGATTTAAATACTTGATCATTTCTTTAAGGTTTGATTGTTGCAGGCATTTAAATGACATTTTGAAGAGGTTGTATTATTACTGCGAGTGCTAATACTACACTTTATACATATTTATCGATAAATATCGATTTTTGATTACTATAATTAACCTTATATTAGCACTTTACCTGCCTTACAGGGTATCTCTTAGCCGAGCACGTTTAACTAGAGCACACTTGATTTGGTTCGCTTTTAGATAAATGAATTTGCGCTACTTCAAGCAATGTCGACAGCTACCAGCTCTCAAGAAATGCCATACACAGATACAGATGCAGATGCCGAGATACAGATGCAGAGATACAGATACAGATACAAAGTTACAGAGATACTGATACTTGGGGGCTGACTGACTGGAGTCAGAACGGCAGCTCGTCAGTTGCTTTGATTGAAGCAGTCGGGTTCTGTTTTTGAGCTGAGCTGAGCTGAGCTGAGTTGAGTCTCCTCCTTCGGCATCGATCCCAGTGCAATTATACCGAATAGCCCATCCATAATTATAGAGCGGCAACATATTTCGAAGTTAACACTTTCGTAGCGATGGCTTTGGGAACTTGCTGCAGGCAAATTTTATTGATGCATCACAATTTAATGTGCAGTTGGCACAGGTTTTTTCTCCTTATGTTATTCTGTTTTTGATTTTTATTTTGAGATCCCGATCATCATTTCATAAAGCAGTTTTCAGTTTTGAGTTTTTTTGGGGGGGCATTTTTTGTGGTCTTTTGGGTATTGTAATTTTTTAATAAAATTTTTGGTATTATTTCTGTGGATCGTTGTTGATCTCATGTTGTTGATTGGTATCTCTCGTGTGTGTTTGTCAAGGCACGCAACATTATTGTTTTTAGATCTCTTTTCCCTTGAAATTGAGGTTATGTTGCTCCAAATTGAGGTTATGCTCGGCTCGCACGATTTAATATGGATGGTTTCGCTGCTAAAATCCTCGCCAGCGGGCTTTGCATCATTGTATTAATAATGAGGTGCTGTTTTAATGTTGCACAGAAATTAAGAAAGGTGCTTTATTTCTGCTTAAAGATTATGCCTGTCGTTGGTTGACGATTTGAATTAATGTTATGTAGAGTGCCGCAAAAAAATATCACACTTTCCTTATGCCATGAAATTGTTATAGATAACAAATGCCTTTATTGTGGATTTTCGAAAAGGATATTGACTCAATGCTCTAAGGTTATTTTAGAACCTTTCGCTAGTCCTTGTTATATGCCTTGAACTTTCCCCAGACCTAACCCCCTGGCATTATTTTAAGAATGCAGCTAATGCTCAAAGGATATGCTGCTGCTATTGTAAGAAGCTCAATAGTTAACTTCGTCGAGTTAATATTTTTAGAAAATTCCCAAAAAGTAGCCGCTGATATATGTGTATTCTAATTTGGCATCTAATAAGTATCAGTTCATCTAATAAGTATCTTTACGGCTAATAATGCATTAGCTATTTAGCATATAATCTGGCATCTCAAAAAGTTGTCAGTCTGGAACATAATTCGGTTCGACAGCTTTGAGCAAGGTGTCTCGATTAAGTGCGTTATTGGAGACCCCTCAGCATCCCTGGCACGTCTTATCTAGAAGCAAGGCTTTCAACACGATATCGTATTACGATCGAATTCGTAACACATTCACAACGCCAGCGAGCGGGCGAGCGTGCGATCGACCTCTAATCGAATGAAGCTAGTTAATGCTCATTTCAATACATTTTATGATTATTAATATTGTATATTCATTCAGGTTGATTATCGCTTTGTTCGAGACGAAAACATAGCCAAAGCATACACACGCTTCCATAAATACATTAAACTTGACTCAACACAATAACAGAATCGATATACTATGTATATATATTTATATATATGCATATATCAAAAGTCATTAGAATTGTCAACGCATAAATTAATTGCTCGTAAAATGCTTAAGTTATGCTCGTTTCATGCACAAGTTTATATTTGAGATTTTATTTTACTTTTCTTTTTTTTTGCTACATCTTTTTTGTCGTATTTTATTCGTTTTATTTTAATTGTGTGAATGGAATTTGTGGCGAAATCAAATGTGACATATCCGTCGTTTTATATTTTGGCGTGTAATACATTTAATTACAATCTGTTTCTTAATTGACATATTTATATATATATTTATATATATATGGAATATTTGAATACACTGTGGTTATTATTTTAATGTTTTTATTATCTGAATACTTATCAAGTATGCAAAGTGCTTGCCAATTTACAATCACATAAATTGGGGAACTGTATTCATAATAAAGTAATAAAATCAATACTGAATAGCATGAATAGCTTATACAAAAAAGGTAGCATCAAATCAAAGACTATGAAGATACCTGATACAGATTACTTTATGGCCTTTGATCAAGCTCATCAGTATTTCAATTTGTCAAACAAGACAAACACGAAACTGGAAACTAGCAGCTGAAACAGATCGTCGAGATATATATGCCAAAGCATATACTGCTCAACTTTCATGTGGCTATGATAGAAGTCTCAGTATTGCTTTATTAAATATGCAGTAATACCCCTATTGAGTGCAGTTATCAATAGATATAATAAGTGGCTTTAGTTAACTGTAGTTGGTTGTGGTTCCATTCCTCATATGCTTGACCCTAATACTCTGTTTTTGTTTTTACCAACCATAATCGAAATGCTGCAGTCAATCAAGAAGAACCAATTGATTATTTGGCATATCTGGCCAATCAACACATTATTTAGAGTGCTCGACAGTCTTGGATCGTAATTCAGATATGTACATATAGTAGCATAACGAATCTGATTAATTACAGGGCAATATTGCTCAAAACGAAAGCTGAAATTTATAAATAACAGAGGCAACTAAAATGCACAAATTTCATGAATAAGAATTTACGCCAAGAAGATGATCTCCACAGAGGTATTTTAATTCTTTTGTATAAAATTACATCTTCATAATTTGTGCTACTTTATTGTGCTGGTACGTAAAAAGTCCGGCGGGGAGAGGGCAATCGAAAGAGGGAGCGATCATCACACCTACTTTCTGCCAATGATAATTGGCCATAATTCAACAGCTTTATGCACTTTGCACTGCAAGTCGGACACTTAAAGTCATCAGCATGTGTTAGCCAGCACAACATGCAACACGTGCAACATGCTAACTTCTTGTGTATCGTCCTCCGTCTGAGTTATCACAATGCATGCCACAACTCGAGGCACACAAATTACTTTCGTGCTTAATGATTGCGTAAATGGTTGCTGGAATTCACATTGCTATTAGCCATTAAGTTGGTAGCCTTGTTCTTCCTCTTCCTCCTCCTCTTCTCTTTCGCATTGTTTTATTCCTGGCATGAAGTCAGCTTGAAAGACCAAAGATTTCTAGTTTCTTTCATTCTGGTTATATTAAAATCGACTCTCGTTAATCGTCGAAAAAACCACTTTGTATTAGACGGCAAGTTGTTAAAAATTAATTTTGCATTGGTATTTTGTTTTTTTTTCTCCTTTTTTGGTGTTATTTTAATTTTTAATAGTTTCCAAAGCGATTTTAAAATCAATTTTCTGCGAACGCCACTTGGCACAGTTCTAAATCAAGTGAAGCGCCTCCAAGTTTGACATGTGTGCAACATTGTCGCCTCACTTTGAAACTAAACCGAACTGAGAATCGTAGCAGAGATATGCGAATAAAATGTATTTATGTGGAAGAAACAAAAAGGGTGCAAAAAACAAAAATAAAAACCAAAAACAAAAACAAAATGAAAAAAAGGATAAAAAATTATTTCATTGCCTGTCATAAATGTCGGCGGCAAAAAGCTTTTGCTGCTGCTGTAGCAACTTGAATACGACTTTGACCACAATTTGCAGCATCTTCATCTTCATCTGCTGTAGCTGATGCTGCTGCTGCTGTTGCTGCTGCTGCTGTTGCTGCTGCTTCTGCTGCATCTTCGTTATTATGATCTTTTAATAGCCCGCAATTTTCTCACCTCGCAAAGTGTGAATATTATGGTGTAATTGCATCAACGCATCAACTCCTACCAATTTCCAAAAGCTAAGGGTCTAAAAACAGGCCGACATCAATTGCCAAATCGTTGCCCCAAGCCCCCTGCCGCCCCTACCCTGTAGCGGGAGGCAGGAGCTGAGGCAGAGGCAGAGGCCCATCATAACTTCTGTTGGTAGCCGACGCGTTCTGGCCATTTTGCCCCATTGGCCCGTGGGGCGTTGATTGTGGCATAACTCCTTCATTTGTATACACTTTGCTGAGGGTTTCACAATTTTGCCATGAATTTGTTACCCATTTGAAGTATGAAAAAGTAAAGTAAAAAGCGAACTTAGCCGATGAAGCTGTATTAATGGAACTTATAGCACATGCAACACGTGCAACACGTGCAACATGCCAACTTCTTGTCTCTCGTGCGCTGTCTGAGTTATTACAATGCGTGCCACAACTCATGTGTCTTTTTGCTGCAGTCAGTAGATGATCGGATTACTACTTGACATAGCTGCCACAGGAACAATCGTCGGACTACTTTATCATCTACGGTTCATTGGATGAATCGTTCGCATTTTGGTTAATTTATAGACAAGGTCAAATCTCCAGTTTGGAAGAGTATATATTATTCGGCTTGCCTAAGCTAGGCATTCTTTTTTGTTTTAATTTTTTGCAGTTTTTGATTATTTGGAGGACGCTTTGGTGGTTCGTCCTCTTCTTCTTGCCGACAGGTTCATGTTACCGACTGCTGCCCCTTTTTTCTTTTATTTTTTAATATGTTCGCTGTGGCATTTATGAAAATTATTGCAATAGTGCGTAATTATTTGCTGTGCTCTTAATTTTGGCAAGGGTTTCGACAAAGTGAAGGGGCTGCTGCTGCTGTTGCAAGTTGGGCTTATTTATTGAAAATTACTCGTTGCGTGCACCAATTCAGCCCTGGGCTACGTTATCTTTATCATGTGAGGCATATATTCATATAAATATATATATATATAAGATAGTCCTTAATGATTTTAATGTGTCTTAACTGCTGCAGAGTGTTGGGGATTAAATTGAAGTAAAATTCCTTGCAGTGGAAAATCAAACCCTAACTTGATATGTATATTCAAATATCGATTCGATTGTCGCAGATTATTTTTATAGTTTATCAGCTTGTTCGATTTAAGCAACTTTTGGCAAGATTTAGTTGTGCTTGCATTTTATTCAACTTTTCAAAACTTGACAAGGTCATCGGCATCTAAGGTTTTTTTTTTTAACATCTTTATCATAGTAATTATAATTTGTGGTGCTGTGCATAAAGCTGCTCTAATTTGCTTACAAGCCTAGCTGTTGTTGTTCGTGTTGGTTGTGGACAAGTTGAGGCAACATCGGCATTTGCATGCGGCATTCAACACGCATTAGGTTCACACCCAGACAACATTTTACTTTACACATTGCACACACAAATTGTCGCTGAGCGCTTTTGTTGTTGTTCTTGCTGTTGTTTTTAGCCGTTATCGAAAGGAGTCGGAAAAAGAAGAAGCAGCAGCAGCAGCAGCAGCATCAGCATCAAAACCAGAACCAGAACGAAACTTCCTAGCAGCAGCAGCAGGAACAGCATCAGCCACTGATCGTGTCTCTCCACTCTGTTGGCTGTTGATACCAATTTGATGGCATAATTTCAACGTGCCCCGCAGCAATATAAATTTGTATGTTGCTGTTGTCGTTGCCCATCGTGTTTGTTGCCAGCCCGACTCTGCCTCTCAGCCAGTCAGCCTCGGTTGCCTGCCTCACAGACTGCCGCATGTCGAAGAAGTGGCAAATTTAATGCCAAAACAACGACGGCGGCATCCTGGCCGGGATTTCAATTTTATGCCCAAAAGGTACGTCAACATGTCTGCAGCGTCACTATGCCAGTCTGCCCCCACACCCCATCTTGCCTCCTTGCAACACTCTGAAAAACTACGTGTTTGAATTTTGAACACATTTTCAGCGCGAAAACCACATTCTTCTTCTTTATACTCGAAAATCGACTTCATGTTTTCATGTTTTTTGAAATTAATTTTTAATTTAAGAAAGATAGTTTCCGAAAAGTGTAAATAAAAGCAATATAAAGTATCTTAAGATTCTTCAACTATTCATAATACACTGTAAGGCACAGTTGAATAAATAATAAAACCAGTATATTTATCGGTCAGGATTTCGGTTCGGGTTTAATTCTCTGTCAAGCAATCTGGAAATGTCTAATTGCCATTGTGGTTCTGATTCTGATTCTAAATTTCAATCAGTTAATTTCGGTTTTAGTTTTTGGTTATTTTAGAAAGAATTTCTAAAACAAATCAAAGTTTTCCCCCTGGAGAGCTTCTAGCTCCTATACATGCTAAGTCTTTTCTCCCAGTGCATCTCTGGCGCATAATTGTTAGAGGCAGCTTCTGGATGGCAGCATGCAATTGCCCACGATTCTGTTACGCTTTTGCTTGGTTAATTATGATTGCCTAGGCCACGCTTGATGACCCCCTCGAGCTGTTTAAAGAAATTGCAATATGCTAATTTTAACTAAGAAGAAAATACAAAAAACAAAAGGATGGACAAAAAATTCCATAAATTTAATTTATATTTTATTTTTCGCGCCTAGCCGTGTTGCACTTCTAAGCGGCGCCGCACGTAAATGGTTTCTCGGTTACTCCCATGGGGCATGCAACTCCACACAGTAGCTGACACAATTGTCATTTTGGCGCTGCCTTGCTGAAAATATATCCGCCAAAAGATTTATGCCTGGTTCTCCATACGGCAACTGTTGCTCTGGCCCCATCTGGCCTCTGTCTCTGCCGCTGACTGTGCCCCTTCTCACCTTGCCTCGTCCCTCGACGACTTGGTCTGGGCCTGAGTTTTTACTGGTACTGTTGCAAATCTTTTGGCTACTGGTTTTCTCTTTTATGCCCCATACCCAGCACTAATATGTGAACGTGGTGTGTTCAAATAATGTAATGTGTTTCGGAGATAGAAAGTTATATCATAGATATAAGATATATAAATTTAGTTTTCTATTCTAACTTTTGACAAATTAATTGTTATTAAGTTTTCTTCTGATATACTTTACCATATTTAAATATCGTATATTCCACGATATCCTCTAATTGTTATTTTACAGCTTTTGTCGATTAATTAATTTTGCTTTTTATTATTATTATTGTTGTTTTTTTCTTTCTAATATCGAGTTATTGAAATGTTAAGCTTGTGCTCCGATTATTATAGAGATTATTTTTTATTTTTATTGTTATTGTTATTCAAAATATTCGACGAATTATAAATTGCCCGTAACTCAGAATTAAGTCTTTTTATTCCTTTCGAATATTTGTGTATGGCAATTTGGATAATATTTATTCTTATACAATACACTTTTAAATATGACCACAAAGTAAAACTTTTTACTTTGATATATAAATTACATATAATTTGTTTAATTACTTTATTAAGTCATCATTTTTTTTTGCAGCTTTATATATATTATTTATATTTATAGATTATGTTGGAGATCGTTGTTTCGTGAAACGTTTACGATTGTTGCACTGCCTTGCCACATGTTTTTATAGTGTTGTTATTTTTGATTTGACATTATTTTATTGTTCTATATATAAACTAGTAATATTCTTATTCCTCCAAGTAGCGTCGGACTTTAATCCAAGGTATCTTTTCGTATAGCACACTCGCCTGGTGTAGTCTTAGTCGCCTTTTTCCGCTTCTTTTGCACCACAAGCGTTTTAATTTGAATACCGGTGGCAACATTTACGGAGTCGGGAAGTCGTCGACTGCCGACTCGCCTCTCGACTGGCGCGGCGCGAGTGCTTTCCTCAGTTATGTTGTCTATTATTGCCTGTCAATATAAATGTCAAAGTCGGGCTCTTAATAGCCTTTTAAAAAGCACTCTACAAGTCTTTGTTTTAGCTGCCGGCATTTCTATGTTGGAAATTTAATTAAAAAATTAAATTTTTTTATTTATATGATTTTGTTTTTTTTTTTTTGGCTAAAACGTGAAAAGCAGTTTTGAATGACAGTTAAATTCAATTATGCGCTATTTGTAGTGACTTTATGTTACACCGCAGGCCGTATTTGTTGCAGTTTTCAAATTTAAAGTAAATAACAATGCACACATATACATAGGCATTTCTGTTATGTATATATATATATATATATGTGTATATATACATATATATCAACCCAGTCACATCCACACATCAACGAGCATTTGGCTCGTAAAAAAGCGCTCTAAAGTTGCTGGTAATTTGTAAAAGAGCGCGTCGAAAAGTTTTGTGCCACAAACAAAAAGCAAAAAAAAAAAATGGAAATGGAAAGTCAGCTAAAATAAAAGCGGCAAAAGATGTTGTGTTATGTTGTGCCGCCATTTTGTTTGGTTCAGCGGATTATCTGCGCAAAGTAGGGTGTCTCCTGAAGGACTTAAATAAAATATATATAATAATGTGTTTGAAAGCTTACGAGTTGTTAAAAAAAAGGAAATTATTAATAATAAGTTTATTGAGAATTGACCAATCTAATAAACTGTTCACCTATAGGAAAATATTTATAGAGATTTTGCAAATAAGCTCACAAGCTAAAATTGAATTCCTTGGCAGTTAAAATTTAAAGTATGTACGAATTCTTTTTTCAATCTTCTCTTTAATAACAAAAATTAATGTCAAATATCTAACCATCTTTTCTGGTTTATCTTGGGGCACCCTAACCCAAGAGTCATACATACATATATATATAAACACGTATATATAGAGTATGTTTATATCGCTCACGATGTTTTGCGGGTGTGGAAAGGGTTTTGATAAACTTTTTACACATTATATGGCAACAGCCAAGGCACAGCACCCAGCCCGTTGCCCCACTCCAAAACCCCGACTCCAAAAGCGAACCATTTGAGAATGCTCTATGAAAATCGCCTCAGCCGCGTAGTGGGTGCAAAAAAGTTAAAAGCAGACTTAATGGCACCGCTTGTGCTTAAAATTTATTTTATGATGCGCATGCTAAGCCACAGTTGAATTTTAAAATACATTCACCAGGCGGTAGAAAGAGAGAGTGGTAGTGACGGCGAGGGGGAGGAGGGGAGGAGAGAAGGGGTAGACAGAGATAGAGAGATTTGCTACGCATCGTCCTTCTGCTGGCTTATCCTTAAGGGAACGCATCGTTTGCGCCCCAAGAGGAAAAACTCTTTTTGAAAAAGTTTCGCGCTACTTTTTTTTTGCTGTTGTCAGTGGAAAGGGTGACTTTTGGATGTGTGTGTGTGTGTGGAGGGGTGTGGAAAATGGCATGTTAGCATGTGCCTTGGCTGTCAAGAACGCTGCGGGGCTTAACGAAAGGATTTATGTATCAACGCTTTAAAATTTTGCGCAGATAACGCGCGTTTAATTGGCTCGCTGGGCTCGTCGTGTGCCTCTGTGTGTGCCACCCACAAACTTGGCTCTCACTTGACTTTATGCCCATTTTTTGGGTCTGGTTTGGGTTTCGAGTCGTGGGACACCATTTTTCTGCGCACTCAATTTGGAAAATGTTTTGGGTGTCGTTTTTATTTTGGTAAGTGCCTCAAATCGTTTTCAAAGTGTGTACGCTGCTTATCTGCATTTTTGTGCCCCTTAGGCTAACAGAAAGGGGATAAATATGGTATGAATGACAAATTTTTTCTTCTTTCTTGCATATAGACTAACTATACATTGATAGATTTATACAATTTAAATAAGCAATCTGACAAAAACTCAACTCTGATCAAAAAAGCTAGTGATTAACCTCAATTAAATGTGTTTTCTGTTAGCGTTGCGTTCCCATTTGCCCAAATTCAGTCGTAATAAGTTATTAAACTATATCTTTGTATTGTTGAGCCAACATTTGATGTCCATTTATATATTTATGGCGTTAAGCTTCCTAACTTTTGTAAATTTCCCACTGCTTTGTTCCGCTCGTTAGGACAATCTACACAGAAATCAAAGCAATTCGCATTGTTCAAATCAGAAGATTGGAAAAAATAAAACTAGCTTCCCATCAGCTGGCAACAAGTGAAAGGTCTTCTGACCTTGATGCTCATTTCAGTGCCGATTTAACACATAATACAGAGCAGCCGTACGGAATACAAAAAAAAAAACAAAAAAAAAGCTATATAAAAAGAGTTCTTTAACAAATCAAAATTTGTCTTTCCACATAATCAAGTCATAATATTATGGGTGATAACTATTGTTGAGCTGTATCGTACTGAAAACTTACTTAAGCTGCTTACAAAAGTCGAAAAACTCTCAGCAAGCTCTCAATGCATAAGGTTTTAAGCCGCTTACGGCACCAATTGACCAATATATTTATTTTGTTTCCAACTTTTTTTTTTTTTTTGCTTAAAGCTGCTGCCAAAACAATTTCAAGTGTTAAATTGTTTAAAACTTCAAATCAAAATCGAAATCAGAAAAGATCGTGTGGCGACGTTAACATAATTTTGAAACATGAAAATACACTTTAAGCAGCGATAAATTACAATAAATTAGAATTTAATTAAACTAAAAGCGGACAGAGAAAAAAAAACTTTTGGTTTTTTTTCCTGATTGTGATTGTGATTGTGAGTGTTTAACTTTGATCAAAACTGAAATTCTTTGGGGCCCACTAAAAATGTCAAAATATTATGGCCAAAAGAAAAGACTGCCATGCTGTCATGCTGTCAACCATTCTCAGTCAACTCTCTGTGTTGGCCCATTGTCAACCGAAGAGATTCTCAGAGACCCATCCGCTCTATTGTTGTGCGCGCTCCTAACGCCTCACTAAACAACATGGGCTTATGCCCGTAAACCTAATGAACGGATTAAGTCGACTCTACGTCTGTCACGAACGTGGCCCCCTTCCACGGCATAAGTGAGTCTGTGTGTGTGTGTGTACACTGAGAAAAATGCATGTGCTCGAATTTTGGCATTTGAACAATGTTAAAAAATGATGTTACATTTTGAAGAAATGCAAATAAAAAATATATAATAATAATATGTTTACTAAATATTGAAAAAATAAAGTAAAAGAAAGGTTTAATTTGTATTGATTAAATATTAAATCTAGAAAGAAGACTTAAACAATAATCTAAATAAGATTTTTCCTCATTTTTCATATTTAATTTTAGAAAAATATTATTGTACTTAGAGATTAATATTCGTGCTTGTTATAAAATATGTTCTACATAAAATAAATAAATGTACTTTTAAAAATGAAGCACAAGTTTCTTATTCTGAGTGTAGGTGACTCTTGCTGTTCTTGTGATCAGACACTGGAGTGTGTCTGTCTGTCGTGTGTGTGGCAAGGTGATAAACTTTGATATTTTAATGATATGTTCAACAAAACGTTCGTTGCACATAAAAATTTTCTTAGCTCTAACTGTTTTCGGCTAAATGGTAAATCGGCTTTTCTTTATAGCTATAAACATTCACACTCACACACACACACACACACACACACACACATTGCCGCCCCCGCCTCCGTAACCATTGTATTGACATTGTTTGGCATTTGGTATGACATTAAACTCACTTTACAGGTGTCCATTCAATTTATGAGCTGTAAAAATCTCAATCTTTTCTAGTTCTCCTCCATGCATATTTCTTGCATCCAACTTTAACTTGAATTGGGAGATAAAATGGAGGCATAAAGATATAAACCAAACAAGTCGTGAAATTTTATACTTTTTGCACAGTCATGTGGAACTAAAATATATCCCATATTTTCTGTTTTTTTTTTTAACATTGTTTTCTTGCATTTTATATCGTTTAGGATTGTAGGTTTTTCGCGAAATGTGTGGATTACTACTACAAGTGCAGGAAGTCTAGGAATAGGTCCCCCAGATAGTTACCCAATTTTGTGTTCCTAATTGGTTTTAGAGCTCTATACGGAGCCATAGCATCTTTGGTATAGTAAATATTCAAATAAATAACAATAAATTAATTTCGAACTGCAATTTATTTAAAACTGCTCAAAAATAATTCGTTCATCATCATAAAATTCAATTTATGCTTTTAGAAGCTTTCTCTCTCTGTTTCTGGTTTAAGCGTTATTCTTAAACATTTTGATGTATTTGCCAAGACAGCCATAATTAGATGGGACAACAAAAGTTTTATTTAAATGGTTATTCGAGCGCTTTCAAACATTTCTATGTACCAATTAATTGGGCATATTTATTTCTGATATTTAAATTATTCATGTTTATGGCTATGCCTCAAAATTTCGTTTAACTGTTGCTGTTTTTTTTTTTTTAACATTTGATTTGATTTGATGGGCCTTAGCATAAGTTCGATCTGATGGCGATTGCTCATCCCATCAAATAAGCCCAAAAACCGTATTCTTCTGTCACGGCAACGCCCCACATCAAACAGCAATTCTTATTATTTTTTGTTGTATTTTGTAGGTATTTTCAAAAGCGTGTAACACGAAACGTTTTCTCAAGTTTCTCAGCTGCCAAGTTGGAGTGGAGTTTGTATTTTATGGCAATATAAACGCGACGATTAAAACGTTAAAATTCAACATTTAAAATCATGTTTGGTTTAATTTCAAATCCAAAAGGAAGGCGGACTGGCAGGCAGGCGGGCATGCAACTTGAAACAAAACTGGCCAAGCGGCTATCTACAACTATAAATGTATCTATGTATCTGTAGCTGGTTATCTGGCAGCTATCCGCAGTCATGTCAGACAATCAACTTAACCAAGTTAGTCAACCGGAGTTGGTCATTTCATTCAACGGCTAATAAAATGCTTGAGTTATCCACATGTAAGACACTCTGGGCTAATATGAGCTACAGATGATGGAACCGGATGAGCGGGAAGGGGCTAGACAGAGAGGGAGAGAGAGGCAGTGCTGTGGCGTGGCACATCATTAAAATCAACGTTTACATATAGAAAACATCAATGCAGACAACAAATTCATTTAACTGCAGATAAAAATCAGCAGCTGAAACAAAAGTGAAACAAGTCAGAAAAAATGTACTCGAAAACGTTGAATCGAATATTAAATACACTCGACATTAATGTGGGTGGGGAGAGCTGCTTTTAAAGTAAAATCTTATAATGTTTTTGTCATTTTTTAACATGCATATAAAAGTAAGGCTAAGCGAACATTTCATTGAAAACGCATATAACATATTTTGATATTCTTAAGTCTAGATTGAGCGGATATTTTTGAAAAAAAAAACCAAGTTCTTGGAGAGAGAAGTTCGAGAGAAGTTTGTTGCAAATTTATCAACAATTTGATACTGTCCGCCGTAAAGTGTATACAAATCGCAGTACGATTTGCGATTTACATTTGAAACAACGCAAACACGAACATGGCTCAATCGCGGGCTTTAACTGAAGCGGGGAGTGGTGCATGAAGGGAGTTGGAAGGGGTGGACAGTAAACTGTGTTGGAAAGCGCAACGAGATTGCTGACTTCCGGCAACTGCGGCAACTATTGCTGCTTCTGCTGCTGCTGTGTTTGCTTTTGTCGTGGCCAGCTCAGCTCAGCTCATTTACAATTCCAATTATGCACAACATTTTCTAATTACACGACCATCAACACTGCTAATGCAGACGTCTCAGAGCTGCCCCTCCACATGCCCCTGCCCCAGTTATATCTCTTATTTTATGCTCCTTGTGAGACACTCAACAAAATAACGAATCACATGAATATAAAAATATTTTTTAAATATTTCTGAATTAGCGAATGGACTTCATTAAATTAAAATTGTTATAATAAGTATATGCCACAAAGATAAAACAGCAAAGCTTATGAAAATCTGTCATTAATAAATCACAAAATGCCAAATGTTAGCCATTCAAGCAAAAAGTATTTCGGATTCTGGCATACATCTATTTTTCTGAGTGTATGTTGATGGATTGGCATATGCATATACATATTTATATATACATATATATAGTACATATATCAACGAATACGTCGTCGCGCTGATTTCATTTGACTACCAGACGCTTCTGGCCCGGCCATAATGGTGGCGTGGGCCCGTCTGCCTTTCGCTGCTGGCCATCATCACCAACGGCGTGCTCTGTTTTTATATTTTTTGCACGCCATAATTATCGTGTGTGTTTTAATGTGCAGCTAATTGTGTTGCATTTCGCATTTCGCATTTCGCATTCGCATGTGGCCAGTGTTCACTGTACTGCCATAGCTGAGCATTTTAATTGCCGCCACTATTTTTCATACTAAATGTATTATTCATTGTGTTTAAATATAATTTTGTTTGAATTTCTTTCTTATTACACATACGCCATGCTGGCATATTGATGTCTCTCTCGCTCTCTCTCTCGCTCTCTCTCTCGCTCTCTCCCTCTCTCTCTCTCGCTCTCTCTCTCTTTCTCGCTCTCGCTCTCCCTTTCTCGCATTGGCTTTTTTTCAACAGCTGCTAAATTAGTTCAACACTTCAGTTGACGGCATGTTCCATTGGCATGACATTCAACTGACAGTTGGTAATCTCTGGCATGTTGGCAATTTCTGACAGACCAACTGACAGACGTACCGACAGACAGAGAGGCGAATGACTGACCCACAGACAGAGAGAGAGAGAGAGCGAGAGAGCCTCTGTCAAGACAGTCAATGGCACTGAAAGAAAAATTCCCCTGTTAGATATATTTATAAGATATAAGATATATTATCAAACTGTCAACGATTTGCTTTTTATGATTGGCATTAATAACATGCTTATTCTTCATTATTTATTTAATTCCTGTTTTCTATGATTTCACAAAATTCGTTTCATAAAGGAGCAGCGTAATTTTGTTTACTGTGTATATAATTTTTAATTGGAAATGGAATATGTATTCAAATAATAAATTTAATAGCGTTATATTTTATAAAAGCCTTTGGCTCTCAATAATACTGAGCATGAACAAAAAAATGAAAAATGCTAAGCTTAAATATGTTTTTTTTTTCGCTCAGTGTTATAACACTTTGTCTTATGCTGTGTTCAGTTTTGGGTTTTTTTTGTTGTAAATGTTGCATGCAATGCAGTTGCAAATAAAATTGTTGCATTTAAGAAGCAGTTACAAACGCCTAGGAGCAGAAGAAGAAGAGCGACAGCAACTCTTTTATTATTGTAGTTGCTGTTCCTGTTGTTGAATGGGGTTGCAATATTTGCCGCATTGCCCCGAGGGCAACTTGTATAATTTCGAACATTGATGTTTTTATTATGATTAAACGTAATGGGGTGTGGCTGGTTGGGATTAGCCATGCACAATTATCGTTCAGGGAAAACAGTTGTTGAAGCCGTCTATTTTATTCTCTGGGCTGACTTGGCCCTTTTTTTCTTAGCGTAGGCGTTTTGGCCATGGACTGTCGTCTGCGTCTCCTTTCGACTCGATAACTGAGTATTTTATTTTCCAGACTCAGCGACGACGATCTTAAAGCTGAGCCACATTGAAAACCACCTGCTGGGCAGCGAACACAAGGCACTGTAATCAGTTTAAATGGCAGCGCAGCAGTGAAAAAAAAAACAGAGGGGAAAAGGAGTGGTGCTGCTGCTTCTGCTGCTGATGTTGGTGGTGCTGATGGTGGTTGGAGGTTGGAAGTAGAGCCTAACACCAACACTGGCTGGCATTTGGAGTGTGGTGCCACAATGAACACGCCATAAAGCAAAAGTCAAACAAAAAATTAATAATAAAGAACGCGGGCAGGCAGACGGACGGTCCGACGGACGGACTGATAGAGGGACACAGACATCGACGGATCGACACTACCGGGACTTTTGCAGTTGGCGTTTTTTGTGGTTGTTGTTGTTGTTGTTTTTTGGTATTTTGCATGTCGAACGATCGATCAAAATATAAACGAGGGTATTGGGATAAGCAAATGGCAAGTCTGCGGAGTCCAATAAAAAAAAACATTTAACTACCTTTTGGACCTGAGCCCAGACAAAGCTTTTTTGTGGCTTGCGTGCGTACACTCTAAAAAAATTAAACAGGGAGTGGGAGAATTCGAAAAAATTGTCTAACTTCGACAGCAAATTCAGCTCGATTTGGTTGTTAGTAAGTGAATATAGAAAGCAAATGCTTTTTTTACAAGCTTTAGAGCAAAATTGTATAATATTTTGCAACTCTTCAAATTCAATCTTAAACACAAAAATTAGTCTATATTTTCACAGTGTATGGCTCACAGTATTCTCTCACTTTTTCCCTCTCTCCATCCTCTCGCTCTCTCTCTCTCTTTTTCACTCTGACCCATAGTATCCCCAAAGTCTTTGGGCTCCCCTCGGCCACCCCCTCAAAAAAAAAGTGTTGTTTTATTTTTGGGCATTAAAAGCGCATATAAAACTGTCAAATTGTTTTGTGTTGGCCAAAAATTATGGTCCATCATTAGCGTTCAGCTTGTATGCAGTTTGTTAAGTGAAATTGAAAACAGGATCCCAAAAAGACCTTCGACTGACTTCAGCTGAGTCTGAGCCTGCCCTGCTGGCTTTCACATATTTTCGGGTCTAACGCATGTGTTGACAGCTTATTAATGTCTGGCTATAAATTTCAACTTAGGTAAAATAACCGCAAAAAAGCTGCAAATCTCATCAAGATGTGGCAACACTGTTGCAAGCGCAGCGCTGTTGCCACATTTCATTAGCAGATGAATATATTTTTTTATAGTGAAATATTTAATATTGCAAGCTTCGTGAATTTTAATTGCTTTCTACATTTTCTACTCACATTATCTCAGTTTTATAATTAATTAATAACAATAAAAAATAACATTGCCTTCAGTATTATTCTCTTGCTTGTCTTTAGAATTCTTTTCCCTAATGATAGTGTTAATGCACTTTTTTAGTATTCTCTTCTCTTGTGTTGGTGGTAATCTATTCTATAGAAATACCAATTGAGTAAATCGCTGGGTGGTCGTTGAAAATTTTAGAAATATGGCAAATGCATAGCGACTCTTAAAAACTCATCACAAAAGCTGCATTTGTGGCAAAAAATGAGGATTGGGAGTTTGGGGAGGTGCATGTTGAAGGAGCTGTTGGCTGTCAGAAATGACAGCTATAATTGCGACGTCATAATGCTGCGTCATGTCTATGACAGTTTAATTGTGGCTAGGAAAGCGCGCAATTACATGTCAGAGCAAAAAAAAAAAAAAATACAAAAAATAGAAGAAAAAAAAAAAACAAGAGGAGAATCTGAAAATGAGGAAAAATATAATTGAAAGAAAATTTGCATTGGCAGGCAACTTGTTAGACGGCGACTGCTGCTGTTGCAGCGACTGCTTCGCTGCTGCTTTGCACCCAATTAAAATGTTTCACACGTTTGCATAATTAATACTCAAATAGCGCGCACTTGTCGGCAAAATGCCCAGACATAAGCACATCGATGCGAGGAGGGGCACTTGAGCTGTGTGGAGGCAGAGGGGGCCTTAGATATCTATTTATTGTGGCGCTGCCCAGTTGCAAATGAAGCCTGAAAAATAGGCAGGCAGAGGAAATTAAAGTGAGCTGAAGATTGAATGCACTTTTGAAATATATTATGTTATTATTAATACTAAAGAAAATCTTATTGAAATATAAGCTGAACCTTAGTAATCCAAATTTTTTAAGTTCGCTTTATAAATACGATATAAACAATAATTTCTATTGATTTTTGCTCTAGTCTTTTGAGTTTGTATGGCTAACATAGGGAAAATTTAAGCAGAACTTAGCTAGAAATTGTCTAGGCTTAACTGATTTGAATTTAACTTAGCAAGAAATCTTCTATGTTATCTAGAAAACATGTAGATCAGCTTAAACCTAGCTAGAAATTCTTTAGGTTGAAACATATCTGAAAATCTTCCAGATCAGATCAACTTGAACTAAGTTCAATATTCAATATCAATAAAATATATGCATATATATTATAACTTATCAGTTTCATTCATAACTCATGACGACAGTTGAGGACTCTTTGCAAAAGGGCAAAACAAAGCCAATTCTTGTGGCGGCATTTCGCAGAAGACGCTTCTGTTGTCGAAATTGTTAATTATGATTTTTTGCTTCAAGGCGCTCGCTTCTCGTATGACAGCATTTTGACAGAATTGGGGCTGGCTGCGTTGCACAAACGATATTTAAGCGCATGACAAATAAAAATGTTGCAAATATGCAGCAAGGCGAAATCAAGTAAAATAAAATAAAAGGTTGCCACAGAGCTGACAGAGCAAAATGTTACTTGGAGCGGCAGACAAAACTGTCATCTGTCAATTTGACAGTTTAACTAGGTAATTAGTGTGTGCACAACATATATTATATATGCAGGGCGTGTGTGTGTGTGTGTGTTGCTGTTGCTGCTGCTGCTGCTGTCAGTGGGCACTAAAAGTAAAGAACACTTGAGTCTGCCACAGATTCTCAATTTCACTTGCCACTGCCACTGCCACTGCCACTGAAATGTCTCTCTTCCGCTTGTAATTCATCATTTGACATGAGGCAAGCACACACGCTGGCAGCACTATTTGCATACCCTGTAAATGCCGATGGGCCATCATTAAGTTGTGCCAGTGCATGAAGTAGCAGGAAAGAGACAACAAACATGCAGAGTGCATACGTAGGAGAGGCTGTCAATAACACACATCTATAAAACTATCGATAAATAAAGATTTAGCATTTGTCCGTGTCGATTTAGTCATGTCTACTCTTGGAAAATCTATTTCAATTTTGTAGAGAACATACTTAGGACAGTCATTTTGCAGTCAAATTATCTGCAAAATTATTCTCTTTCTTACGAATATTGTATAAAATCAATTCTTATTAACATTTAAGCTGTGTATAAAATTCTTGTAGATAAAAGCACATTTGAAATGCGATTTTGTCTCGCTGTATGTTTTGTGTCAGCTACAGGGTATCTGCCAATCGGTGCTTCCTTGGGCACCACCACTAGCTGCCTGTTTAAAGTGATCCGCGGGAGCAGGCACGCTTGCGTACTTCCTGCTGTATCCCAGTTCTCTACTCTTTTTCCCTTTTTTTTATTTTCTTGGGGCTGCTTGGCTCCTGCAATTACAGCTCTTTTAAGTGCTTCATTGCCAACTGCAGTGCAGCGCAACGTCATCATTATTATGGCCAACACCATGATGATGAGCGTTGCGTTTATTATTCGACTGGAACCAAACAGACGAATTCGCAAATAAATCATCTTGTGCTAACCTCCCCTTCTTATTTCCCAGCTTCCCTCTCAACTCCAGGGTTTCTTCTCCCCAGCGCTAGTTTTGCTAGTTTTGCTATTTTGCTGCTTTGCTTTGTTTTCCACACACTTTCCATTGCGGTATTTTATTTTCTTATATTGCGGAAAATTATGTTGTACTTCTTATGGGCAATTGAGTGGTTCTGCTTTTGAAATAGTTGTCTCTGTGGTGCTAAATTAATTGATTTGTGTACTCAAACAATGTCTACTCTTGTTGAACTTTGCTTGAGTGAGAAATGTGACATCATTTCTAATGATTTATGTCTGGCAAATATTAAAGAATACATTTTTATACATTCAATTATTTTTAGTGAGAAAGTTAACATATTATCTGCCAACTTCGAGCCAGAATAAATTCATTTCCACATATCGATAAAGTTCTCTAACAAGCGGAAATCAACATATTTATTTAATGAAAAAATGTTATTACGAAAGTCACATTCATGGCACATATAGCCTGTTAGCTAAAATAATATCAGCAAATGTTGTAACACATGTTTAAAGACTTGTCTCAACAACATTTGGATCGGAACAACGTAGAGCTCATGTAAATCTAATGCCCAACTGCAACAAAGTCACGTTTGGCCATTATAATTTCTTATGCTGAGAAAGCCAGAGAATGGCCAAGCACGTTAGTTAACGCTAACAAATCAAAGTGTTTAGGCCAAGACACACATATTTTTGTTCGTTAAAGCTTTTGACTTTAAGCAGCACATTTTTATTTATTTTCGGTTTTGGGGCACTTCCACTTTCAGTTTTATTTATATGCTTGTCCCACTGAAACTGATTTCAGACTTGACTGATTTTCAACAAGAAGACGAAGAAGAAGATCAAGAACCAGTAGCCCAAGTCAAAAATCATTGAAGCATGCATAGCGATTTACCCCGTTAATGAGACCATAGATAACACAGAAACCCACACACCCTAAGCAAAAAAAAAAACAAAATATCAAAAGCAGAGCAAACTGTCAACTTGGCCAAACAAAGCAACAACAACCAAGAAGAGTGAAAGAGTCAAGAGGCGCGCACACTGATTAAGTCAACCCTTACAAATCGTGTTGTGGTAGGGGTAGGGATAGGCAGGGGGGAGGGGGGTGTGTTGGGTTGAACAGACAAAAGTCGAGGCCGCCTCTTGGTTAACCCTCAGTGAGAAAAGGGCAGCACTAATAAAGCGGCAGCAGCAGCAGCAGCCATTTGAAAAAGGGGTAAAATGTGCGAAATATCACAACTTGGCACTCGGCGAGAAACTGCGTCACAACAGCAACAACAACAATAGCAACATCAACAACAGCAACAACAACAACAACAAGTAGAACGAACAACCACTAAAACAACAACATAAACAGAGTAGCAGTTACGCCGGATTAACAACCCCTTTCCATTTTGACTACAAACACCGGGTTCAACTGCAATGAGCGCAATTTATAAAATTGTTACGCTTAATAAATTAAAATTTCGTTTTGAAGAATTGGCCGTGAAATTGAGCTTAACAGAGTGAGGGGCGGGGTATGTGTGTGTGTGTGTGTGTGTGTGGCGGGGGAGTGCCTGGAGTTGGCTCAGTAATGAGCTAAATATTGACAAATTGTTGGCATTACTTTTAAGCTGGCTAGCGCAATTATAGATTATGTTTAATTGTTATACAGTTTTATGCAATTTGTTGTACATGAAATAATGATAAAAATAACTATTTGTTTTTGGTTGTTGTCATAAAAATCAAGCTTTGAAAATTGAAAATGTTAAGCTGCTTTTAGCATTCGGCAGATAGTAGTGGGAAAACGTCATTAAAGTAAAAGAAGATTCTTAAATACATTTGTATTTTAGGGATGTGCGAAAAATTGCCTTTTTGATTACAATTAATATTGCCAAAGTGGAATTTTCTATTAACCTTATTTAAAGTATTTGAGAGGAACTGGAGAGTTGGCAATCTAAAATGCTTTTTTTTTTCTACTTCTAAAGTCAAATTTAAGTTGAATATCTTCCACAGATTTATTATCGTTTTTATATTTGTATATAAATACATCCCAAATATTGCCTGTTAGCGGCAGCAACAAAAGCGGCCAACCAAAAAAAAAAAACATAATAATTTTAATAATATAAAAAAAAGAAGAAAAAAAAGAATTTAGCCGACAGACGCACGCGAGGCCAAAAACAATTCCAAAACAAAATTCTAATCAAACATTTTCTCACCTAAGAGCTGAGCTGGGTTTTCGAGTTGTTGTTGTTGTTATTGTTTGTTGCTGTTAGCCTTTTGCCTTTTGTGTTGTGGGCGTGTTCGTTGTTGAACGTTCTGTCGGCGTTGTCGGCAGCGGCAACATTTCTGTGTTCTTCACATGTTTTGTTTTTCTTTTGAGCTGCAGCCGCATTTAAGTTGTTGGTGCTGTTGTTGTTGCTGTTGCTGTTGCTGTTCTTGTAGTTGGCTGCTGTTGCTGCTGTTGTGAGAATTTGCCGTAAATCAACCTGTTGCATGTTGGTGTTGTGGTTGTTGTTGTTGCCGCACACAGTTTTCGGCATCAGCCACTTGGCTTATGAAGTGCCACAGAGAGAAACAGGTTAATCGATTTTAAATCGGTTTTGATGTTGTTTTGATCGCTGCCCCTTACAACTAAAACCATGTGTGTGTACACACACACACACACTCACACACACACACACACACATACACACATATGCCTATTTGTGGCGCTGCTCTAGTTTTCTAGTTTATTTTATTTCTGTTTTTTTGAACTTGATTACAGGTGATTTTAATAATGATGCGTCTGCTGACTGCAACAAGCAGCTAACCAGAAACAGTTAATTAAATGGCCATTGCAATTGAGATGCGTCGCTTTAATCCTTTTGCCACATAAAGTTGATTTACCAACTAGCCACTTAACTAGCCGTTAAAATGCTCTCCGCAAGCCTTTGCGAGAACTTAATCAGCTACTCAAAATTACAGTGCATGAGGCAAAAAACATTTAAATGGGGCGTTAACTGCAGGTGTGTTTAAAATCAAACCCAATGAGACTATAGCAATTCAAGGTTAGATCTCGTTTATAGTTTAGCAAGGCGAGTGATTTTCTCTTGTGTTCTAGAGACGATTATAGCTTTAGACTTCCTTTAAAGATCAAAGAAAGACAATCACACAAATCGAGTTTTTAATCTAAAAAATAACTTAATCGCTTTAAAATGAGAAAAATCGCAAGGTATAACAATGCTTCAAAATAAACAAACAAACAAACGCTTTGAGTGAATTCCACAACTCGATGTGTTGAAAGCTGCAACAGCAAAAGCTGGCCAAACAGCTTGCCTGGTTTGTTAGTGACACTGGCTTGTTGACAATTTTGAAAGGCGACAGCAAACAACTTAAGAAGCAGAAGCAGCAGCAGCAGCAGAAGCAGAAGCAGAAGAAGCAATAATAATAATAAATTGGCCATTGTATGTGTGGCAACTGTGGCGACTGAAGCAACTTTGGCTACTGAAGCGTTATCAACACGCATGCAATTTACTCATCATCACAGATCGAAAGGTGATAGCCGACATGTTACTTTTAATTGACGCGAAGATGAGTCAAAATGAATAATTGCCCGCAAAACTAATATGGAGTCGCCGCTTGTGCGGCAATTAGCCAACCAACCAAGCTATCAAGCAACCAAGGAGCACACTTGCAACACACAACTTGGCGAAAACCCCCCTCGAATAAACTGCAAAATTCAGGCCTTATAGTTTCGCCACATATTTCCCGGCCGGACGTTGAAAGACAATAATGCTTGATAATGAGTTATAAAGTTTATTAATGGCCAGCCACTGCCAAATAGAGTGAGTGAGAGCGAGTGAGACAGGAAGCTGTGTGTGTGTGTGTGTGTGTGTGTGTTTGTTGTGGGGGAGTAGTTTGCTCGTATCTCTGGCATTCAAGGTGCGGCTAATGAGCCATTTGCGTGTCGTCAATCTTTGGTCTGAGTATCATTTGCAGAAGAGAGCTACACCAAGTGGGAGATAGTGAAAGAGAGAGAGAGAGAGAGAGAAAGAGAGAGAGATAGAGAGAGCGGGCGAGATGGATTCACACACATTAAAAGTAAATTATTGCAACAAAAGGTTATTGTTTCTATTGTTTTCGTTTTTTTTTTGTTTTTTTTTTGCAAACTGCAACTGAAATGACATCTGTGCGATGTGCCAAAGTTCGCCGAGCTTCGCTTAATTAGCGACTGAAGCGTAGGCATTGAAAACAATGTGAATCAAGGCAGAAAACTCTAGTCGAGAGAGCTCGATTAGCAGAGACCATTAGCCAGGAATAAATGCCTGCTTGTGCCAAAATGTATTTCTTTTGAATTAGAAAGTTATTTTATTTCGATTGATATACATATTCGTGAAAGTTATCGATATAATATAGTCAACTTGACCTGTGTTTATGAGAATTTATATTCCATCTTTGAAGTCGGTTGCTTTTAAAGTCGCTGAGAAAGCAGCACTCACACAGATGGACTGCGGACAGAGACTTGACTAAATCGACTTGGCTGTTCATCTTGATTAAGAATTTATACTTTTAACATACTTTTGCACACTTTAGAATACTCAATTTAAGCGATTTCTAATGGTTTCTAGTACAAATAGTTATTATACTGCTCCAAGAGTAGTACAAAAGTTAGCCTCATTTTATCTTAATATTTTAAAGTTTAATTTTATAATTCTCAAACCTCAAAAGAAAAAGAGTTTCTATTTATTTACATGATCAGTATATAATTTGCATATATTCTGTAGTCGTGCCACGAACTGCAGAGCTCGACGCGAGCCCTTATCCAGTCCAGTCAAGTTGCAACAACACGCACGATTTCAATTATAAAATGTTGCTGAATGCGTAATGTTGTTGCCATATGTTATATGGGTAGACAGGCATACAATCATCGTGTGCCATCCATCTAATGTTCAGCATTTTCTAGTTAACACTTTGTAATTGCACAATGCAAAATCACTGAACTGCAAACCGTTTGACAAGTGAAAGACTCTTTTACTCGACTTTGGGTTCGGCGAGTGGAGTGTGCCATAAATCAATCGAATTCCCTTCCCTGTATAAATTTAAATGAAAAGAAACGAAAAGTGCAAAAGTGGAAAAGTGGAAAAAGGACTTGACATAATAACTGAAACTTGTTTTGCATTAAATGATGTGTAAAATGAAGCCGTTAAACATGTCCGCTGGGATGGGCTCGACGATTTCTAGTTGACTGCAACTCTGTCACTCAAGCGTCTATGCAAATCAGCTAACTGAATGAACGCGACTCATTTGTGTATGAATGCTGCCTGTTTATTGCCTCCCCTAACAAAGGACTAACTGAGCTGAGTTGAGCTGAGTTGAGTTGATTGTCTTCAATTGGAACAGACAGCATTGGGCCTCGTGCACCTCGAAGAGAAAATTATAATGCGCTCTGCAGCATTAATCAATTGCAACCTTGATAATTAAGTGAAATAATCAACTGACTGCGTCAAGTTAATAAATAGCTCTTTGACTTAAAACTAAAGCAAGTAGGTGCAAAATTCATATTTACTAATCACTCTTTTGTTATAACTTATGGCGATGCTCTTTCGTTTGTGGCTGGCACGTCTTGCCAAGTCTCATTTAAATATCATATATGGATTTGTCTTGGACGACAGGGAGCAAAAATGTGCTGTATGCCAATCTATTTGCTGTCATATTAAAACTAAACAATATACACACTAGACTAGACACACACACACACACACACACACAAAGCTTTTGACACATTTGGTAATTGTCATTTATGGAGCAAGTCGCATGGGCTGAGGAGAAACCGTCGAGTTGATTTGCTAATTGCTGAATATGTCTCCAGATAATCAATGTTTAAAATTTTGACACCGAGAACGCTCAGTAAGATACTGGCATCAAATTGACACCACAATTACCGAGACTCTGGGGTCAACCAGAAGGTGGACTGACTGACAGACAGACAGATCGACCATTTTAGTCTGGTGGTCAGCTGTTTGGACCTCATTTGCTGACCACAGCCAGCAGCATTGTGTGCTGTTGTGTCGTGTGTGCTAACAAGCCAAGATACCAACGTGCATAGCCATGTCCTGCGCCTTATCCTCATCCCCATGCTCAGCCACGTTCACGTCCTGTGCTTGTCCCTGTTTTGGTGAATGTGTTACTTTTGGGCTGTCTTGAGCAGTTATTGTTTATATTGCTTTGACATGTCGCATTGGGCCAAGTGCTGAGACGAACCCTTTTTGGACATTGCGCTGTCACTCACCTTGCGGTTGTCAGGCTCAACCCTCTCCTTTATTGGCATTAAATTTAATGTTGATGCCTAAGCTTTTGCGGTTTTTGCATATATGTCTATATATATATATATATATATTTTTTTTTTTTATGTTACTTCTCTACGGTCACATATATTATAATTAAAAGCACATTAATTAGTTGTCTTTCGCCTTTTTTTCGCTCTTTGTAGTCTTATTTTTCTTTTTTGGCGATGTGTGGTGTGTGTTTTGACGATGGCAACGCGTTGATGTGACAACGACAACAACCACATCATGCTCAAATGCTTTGATCTTTTTTATATACCCCACAAAACATAACAACAGCAACAACAACCACAACAACAGCAACAACAACAATAAATGCACATTTTTCTGTCGCTAAGAAAACTACTGTGAAAAATTGCATTTGAAATAGTTTCGGGTAAGTAGAACTGCAATTGACCTACAATTGTAGACAGTTCTTTTTGATCCTGTATTTTATATGTGTAGGAATATTCAATGTGAAAATGTGAGTGTTTTGAAAAACAAACAATATTTTATTCATGTTTTTAAGAAGTGCCCAAAAATATTGAGAGAATTCAATTATTAATTTGAAGTTTAAAGTAATCCAAGAGTGATTTGTTTTATTGGGATTTTCCCACTTAACACAGCTTAACAGTTTTTGAGGAATACATGAAATGAATAACATTTTGGAAACATTTTTAAAATGTATTTCTCTCATATCATCTTTCTCTGTATACATGTAGAGCATCTAAGATTTCAAGCACATGCAACTGTTCAATTGTTGTTGTGTAATTTACTTGCAGAACGTACTGGCTAATGCACAACGATTAAAGTCAGAACATACATTTATTGTTCGTGTACCACATACATATATAAGACATTTTGATGGCTTTGCCACAAAAAGTGCTCAAATACACCCACAAATACACATCCAATGACAGACCGCACACATGTAAAGCAAATGGCAAATACACAAAATGAAAGAAAACAAAAAACGCTTGGCAAAATGTCGCCGACGACATTTTATTTCGCCAGATTTCCCTGCAACTCATTTTTCATTTTCTTTTACTTGCACACAAACGAAAAGGCAAGGAAAAAAGTGCTCATACTTTGGGTGTACTTCGGATATAAACTTGGCAGGCAGCACAGGGCCACAATTAATCGTACTGTGTGAGAATCGGCGGAATCCGAATGCATTTTGGGGGATCTTAAGACAATTTCTGTTGGGGTTTGCTTTTGGTTTTTTTTGTATTTATTTTTTTTTTGACTCGGCAATGTGACAAAAATTTCGCCTGATTTTGTCTTAATTAACGCCAAACGCTTCAATAGCGATAAAATATGCGACCAGTCTGAATTGCTTCGCTTGCTTCAGTCCCTTAGCTCAATTCCAATTAATGTGCCTCACGCGCGCTCATCAGTCAACGCTTGGTGGTGCAACCGCTTGTGTCGCTGCTGCTGTTGCCGGTCTTTGGTGGTGTGGTGCAAGATTTGCTCGGTTTCCAAATTCACGCATCATTCGCACATTGGTGGCAGAAACTGCGATCACAGAATCCACAACGCCTGCAGACCGAATTGCATATTTAATTGGACCACACAGCGATGCAGCGCTGCAGATGCGCATGCTTTATGCGGCACTCCACATACCCTGTAAAAAAAAGTAATGCTTAAGCAGAGTTGCATGAGTGAGAGAGGCGGGAATTGAGATAGACTTGAAAGTTAGTTTGACACTCTTTAGATATTATTTCAACTTACTATAAACTGATTTCAAATTCGGTTCTGATTTGACACCTTCTACTGGGAAGCAAATTATTCCCATATCATCACCGCAACACATCTGTCTTTCCGTCTCTCATATCTCTGCCTACCTACAGGGTACTTCCAAGTCTAAGCTGGTCTCCAAGTTTTTTGTAGTCTATCATCCTTAACTAGTTTTTCTTTAGGCTTGCTCTCAACTTAAAAAAAAACAATTGTTGAAGTCTATTTCTCAATTTAAGACCAAGCTCAACGTGAAACCGAAAGCAGGGTATTTCCAAGTCGTGCAACTGCTGCTGCTGCCACGTACATACTTTATTACTTTTTTTGTTGGTTGGTCGCCGCGTCGCCACTTTGAACATTTGTCTTGTTTTGCGCTGACAACTTTGGAAGCTGCTTAAGTCGCTTCAGCGGCTTCTCCAGCTACCCAAAAAAGCTACCGCCCGGGTGTAGGTGTCTCTTCTCTCTTTCTCTTGCTCACATTCGCTGTCTCCTTCTGTGGCATCTTATGTGGCATTGAACCTTAAGCAAGTGTCTGTTGATTTACGATTCTATGCGAGACGGGGCGGGACGCATTGCTTAACAATTATGACTCAATGCGAAGTTGTTGTCGTCTTGTTGCTGTTGCTGCTGTTGTTGCTGTTGCTGCTGTTGTTGCTGTTCATGTTTGTATGCTTGGTTAATTAGCATAAAATCAACTATAATTTAAATTTATTAACTAGTTTGCAAGCATTTGTGTATTTGTGATATGTATTTGAATACTTAACTGATTGCGCCGTTGTGTATACGCCGCGTGGCTTGTCAAAAATCATAAGCCAACACACTTGTCAACGCTGTCAGCTATGCACTCGCCTCGTGATCACTCACAACTGGCTAATCTCTATGCATAGCATGCGGCTATACCATATATATATGTATATATTGAGAAGAGTATTAATGAAGCCGTCAGCAGTCTGTAGTCAATGACAAAGTGAAAGGCACATCAAATTTCTGTTTGTATTGGTGCATCCCAGCTTTCCAACATAGAACCAGAGACAACAACAACAAAAAAAAACTATTATGAAGAGTGCTTGACTAGAAGATACCCTGTACAAAGATTTCTTAACATATATATATGTTTGAATAGAAGATGGCCTATAAATAGATAGTCCAAGTAGGATCAAGATTAAAACTACCTTAAAATTAGATAAACTCAATTTCTGTTCAATTTTCTAGGGTATACAAATAAGAGCAACAGCTATAACATAAATCTACCCAAATATCGTTCACTGACTCATCGTCAAGGTGACGTCTGTGAAAAGCGCCTCTCCCCTCACCATTCAAACTGGAAACGCGTAGACAATCATAAAATCATATCATTCATCGATCATTCAAATGCGCGTCATAATTCGCTTGAAAGACGAAAGACGAAAGACGAAATATGGATATTGTATATTGGATTGTGGATTGTGGAATATACGAACTATGTGGGGCTCATGTTCAACTGTCGCTTAAGTTTTTCCATTGTTGGGCCACAGACAATGGGCGCATTAACTGAAATTCGGTCTCGGTCTCAGACTCTCGGGTAGAGCTCGTTCAAATCGTGACTGCACATTGTTTATAAGGTGTGAAAATATTTAAGACTTTACATGAAAACGTTTGCCTACAAAACTGTTGATCGTTGAAAATTATGATTGATGATTGAACGATTGAATGCGCACAAACACAAAATAAAAAACTAAAAACCAAAAAAATGAAGAAAGAAAATCTCTAACAACTTGTTGTCCTTTATACTTTTTTTATACTCGTATATATTTTTTATAGTTTCTTTTTTTTTGTGTGTTTTTCAACTTGTTTCAGTTTTTTTTTTATAGTTATCATAAAATAATTGCCAAGCGAGATTTATGGCTGGCCGGCGATCGATCAGCGTTTGTCAGAGTTGATTTCAAGGCGCCTTTTACCTATGGCCGAATACGAATATCAATGCGGGTACTCATGAATAGTTTATGTGGGTGGCTTTGCATTGCTTTTGACTCGCACACTCGGAGCCATTGTGTCTGGTTTGTTGTTTGGTCTGTGTGTGGGTTGGCCTGCGGGTCCAGCTGAAAGAATCGTAGATCACGTATATAAAATATCATTGGGATTTATTGGCTTATAAAACGCGAATCAATAAAATGTAAAATGCTTATCAATAATATTCAATGTGTAGGCATTTTGCCTTATGCTTAAATACTTGTAACATTTTTCTTTGGTATTGTGAGTTTGGCATCAAAGTTAAATTGTTGATAGTCCAATATGATAATTGCAGGTTGTCAAACATATTTATTATGCTATGAATTATTAATGAAATTAACAACTTTATAAGATTGAATATTTGTATAAATGTTTTGCGATATGGAATTATTTAAATAGTAGAGGTTTTGGGCCATTAATGTATAATTAACAACTGTATTTTATTTTTTTTTAAGTGCTTACAACTTTTCAAATATATTAATGCTTGACATTTTTAGAACTTTCGTGAGTGTTTGCCAGTAAAAGCAATTAAAACGCACAACGATAAAAATAGTGTTGTAAAATGCGTCGACTTCCACCTAACTATTTGGGCTTTCTATGATCAAAACACGCAAAAACATCAAAAAGAACAAAAATTATTTTTGCCTTTCACTTCACGGCCTACGCAAAAAAAGAAAAAACCTTAATAGTCTTGTCAATCAACTGTTGACAAGGTTTGCCTGCCTGCTAATTAAGAGTTATGATCGATCTAAAACAAGCATAAATTGACTGCGAATAAGCCAAAAAGCAGCAGCAGCAACAACAACAAGAAATGCTGCCTCAAAACAGCTGCTTATCATTTAACACACACAACAACAACCACTATTTCTGAGTTCTGTCGTCTTTAGCAACATTGGCAACCTTCGTTTTGCCGTCTTGGCCACAATGTTGCCCAACATGTCAAGAGTGGCCTAAACTGCGTGGCATTGTTCGCTTTTAGCACCCTACAGCCATTTCACATAAACATTACATTATAGTCGGTCTGTTGGCCCAATGAACACGTTACAACAAGCAGCTTCGAACTCGCACCTCTTTCGGGGGGCATGTGGCACGGCCAACTTGCCTCCTCTTTTTCTTTTCTTTTCGTTTTTTTTTTGGTATTTTTTTTATTTTTATTTCTGCTTGCCGGGCAGCGTAAATTGAGTTTATTGCGCCGCCGTATTGCTGGCAAATTACAGGTCGGCGCATTTAACTTTGTGCTGCCAGGATATGAAAGGGGGCCCAGAAGCAGACAAACGAACCGATCCGAACCGAGAACCAAACCAAACGACTGAACCAACCGAACCAACCGAACTGATACCTGCCCGGGACGAGGCTGTTGTCAGCTAATGAGTGTTACAGGCGCGACTGACAAACGCTCACTTCTGTTAATACCCCGCCACTAAATTCAGTTAGCTTAGCGGGCATATTGCGGATGTTGTTGCTGTTGCTGTTGTTGTTGTTGTTGTTATTATTGTTCACATTATGACTTGAGATCAATTTGAGTCAGCTAGTTGAAATTCTTCGAGACCAATTTGTTTAGTTGCAGATTAAGTTTCTTTAACGACTCACTTTACAAAATCAAATTAATACTTACAACTTTATTGATTTTTATATGCTGTAAGGCTTAAGCGACGTTGAAGCTGTTTTCAGCCTGAGCAAAACCGATGTGATTTTGAGTAGAAGCAGATTTAGTTTCGGACCACATAGAAACCCTCAACCAGATGACAATTTTTGAACTGGTGCACAACAATAATGATAATAATAAGGAAGCAAGCAGATCTGCTACTACTGAGTATCTTTAAGTTTAGCATTTTCCTTTAGTTAAACTCCTTTTTATCATGGTTTTTTTTTGTTGTATGACTGCAGACGCAGTTGACTCGCTTTACATGTCTATATGTCATAATATACCAACGTTTTACTTCTCCGATTATTTTGTTTTGTATTTCATTGCATTTCATTTCGTTTTTGTTTTTCTTCTTTTGCATTTCAGCTCAATGCATTCAGCAATGCTCTTAATTTTTTTTCTCACCTCGTTGCATTATTTAACGCAAATTAAAATAATTTGCGGTTCCGTTTCAGCAAGCCCCAAGTAGCAGCAACAATTCTTCATTTCCAACCACTCCACAAGAAGCCACTTGAAACAGGTTCGCTCTCCGGCCTTTGGTGCATTTCAAGTGCGACAGTCGCAGTGGCAAACAAATTCAAGTGCAACACGCATATGCCGCTAAAGAAATGCCTGCCCCAACAAAGGAAAGAAAAGAAAAAGAAGCAAAAAAAAAAAACAGAAAAAAATAAATAATTTTGCAATTTACATTTGCTGCAATTATGAAAATGAATTGAAAACTAGCGGCAACCAAGTTGCCAACCTGTCACGATTCACATTATAAATTGAAAGCAAATGCAGTAATATTTATTTTCTTAATAGCATTCGCACAGGGCATATTTACTTTGTCAGCATGTTAGAATTCTGAACTTGAATAAATGATTTATAGTTGTTTGTTAAAGCGAAAAGAAATGGTAAATGGTAATGAATTCAAGCGCATTCAAAAGCACAATTTGCACACTAAAAAAAAAGATACATGAATTCTTAATAAAAATGAACTTAAATAACAATATTTTACATACAATTTGAATAAATGATTTATATTTGTTTGAAACGAATACGAATCCAAATACGCTTGAAGCAAACACGCAATTTGCACATCATTAAAATTTGAATCAATTCTTTAAAAAATAAGCCAAATGAACAATATTTTAAAGAATTTTCTATCTTGATCAGTTTATTTGACATATCCCTTATATATCATCCTTTAATTGTATCTTTGCATTATGATATGATATGTTGGTATATATTTAATTTCGATATTTGTAGTACTGTTCTACTGTTTTTACCATAATGCTGGATCGACTTTCTCCTTCTTGATTTACATGCTTTTCCACTTCTTCTTTGTTATCTGTTATTCTTATCCTTAAACGCTTTGGATTTATAGATTTGGAATTGTTCCTATGGCTTGGTAGCATCTCAAAAGCGCATTATTTCTTCGGTCTCGCAATTCTACCAGTTTCTTCTGTGCATTTACATACATTCTGTTGTTTGGTCTGGTTTGCTGCTTCCGCACTTATTATGACAGGTGACAACACTTGAGGCGCGCCAAGAAGGAAATGAATGTGTTGTTCTTGTTGTTGTTGTTGCTCTTGTTCTTGTAGTTGTTGGACTGTTGTTGACTGAATAGATGGGTTGGTTGGTTGGCTTAACACTAGGGGTGTATTATCCACTAAGTTGTTTTTAAAAGCAAGACAAGCCATAATGTTTTTTCTTTTCTTTTCGTTTTCTGTTATTTTTTTGTTGTCTCTGTTTGAAACTTGTTAACTGCTTTTGGCATGCAAATGAGACATTAGTCAAACGCACTGGGCCATCAACTAAACTACACACATATGTAGACTATGCAGACTAACCCTTTCGCCCCTTTCTTTTTTAATTTTTTCGCGCTTAGACGACAACGACGGGGGGCGCCCCATAAACAAATAAACACATTCTAACCCTTTTTTTATTTTGGGTTTTTCTGTAATTTGGAGGTTCTCGCAGCTGGATGGAAAGTCTATGAATATATATTTGTCGTTGTTGGGGGCACCTGCCAACGCACATGCTTAGACAAAGGCATTAACAAAATTTTACTGCTATACGGTTAATAGTTTGGCGCCCTTGCTCAACAACAACAACAAAAACAACAACGACAAGGGCAAGAAGAGGAATTGAAAGGAAAAGGGTTTTCCTTTTTATAGCCTGTATGCGCATGTTGGCAATTACATGGAAAACTTGGAAAATTGTTTCACCTTTGATGTTGCGCCTGTTTTGGTTGATTATTATTTGTTTGCCTCCATGCCGTGTCTGTACGTCATTCCATCATTCCATCATTCCATCATTCCGTCCGTCAGTTCTAATAGACTGCATTGTTGATAAGAAACTACCATATAACACATATCAACACTTGGATACGACTACTGTGTGGCAAAAGTGTTAGTTTGCCCTCGCTGACAGAAAATCAATTGAGCTGCAACGAACTACAACAACAACAACGACAACAACAACAACGACAACAACAACAAAAGTATAAACCTTACCAACATATTTTCTTGTTGACAGCAATTTAATATTATCGTCGTGTTATTTTCTGCACGTATCCCCAACAGAATGCAAACCGAACCAAACATGCAAGAACCCCCCAAACCGCCCACCCCCTCCCCCCGCGGGGACGAGGTGTACGACTCCATGTTTTTGGGTGTTTAAGTGCGGGCTCTGAGATTTTGTTGGGCAGCATAGAAAGCAGGCATGCGATTATCTTTAATGTTAGCAGTTAAGCAAATTGGCAAAAAAAAAACACCAACACAAATTATATACACATTATTAATCGATTAGGAAAAAAGGATTTTCTTTTGACCAGTTTTAGCTACTCTAAACAAATTTCACTTTTATTTTGACCTTTTGAAAATTGTGTGTCAGTGTGGCAACGCCGTAACTTCATAACTTGGCAATTAGTCAACGCCAATTTGACGGGGCTGTTTGAAAAGTGTTCAAATTAATTTTCAACTTAGAAATACTTTATGGTGTTGCCATTCGTGCGCTGTTGAGCAAAGTGGCAACTTCGCAAATATTTAAACTAATTATGCAAAAATATTATCACTAGATTACAATGAGTATGTTGCATTATTCAGCTACAGTTATATATTTCCTTTCTTTTGTAATTACTCTTGAAGTCAGAAAAGAAAACTAAATCCCCCTGGCAACTAGCGCTTCATATCAGCAGTTTATGAATTGCAGCTGCACCCTTTGAAATATGTGGTTTATAAATTAGCAACTGGCAGCAAATAATTACGATAACAAAAGTTAGTGGGATGTGGGTTTGGTGTTCTGGTAGAACCACCAAGAATGTTAGTTGACATTTCGCATGATAAAAATGCTTGCCTGCTAACACGACAATAAAAGCCACACCAAATGGAAGCAGTGAAAAATCTGCCCCTTCCCCAGAGAGTCTGCCTTTTATATCAAAGACTAGTTTTTTTTATAACGTACTAATAACTGAAAAACTTTCACTGCTCGTTTTTTTGCCGCCTATTTTGTTGTTGTTGGGTGTCGTTCTTTTTATTGTAGTTGTTGCCATTAATTAAATTACACGGCAGGCATTTTACAACATTTACAGCAAATTACAGCAGTCAACATGCATATATGTGGAGCTAAGCTTTGAAAGTAGTAAAACCATTATATCACCAGTCCAAAAATAATAATAAACCAGAACAACAATAGACGAATTATTCTTGAGTTGCCGACGATTAAATATCCTTGCCAAGCACTTTTTATTTTTGTATATAACTCCCAGAAATATTTACTTCCTATTTATTTTGTATTCAATTTTTAAGCACACAAAGAAATATATGAAAGTGCAAATTCGAAAATATTAACCTAAACCAATTGCAGATATTAACTTTAATGCAAAAATAATTTATTAATTGGAATAATTTGTCGAAATGCTCAGCTAAATGAAATTACCCACCCAGCAAGGATATAGAAATATAATCCACCCAGAAGAACAGAAACTGGAGGTGAGTTTTTAGTTTTGGTTTTGGTTTCGGTTTCAGTTTCGTTTCGTTGAGTTGGCAGGTAGGCCAGGTATGAGAGTGTTAACACTCATAACAACTGCTAAAGTCCATTTTCGCATGTTGGCAGCTTATAAAAATGCAGTCATATACCATCAGGCACCCCTTCGCCACCCCGGCACCCCGGCACTCCGCATACCGCACCATGCCACATAACGCTGCCTACAACTTTTGAGATTTTGTGTGCGCGATAAGCACGCGCCCCAGCACAAAAGTGTAAATTAAGTCCATGCTCGGGCGCATAGACCTGGACACGGAGACGTAGACGTAAACGGAGATGGAGATGGAGACGTAGTCGGAAAGGGAGACGGAGACGTAGCTCGTGTGTGGGCCGTGCAAACGTGCCAAATGAGAGAAGCAAATGTTGAGAATTATGAGTTATGGCCATGCAAGGACAACAGGCGGGGCAGGCGGCTAAGCTTCATTTGCTAAGCCCTCTGACAAAGCCAATGGTCATATAGCCATAGAAAATAAAATAACCTAGATTCTTTCTTTAAGCTTTTTTTTTTTAGAATATACATTGCACCCATTACCCAAACTATAGTCGAAATGGGACTGTAAGTGGAGACTGTCAGCGAACTAAAATTGATGACAATTATGCATTTCACTGCACTTTCACGTGGCAAGACAGAAGTTCTAGAGGAAAATGTTGTTTGAATGTGGAAGAAGAAATTGACAGCTGGAAATGTAAGAAGAAAACGAGTTATGTTATTTAAAATCCGTGACAAGTTTACTTCGCGAATTTTAACCTGGTACGCGGATCAGAAATATCAGACTATAATATTTGTAAACATTGTATATATATATATATATTTAATATATATGTTTGTATCATATATTCAAAATTGTGCTGCACTTTTGCAGCTCGGAGACATTTGTAGAGTTAGCGTGTTGCTCATTAGCATGAGAATGTTTATTGTGGTTGTCGCTTGGAATTTATGAGTGCCACAATGCAAAATGTGGGTTAATTTCGCGCTCTCTCCCTCGCTGTATTGGCTCTCTTGCTGGCCATGCTCACTGTGGAAATGGGAGCAATTTTATGGTCATCAGTGCTGGGCATTGCTCAATGCCAAGACACGGGCAAAATTTGTGACGCCACGCCTAGCGTCATAAATTAATTAATTTGTGCGGTGTGGCTTTCAGCGCGTTATCAATGCGCCAGGATCGCCACGACGGTTGCTTGCTGGACAGGACAGGAGAGGAGAGGAGAGGAGAGGAGAGGACAGGACTGGATCTGTGGAGTTATGTGTGGCTCAAGGGCAGCTGCTGCTGCTCGATTCCAATAAAAATATATAATAAGAATTGCTGTTAAGACTCATTATCGCAGAGAGGGGGCAAATTGTAGCGTTGGATAATCAGTCCACAGAATAAATGTGGCTAACAATAAAAATGCGATCAGCAACCCAGCAGCTGAGCAACATGTCGCCAGCCAATGTGTATGATGACTGTCTTTTGGTATTGGTTATACCCCGTAATGGACAATATCGTGGAATGGGTTTGGTTTCATTTTATAATTTATCATTTACTTATTTTGAATATTGAAAACCAAACTCTTCGCCTTGCCAAATGACTGTTTTGACGGTCTCAAATCGATCTTGTTTGGCAACAGATGACGTTTTATTCACATTCTTGTTATCATAGTTATTTGCAGAGCATCCAAGAGTCTGATGTAAAAAATAAGTACTTTTGAAAATGATCTTATTTATTTTTAAATAGCCCAAATAAATGCGAGAAACACACAATTAACCAAAATATTATTCCAAGCCGATTAAAATCATATTTCACATTTAAATGTTCTTAGAACTAATGCTAACAATTTGTATATATACAATTTCTACAATAGAATTAGAATTTCGAGCATTTCTGGTATTTATCAAAGCTTATCATAACTATCTGAATTATAGGATTTATTTGTTTATTATTGCAAAGATATTCTAAATGATAAACATTCATTTTATTGTGTTAATCGTAAATACGAACTATTTACGCATTTCGACTTTTTGCGAGGGTATCTTTGAGTCGCCTCACTATCAATTAGAACTTTGATAAAGTATATTTGTGTTGTGGTTGTTGTTGGTTGTTTGGCTTATGCAAACAAGACAAAGGTTGTTCAACATCGTGTTAAAAAACTTGTTCGCAATTAAACGATGTCCTGCCGCGTCTGCAACGCTGACTGACTGTCTGCCCCGAACGGAGTCGTCTCTCGCTCTGACTCGCGCTCTCAGCTCGTGTGTTGCCCTTTTGTCTCTCCTGTGTGGAATGCCACAAGGTGGAGACCTGTGAGGCGTTGCACATGCGCTGAGCACCTTCCACCTGGCGTTTGGGACAATCAACAACAACAACAACAACAACGACAACAACAATAACAAGAACAACTTGGCTTGTTCAACAAGACAAAGGTTGCACGTAAATGACCCAAGTTATCATAAATATGTCAAAAGCTGAAAATTAAATGCACAGCATGCTGCATGCAGCACACACTATGCAGCATGAGCCATATACTCTGGCTCCTTCTTCTCATCACACTCACAACTCGAAAAGCTTCTTTTTTTCTGTTTTTTTTTTTGGTTGATGTTGGTTTTTAGGTTCGTTCTGCTTTTTTATTGACATTTTTGCACTTGTTTAAGATTTTGATTTAATGCATTTTTCGCTTCATGTTTACAAGCGACCACACGTGGCGCCTCTCCAAGTTGCATGTACCTGCAAATTTAGTGGATCGTTCTCAAGAGTTTTCCGTGTTCTTCTTGCTGCTTTTTATTTCTCTTATTATCGTTGTAAATTTGCTTTGGTTAGTTGTTGTCTTCTCGTTATTGCTGTCGTTTTTCCTTTTGGGCTAATGTGCTCTGTCAGGTGATAAAAGGAAAGGTTTTGCGCTGAGTGAAAGAACTATTGGTTTTTTTTTGGAAGGTGGTCTTTAGATATGTATATAATGTGCATATTATTATAGTATGTATTATAGAAATATAGTATTGCAATTTTCGAATTTAGTGATGTACTTTATTAAAACAATGCTTTATTTGTATTTAAATAAATATAATATTTAAATAAATATAAATTGATATAATACTCATATTTAAAAGCTGGGTGTCTCCTAGTCGATCTGCTGCGACTGGCGAACTCCAAGCTGCTGTCTTCGATAAATAAGCAACCAGAACTCATAAACACTCGCAAGGTGCTAAAACTCTCATGGAAATAAATCAGCTGACAAAAATTGTCATTAATATTTCTTAGATTTTAAAGCATAACAAATTACTTTGATGAAATTAATTACAGTTTTGTTGTTGTTGTTGTGAGCGTTTCACAAATTGTTAAAAGCAATTGGGATAAGTGTTGTACAACACATTCCATACAAATGAAAAAAGAAACCAGACAACCAAAAAAAAAAAAAAAATGAAAACCTCTTTGGATATACACGAAATAATTGAAAACAACAAATTTTTGGCATATATGTTGTTTGTTGTTGTTGTTTTTGTATTTTTGTATGAAAGGCAACCCGTGGCGAAACATTTTATGAATGAATACAAGAAATGTTTATTTGTTTGTTTGTTTGGATTGGATTCGATTGTGGCGACCAGTTGGCTACCTGGACGGGGACTTAATGTTGGCCCGGCCTGGCCTGGCCTCACACGTCATTCATAAGCGGGGCTAACAAATGTTGATAAATTTGAAATTACTAGTAGAGCCCCAAAACCGAATGTGACTTCGCCAACTAAGTGGCGAAGGAGGTGAAGAGCTGGAATGTGGGCTTGTTGATTTTATATAAATCGCGCCATTTATCATTGATTGATCCAGCCTGGGGAATCGGGGAGGGAAGTGCGCGGCTATAGTCTATAACAAAAGCCTTCAAATATTATGTTGAAATCATTGAGCAGCCATTTAAGGCAAGCTTTTCATATGCAAATGTGTCTGTGCGGCTCTTAATAATAAATATGTGTGTAAGTAGGACCACCCCGAATGGGGCAAATACTCTCACACAATTTGTGGTATGTGTGTTCTTCTAGATTGTTGCCTGATTTTTAGCTGAGCTGACTCTTTGACTGTTTGGGGCTGTTCAGTTCAGTGCTTATCGATTACAACTAATCGTGATTAAGTGCATTCCATTTGTGGTATACAGGCAAACATGCAACATGTTGCAGACTCATGCTGCCCGACACTCTGTGCCGAACTCTGGTCAGCGAGATATGCTCTCTACTCTCTCTATCCTCATCTCCTCTCCTCTCCTCCTATCCACCCCTCTCCCCCTCTCTCTCTCTCTCTCTCTCTCTCTCTCTCTCACTTCACACTGTGGGCAAGACAAATTAATCGACGCGATCAATTCACCTACCTTGCCCCTTACCCCATTGCAACAGCCTCATCAGCAAGCTTGCTGCTGATTTTGATCTTCGACACTGTTGTGGAACTGTGTGCATCGCTCTATACAGTGAAAGATATCTGCTGTGTGTGTTGCAGCTTTTCATTTGAGTACCCTGTAGCCATCCATGATGTGCCCAAGGTGTTTTCTCTTACTGTGCGAGTGCTTTGTAATTGGGCAGTGGGACTTATTTTTAAGTACTTTTAGCTTACATCAGTTTTTTCTTTAAATTATTAAATGAACAGCAATAAGTCTATAAATTTCAAATATTTTTTAAATTCATTTTAAGTACAGCTGCTTAGCTTTAGTATTCAACTTTATAGTTATTATGTTTATTAATGAACTTGCCAAAATCTCCACTTTTCCCATAGAACTTGGATAATCGCTTTTGTTGTGCAGATTTCGCAGATTAGAAACGGAAATTTGATAAATCTTTTATTGCAGAACAGTTCATTATCAGTGAGCTGACAAAGAAACCTTTTTGCATAGATTGGAGCTGGAGAAGAAAGCTTTGTAAATACTCAAAGAAGTCGCATTGAAATGAATGCTGCTGAGTACGCGGTATCTGCTAGTCCAACACTCTGTACTCGCATAAGACTTGCTAGTCTTTTTGCTGTCTCATTGCGGCGATTGCTCAGCATTATTTTGTCTGATCGCGCGGTGTTAAATAGCTTGTTTGTTGTACACCCCACACACATACACACACTTACGCACAACAAGAATAACAACAACGTATTGGTATTCATATTGGCTGCCCCGCCCGAGTGTCTAACAGGCTTAGAGTGGGATCTGTGCATGTTCGGTTAGGGTTCAGGCCCAGATTAGCTGCCTCAATAACTCACGATTGTTGTTTGAGACTCTGTCAGTCAATCGCAATGGGTTTTTTATTAGCACTCGACTTGCGATCGAGCACTTGAAGTGTGCTGCATGCTGCATGCTGCATGCTGAATGCTGAATGCTGACTGCTGCTCGCTGGTTACTGCTGCTGATGTTGCAACAATGATGTGCAACAAAATACAGCTAACAAATCTTTAACAACTTTGTCGCGTCATGCTGCTCACAGGCACGCGTCAAACTCAAAAGCGTCTCAGGTTTTTCTTTATTTTTCTTTTTCTTTTCTTTTCAGTTTTTTCCTGCTGTTGTTGTCTTTTTTTATATTTCGTTATTTTTTGTGATTTTATAACACAATTGTGTGCGCTGCACTTGAGTGCCCAAAGCGCTGACAAATTGGGTCATCGCAAGCAGTTACTCAAATTTAAATGCAACAACAAGGAAACAACAACAACTGCGACATCGTCTTACTAACAAAAAAAATAAAAAATTAATAAAAAAAGCGACGCTTCCGTTCTGCCGCCGTTAATTCCAGGAATTCGATCGACAATTTTCACACAGACTAAAAACCACACATTTGCCATATCAACAGTAATTACGAGCTTTTTGTGAATTAAATACTTAGCTGCATATTTACGTATATATATATATATATATATATATATATATATATATATATATATATATATATATATATTTGTATGAACTTCTGTTGGCTGTTATGGAAGCGTGCAGCGCGATTTACTCTGTGTTGTGCACAACAAAAGCAATGCAACTAAAATGCAACGCAGGCAATTTGAAAATGAACCGCTGCTTCGCGGTCTCAAAAACAGGAAGCGACAAAGTGTCTCTTTCGAAACAAGTGGCCCAACTGGGCACATTCAAACTGATGGACTAGCATATGCCCTGGTATAATCGCTTTAGATCTGACCTGGTCTTGACAACATCAAGTGTCAAGTGTGGAACGTGATTGAAGATTATCATAAGTAAACATTATTTTGTTGTACTGTTAAAAGTTAAAACAAAACAATAGCTTATATTATAATATAACATTTAAATGTATATATAATTCGACTTAGACCCTTAAAAAGTGCCAAAATCTGTCAAAACTGATCAAATTTTCAAAAGCCAGCGCTTTTTGGTTTGATCTCTGAAGGTTTGTCCACTTTGACATCTCTGATTTCATAAAGTATATATATATATATTCGTAATCAGCTTCACAAGCCCAGTCGATGTAGCCATGATCATTTGTCTGTCTTTAATACAGACTCTCAATGCGAACTAGTCCCGCAGTTTAAGAGTCACCTTGCTAAAACTTGGAACTCATACGTTATTTTTACAGTAGATACAGAGCAGTAGATACATACATATATTGGGCGCCTCTAGATCAGATCACTGTATCTTATAGCATTGGGCAGACAGAGGAATTTTCTGTTTAGTTATTCGTTTATTAGAAGCAAACAGCTTTCTATTCCCAATATTATTTTCGGTTTCGAAAAGTAAAATGGAGTAAAGTATTCATCATTCTATTCACGCCTTTCATCTTTACAGAGGAGCCACATCATCGCACCCCTTAGCACCTTTTCAGGTACAGGGTATAATTATGAAAATTTTGCGCGCGCACAAAGAAAATTGGCCAAAAAACAGGAAAAACTTGTACCCTCCATGGCAGAAAACTTATGCCAGAAAGAGATGGTGAGTGCTATATATGTGTATGGTATATATAAATACAGTACATACATATATATATATATATATATACAGCATGTTCTTGTGGCAATTGAGATTTGCTAGTTGGTGGTTTTAACTGGCCAACCAAGTTGGCAGGTTTGCGCTTGCGTGGGCTTTTTTATTGGCAGTGTGGAAAATATTTGGCTACAAAATTGCACAAATTAAATTAACGACATGGCGGCTGCATTTTGCTATAGTGTGTGTGTGTGTGTGTGTGTGTGTGTGTGTGTGTGTGTAGATGATGTACTAGGCACTCTTTTGATTATATGCTTGTGTCTATAGACTATTAAGCGTTACAGGTTTCTTTCACACGAAATCAACCCATGTATGTCTCTGCCTCTCTGCCTGTGGGGTCTGTGTCTTGGGTTGTCTTGTCTTGTCTTGGATTGGGTTGGATTGGCTTCGACTTGGTCAGCGCTCTCTTCTCACGACGCAGCGGGTGACAGGCGCTGTTCCATAATTTAGACGGCTGTTCATCACCATCATCGTCGAACCGGGCCCAGGCATCAACCATCAACCATCAACAGTGGCGCCTAAAATCAGACCAGACCCGAGTTCTGATGCTCGGACGATAGCAACACTTGTCAGTGCCCCTTCTCCACCTCCTCATCCCGATATGTGCCACAAATTAATGCGTGTAATTAATAATGTTGTTTTCTTGCTGCTGCTGCTGCTGATGCAATTGTTTGCTGCTTTCCGTAGAAGTAGTCTTTCTACACTTGGAAAAATAAACCTTGCACTGCGAATTGAAAAAATCTACATTTGGTCTTGCCAAAGATCAGAGTAATGTTTTCTAACTTTAGATAAATAGTGATGTTAAATACAGAATAAATAATCTTTATTGTATATCGTGAAACTTTTTCAAGACATTTATTTCGTTCATTTATAAATTATTTCAAGGAGACATAAATGATTTCTATTTTTCTAAATGCCGTACATTTTTGCAAGTGTAATTTTCGATTTTCAATGTAGGTGCTAGGCCAAGTACGGCTTTGGTGTTAATAGGTGCGCCTTCTGGGCTCCCTATTGTTGTGGTTGGTGCCTCTATTTGCTGCAAACCATTAATCACACACAACTTATGGAGTAGTCTTCGTCGTCAACGTGGGTCGTACAACTCCTAATGATTATGATTTTGTGCGTTGTTATTTTTGTTTTTTTTTCTTTCTATATATTTTTCTGGTGCTTCTGCCCCTGATCCGAGTGCGGGGCGTTTGCTTGTTTTTTTTTTCCCCCGTTGGGCAGGTAGCATTAAATTGGAAATTTTGGCTTGATTGAATGATGTATGGCTGGGCATTTATCGGAGATACACGTGTATCACAATGTTTCTGACAGTTGTAGATTATGTGATCTGGCAGTGTTTTAGTTCCGAGAAGGGGCAAAGTACGAATGACTTGTGTGTGCAGTGCCTAAGCATTTAAATGGAATTTAATGAAAGCCTATATATTATGCAGAAAATGCTGGAGATAAATATGTAATATGTACATGTATGTTACGATTATTACAAGTATTGTCTTATGTGGTATATGATATATATATTATATTATCTCTAGTTGAATATTGTGTACAATACAATTCAATGATATTTATAGCATAATACGCCCCATTGCTGTCAGTGCTCATACTAGTTAGTACATAGTTTTACAGTGTATAAATAATACTCTCATTATATATAAAAAATATAATGAAAATTGGTACAGAAATATTATATAAATATTTAATTTAAAGTATAGCTTTTATTGTGGGCTTAAATTATGATCGAGTGCACTTTGAGTAACTATTGTTGCTAGACTTTATGTAGAACATTTCCGTTAAGCATTGCTAGTATCGATGCATCGGTAAGGGCTTATCCCCACCAACTATCGATTCCACGGAATCATTAACAGAGTGTGCTTTAACTGTTAATGCAAAGCAGCTGGCAGCTGTCAAAAAGCACATCAAATTGGGTTAACAGGACACAAGTCAACTGGCCAAAAAGGTAATCGCAGAAAAACTATTAACAAAATGCACTTGCAACGTCAAACTGCAAGATCGAAAGGCTTTTTCAAAAACTAAAATGAATAATATATTCCTATTAGGTTGCAGAACTTGAAATATAACAATATAATTTACAGCGATTTATTTGCAATGTCACGTGGAAAATATGTTAAGCAAAAGGGCTGCAAACGTCACTTTACAACGCCCGAGGAGCTGCAGCAGAAGGCCATGAAGGAGAGCGATCTTACGGTGAATGGACGCAAGGTGGGCAGAGACAGCGATGATGAGGACAACCCGCAGCAACAACAACAGCGCGGCTCGGATGTGGAGTCAACGGATGATTCGGAGACGGAGGAACGAGATGCCAAGAAGGGCGTCGCGTCACTTATCGCCATCAAGAATCCCAATCGTGGGCACAAGAAAATCACGGAAAAACTAGCGCAAATCAAAATTGATGATGATGCTGTTGCTGGTGCTGAAGGGGGTGGCAACTTTAAAGCCAATGCCCGCAAACCGGAAATATGTCGCAAACGCGAAAAGTTTGAGTTGCTGAAGAAGAAGAAGAAGTCGGTTGAGCGCTACGAAAAACTCCATCTGGCGGAGAATACAATCAAGAAAAAGTCGGAGAGGATGCCAAAGAAGCTTTTTATTCGCGAAGTTAAAAAAGCAGCGGAAACAAGCCTTAAATAAAAAATATAATCAAGGACAATAAAATATGTTTTGAGTGTAAATGTTTACTAGTTAAAACATAGCAAACATTAGAATTGTTGTATGTTAGAGTTAAAACATGCGTTAAAATCGTGCATCGAGTCCATTTACAGATTTAAGAATTGTATTAGAAAATGCTCAAGGACTCGAGTACAGCTCCTAGCATAATATACATAGATACATATATATATATATATATGTATATTGTGACTGCTCCTTAACCCCCCGCACTGCCGTATTTCTGGCAACCTTGAGGCGTTTGTCGAACTTTCCCAGTGTGCTGGCGACAAAAGGCTAAAAACTTGTCGGCAGCTCCTGTCGCGTGTCCTCCGACTGCAACAGCACGACGACTACTTAAACAGCAAAGTGAACAAAAGCGCAAAACTAAATCAAAAGACAAACAGAAATCAATAAACATTTACAATCTACGAAACGACACCCGCGGTTGCAATTTGTCCCAGCGAAAGAGAGAGAATGGCTGGCAATAGAAGCCTTTGGCCTCCAGAGGGAGAGAGCAAAAGGCAAAAGTCAAAGTCATTGGCGTACTTTTGTACTTTTGTAGTTTTGTAGTTTTTGTACTTTTGAGTTGCAGTCTCAGCATTTTTAGCGGGAAATTTGAACTGTGCACGCGCAACAGAGACACATTATTAATTTTGTAAATGCGCGTGTCAAATGTGTCACACTAAAAATCAAGGTGAGTCGAGCTGACTGAGCTGACTGAGCTGAGTGTGTGCTCATTAGCAGCAGCAGCAGCACAAGCGGCAGCAGGACGAAGGACACATTGTTGTCATAAATGGGCCATAAACCCATTTGCCGAACCCATCAATGCGACCATTGTTTGACCAAAATGTGCATAATGAGCTGCCACACGCAGTTAATGGCATTCAACAACAGTCGCAGCCTTGACATGCTCAAGGTCACAAGGATCTCTCCCTCTCTCCCTCTCTCCCGCTCTCTCGCTGCCTGGTTTCCTTAGCCTTAGTGTCCTTAACTGATTGCAGTGCAAGCCAATTGCCAATTGAGTTATTTTATCGGTCGCTGCTAATGTTTTCATTTTGTTTGAGTTCTCGTTTTCACTTTTTTTCCTATTTATTTTCCTATTTTTTTCTATTTTTTTTTTTTTTTTTAACTATTTCCGTTCCAGTTGGCGTCCCTGTTTGAACTCCCACGCACTTTCCTGCTTGGCAACACTTGGCTCCGTCTGGCAGTTCATCAATCTGGTTGGTTAGTCACTGATTTTTGATGTGGTTTCGGCACTAGTTCTATGCTCTTGCTTGGGCCGGGTATGTTCGCTATGAAGAGTATGTTAAATGCTTTTTATCATAAGTTTTTAATATGATTCAATATCTACTGAAATATTTTCATTTTATAGCAGGCTGCTTTTTTTATTGCTATTTTTAACTTGTTGCATGAATATTCTGTTATTTTACTCTACTTCTTTAAATAGCCTTTCATCATAGAGTATTTAAGGATTCGTTCGGTTTGCATTTGCAATCTATTGTTGATTGTTGTGTTTACTTTGTCGCCTGAGGCCTTAAAATTTATTGTCATAGTCGCATAAAGATGAAACATTCGTTTTCTGTGCGCTTTGTTTAGAGACAGAAAGATGCATTAAAAAAGTGTGCATCATCGTAATATGCGCTTTGATGTTCTCCCGCCGGCAACGATTCTTTAACCACCTCTCTCTAGTCATCCACCTCCCATTCCCTCCCAACCACTCCCACCTCACTCAACCACTACACTGCTACTCTGTCATATTTCATATATTTGTTTTGTAAAGGCTCAACTCGTCAGGCAATTACGCATATTATTTGCACAAATTACGCATGGCAAATTATTTCTACATTTTTTATTTGATTTTACTACTGTTCTTGTTGTTTTTATAGTTGTTGTTGTTGTTGTTTGTGTTGCGTAAGCACGCAATCTGTAACAACCTTCCAGGGAACCTACACTTTATAATATGTAGTATAGAGTAATATAGCCTAATATATACCATGCTCAGCTTCAAGCATTATATTCATATGCAAACAAATAAAATTCTTAAACTTTAAGTTAACAAACTTTTTAGTTTTTGCTCAAATTGTTTAAAATATTTTAAGCACACCTTCAAAGTTATGTCATTAACTTTTCACATAGACATATTTAAGGCAATTTATTATATGTTTTATGTAAAAGTTTATAGGGTATGCTTAGGTTTAGCATTGGCAATGATGAGCATATTTATTGTGCTTGTTTTAGTTGTTGACGCGTAACAAATTGCTAATAACTTGATTATGCGTCTAATGGACGCAATTGTGGCATGCCTTCTATATAAATATACTCTCTCCACATATATACACATATATATACATAGACTTATATAGGTATGCTTTGTTATGTCGACCAACCCCTGAAATGATTTCATATTTTTACTGCCTGCCGCACATAACTTGTCATAATGAACTTCTGTGTGCAATTTGCTGCCACATCAGAGGCATGCCCCTTCAATTGACAGCCCACCTAGAGGGAGCACCCTTTCTCTCTTTCACTCAGTCTCAGTCATCAAAGCAACTTGACGACGACCACATGAAAGCGACAGAGGCGAACATAAACATCTACTTAATGATTTCCTATGCAGCTCGTTATATTCACTCTCTACTTATATATATATATATATATACTATATACTATATAAATATAGACAATATATCTTTTCTATATAGGTTTCGACTTGCGCTTGCATTTTCATTTATAAGTCCCGCGTGCTGCTCTCATTGTTGTGTTTACATAGTAAATTTATACTTTTTACTACTTGTTTCCATTATTTTTAATAGTTAATAAACAGTCGCAAAACAACATTCCACATGTGCATGGCACATTTCTCTGCGTCGAGCAGAGCCTCAACTTCAAAGTCGCCACAACACACACACACACACACACACACACACACACACAGAAACCACAACAGAAGAAGATTCCATAGCGCGATCTTTAGGCGATCCCCAGACTGAAGCAGCCCAGACAGCTTGGCTGCAACGCAGTCGAGCAAACATTGTTGAATGTAAATTACCCCCTCAAGGATAGGGGTATTACACTGAACAGATTACATTCAGAAGCAATTATCATATTAACTGACAGAATATGTTTACTTTGCTCTTCGGATACTTACTTGATTGGGGAATCGAGCCTGGCAACCTTTTTAATGTCAACTCAAACTCAAACTTATTTTAGAGCAGTAATGTAATGTATGAGAGACGACATATCCGACTCCATGAAGTATATATATAACTGATCAACATCACTAGCCTTGTCCATCTATCCAGCTGTCAGTCTCTCTCTATGTGGGACAAGGCCCACACTTTTAATCGATTGTTGTTTGGTTTTCTCAGTGTATATCCCATATCCTGTACTTGAGACTTTGCTGCCAGCACTTTACTTTCTCAAACATATCACATAACACACAGATACTCTCTCTCTCTCACACACACACACACAGACACATTGAAAATTAGCAATTACATATCGACAACCAGAGAAATGTTCGTCCATCATTTTCCCACACACGTTTGCTCGTATCCAAAAAGATATGTTTCAGTCATAAAACTGACAAGTGCCAAACTCAGGCAAACATCAAAGTGCCAAGCAGCAAACCAGCACACTTCTGCACCCACCTCGCGCCAGCGTGCACCACTACTGTGGCACGTACACATGTGGCAATAATGAGACAAGTGCAACATACTTGCAAAAATTGTCATTTGTCGTCAATAATTTCAATGAGAGGCAAAAAAAAAAAGAATAAAAAAAAATCGAGGCAAACGATGCAGACGAAAAATTTCCCATCAAATTATATATATATATATATCTATCCATATTATATATATAGATATATATATATATATGTATATATATATACATTTTGTTTTGGTGGTTGGCGTTTAGAGTTGCCTGGGAGAATGCTTCGAAATCGCTTAACGATGTGAACACACCTCCGCACACACACCACATCATACACACACATACACCACCCCACACACACACAGGTTTGCAGTGCATATGTTCATATATTTGTCATGAGTTTTGCGAATAGTCGCAGCAGCAATAATTCTGTTCAATGGGCGCAGGACTTTCAAGTAAAAGACACGTTTTTTGTTGAACTTGCGCTTGAAGTTTTCTTTATTTAAAAGTTATACATTAAGTTTGAATCCATATTTTCTTAAATATGTTTACATGAATAGAAAACGACCAGCAATAAACATTTTGAAAATAATTTTAAATTGAGTTTTTTATTATTAAAATCTTATTATGGTTTTTTAATGAACTGACAAATGCTCGATTCTGTTCCGCTTTTCAACTCCAAGTCTGTTCATTTGGTCATATTTTTGTAGAGCTAAATGCAAAATGCCAGCTTAATAAATTCAATAAAATAAAAGTGTTTAACTATCGTTTAACGTCTTTGTGGGCGTTTTGCAGAAGCGCAAAGCAAAAGCAATGTGAAAGATAAGTTTAAGGTTTCTGCGCTTTTTGATTGGGGTAAGGCCCCTCCCCAAATATACCTCGCCCCAACTGAACTCTGGATTATTCGTCGTGGATATTGCAAAGTGCTTAATGCCTTTTTCAACTTGTTGAAGTCATCATTATTTGTTGTTGTTATGCTCTGCTTGAAAATTATTTAAATATACTCGTATATATCGATCTCTCTTGGTATTTCAGTATCAAATGAATTATTTATCAAATTAAATCAAGACTTCCAACAATTTGTACAGTTATTGATTGCAATTTCATAATTATATATTTTATATTGCCAGTTCCGATTTAGATCACTTCCAAACTGCTTACAGAGTATCCCCTAGTCCTGCACTGTCAGTTAGAACTTTCGCTCTGTTTTGTATTTCATGCCTTGGCTGTTTTTTTTTTTTTGAAGTATTTTTTCTATAAAGACATTATTAACAAAGGCTTATATGTTTTTTATGTCTCGTCTGTTGGAGTCTCAAACCGATACGATATTCTGGCCAAGCCCATTGAATGTCGATTTTGGCCTGGCTTTCCACACACACACACACATAAATCATTTGCCGCTTAAGCTTTTGTTATGACTTCAATTTTTTTCGTTGTTTTTTTAAACGATTTTAGCATATTTTAAAATTAAACATTTTAAGATTCGTGTCCAGCCCGCAGGTTTTTACTACTTACCTTGTTGTATTTTGCTTTTATTTTTTATATCTTTTCTCTTTCTCTCTCGGACTCTCTATCTCTCTCTCTCTCTCTCTCTTTTTCTCTCCTTTTATAGTAGTCTGTGCTGCTAATGAAGTGTTGCGAATCTCTTTTCGTTATTATTATTATGATTTTTGTATTTGTGTATTATGCAGATTTATGCGTGTTGTTGTTGTTGTTGCAGTTCCCAAACTTCCTCCTAAAACTGACTCCTCCTCGAAGCGTAACTTGAGCTGATTTTTAAAGGAAATTACATATGCACAACTATGAATATAAATATAAATATAAATATATTTAAACGTGCTCATAACAATTTTTTTTTTTGTAATTTGCTTGTTATACAAATTGTATGCGAGGCTTTAAACATTTTGTTATTGTTATTGTTGTTGTTGTTGATGTTGTCGTAGCTTGCTCATATATCTGGCATATCACATATCTTATGCTTATCTGCATTCAATGGCAACGTTTCATCAAAATGTCAACGTATATCACACAGAAATTAATAAATTTCAACTTGGCCAATGCAAATTTAAATGTGACAAAAAAAAAAGAAGAAAAAAAAAGCCCAACAAAATGTATGAATTTATTATTATCAACATTTTTCTTTTGTTTAACTAACGTATATCACAGAATTTATGTGAATTTATTAGCCAACAGATAGAAAACCCTTTCAACTTAATCTGAAATGTGTATTTTTTGTAGTTTATTGAATGAATTTGTATTTAAATTGGGAAAAAGTGAGATTCAATATATATATATATAAGTTACTTTAAAATTCACTGTTGTGTTTACTTAACTTAAATTTGATTATATTAACAAACTTAATCATTAAGAAGATATTTAATTAATAGTCTATCTAAGCTTAACACACATTTTTTAAGCTTTCAAATTCAGTTGCCATAAATACATTTCAACAATGAAGCTAAAATCCCTGGACAGTTTTCTTTTTTGGTTTTGCCATAAACTCACACATTATGCACCCAACATTTAACTGGATACACCCATGTGGCAGATAGTAATTTGCAACTAATTCCTGCTGGCTGTGGCAGCCAAGCCAAGCCCCCCAAAAATAGCCAATTGTCTTGAATGCTAAGCCTTTTAATCAATTGCCAAAAGTAAAAACAAACAAAACAAACAACAAGAAAGAGTTTAAGGGCAATGTGCCAAACTCAAGAATATCCTGTAAAATAAATCAACAAGCAGCATGCTGCAAACCAAATACTATAAAATTGCTTATTGTTTAGTCATAGCAACTATTTCATAGTTATTTGATTAAACTGATCACTTTTTGGGATCGATCAAGTCATTCTATGGTCAAATTAAGTTTTGTCAAGTCCATCATAACCTTCTTCAGACATCTACGTTTAGTACAGGGTATTACCAAGCCCAGACATTTACGAATTAAACGAGTGTTATTTTCGTCAGACGTTGACCACAAGGATTTGGGGTACCAAAAGAGTTTCTCCTTCAGAGCGGCATTAAATGCTCAGCAAAGGGTCACAATGGGGATTTACTTTTTGAGTAGTGGCTACAAACTGAAATCCCCTTTCCGACCGGCAAAAGAGCTTTCACTGCCAGCCTCAACGGTCTCACACGCCACAAAAGACTTTAGCCAATAAAACGCCTCGGAAACTTTGTAATATCAAAATCAATTTTCCACATCACAAATATAATTATGTAGGTGGCCAGAAGCAGTGATGAGGAGGAGCCGTTGGAGGGGCGTGGCTCGACAATTTTGCCCAATTTTGTGCTTGCCTGCGAGAAAATTGATTTCTGTTGCATGTGTGTAAAATGAGTGTATACATATTTGAATATTTAATGAATGTTTCTTTCGATTGGGCATTCGACAAGAAGAATGACAAAACGAGGCAGGCAGGCAGCGGGGCCAAAGGTGGGCACTCGAGGAGTGGAGCTTGAGGGGAGACAGATTGAGCCTCAAGACGTCACACGTAAATGCAATATGACATGAAAATTGTTAATGATATATGAGTTTTTATACCCATCTACACACACACACACACACACACACACGCACATACTCGAGCTGGCCATCAGTCCAGTGTCCACTGTGTCCATCTATCTAATTGATTTCCTCGACTCTGCTGTGCCATTTATTCCCCCTACTCACTCAGTGGCAGGCTTGACAGTTTTCTTTGACATGTTTCAGACTGCTGTGTGTGTTTATAAAGTCATTACCAGGCGACAGGCCCCAACGAATAGAATGCTATATATCCATCGAACCCCTCAGATCTATAGTTGGCATAGTAAATGAAAGTTGTTATTAAAATCCCAGTTAGTTCAAAATACATTAATTTTATTTAAAATTAAAAAATAGTAAAATATTATAGCGAAATAAAAACGATATTTAGTTTCTATATTTATTTATATTATACTGATAATCATAGCTACCTCTGCCTCTCGCTCCCTCTCTGAGTCACCCAAGCCTAATCCAATTGTTTACTGTGTATTTGCAACTTTGCCTATGATGACTGTGTCAATTTTTATCAATTTTTTCTGCAATTTCATTTAATTACAATAAAAAAGAAAAAACGCTAAATGAACTAAAACAAGAAAAACTATAAATTCAACAAATTTTCACTCGACCAGCGACACGGGGTGCTGGACGGAGTTGAGGTAAAATGCTGTGGAAGGGTGGCAATTGACATGGTGTTGGGCAACGTCATGGTAGAGGCACAGGTTAGATGCAGAGGCAGAGGCAGAGGCAAAGAGACCCGCAGAGACTCATCGAATCGCTCATTGCCCAATGGGGCTCACGTGGCAGCTGCCGCCGCACGTGCCGCATAATGCTGCAAGTGCTGGCGCAGTGCTGGAGTGTTTCTGCCACATTGCTGGCCAACGATACCGTTAGGGGCCAAAACACTGTTTGCCTGGTCATGTTCAGGTTAATGAATGGGGCGTGGCAGCGGCGCGTTTATTGCCCAGTTCAGTTTCTGAATGTCATCCGCCGCAACAAACCCAAGAAGACAAGCAGCAGCAGCAGCAGCATAAAGTGTGATAAGCAAACAATTTATATAAAACAAATTTGTAGAAATGGAGAAGAAGAACAAATTATTGCAAGCAACGGCAGCAGAAATGTTGACAATTTATTAAAGCTCAAATATACTTTAAAGTTTGTCTGCGAAATATGAAAGAAAATATTGAGCTTAGTTAATCTAGATTTCACTTATTTAAAGTTGACTAAAATGTGAAAATTCATTTTAAGCCACTGCTTAAATTCTAAATAGAAACACTTCATTTATATATTAATATAATCACTTATGAATTTACCTAAACATTTCTTATTTCTTCAGGTCTTTGCCTAGCTTCATATAACTTCAATTCTTATACCCTGTAATCGTATATCATTGGAGTATATAAATCAATGGCATATCATGCAACTCCGCCCGCCAATTAAGTGCCTCAAATATTTACAAACGCCCCAAAAATTAAATATTTTGTCACTGTGTTGTGGCGCCCCTTGACACTTAACCTCGGCTGCTTGTCTCCCTGTCTGTCTGCCTGACAACACTGATTTGTGGGCGTATATGTAGATGGGGCATGACAAGTGGGTAGGGTGGAGTACCCACCAAAAGAGAGAGACTGAGAGAGAGAGAGAGAGAGAGAGAGGGAGAGAGTGGAAAGAAATTGCAGACACATTCACAGCTGCTCTTCGCTTCCATGTGCTGTGTCGCAGCATTCAATTTACATTCAAATTAAAATGAAACGCCCAAAGGAAGCAGCAACAATTTATGCCAAGGCAGACCAAGTTATACACCCCCAATCCCCCCTCAGCTAACATTAGTCTGCTGCTCCCCTTCTCTCGCTCTCTTTCTCGCTCCAACACTCCCTTGTTTGTTTTGACACTGGAAGTACATGGATCTTTGGTGGCCTTGCTTATAAATTAGCTGCGGGACAGTTTGACATATGCCTACACTCAAAGAAAAACGCTCTACCTAACGGGCTGTATTCTAAGCATAATAAATTCCCAAATATATATGCAAAAATACACTATATTAAACTATTTATGCCAAAAAGCATTCCGCGTCTCATAATCGATATTTTTTTTTGCTGAGTGTAGAGTATTATTATGCTGTTGTCCTGCTGCTGCTGTTGTTGTTGTTGCTGCTGATTGCACCAGCTCCTGCAAAGATCGCTGATAGCCTAATGTTTTGTTTGTTTGTTTTTTATTTTGTGATTAGTTTGTAATTAACTGAGGGACAGCCAAAAAGAGATCGCCGATGTTAGATATCGGGGGCAGTACTTAAATAAACTAAATTCGGGGTCGCGCTAGGTGCCAGATAGACAAATGTCGATAGCACCTTCTCATATATGTGTATGTCTATATATTACGACACACATTTATGTTGATAATTTGGCCTTTATTTCAATAACTTGCCCAAATAATTAGACAAAGTGTTTTACTTTGTTTCAGATCTTTATCCCAGTGCACATTAAAAGTTAATTTCTTTATAATTGGAGTCTTGTGGCTGTGTGCTTCAGTTTGGTGGTAGTTTTCTGTATATGTATGTATATATAAATATGTTGCATATAGTTATCAAATGTTCGGGCAATCATTTCGATTAGTTCCAGCGCCAAGCGAGTCAGGCAAAAGTATTCGATGATTTATGCCGAGTATCTTTTAAGCCCAAACAGAGACTTTCAATACAATTTGGCTACGCTTATCCACACCAGAAGTCGAGGCAGCAGACACCAACCATCGATCTATCTCAAACAGTCTCCGTCAGCAGACAGCAGTCAGCAGTCAGCGTATCAATCGAGAAATGAGAAATAGGAATTTCACTTTGAGTGACCATGAAAATGCATTCGTTAAACATGTTTTTCTCCCCTTCCACTCCGCTCCCCTTCCCTACCGTCCCCTCCACACACCTCCCTGGTCGGCTGCTGTTTGTTATCTTCTCTCTTCTCGACCAATTGGTTCTGCTTGCAACGCGTCGCTGCCAAGGCAGGAATTGCGCCTATGGCTACGCTGTGTGTCTTGTGGGGCAAGGATTCCCCAGCAGGATATATGCCAAGTGTGTGGTAGTGTGACGAAGCAAGTGCAGACGTGTGAGAAATTCCCACTTTAGTTGCACAGGATATTTGCCTAGTTGCCAAGTCAAGTGTTTCTTACCAGCTGAACGCAAATTGAATTGCTTCAATGCTGGGAATGTGTCAAGTTGCATTTAGCTCAACTAAATGAAATACATATTCTGCTTAAATACTGATCTGAATGATATATATATTCTGTTTGTTTATATTTAACATCATTCAAATCTGTGTTTTGCTGGCTCCATTCCAAATGTATTATTATTTTGTATATATTCCAATATAGTTTGAATGTATATTTCAAGAGCCATGTCTAATTTATTCTCCCATAAATAATATTTTATGCATTTTTTTCCATTTATTTTAACTATTCTCTTTTTGTGATATAGAAGAACAAGTATTAATAATATAATTTTTATACTTTATTAGACTTCTAAGTTTACAAAACCATATTAAATCTTTACCTGTCATTCAACACCCAGAAATATTTTTAAAAAATAAGCCAAGTTCTTTGTTTTTTGGTTCACATATTTAAATTTTTATTGTGTTTATATTTTTTGTTGTGTTTTTTGTTGTTGTTTTATTTAATAAATTTTCTTTAAATATTTCTTGTTTTGTTTTTTGTTTGCTCACATTGATGAAACATTTATTATTATTATTCTTTTTTGTTTTTGTTGCTTAAACTTAAATTATAATTCTCATATAATATAAATATAACTAACTGAAGCGTCTATGAATTTATGTTAATACTAGGAATATATAATTTTTATTTTTATGTTTATGTTAAGCATAACTCACATTTAGTGTACACAAAGATGAAGCATTTTTTATAATTTCTTTTTTTTTGATTTTTGAAAATTTTGTTTGTTTGTTTTTTTAACTTTACACTGAGATGAGTTTTCGAACAACATTTAAACACTTTTTACAATACAATTTGTTAACTAATATACAGAAAATTTGCTACATTTGTTTTTGGGACTGTACATGGTTTGGAGAATTTTCATAATTTTTACAACAAAAATGTAAAAGAGAGCGAGTTAGAGAGGGAGACTGATAGAGTTGAAGAGAGATGGAGAGAGTGAAGTATAACAAATAATTTACAACATTTATGCCCGTTCTCTCAATGGAGAAACAAATTTATCCGTTTGGATTTGCCCAAAATTCTAATTCGAAGAAAAATGCAATTTAAAAACAATAAATTATTTACGAAAGGTAGAAATAAATAAAATGTTTTTTCTTTTGATATTTTGAATCAAGCTTTTTAGAAATATGCTAAAAAGCGAAAATTGAGTTTAAATTTTGGGAAATATTTTTTTTTTAGAGTTTTGACAATGAGAAAACGAGCCTTAATTTTTTTTCTTCATATTTTTTTTTTTTTTTTTTTTGGGTTAATACTGTTTTTGTGTGTGTTTGGGGGGAGTCGACTTTCAGCTTTAGTGGGCGGGGCTGCGCGAGGCGTGCGCTGAGGGCGAACCCGCTGCGGACTGAATCGACTGCTGCTGCTGCTGCTGCGAAGGCGGCGCTGACTGCGCCTGCAGCTGATACGGGCTGAAGCGCTGATATTGACGGGGTCGCATATCGGGCGAGGGTGATCCCGACGACGAGGTCGTCGACGACGGCGTCGAGGCGGTTGGCGGCGGCGGCGGTGTCCGATTGGCGGCCATTGCTGCTGCCGCTGCAGCCGCAGCTGCCTGTGCTTGCGCTTGCGCCTGAGCGGCAGCTTGGGCGGCTGCCGCCTGCTGATTGGCGCTGGCCAGGAAGCCGGCGGTTAGCTGCGGCCATTGCTGCTGGAACATGTGAAAGGCGCCCAGGCCGGGGGGTGGATGGGGTGCTTGGGCGGCAGCCTGATACATTTGTGGCATCATTAGTTGCGCGTACGGCGAGTTGCCGCCAAACATTTGCAGATGCTGGCGCGCCTTCTCGAAGAGCGCCATCGAGGCGGGATCGGCGGCGCCCTGCTGTGCCGCAAACTGTTGCATCAACGGATCCGGGAATAGACGCAACGGAGATCTCAGCTGTTGTTCCAACAGCAGCGCCTCCATTGGATCCCGATCAAAGTCGGTGAGCCGCGAGGAGTCCCGAAATCCTTTGGCAAACGGATTCGAATCGATTTTCAATTTGGTTATCAGCTGATTCTGATATGCGGTCACCGCTGTGAACACCGTCTCGGGGAACACATAGGTCTTGTGATCCAGCTCCTGCAGGTCCTTGGGTGTGCTCGGTATGCTCTGGCCATGCGATAAGCGCACCAAATGAATCCTTGGCTGATAGCGATGCATCGAATTGAGCACAATCTAGTGAGGAGGGAGAGAGAGAGAGAGAGAGGGAGGAAGAGGGAAGAGAATTGCGATGTTAGTTGAGTGTGTGTGAAAAGAGTTGGGGTATTCTAGATGTGTACAAAATATGTGGCAAAGTCCCTAAAAAAATGTATTGATATTTATAATCTATCTGTAATGTTTAATAATTTATAAACTATTGAAAATAGATAACTTTCTGCTACTAAATATTAAAACAATCAGCAAAGTTACAAAAATGCACTAACATATTTTTCATTGACGATAAATTGATTCAAATATTTTTTAGAAATATACTAAAATTCATATTTGAAGCCATAGAAAACTGAAGCGTAAATTCCAGCAATTTAAAATTATTCCCAACAAAATATTTTTTATTCAAATAAATAGAGAATCTTGAGGCGATGATTCATCAAAGTACAAGTTTGTACAAGTTTTTTTTTTTTGCTTTTAAGCCACGCATTATTGTAGGGCTCATGTTGCTTTGCAAGCCTTTCTCGATTCTCGCACAATTATCAATCATTTAACACTCGTCTATCGCGCCTACAATCTCAAATGCCACAGTGCGGAAGAGAGAGAGAGAGAGAGAGAGAGAGAGAGAGGGAGAGAGAGATGTGTTGTCTGCCCTTTCTCAGCTTGCAACTTTGTAACTCACCTGTCCGTTCTTATCCATTTCGTTATTAGTCAGCTTGACCTTCTCGAAGGAGATAACTTGTTTGCGCAGCGCCTCGCAGCTGAAGGGGCTGTCGGGATGGGAGTAGAGGCGAGCCGGAGGCGCTGGATCCGCCTTGCCAGCCACCAGCCACGCGGACCGATGATATGCATAACGATAGCGTTTCGAGTCCATCGGTATTATGTCCAGCAGCACCGCATAACGATCCGCCGGCTGAATCTGACGCAACGGACCCGAGAACGAAACGCGCACCGTGGGGAACATGCGTCTAAAATGAGAAAAACAACAACAAAAAAAAAAACACCGAGTTTTGTTAAAGGAATGCTTGAAAATATTTACTTTCTGTTTGTTATTAATTAAAGTCGCAAATCAAGAAGGAAAGATACAGCTAGTAATGCGTTAATTTATAACCCTCACAAATGGAGAATATTACTATTATTATTATTAGATTTTTGCTTTTCCTATTATTTTTGTCCCTGTGCTATGACAAGTGCAGACAAAAGCGGGGCACAAAACTCTTTAGCGCTGTGGCACTGGCATCCTGTGGTTTTAATGCGCCCTAAGCCTGCGTGTGACATAACCCGGTCGGGTCGACAGAAGGGACCAGGGGACCGCCCTGATTGTCAACGGACAGACTGGCTGTCTGGGAGCGATATATGCAAGTATATATATATATATATATATAAGGTGTGATTTTTACAATATCATTAAAACAGAGAGAGAGAGAGAGAGTGAGAGAGGAGAGGAGAGCTGCGTGTGTGTGTCTCTCTCTCCTGGGCCCTTTAACTAGTTCACTCTGTGTGGTCACAGTCACAGTTTGGGAGCTATATACATGTATAGAGGTGTGGACAACCCGTGGTTATTGTACGACTTGTCCTGATTTCTTGCGCCTGCTGACAACAGCTACGCCCAAAAAAGAAAAGAAGAAAAAAAAAAGTGTATACACCTAGAGAAAATACACACAGCTTGTGTGTATTGTGTGTGGTTGATTGTGTGGCGCAGCTAGAGCACAGGTAGATCGAACCTGGAATCCTTATGGGAGACCTGCAGACCGCACATGGCTAAATGGCTAAATGGCTAAATGGCCAACTTCTTCTTCAACTTCTTCGTTTTTTGTCAGACTTTTGTGTTTGAGAACTGCATGAAATTTGTGTTGACATTGCAAAAATTTGGCATGCTAGTTGCGAGTTTTTGTATGCGAAAAGTGGAAGGAAGTCGAGTCTTGATGAAATGCATCGAAAGGTGTGAGGAAAATAAGATTTTGTTGGCTTGAAACATCTGCTAGGAGCATTAGCATTTTATACAACTGGTAGAAATGTTGTGGAAATTGACAAAACAATAAACTAATTAAAAACGTTGCTTTTTGATTATAGTATTGAAAATGTATTTTAAAGTTTATTGAAAACTTGAAAAATGTCAAGAAAATAATGTAGGCACATTTTAATATTATGCTTGAAATTTTTCTGTATTATAATTATTAGTTATTATCCCTTTTTTTGGGCACACAGATTATTATATTTAGTTTCTTTGCATTTTTAATATTGATGCTATTCAAATATATTTTGTACATTAATTTAAAAATGGAAAATGTTGTTAAAAAGGTCAGGAAAACAATTTAGAAAGAAAAGAAATTAGCTTTCGTTCCTGATAGATTGCCAATAAATCTAAAACAATAAAAATATATATTGTTATTAGGCTGTTTGCTATCTTAAATGTAGCTTTTAATTTGTACGTCCAATTAAGATTGATAATCTCTTTAAAAGGCGATTAAAAAAGATTCACGAGCTGCCATAAAATATTGCAGGCATAAAATCAAATGAATTGAATTTAAAAGCAGCCTTTCACTCAACTAATTCATCCATCTAATTCAATTGAAAATAGAAATCAATTACAAGCTGAGCTAACTTTCATCTGTCAACTGAACAGCGCTTAACCATTTGTATGTTTAGTTAACTGGAAAGCCAATGATTAATTCAAGTACTGCACTCTTTTTTAGAGGAGATTTTGTATAGATATATATATATATATATACTTTTGTTGCTTTTTTTGCTTTTGTTGCTTACCTTCCCGTTTTGGTGATGATCATTTCGGTGCCCAGTTCGTGAAAGCGATCCCACAGCTCTTTGGTCTCCAAATGGCATTGCACCGGCTTCAGATCATCACAATTACACGAGCCGACAATTTTGGGTGCCTTCTGCACCGGTTCGGGTGTTAAACGCTCCTCACTGTCCTCCGTTCCGGGCGATTGTGGCGGCGTCGAGCAGCGTCCTTGGCTGCTAGTCGAACTGGTGTTCAGCTGTGATTCATTATTATTATTATTATTGTTATTATTATTGCGACTCTTGATGTGTGACACACTGTGGTTGTTATTATTGTGGTTGTTGTTATGGTTGCTGTTATTGTTGTTATTGTTGTTGTTGCTGTGACTGTGATGATGATGATGATGATGGTGGTGGTGGTGGTTCAGGCGACGCGCCTTCGTTGGCGGCTCCTCAGCATCGCTGCAGTCGACAACATCCACATCGACCTCATCCTCAATCGAAATGGGACCTGGGAAATGAAAGAAAAGGCAAATAAATGTTTGACGATTAAAATCACATTTGCCGCAAATTGAATTGGAGGCAACATGTTGCTAATTGCAGTTGTTGCTGCTGCTGTTTCTGCTGCTGGCTAGCAACAATGTTGCTGCTGACTTTCAATTAGCTTCACTCTCCCTCTCTCTGTCTCTCCCTGGTTGGTGTCTCTCTCATTGATTGCTGCAGACAGTTCGTCGTCAACGATTTCCGCTTCGACAAACAAGTTAACAAAAAATCGGGCTGCATTTTTTCTTCTTTTTTTGTTGTTGCGTATTTATTTATTTTTCTTGCAGCAGTTGCAATTTTTTGCGTCTCAAGGTAAAAAGTATAAAACACAAATAATAATAATTGAATTTGTTTATAGTTCATTTGCCTGCTTAAAATGCATAAGCTCATGTCTTTATTAAAAGAGCTACCTCCTCCCCTCCCCTCCCTTCCCCTCCCAACCACACCCCACACACCCTGCCAAGCTCTTCTCCAGCTGTTTTGTTGGGTGTCAAAATGCACACTCAGCAAACACAAATAATACTTTTGTATTGAGTTTGATTATTGTTGCTATTGCTTTATTCATTTATGCATAAAAGTTTAATAATAATAATAAAAAAAATGCTCTGCTTTGCCGTCGCTAATTTTTGCGCCTCGTAAAAATTAACAATAATCTCTGTTTTTATTGTGTGTTGTTTGTTCTTTTTTTAACATAAATTTGTTGTCTTTTGTCTGTTTTTGCTTGAAGCCAATAATATAAAATTAATATTCAGATTTTAAATACTTTATTTTGAAAGCCGAAATCTAGTACATAGTGTTTTAACTGCCTTTTGACGATCTTTGACTGATGATTAGCACCCCTTCCCCTCCTCTCCACACTCAACGGATACTTTAATTGCATTTGCCGTCGGCTGCTGCTCTAGAAACAAGTTTTCTTTTTTTTTCGCTTGACTTTTAATTGTCAATAACAATTAATAAAATCTTGTTTTTTTTTGTACTGTTTTTTTTAATGATTATTTTCAACAAGTTTGCGCAAATTGTCCAACAATTAGACTGTGTTTGTGGAAGTTAAAAGCGATTACAAATTCACAGTTAAGATTGTAATTACTTCACAGTTAATTATTACCCGAACACTTGCAAATCTTTAAAGCCGACGGCTTTTAATCTAAATGACCCATTAAACTGCACTTCAATGCACATTTTAAAAGCACATTTAAATTTGGCCATTATTTGTTGGCCTAATTGATTCGAATGTCAAATTGAACTCTGCTTGAGGAAACCAGTTACCGTTTTTAGTAAATAACTAGCACTTTATAGTCTAACTAACTATTAACTAAAAGCTAATCAATTTAGATTTATGCTTTAACCAAGTAGCAACATTTTGCATAAAATTGATTCTTCGGCTTGGGCAAAATGAGACATTATTAAGTGAAAGTTGCTTAAATCATTTAATGGTTTATTTAGAGAGAAAATGCATCGAAATCGCTTTTAATTATTAAGCTGAGGCTGAAGTAGAATTTTTGATGTGTAAAGTGTAAACTGAGTGAAAATTAAAGTTTTTCCTAAGATGAAAACTTCTAAGTTCAAAACTTAAGATGAATACTTGTAAAACTATAAAACAAAATGCACAAAAGCTAAAATATTGGAGTGTTTCAAGCTTTTTTTAGCTAGCAAATTGATTGGTGTTTGAATAAATATGAGCATTAATGGAATTAATTCAAATTAGCAGTGTTTTTTTCAGAACTTTTTTATATGGTACAACAAAGTGTTTGGCTTTAAGAGCTTTAACTGTTTCTTAAAGCTGTCAAGTGAAATACCCCCCAGAACCCGCTCTCCCCTCTTCCGCACACTACATTCATCTCTTCTTCTTCTTCTTCTTATTCTTCTTCTTCTTGGTGACTGGTACTCACTTGCACTGCGAATGGAGGACTCGCGACTGGAGGCATCCTCGCGTGCCATGATTGCCGCTATGGAGAAATCCGTTGCGGAGCCGGCGGCACTTTTGCTATTGGCTGTTGTTGTTTGTGTTGTTGTTGTTTGTGCTGTTGCTGCTGTTGCTGCTGCTCCTGCTGCTGCTGCTGCTGTTGCAGCAGCGCTGTTGCTGTTGTTGGGTGGCGCAACGGCTGAGACGCCATTGCATAAATACGGATGCGAGCCGACCAACATTTTGAGTATATTTTCTTTACTTTTTCTTCTCTACTTGTCAGAGCAAAAGAGAGTTTTTCAAAATTGTATCTTTTTTTGTTTTGTTTTTTTTGTGTTTTGTTTTAATTGTTAGCACTTCTTTGGGAGCACTTAGAAATTGTGCTGCTGCTGCATTTTTGATTAAACTGTAAATGCACACATATAAATATACACATATATATATATATATATATACGCACACACACACACACACACACAGGCGGAGAGAGAAACTGTCGAACGGTAATTGTTAAGTTGACGCGAAAAAATGCATTTGAGCGCAGCGCGAATTGAGTATGTGCGCAACGCAAGACAGGCGACGACGAACTGAATTCTCTGTGTGTTGGAAATATCGTTGAGGGAACGAACGAACGAACGTCTTCTGGCTTAGACGACACACACACACACACGCAAAGAGACAGGCAGCGACGGCAGCAGCAACGAATGGCAGCGGGAAACCAGTTTTCCCAATTTGAACGCATTCAAGTGCAAGCGAGCCAGCGTTAGCAACTTGACATTGGCCGACACACAAGCATGAGCAGTTGCGCAGCACTTGCAGCGAATTCAGCTGGAAGCACAAACAGAGAGAGTGGCATAGCAGGGGTTGTGTGTGCGTGTGCGCAAGAGCGTGACAGCCATTAAGCAGACATGCGACTGTCATTGCACTCGCACGCATGCGCTTCTGCCCTGCTTGCCTGCCTGCCTGCTCGTACTGAGTGGGAGTGGGAGTGTTGACGGCCACTCAGAGCAGCGGCCGCCGCCGCCGCCGCAGCGATGAGCAGCAGAGAGAGAGATACGACGCGACGTCGTCGTTGTCGTAGTCGTCATAACTCATTTACAATTAAAAATGTCGGCGCTTTTGCGCTCGCTCTCGCTCTAGCACATTGCGCATTGGGCCATTTATGATGTGCAAACGTTTTGCTTGCGGTTTTTCATGTTGCCCTTTGTTGTTGCTGTTGCTTTTTAGACAACTTTTCGCCGTTGTCGTCTCTTGTTATCTCTCTGCCCGGGCTGTTGTCGCTGCTGCTGCTGCTGGCTGCTGTCTGTTATTGTTGTTGTTCTTGTTTTTGTTGGGCCTTTCGTTTCACTTTGATTCCAACACGTTCCGCTATGCTAACGTTTGAGTGAGTTTTCAGTTTGAGTTCTTTTTGCTGCTGCATATTTTTGTTGATTTATTCCCGTCTTGTTCTTTCTGCTCGCTTTTATTTTTTTGATGACTTCTCCCCCCACTCCCCCCTTCTGTATGTCCGCCTGTCTGTTAATTAGCAACAGTTGCAATTCCCCTTGCCGCTTGTTGCCTTTTTTGTCTCCTGCTCGAGGACCTTTTTTTCAAGGTTAAAAGCTGCCACTTGTTGCAAGCGTTTTGTTTCTAGTGGCGTTTTTTTAAACAACTTATGTAATATATATCTTTATTTTATCAATGTTAATTCACACCTCTCCGTCTACGTGTTCCCGTTATTCGAGGCTCTCACGTACACACACACACACACACAGACACACACTTAACAGGGACTAAAGTTCAGAAAACACATGTTCACAAGTTAAACATTCAAATTTAATGATTAAACATTTTTACGTGACTTTTGAGCTAAGAATTTAATTCATTTTTCTGTGCACTCAAAAATGTATTAAAAATGCTGCAAACAACATTAAAAGTATTAATTTTGATATTATTTAAGGGAAAGGAAAATATGAATAATTATTTAATATATATAAAGTAATATATACAAAAATAATAATAATTTAAAGTCAATAAAATCATGAAAATTACTTTCTTCAAAATGCATTTAAAATACCGAAAACAACATTGAAAGTATTTATTTTGATATTATTTGAAATAAAACTGAAAATGAAAATTATATAAAACACAAATTAAAATATTAATTTGAAAATGGTTTTGAAAGTAATTTAACCGATCTTCGTTTGAAATTCCAAAAAAAAAAAATGGCATTTAGACTCCAATTTCACATTTTGTGAATTTTTTTATTGTGGTTTGGCCTTATCTTTCTAAATTCTAATAAGAATGCTATGCAAAAAAAAAAAAAAACACATTTTAGCCCAAATTTCCATTGGCATAAGTTTGCACAAATTGCAACTTTTTTCAAAGAAAATTACATTTTGACCTCTAAAATAATACGGAATTCATATTAAAATTAGACGCTCGAAATGTGCTTTTTGTGTACAAATGAAAAACCTTCGGAAGTTATAACTTTCTCAGTTCTTCGAAATCATAATAAATATATATAAAGTTTATATTTTTTTGTTGACTCCAAATTCATCTGTTATCTTGTTTTAAATGGAATTAGTCAGTCAAGCTTGGATAAGTTTTCAAGCTTTTATTTTTATTATTGGCTATACAAAATGTAATGTTGCATTCAGGTAGTCGGAAATTGTTTGGAATACGTGCCTATCATTGAAATATGTATTTGAATTTGTGCATTACATGTTATAAACTTGATTACACTCAGCACACGAAAACATTGCAAATACAAAAAAAAAAAACAACCATTTGCAATTTCGATGGAAATTTCTCGTTTCACTTTGCCGTTTGCACGTTTGAATTTGAATATCCTCTTTCTGGTTTCTTTTTTATGTATATCGTGTATATATATATGTATATAGATATATACTATATGTGTAACACTTGTAACTTCACCTCTAATTACAAGTTTAGCGTTTAAATGCTGATTGCGGCACATTAGCATTGCAATTGCTGTGTTTTTTTCTTTTGGTTTTCACTTATTGCACAACAAATAATGCCTGTGTGTGGAGTGTGCCTCGGTCCAAATATGGCTGGCAAAAGCAACCACCAAAATTAAAAAGAAACAGAAAAAAACCACAACTGAACCGGACATGTGTCTCACATGCAAATACACTCACCCAGACAGATAGGGTAACTCCGCTTCCACCTACCACTCCCCCTCTCCGTCCCCACGCCGCACCTTCTCTACTCACTCTCTGCATTTGCAAACTGTGTCATTTTGTATAATTACGCAACGCTTATTTTCATTTTCCTTTTTCATGTTGTTGTTGCTGTAGTAATTAAAACAGTGTCAGCAAATTGGCAAGTAAAATGCATGTCGAAAGAACAAGTCGAGACCTTTGTCATTGCCAATTAACCCCAACTTGAGGTGCCACACAAAAATATATATATCCGCATCGATCTAAAGAAAATACAGTCAAAAAAAAAAAACAATGATTTTTTACAGTTGACATTTTGCCACTGCGTCAGTTTGTCAGAGTTCATTAGTTGCTGCCTGGAGGCAGCCAATTAGCAGGCCAAGCTGTGGCAACAGTCGCCGCCAAGAGTCTCCATCTAACATGCTCACTAATCCCGCTTGGCTTCCCTGCCCCCTCCCTCTTGAACCTAGACCTTGTCTTATTTTGCTTGCCTCCTTTTTGTCGTGTGATTTTTGTAATTTGACACTTTTATGCGCTAACAAAATACTCACGAGAGATTTAACATTCGGTACGCGAAAACGAGGGTTGCCACTGCCATCTCTGGGAAAAATCATAAATAGCTATATGGCATGGAATGTGAGGAAAGTATGAACAAAATTGTATATCAGTCAATAACTGATCAAAAGTATTTCTTTTTACATATTCTGCTTGAAAGTTTTAATGACGTTTTATATTCAAATGCAGAACCAGAATTTATTTTATTTTATTTATTTATTATATCAGAATCAGTAGAAAAAACAATTATTGATCAGATATGGTGTAAATTGGTCGTCAAATATATATTAATAATTTATAATTTGTTATTACAGTTTTTAAAGTATTCTTTTTGTTTATTTATATTTTTATTTACAATTTATTATTGTATACATTGATCAAGCAATTGAGAGATATATATACAAGTCTACGGCTCCTCCTTAAAGTATCTTACATTTTCACATTCTAATGAGGATATTAAGATAAACATCATTATTTTAAGTAGAATATAAATAAGAATAGCAAAGTGTTCTGTGGCAAAATGTGAGCCAAAAAATATAAAAATATAATCCAATTGAAGAAGTTTGCTTTAAGAATATATAATAAAATATATAGTGTAATATAGAATACCAACTTTCCCTTAACACAGATTATCCACCTTCAACATAAGCAACCCAAATGCGCCGCTTCACTTCTGTTCAATTCTATACAGATCTTTCAACTGCAAATGCTCAGATAGACTATTAATACTATAAGAACTGTCCTCTGTTTAGGTGACACTTGTGGAGTTGAGCAGCGAAGAGGCAGCAGTGCTGTAAAGTGGGCATGTCAGGCGGCTGTCAATGTGACACTTTCACCAAGGCACCAAACCAATTGTCAAATGGCAAAGCATCGCATCGTGTGTGTTCAGCTCCCCTTCCCCTTCCACTTTTCCTTCCCCTTCCACCTACCTTCTGTGTTGATTCGCGCTTTAGCAGCTTCCTTTTGAGCCCAGGATGCGCCACAGATTTGTTGCCTTGTCTACGCATGTGTGTGTGTTAGTGTGTGCCTCTTTCACAGCGGTGGCAGTCGCGTACGTCACCAAAATGTCAACCATCGAACAACAGCAACAAAAACAAAAAAAAAAAACACAAGTTGTGAAAACAAAAGCAGCCGCCTAATTTATTTTGGTTTGCTCTGCTCGATCCTCGACTCGAAATATTCAAAAGTGGCACTTGGCGCACTTGTAAAAATAAACAACAACAAACCCAAAAAACTTAAATTTCGCTTGTTAATTAGTGTTGTAAACTGTCGCAGTGACTTTCTCCTTGTTGTAAAATCACTCAAGTGGTTTTTTTTCCTCCTTGCCGTCTTTGTCGGCAACGCTCAATTGCTCATTAATATTTTAACGAGCTGCTCGCTTTTGGTTGTTTTCTTCTCTTTCTTCTCTCTCCCTTTGCGAAATCGAACACTTTCACTTTGTTGCAGTGCCGCCAGGACTTGAATTCGTCCTGCTTCAATGAGTGCATGTAAAAACAATGCGACATCTTTTGGTCATTCTGGCATCAATTTCAATTTCAATCTTTTCAACTAAAACCCGACTCTGCTTCTGCTGAGGCCACCTACGTTGAAGTTCTTTCTGATTGATGATCTGTTTTCTTTGGATTTGAGCTAATGGTTATTCATATACCCCTAGCAACAATTAGGAATATCTTCTGGATAGATTTCTTAAGCTCTTTTCTCCATATTTTCATTTCCGCTTTACAATTACAGTTCCCGATTGAATTTCTTGGCTTTATCAATGGAATACTTGAGTTTCTCTTAAATCACATCTAGCTCTTGGGTAGCACGTGTTCATCCGGCAGCACTTTGCCGCTTTGCCACTTGCCTCAATCTGCTGCACTGCTGCGATTAGCTCGAGCCGGAAATGAATATAAATTATTTATGGAATTCAATTAACATTTCTTGAAGTGCTATAAATTTGTATTTGTTTTACGACATAAGCCAAGAATATTGTTTTTAAAATATTAATAAAACTGCTTTGAGAATATTAGGGAAGAAAAGTGAACGTTAATTTTGTCATTTCTACTTTTCACTCAAATATTCTCTGCTCGTTGCTGGTGCCTCATTGTCTGCCCAAATTTGTGGCAAATCATTTTTCATCTTTTATTATGAGCTGCGCCTTTCACACATGCCACACAAATGTGTCCTGTGTGTCCAGTGCTCTTTGACCTTTTGAAAATCTTTTCATAGCCCTGCAAATATTTACCAAATATTTTCCATTATTTATTGTACATTTTCTTTGCACGCCCCGAAAAAAACCGAAATTTTCTTTTGGATTTTCTTCTTCACCGCTTCTATTTTTGGGTGTTTTCTCGTCAGTTGGAAACATTTTGTTGGAATTTATTAATGAAACTCATTGCGTTTCTGTGGCCGAGAATGCCGGCCCGGTAATGCCCCGGGGGAATCTGTGTTTGGACTCGGAGTCGAGTTTGGAGTCGGACTCGGATGCAGTGCATCTTCTTCTTTACATATTTCAAAAACCGCCGCCACTTTGATAAATTGCAAAGCCGCCTTTTGCTCCAGGGAATTGACGGCTACCGATGCCGATTTAGGCTTGATACCCGTTCTTTTCACGTTTGCCCTTGCGACGGGTATTTGAATGTAGCTAGAAAGTTTGCACAACATCGAGGAAAATATGTTTGCATCAATAAAATATTTTTGATCAGCATCGTAAGATAAGTTGTTGTAGATAAAGTAGAAATAAGTCCATCAACTGTGAACATAACTCGATGATTCTTTGAACATGATCGTATTTTTTGCCGCACTTAGAACAGGTATTAGAACCGATGTGATCGGATCACTATATCATATAGCTGTCACAGAAGCTAGCCTTAAATCCCTAATTTTCTAGACTGTTATTATTTATTTATTTATACTATTTTTGTTCAAACTGTTTGCATAATATTTGAAGTTACCCCAAATCCCAAAATATATGATAAAAACTTATTTATATAATTTATAAAAGAACTTTGAATATAACAAGTTGTGCAAGGGTATTTTAGATTCGGCTTGTCTGTTTTGTTTTTTTTATGGATCGCTGCAACAGCAGCAACCGGTAGCAATTCCGTTAAAACCTTTGTGTCCTGTGCTGTCCTATGCAAAAAGCCTTAAATAGAGACTCAGCAGTTGTAGATAGACAAAAGGGCGAACACCCCCCTCTGCCTGTTGCCGGTGCGACTGGGTTGAAGCTGCTGGCTGGCCAGGATCGGGAGAGCGACCACAAGGAATTGTGTGTGCATTTTCTGGGAATACCTTTGGCAGTCGCATAAATCTTTGCCAACTTGCCAGAGTCATGCGCCTGACTCTTTATCACTGTCTCTTTCTCACTCTCTCTTTCGCACACACTCTCCGTTAGTGTGTGTGTGTGTGCGTGTGTGTGTTGAACAATTGTCACACCTTTCGGCGGCCACTCAGCAGTCAGCATTCCCCCTTTTTCCCCCTCTTAGTCTGTGTGTGTGTGTGTGAGTGTGAGTGTGTTTGTAATTCGACTCATTAACAATACGAGGCAAATATACAATCTCTGATCCTGTGTCCGTGTGTGTGTGCATGTGTGTGTGTGTGTCAGTCTGAAGGGTTTCGGTTTCGGTTTTGGTTTTGGTTTCTATGCCACATAAATCACAACTTAAACGAAGCGTAATTTCGTTAAATTACTTGAAGGCCTCCTCGTCTTCAACTCCATCTCTCTTCAAAATGCGCGCTTGTATTTATTTATTTATTTATGTTGCATTTTCAAATTTATGTCATTGCAATAGGCGTTCGCGCAACGCCTTAAGACACACACACACACACACACATACACACACACGCAATAACTAAAAAAAGCAATAAAAAAGAAATATAAAACATTCTCTTCTTTTTTTCCCACTCTTCACTCTTTGGAGCTTGTTATTGAGTCGCCAGCGTTGCGCTTAAGCGTTTAATAACAGTCAGGGACCACGCCCATTTGATGCACCTTAGCTCTAAATTTACATATTCATATACATATATATGCATATAATATGGATGTATATAGAGTCAGGGGCTGCGCAGCTGTTGAGCTGGATGAGGGGCCAATTACAGATGCGGTTTCATATTGCAAATCGGATTTTTATTTTGTTGTTGTGTTTTTTTTTAACGGCTGCGAAATTGTTAGTTGCGGCTGTTAAGGAGTAAAAGAAGTTATGTTTAAGGCCAGGGCGTATGCAAGGATGTCCTCCCTCTACATCATAAATTTATATAGAAAAATATATAGAAGTAAAAAAGAAAAAAAGAAGAGTTTTCAATAAATTATTTTCTGTTTTTATTGCAAAACTTTGATATGTAATTTCCATTTCAAAATACTTTTACTGCAGTCAGATTATTATTCATATTTGATCTTATGTAAACATTAATATATGTATGGTATTTTGAATTCCATACCAATATCTCCAAGCTGGATTTGTTAATATTTTTATGTTAATTCAAACTTTGCTGTTTTTCTGTTCATTTTCAGTGTTTATGATTGTGTGCAGTTAATCAAAGTTGAACTCAAAATAAAAGAGTGGGAAAATCTTTAAATATACTTAAAGGGAAGTCAAATATTGAATTTGCTATAAAATATTACTTTAAAGTAAACAAAAAACATTCCTAGTACTTATCGATATTCAAATTCAAATTAAAAGCTAATCCACATTCTGGTCTTGTCGGTGTGTTTGTAGCCACAAGTTCCACGAATTGTGGCTACTTGCTTCCTGGGGCATATCAAAGACTCGACCGACTGAATGAATGCGGTTTTGCCCTAAGGTGTCTATTAGAAGATCAGCCTAAGTCGCTGTTTGAAGTCAGGCGGCAACGTTTAAGTTTTTTATTTCATTTTTCTATTTTGCTAGTACCCAAAAACTGTTAAGCCGCTAAAGGCGCAACACCCACCACACAGTCGGGGGGCGTGACACGACCCGTTGCACAGAGGCACGAAACTGCAATTACCAGGAGTTGTGCCTGCTGTGTGTCCTGTGGCACAGGTGTCGAGAACAGAGGCTCAACGGACGGTGTGTAAAAGTGGGCAGCGCAATTACAAATGGCAAACAATGAAAAGGATCTTAGGGATCGAAGGGATCGAAAGTAAACGAAGCACTTGCTGCAATCTCACTTTCATTCATTGCACAACATAATAGAGGCCGCAGCTAATTGCAGCCAGGCACTTTTTCTGGATTAGTCCAGCCCACTCTTGCAGGGAGCCATATTATGAACATTTATAAATTGACTTCTTAGCGCCTCGGGTGCGCAGGGACACGTGCAGCCTTATTGATTAATGGAGACTCTCGCAAAATGGCTGCTGTTCATAAAAAAAAAACCGGAGAAATCTGGCTGAGAATGTTGCACATGTCCCTTTGTCATATGCATTTGCCCAAAACAAAACCAAAATGCCTTCTTTTCTGTTGCTTGTCTCCTGTCTCCTGTCTCCTGTCAGAGGGGCACAAGTCAAGAAACTCTGCTCTAAATTGAATTCAAATTGCAAGCGGCAGCTCTCAAAATGGACACTCGCAAGGATGCTGCAGCATCTGCCCAAACAAAGATCAGACCTTGTTTTTATCCTTCGTCTCGGTTTCGGTTATTGTTGTCCTTGTGCGACACGGCCATAGATCATTTTCCACGCTCTGTGTGGTGCCCCTCTCCGCTCTCCCCTCGGCCCAGCTCTTCTCTGTGCCCCTTTACATTGTATTGAAATTTGTTGTGTTGTGCCAACAGAAATATTAAAATAATTTCATATTTGATTTGCATTTGAGCATTGCTCGAGTACTCAAGAGAACTTCCTTGAGACTCCTTTTTATTTGGCATTGTTCGCATTTGATGCGGTTTTAATGAGCACTTTTGAAGTTATGGCCAAAATATGGTTGGGTTTCTACTTTTGTTTGCCACATCAATCATAATTAGAACTCCTCTTGTGTGTGTCTTCTTCTTCTTGTTCTTCTTCTTCTTATAGGGTATATATAGTTTTAAACACGTTGGTTTTTATTAGTGGCATTTTGTGACATTTATAGAGTGGTTTAAGAATTCAGGGATTTTAGCTAAGAAATGTTACATTCGCATTTTAAACTTATTATTTATTGGTTTATTTTGCATTAATATGAAATGTAATTACTTATAATGATTAAATAATAAAATAAGCTATTCAGCAAAAAGATATACTACTGGAAACTACTTAAAATGGAGAGGAAAAATGTATGAAAAATTCAAAGATATATTTCAAGTAGAATCAAAATTGCCTGAAAAATATTTGTATTAAATGGTTGTCAGAACTTCAATTTTAAATTGTTTGTTTATATTCCTTGATTTTTCACAAACGATCCTTTTACCAAAACCGATTCTCTCTCATTTGAAATTAAGTTAGAATCTTACTGCAATTGTACTTAATGAATTTGATCCACAACTCTAATGCTCTCTATTATCTAAGCAAAAAGTGTTAGTCCTCACACATTTGACATTAATTTTCACACATGAGCACCGCAAAGAGGATCAAACAAAGATCCTGTGAAACAAATGCACACACAACATAGATATATATATATTCATATATATATTCGAATACTAACCAAACTGAAGTGAACTGAACTCATTGTGAGGTCTGTGGAACGCCCCATTTCTTGGGCACGTTTAGGGTTTCTGAGGATTTACCCTTCTGCTTGGCTGTATGATGATGATGCAAGGATACGAATAGTATCTTTTTTTGGTAGGTGGTTACTTAATGAGCAACCTCGTGTGCGGTCGAAGAAGTGCATGTGTGTGTGTGAGTGTGTGTTGCAAGCGGCTTTTGGGAAATTTGAGAGGCGTCAACAGGCGCTAAATCCGCTTAAATTCTGCGACGGAAGTAAAGGACGACAAACAGAGAGGGGGAGGACAGGGAAACGAGAGGGAGATAGGTAGAGCCTGGCTTATAGCTTCATTTGGTGCACAATTAGCCGAGAGGCAAGTTTAGAAAGTTGATGCCACATTGCGTGTGCCACAATTCAGAAAGAATAACAGACAGAAGCTGTTTAAATGCCATCGCGCAGTTGTTCAATACTAAATGAATACTTGCACTCATTCACTTTGGTTACACGGTAAATAATTTTTGGTTCATATTTAATAGCTCCTCAAAAAATGTATTTTTATACGAACAAGAGGAAAAGACAGATAGTTTTTTTTAATTTAGTAATTTTAACAAAATTTTGTATTTGCTAAATTAAATTGAGAAACGAACCCAAGTTCTCTGAGCTTCTACTATTAAACTAATTCTTATGAGGAACTCAGCATTCTGATAGAGAGACAGAGCGAGTTAGAGATAGATATAGATATAAATATAGAGAGAGATGGAGAGAGAAAGAGAGAGTGGTAGTGTAAGAAACAGAAATCGGAGTAGGGCAAATTCGAGAGCGATTCCATAAACAGAGAAAAGTATTTTAGGAATTTAAAATTGTGATAAATGTATTGTTTTTCAGTCAATTGAATTGTTATTCTTAAACAATAATAAAATTACATTTTGTGCTCTGATTATCGCGGAATACAATTTATTCTATAGCAATTTTGCAGCTACAATTACCAAACTGCTCAGCCAGATTGACTATAGTTTATTGAATGATGCTAAAATGCCATGGAATTTAAATATGAAAAATTCAATATAAAATATAATATATAAATATTTAATGACAGGAAATTGAATTTAGAATTTTTGCTGCTGTGTATTTAATACTCGTGCCAATTCATTTCATTTGCCAGCTGACTCCTCGCCGCCTGACTTTGACCTTATGTCGTCGTTGCACGCAGCGCAATTCAAACGTTTAATTGCAAGCAGGACTCAGGACTCTGGACTCAGGACTCAGGACTCTTGAGCACTTGAGCACTCGCAGCACTGGAACTGGGGCAGTAAACGGCCAACTCGTCGTATGTACGAATGTACTCGGTCTGTCATTAGTGTAATTAGATCTTTCAGTTGAGTTTGCCCGGCGCCTGCTGCCCTCGCTTGGCGTGTCCTCTCCACTCTCCATAGACTATATACATACATAGATATATATAAATATGTATTTATATACGTATATAGTATAAGTGGCTATCAATTTGTACTTTTTTCTGGTACTAATTTTTATGCCAACGGAACGTGTGCAATTTGTTTACCATCAACATAATTGGTTCTTACAGTTGCCCAGAGTCCCCTGGGCCCACTTTAGCCTTTTTTAAGCGCTTTTTTCTTCTCGCACTCTCTCTCTCTCTCTCTCTCGCTCTTTGTCTCTATCATTATCTGTTTGTCTGCCTCTTTCTTACTCTCTTTGACTTTCTCGGTTGGCAATTAGTTAAAATGATTAAGTTGATGCGCTGGGCTTTTGCCCTTGGCTGTCCCTTTTTTGTTACCCTCTCTTCAATTTCAGTTTTATTTTTACTTTTTGTAATTACATTAGCCGCAGTTTCGATAATTCGAACTCGCCACGCACTCAGTCAAATTAGCTCCTCCATCTATCATCTATATATCGAGGATACGATTAGCTCGATAGTTTCTCCATAACCCACAGAACGACAGCTGTTCATTAGGGCTTTGTGATAGCTGTTTCTGATATTATGACAACAATGCGAATTGTTTTTCTCTTTTCAATTTTCCAGCGTGTTGTATTCAAATCAAAATCACTATTTGCTTTCCCAATTTCATTGTTTGCACTACTTTTGCACTCATTTCGTCATTGATCGATCTGACTGAGATCAGTTTAGCAAAAGGGGAAGTGTGTCTATTTTAATGTTTACCACAAACATGCCAAAAATCAGACAGGACGATGATCGATGATCTGTGATCTGTTCTGCCTTTGGCACTCACCACTCTCCTCGCTGGCCACACACACATGTTCCTTCGCACTTCTCTCCTCTCTTGCGATAAATATAAGAGAGAATCGGAGTAAAGTAAAATCCACTATTTTTTATAGCTGACATTGGAACTGAGGTTTTGCATGAAAAACATAATTTTGTGTTATATTTTATTAACTCAAAATAAGCTTATTTAAAATGTTACTTGTACATTTGTCGCAGAGCAGTTAAATTCTCCCAAACAATGTCTAAATAAAATATAATAAAATCTTTTAATGAAAGTTTGTAAATATTCAAAGCATTTATCGCATTTGCTGTTATATTTTAACCAAAAATATATTTCGATTTTTATTAACAAAAATCGCATTAAAACTTTAATATGGTACTTTTCAGTATGAAACCAAAAACACTATTATAAAAGCCTGTTCATTTGTTGTTGTTGTTATTGTTGTTGTCTGTTTTTTATTGCCCACAATCTTAAGCTTGGACTAAACGTTAACAGCTCCCAAAGCGCCCTCAAATATAATTTGACACTTGACTGCGTGCCTCTAAAATATGCTGGCAGCTAAACAAGCACAAATATATACAAAAAAAAAAAATAAATAACACAAAACATAACAAAATAAAAGTAGGCCGAATAACACTAAACGAAAAACACGAGTATTTTGTTTTGTGTCAACTTTATGGGTTACAACTCTTAAAAAAGGGAGAGCTCCAACTCTTTGCTCGTCATCATAAAAAAACGTATTACACACATTAAATAAATCCCACACAGAGAAACTAATTAAAAAGACCTTTTCCGCCGTTTGGGGGAGGAGGTGAGGGGCGTTGGGTGGAATCGAAGGGGCTGGCGGGGGTGGCAATAAAATTTATGAAAATTAACATAAAATTTTGTGCGATTAACTCGAAAACAGAGAGATACACACGAGCTGAAATTGTTTGAGCCATATGGATGGAAAATCACATAATAAACAAAACGGAAGAGCAATAAAAACAAATATGGCGACACACGTTTTTTGGGGTTGTCGATGTGTCGAATGGACAGGGGATGGGGCTGTTGGGGGTTGATGATGATGAGGCAGCAGTTGTTGCTGCTGCTGTCGTAGCCGCTTTAGCTGATTATCATGCAGCACTCGCACTCGTGCCACAAACAACAAACCAGAAACAACACATGCTCCTTCTTGCTCCATTCAACTTGAAAGTCGCTCAATATAAACTTTTGGCCAGCCAAAAACACACACAAAAGTTAAGCCGTGCGGCGCAGCGAAAGCGATTAGGCTGATTGGTGTTTGTATATCCTTTAAAAAAATAACACAAGGGGTAGCATGAATGTATGAGAAGCAAAGTAAATACAAATTAATAAATATCTACATATAAATAAATAATAAATATTTATTTTTGTTCAGCTTAAGCAGTTGAGTCGATTAAATCATCTCTGTTTGTCAATATGTACACTTCAAAAAATATATAGATAATTTCGAAGAATAGATAATCCTTTTTCTGTACGCTTTTTGGGAAGCACATAATGTTGGCTCAAGTACGACTGTTCTCAATTTAAAATATATGCTTTCTTAACGCAAATCTAAATATATCTTATATGATTAATTCTTATTGACCTTAAGTGGGTAGATTGAATCAAGAATTGAAGTTCTTGTTCTCGGTTCATTTTAAGAATGGTATCTCCTAGTCGAGCACTCTGGTTTCCGATGAAAGGGGATGAGATGTGTGTGTGCGTGTGTGTGTGGAGGGGGTGGGGAGGGAATGACTTTCACTGTGACTTCCATGAGAGGTGTTCTCTTTAGTGTTCTTCTTCTTCTTCGGCATGATATCACACGCTCGCATTATGAGTAATGCGCACCTTATGCTGCCGCCAAGTCGAATGTGATTAGCAGACATATAGTGCGAGCGAGAGAGCGAGAGAGCAAGAGCGAGTGAGAGCGAAAGAGAGGCACTGGGTAGTTTGGCTGCCTCTCCTCCATCCCTCTCCCTTCACCCGGTCTTAAAATCTGCTTGCGAGCATTTCATGCGCTTTATTAACCCCTTAACTGATGATGTGCTGGCTTCTGCCTGCTGGCTTCTAGCTGCTGTTCGTTCACAAATCAAAATATTATGATGGCATCATTTACACGCCACATTTTCAGCTTAAAGTTGATCTTCCCCTCCCTTGATAGTTGCCACTATTTTCAGTGGGGGTTGTTATTTGCTTGTCGGTTATTTGCGGTCGCGCTTCTCAAGTTTTATGCTTTAATTTGATTTAATAATTGTTCTGCTGCTAAATTTTAGTGAGTTCTTAATTTCAGTTTGTTTGGCTTAAGGGATTTTATGCTTTCAAATGGATTTCATTTTATAACTTTCCACTGCCATTAAAGAATAAATAAATTAATATTTTATATGCTATTTTTACTTTTTGTTTTTTTGTTTTTTTTGTTTTAGTTGAGCTGATATTTTATTTCTTTTATTTTTGGCAAAACGGAAAAAAGGAAAGAATGCCTTGCACTGATAGTTGATTATCTTTTGTATATTTCCACGTTAACGTAGCTGTAACTGCTTTTTAAGCCAGTGAAACCAACGTTTATTAAATGAGCTCCCAAAAATGATTGCCTCCAGACAGTTTCCACAACTTTCGTTTCCAGGCAAACTTAAGGTTGTCATTAGGCGTTTTAGCATTTGCCATTTGGAATTTTTGTGTTTTGCTGTTGATGCACTGTTTGTCAATTATTTGCGCTGCCGTCAAAGACAACAGTAACGAGAAGCGAAACAGAAACAACAACAATAACAATAACTGTTGTCATCAAAATTAATTTTATTGCCAGCCAAAAACTTTGGACAACAACAATTTGGCAAGTTCATTAGCTTTCCTAAGCGTATTTGCCACAGTGGAAACTTTTGGTTAATTAAACGCAAATTGTTGTGGCGGCAAATTGCGAAAAAATTGCAAAACTTTGTCGCCAAAGCCATTAAAAGCCTTTTCTCAGCAAAAGTTGATTGCCTCACAAGTGCACGATCCCAAAAAAAAAAACAGTAATCAGTAAGTAATTGACGTCCTAGATACCCTATAGAAATGTAGATGTAAACACTAATTTCTTTATTATGGCAAAGAGATTGCCAGGCCATTATTCAGAAGGGAGTTGTTCGATAGTTTGTTGATAGACAAGGCTAACTAATTTTGAATAACCTGGTTAATTTGTTTATGTATTATAAATGATTTAAGAGTAGAAATTTACAATCGGTTTACAGTCAGATATAGATTGAAATCAGGAATATATTAATTAAGGGTAATTAATATACTAAATATGGGAAACAATCATGCAAATGCCTTAATTATGATTCTTGCACTCAGATATCTTCAAATCCGGAACAAATATATCCATTTTAAAGAAACCACAATTATTTCCACAACTTTCTCATTGTTGTCATGTTTAGAGGGTATCTGCCAAGAAGAATCATAAAAAGGGGTTAATTAAGCAAGCAATGGGTTAGAGAGAGATGCACATATATATATATATATATATATATATATATATATCTGTTTATATGTCTATATATATATAAATGGCATTTCTGCGCGTCTGCATTTGGTTTTTATGTCAAAGCCATAAAAATGTGCGGGAGGCGCGGGGGGTTTTGAAGGGGCAGCCAAGCCAAGTGAAACAAATATGGCGGCTGACTCTGCTCGCTATCTGTCTGTCCGTCTGTCTGTCTGTCTGTCCAATTGTCTGTGTGTGTGTTTCCAGCTGTGGCGTTGCCCACTTAAATGGCCAAGTATGTGTTGACACTGGCATGTAGTTGTTGTAAGTAACGATGGCAGCAGAAGCAGAAGCAGAAGCAGCCAAAGGAGTCGTTGTACTGCCCGCCACGCCTTGCCACGCCCCCGTCCCCTCCCCCGGCGAGTTCGTTTGGCATTCGCCTCGGGTGTCGCTTGCGCAAATTTGCCACTTCAACAGCTCCTTGCGGACGCCGTAAGCACCGTTGTGAACGAGCTTTGAGCATTTTCATTTATTTTCCGCACATTTTGGCTCCCTCACTTCACTCGTCGCTCTGTCTCTGTCGCTATCTCTATCTCTCCGTATCACTCTCTCTATCTCGCTCTCTCTCGCTCTCTTTAACTCTCTCTGTCTCTGTCCGCCTTGCCACACCCACACACACAGAGGCACAGAACGTGAAATTTATGCGCTTTTCTTTATTTCCTTTCAGTCTTGTTTGTATTTTTTTATGCATTTTCCTTTCTTCTTTTTGCCGTTTTCGATTTTTTGGCAAGTTGGAAAGTTGTGAAACGATGCTCACAGAATTTTAAGCAGCAGCAGCACCGACTCCTTTTCGTCCTTTTCCTTATGTGTGTGTGTGTGTGTGCGTGAGGAGGGGATGGGATGGGTGTTTGTGTGTGTGTCTGTTCTTTTTGTCAATATTGTTACTTGCAGCGCAGCGCACAGAAAATGTGCTGTGAATTTTAAATGGCGAGCGCTGAGTTGCTTACATAAGACTATAGTTCTCAAAACACCCTGCAATCAGAGTGTCAATGGGGTATATTGGCTTACAAAGAATATGGAAGTGGGTAAGAGCAAAAAGTACAAATTAACTTAATGAATTTCCAACATCTACGAATCTAAGTCTTGAATAACACTCCCACAGCTTTGAAGATATCTTAATGAAACTTGACAGATCGCCAGAGCTCGCACTATCCTGTCGTTGAGGTTGTGCTGGCCACCAACTTACTCTCAGTCTTCTGATTGCCTGTGTTCAGAAATCTCGTCACTCTCAGGCAGAGGCTAAGTGCGGTTTCTTTCACAATTTGTAGTTTGTTAGTGTTAGTTAGAGAATGTTATTCTCCGCGGAGAGTTCTTACTCATCGTGGGACACTCCTCAGTAGGTTTCTTTTCATAGCCGCCTATGATTTTCTGGCTATATCTGGCTTCAAGGGCCTGGATCTCTCTTCGTCGAAGCAGAACTAAGGCTATACGCTCGCCTTGTGCATAGTTCAACTAGCAATTAGACGCCTCCTCGCTCTAAGCCCCACCCACCTACCAAATACAAAACTGTTCATTAGCCCTAAGAAGAAAAATGGACGCCCCTCTCGACAAAGCACGAAAAAAACAATTAAACAAAATAGTAACAAACACAACATAATAGAAAACTTCCTCCCACTTATGCTTATCTGCATAATTTGTGGTAAAAATCAGACGCAACGGTTTCCAAGTCTCTTTTTTCCCTGCTCGCAGCTCCACGCACCCTTCCCTCAGTGTACTTGATCTTTATTATTGTTATAATTACTGTTGTAATTGTTATGCGACGCAGCCATGCGCAGTTATTTATTTTTTGTATTTTTTTTGGGAATTGCACCACGTGTGGTGCAAGCAGCAGCAGCAGCCGCAGCACCACTCTCATAAAAAAATAACAAAATAAAATGCTAATAGGCGCCACCAAAAAATTGTAAAACAATTAAATTGTAATGAGTAGTCGCAGGTTCCAGAGTTCCCCTACAAAATACAATTCAATGGGCGGCACTTGAGGTTTTTCTGGGTTGTTTTTGTTGTTGTCGTTATTTTTATTTGTTGGTTGGGTTGAGTAAAATAGAGTAATTAATAACGCTGGGTGAGCTGTCCAGTGTGTAACGCCTCTATTAGCCAACTGAGACTCAACTTTGACTTTTGAAAATGATAAACACTTTTTACGCGCTGACTCACCGACTCCCCTCCCTCCCCCAGCCGACCTCTCGATACGATCGTCTGTTCCGAGCGGAGCCGCATGGCGCCAAGGATTTACAATGGGCTCAGAGCCCAAGTTGGTTATTTGGCAATGCAGTGACTCCCATACCATTCCATTCCATTCCCGACCTGAGTCGAATCTCCAGACCCAGACCCTCAGTTGGAGCTCCAGCAGCGCATTTGATTGACACATGACATTTCCTGGCCTTACTTTGCCATTGTTGTTGTTGCTTTTGTTGTTTTTGTTGTTTTTGCAGTTACGTGTAGCGTAGCATTTTTCGATATGTAATCGCCAGCTGACATCGAGCTGTGTTTGCACCGTTAGATGACTTTGTTGCTTAGTTTACGACCATTTAAATATACATAAATTTATTATTTATTTCTCTTGTTTTGTTTGTTGTTTTTCTTTGTTTTTGGTTGGCGGCCTTTTGTCTGATGAAAATGTTGCGATAGTGTTTTGTACTTGAGTTCCGATTGTGGTTTAAGCCCTGCTTTCTGCGCAACTGGGTTGAAAGAAATTGTGTGGTTTTCTACAATTACCAGATGAAAGGCACAAGATATTGCTCCATGGTGCAAGTTGACAAAAATATGTATATACAGAAGGAAAGTACTTGGATTAGTAGCATTCATTAAAAGGCATCAACCATAAGCAAATCTGAAAAACAATGTAGACTAAAGATTAAGCTCGATCATTTTCCATGGCGGTATCTTCAACATTTTCTAAAAGACAGTAATAAAGTTTATTTATTTATTAATATTTAAATATGTATCTCATAATTGACAAACTTATGAGAGATAAAAAGTAAAAAGCATTGCTATAACCTAATAAATAAATACCCAAGTTTCGATTTATGTTTATTAGAAATAAATATATATATTTTGTTATTACATATTGAGCGATCAGCTCATTAAATTCTCTTATTTTGTAAGGGACTTTAAAATAAAAAAGCTACACTTAATTCAAGCCCATTCTAATGCCTTCGCTCTTAATCATCTCCCACTGGGAATCTGTTAATCTAGTGTGACTAACCAGTTGGCTAAAACACACACGTGTAGACAAAACCAAAAGCGTTGACTGCACCTGGCAGCCCATATAATTTTATATCAACCTGTACGCGAGTACCTCGCTTCTATGTATATACATATATACATATATATACATATATGTATCTAGTATATATTGAGGCACTTAAACCACCCATAGAGGGGCAGACGCATCCTGGTGGCTGGGGCAGCCAACGCGTCAAGTTGTGAAGCTGTGTGCAAAAAATCATTAACAAGCACCCCCACAATCCCAAAAGGGAGGAACGTAGGGAGACGGACGGGCAATCGCTCCAGCTCTCTCTCTCTCTGTCTCTCTCTTTCTCTCTCTCTCGGTGTGTGTTACTATCCCTCTTGTTTGTCCCTCTCTTTTTAGCCATGGTGTTGTGCGAGTTCTGCTCAAATTACTTGGGTTTTTACATGCGGCAGTGAGGCACATTAACACTGTAATGTGCCAACTGTGTGCCAGTATGTGTGTGTGTGTGTGTGTGTATAAGTGTGTGGGTGTACAAGAGTATGAGTGTGTGTGTGTGTGTGTGTGTACGAGACTGAAAACAACATGGCGGCAACATTATTGCCCAAGTCATTGCCATGCATAAAGAGCAAGTCTTGCCTGGAAGCTGTTAGCCAGAGAGCCAAAGCTGTAGCGGATACACAGCAAAAAAAACTTTGGTTTGTACTTAAAACTAAAACTAAAAAGTAATAAAATCAATCCCTCTTTTACACAAAAGTTTTACTAATTTGCTTTTCCAAAAACTACACTCGAGATGCATCTTAATATTATTTGGAATTATTGTTAAATATTTTCTTTTGCCAGCCGCTTAAAAATACTCAGAAGTTACAAATCTATTCTTGATGATTTTCGAATCGAGAGGGTTTTAAAAAATACATGCAAAAACTTTACTTGTAGTTAGGTAAATATTACAGAAATCAAAGTCAAACAATTCAAATCGAAATATTAATTTCAAACCAAAAAATCAATACTTTAAGCCTAAATAATTTGTTGGTGGCATAAGAGATAGCAAACATAAGAGTGTAATTTTGTGCAGTGTAGTTTGTTACTCCTGTCCTTTGCTGTGGGCAACTGCAGATACTTTTAGTCAAGATTAATTGTTCTATATTAACATGGCGTCGAGTTACTGAGTCTGCGAAAACGAGCTATTTACAAGCTAAACGAAAGTTGACTTTGCCTCAACGACGACACCAAAAAGAGGAGCATCGTAGGGGGAACGGGGAAGGGGGAAGCGGGGCAGCTGAAATGGGGCGCCGCAGTGAAAGTGGCAACTTTAATAAGCCGTTGCCTGCATTCGAATAATATTTAAGTAGTTCTAAGCCCCGACCATCTCTCCCTTTCCACGCTCCATTTCGGACTGTTTATGGCCTATCTCTTGGGCTAGATTTATGTTTGGCCATTTTCATGTTTTATCATCAGCTGCGTCGAATTATTCATGAATATTTTGTTAGGCATGTTACTCATACGAAGCGTTGCGTTTGCAAAAGGGTTTTCTGTTTGGAAGCGACTGCCACGCCCACCACGCCCCAGCAAAGCCCTTTGAATTATGAGGCCTGGGGTTGTGCGGATCTGACTTTTTTTTTGCGGCTTTTATCATATTGTGCGTCGCTTAAATTTGTTGCGGTCGAATGTGGTGCGAAAAACAAATTTGATTTATAAGTGTTCTCTTTTTTATTTGCTTAACAAATGTTGCTGGCGCCAGTTTAATATGATAGGATTCTAAACAATTTTAGTGAACTTTTTGCTGAGGCCTACAAGCATATATTTAATATGTTTTGCTTTTAATCACCCAACATTAAGAAATCAGTATTTTTCTTGAATTATATTAATATATTTTCCTCGCAATTTCCTGTTGAAATCGTTCGCTTAAGATTTCTATTTTCTTCGTTTATTTCAGCGACTTTGCAACATATGCTGGAGCAACTAAGCAAAACCCATCCACAGACAAACCCCTGCTGAAGCTGCCCTTCCCCCATACTCACATCTAACAACTGTCGCACATTTTGAACCGCAGACAAATTTGTCTACGACTTTAGAGATGAACATAGAAAAAAAATAATGTAACTCTCGCCAAGCGAGCATATTGACATCTAACTGAAAGTCAATACGGTCCGGATATAAAAACCACTCCTCCTCCTTAACAGATCTGGCTCCTTCCCCTGGTGTGTTTGTGTGTGTGTGCACCACCCACATTCAACGCGCTGTCACATTTTGTGGGGCGCAAATTTCGCCATTTCCACCCTCGCTAATGTGCAAATAAAAATGTTAAAAGGGTCCTGTAGCACTCAATTACACGCCCTGGTGACCATTTGTGCTGTCCCCCCTCCTACCCCTACCCCGACCCCGACCACGACCACTACCCCTAGCTCCGGTGCAGAGCTGGATCTGTGTATGCGGCTCCTGTGTGCGTGACTTGTGTCTCGGTGTCTCTCTCTGTGTGTGTGTGTGTGTGTGTATTTGTGTGTATTTGTTTCTATGTAGAGAAAACATTATGGCGCGCGAACGGAAGTTGCCATCTTGTTGATGGCAGTTAAAGATAAGGACAAAAAAAGCTAAAAACCAACAAAAAGAAGATGCGTTTTTTTTTCTCGCTGCTACATTTTCATGGTTTTTCGCCGTTTTTCTTTTTACTGCCTGCATTTAATGTTATTTGTTCGTATATACATCCAAATATATATACACTTTTTACTCCCTCTCTTCGCCATTCTGGCTTGTTGGCATTTATCTCGCTGCCTTTGTTTTGTATACGCTTGCAGAGGGTTTTTGAATACTCGCTTGGAAGAAGAATTCCTTGAATCCTGATATGAGCAGATCTATTCAAATTTGAGGTGATATTTATTTGATACTCTCGTGAGCCTTTAATTGAGTATTCAGGCGACTCGCTATTGCCCTCAGTTTTACCAAGATACAACTGAACACAGATCCGTATCCTTCCTCTGGACAGACCTTATGTAAGTCAATGTCTGCTGGATCGAATCCCTATATCATAAAGCTCAATTACGAGCCATCAGTCGAAAGTTGAGCGCTTGTGTGAACATCTTCTTGGTCTATCAAGTTAGCCAGATGAAACTCAACAAAAAACCACCAAGATCATACCATGGAAACAATCTGCCAGCTTTTTTTTGGAATTTGAATTTATAATGAAAGTTAGATGTTAGACAAGGGTCTACAATCGTCGGCTTGTCTAAGGCAGCGCTGCTTTTTATCTTTTGTTTTTAAGTTTTATGTGCTTTTATTTTGTGTTGTCTTTTGCTTTTGAGCTTCGTTTCTAATTTGCAATTTGGTTTAGATGTCGAGGACGCTGAGAAGCGACGCCTTTGAGCGGTTTTGTCATGTCATTTCGTAATTGGGTGGCAGCGGTTGGCACTTTATATATTTTCGCACTCGGCTGGCAACACTGGACGCGTCAGACACACATGGTCACATTGCTTATATACTTGTATACATATATGTATATATGTATATATATATTTGAGTATTGGTTGGTGGGCGTGCCCGCAGTGAATTAACATCTTTATAAGCCATGTACATATTTTTGGAGCTCTGTATTCCCACTCATTCATAATTCAGTTTTAGTAAGTTTTGGCAAATTAAATGCGTCATAAAATGCGCATTTTTACAGATCGTAAACAAAGGCGACTTCAACGCCGCCGCAGCAGAGGTATAAATAAAAAAGACATTTAAAATCAATAAATTATAATCAAATTATAACATAAACGTATGCTAATTTCCTCACACACAGCACACACACCTAACACACACCACATTTAATCCACCCCGCGGCGTTTGTCGCATTCTTATTACAATTTCAGTCGATTTCTGTCGATATCCGACGATTTCTTTGCCGGCCTATATCATATCGGCTATTTTTGTTTTCCTCGCTCCTTCCTTCTCTCTTTCTTTTGTTTTTCGTTTTTCGTTCTTCGTCTTTCGTCGGGCCTTGGCATATGCCTTTGTTCGTAAGCCAAATTGCCTATAAACTTCCAGAAAATTAATTAATGTCGAACTTAAAGCTTGGCGTTTAAAATTGGCAGACTTCAGCGCATCTTCAGCGCAAACGTGCGCATTTAAATGAGTTCCAATGAGTCTCCAAATTTCTTAGTGGGTCATTTTAATAAACTTTCAGACACAAAGTATCTGGCTTTGTACTCAAGATCTGCTTGTGGTATCAATTGAAAATGATACAAAACAGTAAGAGTATTTAAAATGAAAACAATAGTTGATTATCATGTTACTTTTTACTTGTTATTATCTCTATCTCCAAGTCTATAGATATAGTATTTGCTGTTACATACTTTTGCCTCATTTCATTAAGCAACTATAGTTTAGGCGACTAAATTTAGCTTTAATTTAACATAATTTCTCTCAAACCTTTTGACAGTGACCAAATTGATTGTCACCCCCAGCAAGGAATAGACGAACAATGTGGAAAATACAGCCAACTGCAGCCGTTGAGCGCAAAGGCAAACAAACAGCTCAATTATGTTAATCAGATTCACGCCCATCCACAGCATTTTGGCTAATACAAACCCCCTCCCCACACAGACACACACACAAGGGCACGCAATAAAAAATTACACTTGCCATGTGACACGCAGATTGCCTTCTTCCTTCCTTACTTCCTGCCTGCCTGCCTGCCACTCAGCCACCCGCTGCAGGTTGCCACCTTTCACCCTTGACAAGGCAAAAAAAAAAAAAAAAAAAAAAAAAACTCCATTCAACACCAATTAGGGATGATCATCAGTAACAGCAGCCAGTCACATGGTTGGGGGTTGTCATTTGGCAACCCCTCCAGTTGTTGTCATTTGTTATTGAGCCAACAGAAAAAAGTTGACTTCAACTTGCAGCTCGTGTCATAAATACGCCCCAGCATAGACAAACAATCAACAATTTATGCACAGCAGCAGCAGCACTAGCAGCCGATGAGCGAGGAGGTGTGCACTTGAAAAGGGGTGGCCCAGAAGCCCTGCAGCGGGCTGTTTACCCTGTGGGTGTATTTTTCGATTGCGTATGGAGTGCTACTGTGGCTGTGGGTGGGGAAGCTGCTTGGCTAAATTGCTCCGTGGCTGCCTGGGAGGGAGAGAGAGAGAGAGAGAGAGAGAGAGAGAGAGAGGGAGATAGAGAGCGCTAGCTCATGTTAAACATGAATTATGAATTGTTATTGAGATTGATGCTGTTGTTGTTGCTGCTGCTGCGACTGCGACTGCTCCGGTAGATGTAACTCATATCCTGTGTACACTGTGCACAATTTCAAGTTGCCATTGTATGACCTGTATTATTCATTGTCCAACTTTCGTGATAGTAAATGCATTTAATTTACAACATTATTCTCACCTAGTTTATTGTTTTAACTTAAAAAACTTCTAAAATTTTCCTTTAGGCTAATTATTAATTTTACTGCATTGAATATGACAACTAATTCGGTAAAAATTGAATTTAATATTTGTATAATTACCAATTGCGATTTCAAAATAGTACATTAATATTTTTCTATTCTCTCCTTCTCTGCTTTATTTATTAATAAGGTTACATTAAAATTTGTTGCAGTGTAAACTGTCTATTCTATACTGTCCTAGTTGCTTGGCAGTAACCCAACCATCTCACTCTCCATCTGCATCTGCATCTCTCCGCCGGGTTTTGGCTTTGTTTTGTGCGGTAATTTCATTGAAATCATGTTGAGTAATTGGTGCACAGTTTACATGACTTGGAATGGAGAGGGTTGTTGTTGTTGTTGTTTTTGATGGTTGGGGGTTGGGTGTGTTTTGGTGTGTATATAAATAACACTTGGGGGTTGACTTTGCCACTTGGCTGCTGTTGCTACTGTTGGGATTAAGCGACCGCCGCGTCGCCTTTATGCGGTTTGTATTTATTGCTCGCAGCAACCCCTACTCCAGTTGCACACAGCCCACTCCACCCCACCCCATCCACAACCCCATTCTGCGTAATTGTGTTTGTGTTGGCATTATGCAACACATGTAACACGTATCTCATAGATACGCATATATTTATGTATGTCTACTTTACTGTATACAACTGTCACACAGCCTGGCAAGTCGACACTTGTGCGTTTTGTGTCACTAAAACACCACCCCAAACCACCACCCCCCTTACCCGCTACCCTCTTTTAAGCATTTTGTCATGGCCAAGTGGTTGGCTGGCTTTGCTAATTTGGGCATAATTTGTGACTGTTTATTTATTTTGTGCTTACGAAATTAATTTCAGTTGACTGGTTGTTGTAGTCATTTTCTTTGGCCTCAGTTTTTGCTTCCCATTTCACATATGCTAACATTGCCAATGGCATTCTCTAGCCTTTGGGGTTATATTTTTTTTAGTAGTGTATAATTTGTAAATCGCTTTTAAATTGATGGTTAAATTATTAAACTGGTTATGTTGTAAATCAGCAGAAATGATTCTTGTTTGGCCATATGATTAATTGACCAGGAATTGGAGAGTTAGTTTAGAGAAATAAATGGGAATTTCTAAATAGCAAAAGTCAGAAAAATATCGAATTATTTAACTTTAGTTTGTGCTGTAAGAAACTGGAATATTCAATATATTCTTGAAATTTTCGCTATTTCTTCATTGTCTTGGGTTAGTAAACGTTTATTTTGCTTAAATATTTTGATAAGCGTCTGCAAAAGTAAATTTATGCGTTGCTGCTTTGAATTCTTTTGCTGCCAAACTTTTATTTTAATATTTAAGCGGCTGTTAAATAATTCTAAAGCCTCTGCAATGCCACAACAACAACAACAACAATGGCTACCAATAAAAATGCATTGATTTATAAAGGCAGGCCGTGAAAAGCGGATCAGAGACATTTGAAATAAATGTGCACCACCAGCGACGATGGCTCATTGAGCATTTCGAAGGCCTTTGTCGAACTGTGGGGCAAGCGAGCACAATACGCTTGGCCTAAGACCCCAACCATTTACCACTTGCTGTTGCAACTGCAACACACTCAAAGCTTTCACATGCAAATCACTTTGGGGCCTAGATAACAAGCAAGCCACAGCGAACTGAATATGAATACGAATACAAATACGAATACGAATACGAATACGAATACGAGACGCTGGACGCCTGGTTGAGGTTGAGACTCTCGGCCAAGACTCGTAAATTTGCAGCTTATTGGCAATAACTGCAAGTGGCTTGTTAACAATTTAACACGTCTTAATCGTTAAATTTGTGGAGAAGAAAAAAACAACAGCAACAACAACAACAGCAGCAGCAACTCAAGAAACACATACGAGATGCGAGAACTAACAACGAGGATGACACTTTTGTAGGTGTGAACGCAAAAAAGAAAAATGACAAATGAAAAAATACTCCTTTTTGCAAAATCTGCATATAAAGTTCAACTTGGAGCACTCTTCTCGCGTGATGCGTGTGCAGCTTACAGAAACCGGTTCGCTTTTCTTGCCCGGTTCGATCACATTTAATAATGATATTTTTTTTTTCTCATGCGATTCGCCGTCGCTGGGCAAACGAACAAAAGACTTAAGTCATAAACTTTATGACATTTTGCAAAAGGGGGAAAAATCAAGAAGGAATCTCGGCAAGAATGTCATCAATGAAACAAATCGATTTGTTTACATGCCCCATTCGCGTTGTCCTCTGTCTGCCAACTTCCCTCACTCGCTCTGCCCCCTCTGCCACTCACTCAACCAGGCTGCCAATATCGATTTGACTCTTCTGCCTTGCCCCACACTCATTTATGTTACTTACCTTTACCTTTCTGACTGTTTTTCCTTTTTTTTTTACTTCTTGTGCACAATTCTCGGAAGATTTTAATCTTGTGCTCACTGCACTTTTTCATCACTCCACGTTGCCCCGACTTGTGTCTTGCCACTCCGGTAGCTAGAAAGGCTTGGCCATGCTCTGTTGCATAGATAATGGAGCTTAAATTTGTTTGCTGAACTACTGCATTTCTTGTACATTGTTTACTTGGATATGGCATGCTAAGAAGTACATTAATATTATAATCATTTATTATTCAGTCTATTTAATAAACAAACAGAAATTATTATAATAGTATAATATCAGAATTAATATTTGTATATATTTTGATGAAGTTTAATCAAGGGTATTTGTTGTTCGATTTGCTGTGCATTTGTATTTGCATTTTTTGTTACCTTTTATGACGCATTTGGTGTGCGGTTTATGACTTTTCGTGTCTGATAATTTTCAGATTTTAATGTGCGAAATTAAACATCACATTTTTCAACACGAACGTTGCTTACGTATATATCATAAAGTTTAGCACAGGCAAATTGTCAACTCCAATTTGAAAACATGCTATCTGGATGGTCAAATAAGAGGGGCGGCTAACAGAAGTTGCTAGAGAAGCAAGTATTACTTTAAAGCGCTAAAGGAAGTTGAGCATGAATAGCAAATATCAAAGAGTATAAGTATAATTAGAAATGCTTTTTCTTCTTTGCAATTATTCTTTAGATCGTAAGAGCTCTGATTATGCAACTTTACCTACTTGTAATACTACTTCTCATTGCCAATCACTTCTGCGAGGTATCTTAAATGTCAATAGATATGTGCATTCTTCTTGGATTTGAATGTTTATCCATTTTCTAGCTGATGCAGCTATTTGATATGCAAAAGTCTTTAAGAGACAGCTCCAATTCGCTTCTGATTGATCAAGCACAATAAATAACGATATCTAACTACAAAACACTCAAACCTTATCGAGCAATATCCACTCAGTTCGAATAACAAAAAGACAACAAACACAAGAAAGATTCAAAGGTTGAATCTGTAGCCTGTATATCTTTATCTTTGGCCGTAGATCAGTCTTAGGCATGATTATTGCACTTTAAACAGGCACGAATACAGACATTACACTGCCGTTGAATAGTATACGCCAACCCAATTTGAAATGCATAAATTAGAGCAACAAAAATGCTGCAGCAACACAACCGAAAGAAACCAAATATGTATTTATCTAGCTGACTATCTGGGGATATATCAGAGATATTATTATTATTATTTTTTCTTGGGCGTGTAACTTGCATATAAACGCTGCTAATAACACATCTAAACTGGCCAACAAATTACCGTTTCAACATATTTTCAAAGGCATTCGATATCAGTTAAATGTGTTTTCAACAAATTTTCATGCAAATGAGCAGCTCAAAAAAAACAAATATTGAGAATGGGATGCATATGGAATCAAATCGAATCGAATGGAGTGCTCCTCTCTGCCGCTTCAGACAGATGACCAGCATCCATAGACAATGCGACGGCGGCGGTCCAAGTTAGAACTCCCCTACCCCCCTTCTCCCCCTCCCCTTCTCACTCAATCTCTCGCTATCTCTCTGTCTCTGTCTCTGTCTCTATCCCCCTTAGTGCGACACGGGCGGGCTCATTTGTCGGATCTGCCCAACTTTATAATACTCGTAATACACAAAAGTTTTCAGAGCCATAAAAAGTGTCAAAACTTCTGCTTGTTGCTTTTGTTGTGTTTTGGTATTCTGGTGCTGCTGAAAAAAGAAGGTGTATACCCTGTAATTGTTGAATAAGACGAGGAGTATCTATTGCTGTTGACTTACCGCTTGCAAAGATCGAACGTTCATAATAATTGTTCATATTTTTTAAAAATCTATTTAAGTGGTTTTTGTTAAATTGTTACCTATTCCTTCGGTATGTGGCTGTATCTATATTTAAAATTAATAATTATTGCCAAATCGCTTAAGGCCATTTTGTCTAAGGCATCTCCAGGTCGCGCACACTTTCTGCTATATTCTTCTATCTTTTTTTTATCGAGGGCCGCCGCTGCTTGCATTGTTTAGATATTGATTTCCAAACAAACTAAAACTGAAAGAAAAAAAACTTAAAAAAGGTGTGACGACCTCTTTTGTTCATCATCAGAAACAGCCACCAGCTTCGAGGCCAATATATTTGAGCAATTTATGAATGAAAGCCGGGCCAGATTCCCGATCCCCGACCGGCCCTCAACCCCCCGTTTAGAAGACATCAAGTCTGCTGCATCATTTTGTTGCATGAGGAAAATCTCTTCTATTGTGTGCACTGTGAGTCAGAATCAGATTCGATTTGTGTTCTATCCAGTGGAGTTTTTGTTGTGAAAGTGTAATATTGTGACACTTTACATTGTGCGCAAAGGATTATGGATGCGACGCGGAGACTCCTAATGTTTTCATTTGAGAAGCAAATTGTTGCCGACTGCATTGCATTCCAATTAGTGTGGGCCAAAGCCAAATTTTATGTTGCATTTATTACATAATTTTCTACAAATTTTATGGCGCTGCGTGTGCGGCTCAAGAGCTGATTTTACGAGCCAACTTGACGGAGAGGGTGGGGGGATAGGGAGCTAACAATGAGCGGAAAAGAGAGGGGGGAGGGTTGTAGCAAGACTTTCTCTGGTTGTGCAGGTTTTTCCAATTTCAGTGTGGGATTAACAAGGATTTTGCTGGTTGGGCTCTGACTGAATGCTTACTCCTGCTCCGCTCGTTCCCTTTGTTGGTGCCTTGGCTTCTTGTGACGACATTTTTCAATTAAGAAAGGATCACAAGGCGCTTAGTAAGGCAGTTTACTCAGTGCCCCAACTTGGCAGCAAGTCCCGAGTAAAAGAGAGAGAGAGAGAGAGAGAGAGAGAGGGAGTTACTACAGCTGGCAGCTTGAATCTTTTGCTTTTAATTAATTAGTGCTCTACTACTGAGTCTCAGTCTCAGTCTCAGGCACCATCTTAGTATTTTTCAACAGACCTCGCTCACAATAGAAAAAGGCTTTTGTTTTTGGCAGCTGCATTTGTTGGCTGGCTTCTTGGAATGTGGCCAAATCGAATAATTTGTTGGCAACGCGTTTCAATGCACCAAAAAAATCAGTTTGATCGATATATATAATATAATATATATATGAAAACAGAGGAAATTTGTATTCAATTCAGTAATAATAGGGATCTTTAGCCATCAAGCATTTATTCAAAGAATATCTACAATAAAACTGAAAGTTTATTTTGAGCTTAATGCAAAAAGTAAGTGAGTTATTCAAAGCTGAAAGCTGACAAAAAAGTATTTATTTATTTTCATTTATCTAAGTCCGCGATTAGAATTAAAAGCGGTTTTTGAATCATTTTCTAATTTCTGCTTTGAAATTACCAGTACAATGATCTCTGACCATTTGTCTATCTAATTGATGAGTTCCAAGGAGCAATTGGCAATTACATGCTAACAGTGTAGCCGTGTTTAGCTAATAGATACATTTAGCAGCAGTTAAAACATCTTGAACTGTAGATTTAGCAGCAGTTAGATAAAATGCTTACCTCTTATATAATTGTCAGCTTAATTGGCATATACATTTATGGCACCAGCAAGAACTCAACAATTACAAACTTAATAATATTGCACAATCATTCACTATACCCCGTAAAAAGTTTGTTATCAGAAATGGGTTAGACAGAATTCTAGAAGATCGATAGATTTGATTGTTTAAAATATGACAATGTTTTCTGGTGTTTTTTTTTGTCAATCGAAATATTTATTTTAAGTTGCTTGTTGTGTGACAGGCAAAAGAGAGTTTGTTGATATCTGCCAAATGCAATGCTTTCGATAGTCGATAGATCATTTGAAATATGATATTCATGTTTTGGTTACAGGGTATTATTCTTGATCAATAACTTTCTGCTAGTGCTGCCCATTTCATACGCTTATAATATTATTTCTTTTAAATAATATTTAATGAACTTGTTAACAGTTTTCCAATAGCAAATTTATAAAATAATTGTTCTCGTTTTTGTTGTTGCTGCTGTTGCTTTCAGATATGTTGTCGCTGTTGTTGTGCACTTCATAAACAATTTACACAACTCGACAGCTAATTCAAATGTGTTTTTGTGCATTTGGTTGTGTGCTGCGAATGCACATGAAATTAATTATAGTTGTCGTTGGCTGGTAAAATAATTATAAAATAAATACGCGTGCAAGTGCTAAGGTGAATGGCAGCAACAGATTGCACGGCAAAGCCGAGAGGGAGACAGAGAGTCTTACGAGTATTACTGGATCAGATTGAAACGGATCGAACGACCGACAGACTGATCGACCAACGCAACGGCTACGTAATAATTAAGAAATTTACAAACGATTTATCATGTTAATTAAACGTTGTTCAGCAAACGGTTGCTGTTTTTTCCCTCTTTTTTTTGAAGTATATATGAGCGTTGTATATTGATATATTGATAGATGGAATATGATCGAAATCATTTCACACGATCCCATGATTGAGCGTACGTAAATACCTATATATCTATACTATATATACTGTTGTCTGTATTGTAATTGCTGCTGTGATTGTTGTTGCTGCTGCTGCTGCTGTTGTGATTGTTGCTGTTGCTAATTTGCCAACTACTTTGCGCTGAGTGTGTGGCGAAAGCTGTTTCTGAGCCAAGTGAGAGCAACTTCAGCCACACAGCCACATCCACAACAAAGACATTGAACTCTACAACTACTCGGTTATAGAAATGGAATGGCAAATGCGCAAATGGCCATAATTAAGTAAATGTGGAAATTATACCTGCGAATACGTTGATAAACCATAATATTGAACAAATTGCTACTGAATAATACACGCATGAGAAATCAATTGTTGCAAATATAAAATTAGTAGGGAGTTGCTAAAGTTTTGCAACTAGATCAGCTGTCAGATTTCACAGAGCAGTAGTAATAGAACTGTTGGGCTGTTTTATAGAGTGATGAACATATATAAAACTAGATTAGTTTTGAGATTTATCACAATGAAATCTAATATTTAAGCTGGGCAATCAATTATTTAAATTATAAAATTAATAAGGGATTTTAACTTATGGGCTAATAAATATAGTTTTGCATTTGATTAATCAATAAAATTAGTAAGCGGTTTATTGGAGCTTTATAAGCTAGATCATAAATTCTATTTTTGATAGGCTATCAATACTTTTGTAATATTATTCTGAAGAGTTATTAAAGTCGTCACTCTCGTAAATCAAATATTGATGTAGCAACTTATTAATCCACTGAAGGATCATCTATATTTTTATAAAATACTTTTCAAGAATTATAAATTTTGTCTTTTCTCTCAAGAAATGTATTAAAATGCAGTTAAATGCTTTAAAAGTTCCTTTAATAAATGATTCTCTCAAAATGTTACCCTAGTTTTATGTCTTCCTTCTCAATTGGCCAATCAATCTGCAGCTCTTCAAATCTGCCCCATCATAAGTATAATCATCCTCAATTTCGACGCCAAATGCTTTTAGTCATCTGTTTTTCTATTTGCTTTTTATTTTTTATTTTTATTTTTTTTGTGTGTTGCCTATTTGTTTTTGGCAGTGTCTGTGTATCTCTCCCTACTCTAAACCAATAACCGATAAGCAAATTAAGCGCATTTTCAACATACCTTTGCTGTCTGGCTGCCTGTCTGTCTGTCTGGCTGTCTGTTTGCTTGCCTGCCTGCGGAAGTTGCCTTATTGAAAGCTTATCGGGTCCATTTACATAAGACTTGGGGACCACGTGCTATACTTTATAGATTAATTCGATCGTTTTGGGTGTGTGCGTTGTGGAAACAGCTGAAACTAAATTGTTGCGATAAAACTAATGAAAATGCGTTTTCTAATTGCACATTAGGCAAAGTGAAATGATTTCCATGTAAGTGGAAAACGAAGAAAGATACAAGATTGGCTGGGTAGCCGGATCTCAAGTGCAGCTTCTGTTTATGGTAAAATTACAGCACGTGTTGTTGTTTGTTGTAGCTGTTGTTTTGTTGTTGTTGTTGTTGCTGTTGTTTTTGTGTGTGTGTGTGTTTTTTTTGTGATGTATCGTGTTTGGGCTTTTTACGCGCCACTGCGCTGCCCATTAATTTTAATTTGTGGAAGGCATCGGAAAAAAGTAACAAAAATCGTATAAAACAACAATTGCACACAATCATTTTCAATTTAATGTCATTATGTGCAATTTGTCAGCAAATATACACACACTCAATGTGTGTGTGGTTGTGTGTGTGTTTATTGTGTTGCTGTGATTTGTGCTATGCAAATGATGTACACACCCCCTTGGCACGCCCACCTCCCTGACAACAGCAAACATTTAAGCCAACTCCCCTCATTTTATTTTATTTATTTATGCTGCTGTTGTTGCTGTTGGTGCTGCCGCTGCTGTTGTTGTGGTTGCTGCTGTTGTTGTTGTTGCTGCTGCTACTTCGTGACGAAAAGTGATTGAAAGTAAACAATAAAAGCGACACTCGACGCCACTTTCCACCTTTGTCGTGCCTCTTTTTATCTCCGCCCAGCCCCCGTCTAACGATTGTCTCTCTTTTCCTTTTCTTCTTTTTTTTTTTTTGGGTCGCCTTTCATTTGACTAACAATTTTGTACTTTGCGTTTTTGTCTGCTAGCTGTTTGCCTAAATTGGCCAATTGCGATTGGTAACAGCAGCACACAATTTAATTCAATTAAATGTATTTTGTTATACCCTTGCATAGATAACATAAAATTGTCACGATGCTTGTAACGCATTGAAAGAGACAGCTGCGAACCTTTGCCAAAGTTGGAATATTGTTCGACTTTGAAATAATGTAGCTGGCAAAGGAACAATCGGTGAAAAATGAGTTCTTTTTCGTACATCAAGATGTCCTAACTAAATCAATCATCAGCATAGGATTACTCTCCCATATCATAGGAATAATCAGTATGTAAGGGTATGTAATAGTCGGCTAGCCTACGCTAGCCGTTCATACTGGTTTTTTATTGTATTTGTTGTATTCCTTTTTCCCGTTGACTGCCTGTCGTTTGTTATTTAGCGACAACAGTTGTTGTTTTTGCTGCTGCTGCTGCTGTTGTTGTTTGTGGGCAATTGTTTTATGTGAAATTTGTCACACTGTCATGTGCATTTTAAAGCGTCTGTCACGACTGTCACTACTCGCCGCACATTTAAGCACCGCTTGGCTAATTTGCCAACTGAATTATTTACAAATTTCCTATTGAAAATGGCGACATAATTAACTGATATTGTGGGTGCAGAAGGAAGTTTTTGGACTTGGTGGGAGCATCGTACTTCAAATAAAATTGCAATTTACTTGAGAATTAAAAATGTTGGGTGCAGCTGACGGCAATTATTTTAGCAAATTGATTTCGTACCTGAAAAGCTTAAAATATTGAAAGGGCTACAGAAATCAAATCCACAACGTTTTCTATTAAGTCGAAAGATATCTGCTTAACTTTCTAATTTATATAAATGTGAATGCTCGAATCATATTATAGCCAATCACATAGATATGTGGTGGCATTATCAGATTTATTTGTATATTTTGTAATTAGAATTTGTTGAGCTGCATTGCAGAAAGAAAAAAATTGTATTAATTGTTTTTAGCACTTTGTCGACAATGATATCATTGAAAGATTTTTTTACGTTTGAATTTATTTTAATTTATTTTTGATATCAAAACTTAAATTCGAATAATTTATTGATTAACCTTGCCTACCAAAGATACTGAGAATTTTGAGAAATATAAGCTGTAAGGCAACAGTCAAAGTGAGATAACATAATATCAAACTATTAATCAAGTATTTTATTTTATTGAAAGGAAATGCCTTATTAAAAGTCAATAAATTGAAAATATCTCACAAAAAGCAAATATTTACATCTGAGGGCATTGAGGCGCTTAATTAATGAGCATCATTTGGCATACTTCCGATGGACATGTGAATACATATAAGCATACATATATACTCGTATATATATATATATGTTGGTACTTAATTGACCCTTAACCCATGCCAAGTTGAAGCCCGCATGGCGCTTGTTTCTGTTGTTTGTTGGTTTCTTTCGGGTTGGTTAACATATGCTGTTTAGTTTATTCACCTGAGAGATTTTTTGGTGTCTGGGTCAGAGAAGCAGCCCAAAGATACAGACTGAGACAAAGGCTGAGAATGAGACACAGACTGAGACTGAGACTGAGACTGTTGTCTGTGCCTAATTTGTGTAACAAGACAAGAAAACAACCAGAAAAGCAAAGCAAAGAAAGAAACGCAAATAAAATTATTGACTTCCATATAAAATCACCTGTGGTGTCAATATTTCAACACTGCCAGCGGTGTTGATGCTCATCAGCTGAAGTGTCTCTGCTGGCTCCGTCTCTGCCCCCTCACTCTCCCTCCCCCTCTCTCTTTCTCTCTCATTCTCTCTCTCTGCTTTGCTCTCCCTCTTTCTCTTTTGATTTATTGGTGAGTTTAATTAATCAACAAACTTATGAGTCAATATTTTGTTTAAACAATGAAATGTGGCGAGAAGATCGTCTGGCTAAAACGACTGCAAATTAATCATATGTCGCTGATCACGATCTGTAAGCTGCTGTTGCTGTTTGTGCTTCATATTGTTGCTGTTTCTGTTGCTGCTGCTGCTGCTGCTGATGATGATGACGAACTAACTGACAGTTGTTTGACATACCCCAGTCAGTGGCACCCCGGGCACAAAAACAATTAACTCAATCGAAATGCAAAGAAATACACAAAAAAAAAAGCCAGTAAAAGAAAAAATACAAGGTAGAGCAGCTAGTTCTAGACTAAAGAAGATTTAATACTCTACAAATGTAGTTTTATATACCAAGTTTTATTAACAGTCAGAGAACTGTTGGATTTATATCAACTTATTTTATTTTTGTGATTAACAAATGCTGCATTCTCATACTATATATGTATATATATTCCCGATTGTCAGCAATGCTTCTTTAAATGCGTTACATTTTCAGCGCAATAATCAATAAACTCGTTTGCAATAGGGTATACGAGAGCTGAGAATGGTGATGATAATGATGAAGACTTGGCAAGTGGGTGCAGCATATGGCATTCAAAATGTAAAATGTGTATTGCAATTAAAAAGGTAGAATGTTGATGTAACAATTCCATTGAGTTGCTTGCGTGCAGCAGCAACAGCAGTAGCAGCAGCAGCAGCAGTCAACAGCAACAGTTGCTGCTGAATTGGCAATAAGTAGTTGTTGTTGTTGTTGTTGTTGCTGCTTGTGTGTCTTTTTAGGGCCTGTCAAAGCTGCAACTTGACATTTGTAACATTGTAAATGTTGGCACTTTTACTCGGTTGCATGCCACACACAGCGAATCGAAATGATCTTGTTACATTACATGAATGATCACCGCAAATTGGATGCAGTGGAATGAGGAAATGTCTTTGCCTCTGCCACTGCCTCTCACTTCGACTCCGACTTCGACTCTGCCTGTGCCCCTGCCACCTCCAACAAGGTCTGCTGTCTATGCCACCACTATCATTGGCACCTCAGTTCAGTTGGGGAACTTGACTGATGAGGCCCGCTTTATTTATAGTCAACGGGGCAATGTCGGAGGGCGGCAGTCGAGCGATCATGAATGACTTACACTCTGAATGAGTGAATGATGAGCAAATTTATCGCAGCATTGTGTCAAACTCTCTGCTCTGCACAGCTCTGCTGTGCTCTGCTCTCCTCCGTTGGGTGTGTGGATGTGTGTGGGCCTTAAAGTTTTGAGTTCCCCACCTTCTTGGTGCTTATTGGGCTTGTTTAGCTGTCGCTTTGACACCGCATGTTCTTCTGACAGTCGTTTAATTATTTGGCTTTGATTGTTAGTTTTGGCCCATAGTATGCAGATGTATGCATATATATATATATATATATCTATATGACAATTCCATTCATGTTTGTTGCGCCTATTTTGGGGTTGCATGTCTCGTGTCTTGTTCGCTTGTTGTGCTGTGTACGTGTGTGCTTTTGAGTGTGTGTGTGTAACACATCATTGACACGATCCCAGCTGCTGTAAATGGTCGCAGTTGTGACATTTTACACACTTTCATTACTTGGAATTGTGTTGGAAGCTTTTTTCGACGATTTTACCACAAGGGGAAAACTTGCTTTGAATTTTGAGTTGATCATGTTCATTTTGAATGTCAAAGCTACTTTGAGATGTTGTAATTAGATGTGGTTATTGTCTGCAGAGCCTCTGCTTTGAAAAATAAGAATTTTATTGGAATTTGAAACAGAATTGACTTTAGTCATAGCTTGGACTTGAGATAAATATTTGATTTAAATTCAGAAAATAACAAAAATAAATATAGCACACTTACTGAAAAATCTATAATCAGCACATCCGGGAAATGCCGAGGAGTGACGTCATAACTGAGAAGCTTTACTTACCATTCCCAATAATAGAAAGAAAGAATATAACAAAAGTAAACATAAACAATAATAATACTTGTAAACGAAAGTTAAAAAAGACAGATAAAAAGACAAAAAGATAGACCCGTATTGCCCTGCTCGAAGCCAGAACCATTTGGGAATTACTTCAATGAGTACGTTGAAGAAAGTGCCACAAAATATGCAACACTTTTTTCTATAAATTGTCATTCCGTCTGGCAATGCAAATTTCAAATGTAATTTTATTTTATTTTATTTTATCGATAACTTTGCACGTTCTGCGAATGGAAATCGATTTCCGAAAAAAACAATATAATACTTGTAAACAAAAGTTAAAAAAGACAGATAAAAAGACAAAAAGATCAAAAAAAAACCAAACTCAACTGGTTGCTGAAGCCATCAAGCAAACTCAGCTTGAGCAACAAGCTGCTGGTGTACAGGAGCATCATCATGCCTACATGGACATATGGAATTCCATTCTGGGGCACAGCCGCAAAATCCTGGATTAATCAAATTCAAGTTTTGCAGAACAAGGTGCTCAGAGACATCTCTGGTGCTCCACCATATGTGAGCAACAGAACTCTGCACAACGACTTCGCATTACCGACAGTCAGTCAACAAATCAACAGACATACAAGTCGGTATAATGACCGTTTGCACAACCACGTCAACACTTTTCAAGGTGACATTAAATCCCAGAAAAATTCTTTACTTTTCACAGACAAAACTGAAACTATTATCAAAAGCAGCTCCGTTTGGATCTTGACTTGACCTCGACTACACAGGAAAAGAATAACTTAATTCTGTTTAACTTAATAAGCGATAAGTTTAATGATTATATTTTAAGCTTTAAGTTCTAAAATCGATTGGCGTTCAATTTTGTTTTTCACATTTTTGACCATTTGCTTCAACATCCTCATTTTCTCACGCTATATTTTTTGTGCGCAGTTTCACAATTGGCTGTTGGGGGTCGCCTTCCCGTCTCGGCTCGCTTCGCCTCATCTCATCTCCCCTCGTCTTGGCTCCTCTCATCTGCTGGCTGAGCTACTCCTTTTTTTTGCCGTAAAGTGAACGCATCAGCAGCAGCAGCAGCAACAACAAAAAGGTTGTGCCGCGCCAACGCCCACAAAAGTGCGCTTCCTCTTCAGCTCGGCGGAGAGGCAAGTTAGTGGGGTTGGGAGGGGGGGTTGGGGAAGACACCCCTCAGGCACCGCCAGCTACCTACAAATGATTGATGTGAATCTTGCGCACAAATTAACACCGGAATTACTCGTACTCGAGAGGCAGGCTATTTTTATTTTTTTTGAGGGGGGCACCTTGGAGGTTTTTTCTCAGTGTTGTGGCTATTAGGTCAAAGCTCCACCCTTGAGTGATGCGCTCGCATTTGAAATGTTGCCGACATTCAATTAGGCAACACCACAACAACAACAGCAACAAAAAAGAGACGAAGTATCAAAAACAATGCCGCCTAATGTGCCGCAAATCTTGCTGTGCAGCCAGTTGAAAGTTAATGAGACGACGACTGCGACTTGCCCCCGGCCACAGATGATCTGTTCTTCTCGCTGATCTCCTCTCCGGTCCGCTCCGCTCCTCGCCAATCCTCTCGCTGCTTCATGTGCAGTCATGAGTCATGCGACGAACACGTTAATTATGAATATGCAACTAAATCATTACATTTTAAGCCAGTGTCAAAGGCACAGCTGGAGTTGAAGCTTCGAGCCTCAAGCTGAAGCTAAAGCTGGAGCCAGATTCTTTGGCATCTTTTTGCTTCTTTCTGTTGCTCGTGCTTGCGCTTGATTAATCGCAAAAGGTGCGAGAAGCGAAATGTGAAAAAGGTTGCACGCTGCATGCCCCAGCAGTTGTCGCAAGCAATGCAGAATGCACTGCCAAAAATTGTAAATATCAAATATGAATTGGTATTGATTCCTTCATATATACTCCCTAAGCCTACTTTCTTAAGTATGAATTTCATTCCACAGTTTCATTACAATTGAATCCGTGAATGTTGAGTTTTTGGCGATATCGAATATTTGCGCTTGTCTTAAATTTTATTTAACATTATTATTGTTTTTTATTCAAACATTCAACTGCTCTTTCACTTTAGGCATTTTCAATTCTTGGTTGTATGCGTATTATTAAATCTTTAACTGAATAAAACTTCCTCCTTTTGACTTTAAATTACTTCTTGTGGCTTATTTATAAACGTTTCACTGGCAAAATAATTCAATTTGGTTTTTAATTTTACGCAAACATAGATGAATAATTAATTCACATAAGCATTGTTCTCAGTGCAGCCAACTCTCTTCAATGGTTGCCCCGCCCCCTTGTTAATTACCTAGTATGTTGTACTAGCTAGCAAGCAAATCAGTGGGCAGATATAGAGAGATAGGGACAGAGAGAGAAGGCGAGAGAGAGAGAGAGAGAGAGAGGAGATGGAGAAGGAGAGGGAGAGGGAGAGAAATATGCGTGCTTAAGGCGTCAATACCAGCGTCAACAGGCTAGCACCTGAGCCCCAGGATCGCAACAAAAACTGAATTATTACTGAGATATTTGCTGATTTATTAGCTTGCGAATGTAAATTCGCATTTTGTAGTTCTTATTGCACTTGGCACGCTATATGCGTGTTAGCTGCAAGTTGCTATTGCTATTCTTGCTGTTGTTCTTGTTGTTGTTGTTGGTGGTGGTGGTGTGGCAACTGAAACCTTGTTGCAATTAGTTTTCGCATCACCACCCAGCGAGTGGATGCTGCTGCGGCATATCAAATTACATACTCTCAACCTTGAACCGCCAAGGTGTCCCGTGAGCAAAGGAGGAGGCGAGTCCAACTCACTATTAAATTGAGCTGGTAGCTTCCAGTTTTGCAGCTGGGGCAAACTTCCGTGTAATTAAGTGGCATACACAATGGTCCAGTCAGTCACCACTACCACCCATTGTGTGGCAAGTTGCAGACCCCGAGTCCGACTCTGACTCTGACTTCGACTTCGACTGTGAAACTAAACTCAACTTTAACTTCAGCTTCAGCTCCTACTGACTTGACAAACGATTTGTGAAGGCCCAGACAAGCGTATGCACATGATTTCAACACACAGACGAAACCAGGGACAGAACAGAACAGACCAGGCCAGACCAGGCCAGGCCAGACTAGGCCAGACCAGACCAAGTGTGCTCTCTGTGGCCTTTTCTCGGCGCCAGTTGCCAAGTTGGCAATACAAAAAGATATCGCAAATATGATAAATTGGGCGCTAACTTTATTTATGCGCCTGCGCCACACAAACCAGAACCACAAACAAGAAACCAGTAACCACTAAACAGCTATGTGGGGCTCTCTATGCCATCTTTCTATTCTATTTACTGGCCTGGCCTCGTTTTGCTTGTCGGGAGACTGGCTCTGGAGCCTGGTAATTTGAAGCCATTTTGGTCAAACCAAATAAAGTTGTCAGCTGGCTCTTCACACAAAATGCAAAAGATGGCAAAAATAACAAACAGACCCCCGACTCAGACTCCGACTCCGACTTCGACTTGAACTTGCAACTTGCAACTCCGCCTAGGACTTGGTATTGGTTTCAGTTTCCTTCTGTGTCTGAAGTTTGGTCTTTTTTTTTTTGTTTGCTACGTGTCGTTGCAAATTAGAGTATCGTGTGCAACGCGTTTGTTTAGTTGCTGAAAAGTTTTTAGAATTGCATTTAATCAGCATACTGTGCATACCCTGTAGCAACTAAAAATACCTTAAAGGGTATACTGCAATATTCGGGAAGAATCTATTAAATGATATAAACATTCACAAGACTTAAATACAGCCTCACTTTATTCATAAGCAGTCTATTCAGATTTAGTATTTTCATCACAAAACCTGGCCACAGGGTATCTAACGGTTAAACACACCTTCTCCCAGTGCATACTGGACTTGCTTAGAATTTCTTTTGAGCCGGTTGCCACACAGCCAGAGAACAGAAGCTGCGGAAGTCTTTAAAACTAATGGAATGGCTTACGGGAATCAGGCGGGCACAAAAAAAAAATCCAGTTCTGTTGCATATTCAATCAGAACTAGTTGGCAAATAGATTGCAACTTGAGATACAGTATCTTAAGAGGAGAAGAGAGAGCGCTGCACTAATGACTCTATCGTGGTAATTCGCTGGATGTTATAAGAAATGTAGGTCAAACAATAATTGCAGTTCATTTTGGTGCATTTCCTTTGCAATTCTTTTTTAAAACACTTTTGACTTGTCTGAAGTTATTATTGACAATATGATCCATAAGTGTGCACATAAATCAAGGCGTGTGAACTTCAATTAATTGTGTACAATTGATTTCAGCGATAAATTAATTACTTTGCGATAATGCATTGCATTATTTAACAAGTCAAGAGCTGGTAGTGAATAAGTACTTACAGCTAATTAATTGGTAATAAATGTTGACTCTTTTATTAATCATTTTTCACAATTGAATAGTGGGTGTTTAACATTCTTTATATTTTTATTTAAATAAGAAAAAAAAAACTTGAATAGCAAAGTTAATCCTCAATCAATTTCAAATTCTCGACTCTTTAGTAATGAAATTATCAGCACGACTCTTAGCTGTGAGTAAAAACGAAAGAATTGGTCATAACTTTGCTGCAATTGTTTAATGCCATCTATTAATAATTTAAACATGTTAATAAATTGATTATGAATATGTCAAAATAGTTTTGCATTACAAATTAAGAACGCATATTCATCTCCGACAGCTCAGCTGTGCACTACGGATAAAGCATTATTATATAGTCCTGCATACATATGTATTACTATATGCCTATCGATGCCCATATAGATGTCAAGCAATATCAATAAATCATCTGAACAAAATCCCATAAATGTCAATAACAAACACTCACACCCTTTAACAACTTTAACCAACTGACGATTGTCGAGACTCGAGAGTCAACATACAAATACAAATACAAATATAAAAAAAAATAAGTAACTATGGATTGCTATAAAATCGATCATTAACGCTGTTAATTTGCGACGCTCAGCTTTGGGAGCGTTGATGGCAACGCACCGACAGTAAAGTTAAGCAGTTGGCACAAGGCAAAAAAAAAAAAACGAAAAAACGAAAGAAAAAAAAAGGGTGCAAAAGTCATAAAAATTAAAAGCAAATTACAAGCCAGCAAGAACAGCAACACCAACGACAATCATGTAAGAATAATAATAACAGCCGTAACAACGATAAACTACAGCGGCAGTTAACTCGACAATATTAGCGCAGTGTTCGATGGGTTCAACGATTGACTGACTGACTGACTGACTAGCTGACTAGCTGACTAACTGAGAAGCTGGCCAAGCGAGACCTTTTGTCACTCTATATTGGACGCACCTTATGCCCATAGAAACATGCACATATCTATATACCAACATATATCTGTATATAGAATGGACTGTTTGTGAACTGGAGACGAGCACTTCCGTTTAGCATTGAAGCGCAACCGTTTCAATAACTTTTTCCCAACTGACGGACAAACATATTGAATACGGAATACCCAGTCACAAAAAGAGTTGAGCTGAACTCTATGGGCAAGGAACAATTTGAGTGCCTAATGACGCAGAGTAATGAAGTCGCCTTCGTGCTCCCCCAACACCCCAAAAGACAGACTGACGGACAGACAAAAAAGCTAGTGATGTGCCTGGTATTGATTTATGAGGCACGAAAAGCATTACAGAAAACAGTTTAGAAATTATCTGATGTAGCAGTGACTATCGATTAGAACTTGTAAATGGAGTTATTTCTGTTCTATGAAGGAGGTATATAAAAAAACCCGATAAAGTCTTGAAGGATATCAAAAATCTTATTTGAAGATGCGAATATTGACAATATGTTCTTAGTTAGGTAAGATGTGGTGCTGTGTAAAAAGACTTTAACAATTATAGATTATACTAGATTAATATTAACTACGATTAGATTCAAGTTTTGCTTGATTACTTGAACATTCTCAATTTTGTTAGGAACATAAGAAAATGCATAATAAAAATATTTCTAATATTCGAGTTAACAAAGAAGAATCGATTGATTTCTATATTGGAAATAGTTGTTGCATGGTTTGTATTTAATCTTCCGCTGACCTGGATAAAGCGGTTTAAATTATAAAAACCCAAAGAATTCAACTTGAATCCCTCGAAACTCCGATATTCTTTATTAAATGTGTATTAGATAAAACTCTGAGAAATACAAGTTCTTCTGGATACTCGATTATTATATATTGTATATTTTTCAAGGCCTTAAGCACGACTATTAACTTCCCATCTCGAAGTGGCAACACGAACATAACGCATCGAACCCAACCCTTTTTTTCGCGCTTGATGTGTCGTTGATTTGTAGTTGTTGTTGCTGCTGGTGCTGCTGCTGCTGCTGCTGATGGGTGCTAAAAATCGTCACAGCTGTGCAACGTTTTCGAATTGAATGACTTAATGTGCAACATTGTGTCATCAATATCCGTTCCATTCACCATTCAGCCGTCAGCAGTCAGCAGTCAGCAGCATTCTCAGTTCAGTTCTGGCCAACTGGCCGTGACAAAAGTGTGAATTACGCTTCAGCTTGAACGCCCACTTGTACACTAAACCCTAAATCAAATCCGCCCCTTCCCACCCTCCTTTCCCCACATTACCCCTCTCTATATCCACCCACTGTCAACGCAGTTGTATTGAGGATCTTTCTGCTTCTTCTGCTGCTTTGCCTCGCTCTTCTTCCTCTTCGTCTCCTCGTCTTACCAATTTGCCTCGTCTCTTTAATCCTTCACTTCTCGTATCGCATATAAGCGTCGATTTCTCGTCTGTTTTCTTGACTGACATTTGACAGTCAGTCAGTGTCAAGTCATCAATATGTACTTAGTACCACCAATGCCTCTTAGCATTGACCTCTTCTCTCTCCCTTTCTCACTCTTGCTCTGCATCTCTCTCTCTCTCTCTCTCTCTCTCACTCTCATTTGTCTGGCCTAATCCCTATGTAAATCTGTCAAATTAGATGCGATTAGTTCAAAGTGTCAAGTAGTTCTTAGCTATATCTCTCTCTCTCTCTCTTTTTTTGTCTCGCTCCTTCTCTCTCCTTCTATCTTCTAAAGGTGCCGCTCGACTTTTGGGTGACTTTTTGGATTTTGGATTTCAGCTTGACTTGTTGATGGGTTACTTTGCTCTCAGTGTACTTTAATGTGCTTTGTTGTCTTTGCTTGTGTAAATTGTTAAAGCAGATTTGTAAATAGGTATTTAGTTGAATGTGAGTGGCATTTGGACTTCAAAAATACGTATTTATAGCAATATCTTTGCCTAGAAAAATTATTCACATTTTAGTTTAGTTTTGAGTTTTAGTTTCTCTTTTTTCTTTTGACTTGGTCACCAAAAAAAGACATTAAACAAAGCATCAACTGATATGGAAAATGTTGTTGTTTTATGACTTTTATTGGGAACATTGTTTAAACTTTTGAAAGGAAAATATAATATTCATTTGCTAAGCGAAGGTAAGAAGAAAATTAAATATTTAAACAGTTTTAACAAATTTTATTGAGTAATATAATTTAATATTTGGCATTCTGTTAATAGACTTTGATTTCTCATATTTACCCTTTTCAAAACTTGGCATTCTAAATATTTGTAAGAATATAATTTGATAAACGCGTTTATTTTATATTGCTGTGCTTTAAGTTTATCATATTTGGATTTCTCATAATATTCCTACTCAAAATATTGATAGACACAGATAGTTAGCTTTTAAAAATTTCTCAAAATCCAAGCTCCCACCATAAACCCTTTTTCTATCCTTCATCCCAGCCTGGCTCTACCCTTCAGTTCAAACGCTTTCTCACGCCCCAAAACTCCCACTTAATACCATAAGCTGTTCAGTGTGCACCAATTTGCACAGCTAATAAAATGAAAATTAAATTTAAATTAATTTACACATTCCCACGTATGCCTACCAGCCAAATACGAAAAAGAAGAAGCTGAAACTAGCTGCCACAATTGGCGTCCTACCCCACTGCATGATGCACTGTGAAAAGCCAAACAAATTTGTGAGCGCAACGAATCGCTTAAAAAGCGAATGCCAAAAAAGGAATCACGCGACCTGTGCCAGTCTAACTGGGAAACTTTTCAATTTAGCGACAACTGGAAGGGACATTATCAACGGCGAATGCTTAGCAATTGGCGATGCCGCCAGGCGGCGGCTAATCACCATTTTCATTATTACGTACCACCATCATCATCATCGTCATCATCAGCGTCGTGGTCGCTTTGTCGGTTATCGATATCATAATGACACTATCCGACGATGCGCAACTGTGACAAAATTAATTTTCAACTTGACTGCATACGGTTTGGCAGAGGAGTGCGAGGATAGAGCGGGAGAGGTAGTTGGAGAGGGTGCACACCCTCGTCCCGTCTGCGTGGTGTGTGTGTGTGTGTTGATGATAATGAGACCATAGATAACAACATTTTATGACACCGTATTTTCCCAAATAGTTGCGCGAATTTGTGCAGCACGAAAAACGTGTGGAGTATCCTCTGCCACATCCGCATTCGTGTTCGTATCCTGGGTGCAAAGCACTCACAAGTCAACACAGCAGCAGCAGCAGCAGCAGCAGCAGCAGTCAGCGTATGCCGTAGTAGCCACCCCTTTGCCGTATATATATATATATACGAGTATATTCCCTTTTTTCTTGAATGTGGGTTGTGGCCGGTGGCTATCTGAAAATCAGAACTGATGCCGAGCGTTGAACAGAGGCCACCACCACACTGACAAATTGTTCCGCTAAATAAATCACGATTCATGATTATCGCCATGAAATCGAAATTTTCCGCTTTTATTCTCCATGTCTCGGGGCACAAGTTATCTAATATGCTTTAAATGTGTGTGTGACTCGACCTCCACTCCTCATTTCCCCCGTTGAATTGGAATTGTGGCAACTAAACGAGTAGCTGAATTATTGATTTAGGCTGGATTAGTTCTCGCCAGTTAAGCTGTTGAAAATGGATAAACGGGCGAGTTAAGAGCATGGATATGAGAGTTTATGCGTTTATATTAAGTTATTAAGAATGTTGTTTGAAAATTGTGCAGTAAATTGTATTTCTGTTGAAGGAGGATTAAGTCGCAAATATATAAAAATATTAGAAAATATATACAAAGCCAGATCTAATCCAAGATCAAAAACCAAAATGTTAGTTATGAACAACGGCCTTTGCCATGTCTAACAATTTTCAGCTTCCCATAGTTTAAAATTGTACAATTGACCTACTGATTCCATCAGCTGCATGCATCGTTGGCTTTCTTAACGCCAAACTAACCTCAATGCGAAGGTTCAACAAAGTCAGCTAATTTTCTTGAAAGAAAGAAATTCGGCAGCAACTGCAATTAACTTGGCCTTCAAGGTTAGCCTCCAATACACAATATACCACATACAACATGCAGTATTCCATATCCATATCCACATCCAAATCAAAATCAAATCAAATCAAGCTCAACAACTGACAAATCCTGAGAAAGTCGCAAAGCCAAAACGAGAAACGAATGACGTATGACACAATGCCACAATCAGCCAACCCTCGGGCTTAGGGTGCACCAACAAGAAAATAAAAGTGAAATCACAAAAACAAGCATACCCCTCACCCCACCCTGGCTGCCCTTCCCTAGCCAACAGGCTGTCATATTTGCTCATTTAACGGGCTGACACATCAATGTCAAATCAAATTGCAAGCAAAAATGTGTCATTTTCATCATGGGAGCAGAAGAAAGCAGGAGCGAAAACAAAACAAAAGCGCGCTAAAACATGACAGCTAATCTAATGGCAATTATGATGCCGTAACGGCCCCTAGACCCCTGCACCAACCACACCCTCCCTCTGTGCCCCTAGGTCCACAGAGAGAGAGAGCGAGAGAAATAGGGAAAATCTCAATTCGTCTAATTGAAGTTAAGTCAAGTCCACTACCAGTATAAGAGACTCAATCACAACCTCAACCTCAACCTCAAAACAACCCCCAACCCCTGTTTCTCGCACCAGCATCAGACGTCATCTTTCCATAGTTTTTTGGTTTTTGTTTTTTTTTTTTTGGTTGGGCTAACAAACAAACTGTCAAAACTGACATGACAGGCGACGTATCACACGAAATCAACAACAGTCGGCGCGAAACAGTTGCTCTAATCAGCGCTTTGTAGGTGCGTTCGCGCGGGGAGGGGGCATGGTTATGAGGCGGGTGTAGCTAATGGTTGGCTGGGGTTGTCTTGTGCACTGCCCATTTATGGAGTGATTTTCAGCATTTGACACTTGACATGCATATGAAAATTCTGACACGTCAACGAGCGGCGCTTTTTACACGCCAACACAAACTATACAGCACTTAGATCACAGAGAAACAGACGGAGACAGAGAGAGATAGCGAGAGAGAGAGAGAGAGAGAGAAGAGAAGCAGAGATAGAGCGAGACGGAGCACAGTTGACCTGCGCTGCGTTTGTAATTTGAAACGTTACTAATTTTGTTCTCTGTTGGTTCTGCTTTTGGTCCTGGAACGCCCTAGGCGCAGCACACTGAAGCAAAATTGGGAAAAAGTAGAAATTAAAAAAATATTTATAACAAAATTGGTATCCCGTAGTATTTTTAGACTAGATTGACTAAAGTAATCTGGTCTAGAAATTCTGTTAATATTTTTTGAAGGCCAGACAAGAAATACTGGCTCGCAAAAGATCTGTCTTTTCTTAGAGAATCTGGCCTTAAGTAATATGAATATTTAAAACTAGTATTAATTAATTATTTAAAAACTATAAATAGCTTTGTTAAAACAAATGTATGATCTACTTAGCTCATAGCTTCATGTTGAAGTTAGAAACTTTCAGCTCTCAGAGTTTCTCTATAGTCGCTGAAAGTCCTGCACATGGCTCAAACTACGAGTATAATTCAAAGCTGTCAGGAAGTAATTACTCCAGTTTTCAAGCTTATAAACATAAATGAAAAAGCATTTTTCCAAGTTATTGAATATAGTTTCATATTTTAGCTGCAAATCTAAAGTAAGCCATTTCACTCAAAATTGTACCACTGTGCGCACAGTTGCAACATGGCCCAGAGCATTCGATTAGAAATGGCTGTGATGGGGGGAGGTAGGCGTGGTGGGCGTGATGATTGACTTCGCCTACGAGACATCAAAGTTGTGATTGACGCGTTTGACAAAAGTGGCGATTAAATGCGTTCGCTGGCTCGATTTGCCTCGTCGGCTTTCTCCTCTGATGTCCGATGTTCGACATTAGCCTATGGCAGTATTATATTTTTCCCTATGCCCTTTGTTGTTGCTGTTGTAAGTGGTAATTTACCTATTTCAATATCGAATGATTGTGATTGTGATTGCGAATGGGAATGCGACAGACAGCGTAGAGCGGACTGAGCATTAGTACTATTTATCAAACTGACAATTGTATTGGCGGCAGTTTTGCTTTGTGCAGCTTTTGGTCACTTTGCATATCAAAAGAAAAGTCCGTCTGGAAAGTGTCACAGTGCTGGCACAAATTGATGGCCATTGTCAGCTGTGGGTGGCCTACAATAAGCCCATACATACAAATTGCCCATATTGATTTTGAAGTGGTTATTTCTTATACTCCGCTAGCGAAGATGGAAGAGTATATTGGACATTGTCATGATGGTTCTAAATAGATTGCTGTATGAACTACTTTTTGACCATTAATCAATCAAAACAACAACGAAACTCCTTTTCTCTTCTCCGTCTAAGACTGTAGCTAGTACGCTGTTTATATGATTAATATGATCAACATGAACAATTATGAAAACCTTTGATATGCAGCAACATTAACAAGTAGCTTGGCCTAAGTTCGACCACCCCTGAACATTTGCGTAGACATTTCTAAGCCGAGCTCAGCTGGTTTTAGTCTGCTTAATACGACCAATGACAATCTTTTCGTCTGATCCCGATCCAATCTGAAGGCTTGTTGGGTTGTCGCTACAAATGCCCGTTCAATTTGTTACACTATATTACACACAGACTGGGCAAGTCAAGGAGACTGGCGACTTTGGAGTTGGGGCACACTGCGACTGTCTCGTGTCTGCCACAACTTGCTACGCTTTCCAGAAGCTGAACAAAATCTCTACACCCAATGTTGTCATTTATCGGCTGGCTGCGCACAGCTCTCAGAATGACAAGAGACAGATAGGCAGAGAGAGAGAGAGAGAGAGAGAGAGAGAGAGAGAGAGAAAGATAGGCAGACAACAGATGAATGGATCATCAGTGGCAAATTTGTTGGTGGTATGAATCCATCATGAGGCGAGTGAAAGATCGTTTGTCGCTGATCATCAGCTTAAAAATCGCGCAAATGACGAGCGTAAGACATGAGAGCATGAGATCTTAAATATGAATTCTGGATGTTGTTGGGGATGTGCCTGTTCCTCTGCCTCTGCCTCTGCCTGTGCCTGTGCCTCTGCCTCTGCCGGTGCCTGTGGCTGAGGTGGATCAGCAGCACCGCTGGATGTGGTGGGCATCAGACAGTCAGTCAGTCAGTTAGTCTGTGAAGAGCACTGCTTAGCTTAAGCTGACAACAGCAACAGCCGAGGAGGAGCTGCTCATGATCGCTTTTAACTGGTTTTTTGTGTTCTTTGTTGTTGTTGTTGTTCTGGATCCCACAAGGGGCGTACGGGTAGCCTAATGAGCAACGGTCCTCTGAATGCGCTACATGAAACCATGTGTGGCATATAAATAAGCTAAGTTGCACAATCAGATAATAAAAATAGATATATATATGACAGCAAATAATTGTTTGTCAACGAATAATATTATTATAATAAACAACTGTTTCTATTAAGTTAATGCTAAGACTTAAAGCCAGTTTCATATGCAAATGATTTACTTCAGGTTGTGTAACCATGGCTTCTTCAGTTGAGTTTTTGTTTAAGTAGCTCATTCAGCATTCACTTCGAATCCAATACATCTCCCAATCCAGACAGACACACACACACACATACACACACACATGGGTTGTCCAGTGCTGCTGCTGTTTTTTAAAATTTCTTTTATTTTTTGTCTCGGTTGCTACCATATTGGAATTCCCCCCAACTGGGCCGACGCACAAATGATGTTGATTTTTATCAAAACTTATTGAGAAAACGTAATTTTTTAAGCTTTACATGTGCTGCTGCAAACTTGTGACTGTGCTTGGGATTGCGATTGGGATTTGTGACTGGAGTCGGCTACCTGCTAAGTAAGCCCCCCTCTGCCCACCTCCTCTATGAGTCCCCCCATATCTCCACCCGTCTTGGTAAGCTCGAGGCGTTTGTCAGTTAGTGGAGTATTTGAAAAATCAGCACAGCAAGCGATGCTATAAATAAATACAGCAGCCATACAATGTGCCTATACAGTTCAGGCTGGAGAGGGGGGTGTGGGTTGTGTGTGTGGTGCGCTGTGCGGTGTGTGCTTTTGGCTGGTGTCTCTGCCCGGTGGGTTGTCCATCAATTTAGCAACTGGCTGTGCGAATATTCAGCAAGTTTTATTTGGTTGCAACGTTGAACGTTGAACGTTGAATGCTGTTGCAAGGTCTGCTGTGTGGTCTGGTTGTGGTACCTGGTGCCGGGTGCCATGTGTTCGGTCGCTGGTGTGGCAAGTAACTGCGCGTATAAATTTCCATTAACGATGCCATATATTCGTATTGATTTAAATGGACAACAATATGTCCCCGCAAACCGCAATAATACGAGCGCCATAATTCAAGCGATTGTCGGAACGCGACAAATGCAAAAGCGTGTTTGCCGCAGCTGTGAATTTTCCAAATTTCAAATGCCACAGCTCTAACGAACTTCTAATTGTTAACAGCAGATTAAACTTGGCTGAAAGCCCCAGCAAAAGAAAACAACAAAAACAAAAACAATAACAAAATGAAAATCTACGTGAGCAACGATTTAAAATCGATTAGCCCGATTTGTGTGCAACAGGTTGCGTTCTTGATACTCTCATGCCACTTATTGTGAACGGAAAAAAAAAACAAAAACAATAACAAAAGGGAGTGAGAGAGAAGAAGCAAAAATGCGGCTTAAAACAAAGGCTAGCAAAATGCGGCTGAGGGCGTTGTGAATCCGGCTCGATGCCGACAGAACATTCAGTCCGACAAACGCCTACCGCAAACAATTTTTAGTTTTGTTTTTCTCATTTTTTCTGCTTTTTGGTTTCTTCTCTTTTTTTTTGTATTTTTTTTTTTGTGGCTGCTCACGAAAAAGAGGTGAGAAAATTGTTGATTAGCTTCCATGGAGGGCAGCCCCCAAAGAACTTGTGGAGCCAGTCGCCGCCGCAGCAGCAGCAGCAGCACCAGCAGCAATTCTCCTCCCCTTCTCCTTGCCCCCCTTCTCCCTTCTTGCTCTCTCTCTCTCTCTCTCTCTCTCTCTGTGGAGCGATCTTGATGAAGATCAACATGCCATTGATGGGCGTGGCTGTATATGACTTTGATATTTGTCGGCATTTCGCTTTGGTTTCGCGGCAAACACTTCACTCCGCTCCACTCTACCTCACTGCCCCTTTCCCTCCGTCTCCCCCCTCCCCCCATCACTGGTTGCATCTTTTGGAATGCTGAAAATAATATAACTATAAAAATTATGAAAGAATACGCCAGTTGGCATCGAAATTGAATGACACTTGCAAAATGCTCTCTAAAATAGGAATATATTATTTGATTATTATTTACAACTTTTATACTTACTCCATGACAATTGTTGCCACAGACGGTATTTATGATGGATGATTTATAGTTTAAGTAAGCTGAATCATTAGCAGCTATGCTTTGTCCAATTAGCTTCTAAGGCCAGTTTTCTCAACCAGTTGTTCAAATTACAAACTGCAGCTAGCAGCAACTAAGCTGAATGACTAAATTCTACAACTGAAAACTTTCAAAAGTAACTAATTAACTGTTAAGCCCAGTATACCCAATATAATGCTAGGGCATAATTATGCATTGTGGTTTTGCTGTTGCTGTTGCTGATGCCTTTGCCATTCGCAGAGGTTGCTTCTTTGCCTGCTCTTTTGCCTGTTGCTGCTGCAGCTGCTGCTGCTGCTGCTGCTGTTTGATGCTGCCCACTATCACTTACTACACTCAACGCCCTGTTCTGATCCGCGACAGCAGCAGCAGCAGCAGCCGAAGAAGCTGCAGAAGCATCAACTTGATTGTTGCCACATCTAGGGGCAGGGCAACGAGAGGCGAGTTGAGGTTGTAGGCCTAATAATAAATTCGAGCGCGTGCAAGTGACTCCTCCCCCCAAACCCTCATCCCTCCCCTCCCGCCACCACACCCGTTCTTGTCGCCCTCCCCCCGTGTTGTGCCCTTTGTCGCGAACATTTGGCGAACCGTCGAGCGATTCGGGGTCTTGGTTTCTCCTTTGCTGTTAGCCGCTCTATAATTATCTCAAACTGAAATTAACCGTCGAAAGAGCTGGAGAAGATTATGCGCATCGCATCCGATAGCAACTGATCGCATTCTGGATCGTATCAGGGGACCGCACTGCATGCTAATGTCTCTCAGTGCGTGTACCTCAACACTCTGGTCACTCTTTTCAAATGGGGTTGAGAAGGGGCTTGGAGGAGTTTCATCTCACCTCGCCGCTGTTGTTGCTTGCGCTAATTTATTGCGCGCTAATATCGACAGACATCAAACAGTTCCTAACCTGAAGTATTCCCCCGGGCAGGTAATTGAAATGCCGGAGTTCTTATCGTGTCCAGCGTAACGCTAGCATATCTTCCAGAGCGCAAAGAACATTAGCAAAAATTACAGTATTACAAGTCATTATTTGAGCAGAGCTGACCTGAGCTGAGCTGAGCAATTCCGGCTGTCCGTCGGCAATTATAAATAAATTAACTATTTGGCCAGTCCCTAGAAAGATTCGTATCTATCGTAAATACAAAAACAAAAGAACTACAAACTAGTACCTCAAACTTGACAACATATAGATATGTTTGATTGATGGACTGCTCTACTTGTTGACCCTCTCTTGTTGCCCCGCTTGCTCCTATCATTGACAACTGATCAGTTTTGGGTCTACTAATAGAGCTGTTCCACACAGCTGCGTGGAAGGTGAGCACAATAATTGCTTAATTGATATATGAATGAATGTTGGAAATAGCTCTGCAAAATACGACTTCAAACGTTTTAAAAAGTTCTTGAATATAATAATATATTCAATTCTCGTCAAGTTCACATCTCTCATAACTTTAATTATCATGATCATTTTCGGCTTCTAACTGCTTGGGAAAACGCATTGAATTGAAAAGCAATTAACGCAAAATCTCGAAAGTGTATTTAATTTAATTAAACAATCAAGTGCAATTTCAATTAGCCTAACAATTTGGCACGCATTTAATTGCGACATTGCCTCCAAATCCCAAATTGCAATAAAGTGTATTAAAGACGAGGCAGATAGGCACATAAAATTGTACCCCATCCACCCACCCCTCATTTCACATTTTAACATAAAAATGCTGGTAAAAACAATAGAAGCGTTACCTGCTCCGCCTTCCCCCTCCCCCCGTCCGCAGTCAGCCATCCACCCCGCTGGCCACACTCGACACTTTCTATCTATGTGCGGCGGCTGGTCACATTAGACAGCCACGTGTCTGGGTCATTATGCTGAAAGTGACACGAACCTCGACGACGATGCTTACTTTTTGACTGCAGCACGGGGAAGGGGAACGGGAATGGAAGCGGCGAGGCGGTGGTGAAGGCGGAGGCGGAGGCGGAGGGGGAAGGTGGCACGGTTGGGTGTTGTTACAAATACGCAGCTACACAGTGAACAATTTACTTGTGATATAATTCTATTAATATTTATTTAGTTAAGATCGAATAATGTTTATAACAGCGAATTTCTTTAGTTATTTATTCATGTCTTTGTTTTTTATGGAAAGCTGTACTATGCTTTTGCAGATACCCACAATAATTTCAAAACTTTGCTGCTTAAAACAAATATTTACATTGGAAAAACTATTTGCAAAATAATTTTTTGTTTTATTAACTTTTTGCACATAAATAACAAGTAATTTGTTTGTTAGTGGTATAGTTATCCTTAATCCTTTCCTCTCCAAGTTTTTTCTCTATCTCACTCTCTTTCTCATTCTCTCTCTCTCTCTCTCTCTCTAATTGTCCCTCTCTCTTTTTTTCTTTTCTGTGTCTCTCTTCCTCTCTCTAGTTTATTGTTTGGAGTTTGTTCGCTTATTTCTCTTCGCCAAGTTTTAATTACATATTTGTTGTATTTTACATAAAATCGAAAAGCTTTTAAACTAAAATCATAATTTCTCGCTGTGTAAACCACCTCGTCCACCCACCGCCTGCCCTGCACTTCAAGCTCAGCCTTGTAACGCCATTTGTAGCTGTCAGTGAGAGAGAGAGAGAGAGAGAGAGAGAGAGGGACACTGAGACAGATAGACAGACGGGCAAGCGGACAGTCGTTTGACACGTGTGTGTGCGTGTGAGTGTGTGTGTGTGTGTAAGTGTTGGTGAGTGGGTGGGCGTGTGTGGCACGTGGACGGTGTCGCTGCTGTGGTGTCAGGCAGATATTTGTTGTAGTTGGCTAATGTTGTTGTTATTCCGATTGTTATTTTAATGCTGCTTCTTGTTAATGTTGTTGTTGCTGTTGCTGTTGAGTTCGAATAGCGATAATCGCCATGCCCGGATTTGGCTTTGTCTTTGGCTTTGGCTTTATGCTCGTTGCTGTTGTCGTTGCCTTTTTACAAATTCGAATCGGATTTGTGCATTGTGCGTAGAAAATGCGGATTTAATTGAATAACGAACTAGACACCCCCCACACTCCCTCCTCAACACCCACAACACTACCCTCCCGCAGCCCTTGCTTGAGTCAGCAGCTCAACGATGCTAGTTAATTTTAATGGCCTACGAAAAGCGGAGATTTTGTGGATTAGCCACTGAAGAGAGGCAGAACTAGAGGGGGGAACTGTTAGAGAGAGAGAAAGAGAGAGAGAGAGAGGGAGACGGAGACGGAGACAGAGCGAGGAGAAGATTATGGGGCTTAGTAGCAAGACTGAGCGCAGAGTGGCTTCAAAGTGTTGGTTAATGTTGCACTTTAGCTGGGCAGCTGCATAAAACATAAGAAAGTGACAACTGATGAAATGTTGCAACAAATAAAAATGACATTGTTTCAATTTCGCTTTAATCTAAGTTAAGTAATTATCCAAGTTTTAAGCTGACTTTAAATTTTATGAAATAAATACGTTTAAATAGTTTTTCATTAGAAAACCAACTAAGTTGGAGGGAGTAAAACTACTGTTAAACATATTGAATTAAAAAACTACTTGATTACTTGCCATATTTTTCCGCAACTGCATATCTGTATTTTGCTGGACATAGTCGAATTCTAAAATCAATTTGAAATGTATTTATCTGAGCAACCAAAACTTAAATATTTATTTTTTTCCCGTAGAGACTCGACACCGACGACATTCTGCGTTCAATGTCACAACATTTCAATTTACGTACAAGCATATATATCTATATATATATATAAATATATATATAAATTATTGTATTCCAGCTAACGAAGCGAGACTTCCTAATCATATATCATCGGATCGCATATCGCTGACATTTGCGCTGTAGGCGCGTGTTGTGTGAGGTCTCAGTCGAATATCAGTCGATGCCCCTCTTCGCCTGCAACATCCTCCCCCACCCTACCCCTCTTTCAGTCTGTCTGTCCTGTCTGCCCAGGAGCTGCTTTCGAACAACATGTGTCACGAACATGTCAATTAGATGCCCAAACTTGGAGCAAACAGTGGGGCTGATTTTTTAAGAATTAAGAGCGACACACGTGAGGCCAGGAAGTGATAGAGGAGTATGAGGGATGACAGATGAGAGATGGAGATGGAGATGAAAATGGGGATGGGGATGGGTGTGTCGCAGGCAGACACATCAAAAACGTTGAAGTGTGAACAATTTGTAGTTGCAGGATATATGAGAGCAGGCAGGCGGCAGGCAGGCAAACAGGCAGTTAATTAAGAGTCGAGAATAGTCTACTTCTCAACCTACTCCCACTCTCATTAAGTCACGCTCTTTGCCTACACAGAGAACAATTTAAAATCAAAACGAATTGTTGCAGCTTAGACTTGGAAAAGAAGTTGCTCATAGAGAAAAATGAATCAAACTAAAAAAAAGAAAAAAATATACTTGAAGTATAGAAACGTATCGAAAGTGAAAGTTCACAAATTAAGTTTATTTATTATATAATGCACAACATTGCTTTAAGTATGTTTACTAATATCTTCCTATTCCCAGTTGCGTTTACACATTCCAGAAAAATGTGATTGTAAATCTTAAGTTCAGCTTAAAATTCGAATTTTACACTTTTTTCCTTACGGAATAACACATTTTTGAATTTCGAATAACAATTTTATATTTTGTAAAAATTGAGCTTTGTTTAATTATTTTTTTCTGTGCATCTTCTCATCACACATGGCCCACCCAGTTCAGGGCATTGTTGTGATTTGCAGCTGACTTGCCTCATAATTATTTAAAATTAATGACAATATGAAATTGAGAGTGTGTGTGTGTGATTCTCCCCCTCTTCGTGCACTCTCCCCTCCAGAGTGGCGCCATTTAAGCGCCCAGCAGCAATAATTTATGAATTGTCAACTAAATTTGACATTTCAATGTGTTGCTGGCAGCGGGGCAGGAGAGTTGGAGCAGTGTTGGGGAGGGGGCAGAGAGGATATATTGAAAATTGGGTACGCAAAATGCGGTAGCATTCAATTTATATGTGTATAAATATTTGGTTTTTTTCTCTTTCGTTTGCGGCCTATCGAAGTGTGAGAATTATGCTGCAGGCAACACAAACAACAACAAATGGAAGCAAATGCTGTTGTTGTTGTTGCTGGAATGTCATAAATTTCGTTACGCTCATTAGCGTCGCAACTGCATATAAATCCCTGTTGCAGAGCAGATCGGCAATATTAGCTATAACTTCAGGTTTGGGACACTTTGGACAAATGGGAAAATATTGTGGAGAAAAGCTGAATTGATTTATTTTTATACGTTTGCAGAGTGCAATATTTGTCGTGAATCTTGTAACATATCGTGCGAAAAATGCCTGAGCTATAAAGTATATATATATATACTTGATCAGCATCACTTTTTTAGTAGACATAGCCAAGTTCCTTTTTCTGTCTGAATACAAACGTATTTTTACTGCATGCAGTACTTATGTGATCAGATAACTACATCATATAGCTGCCATAGGATACATATATAAATTTATGCTAAACAAACTCATTAGTTATGAGCTTCATTATACTCCCCACATGTGTTCCAATAATCATTAATATTGCACTCCTCTGTCAGTTTCATAGTTGTATACATGTTGTCCTTCAATAATTCGTTGACTCTTGGCAAGAGTATTCAAACTTCGCCCTGCCCACAAGATACATTTGTATCTTGTTATGTTCTTAATGTGGCAACTAAAAATCGTCGCTCTTTTGGCTGCTGGGCATTTCATTTTGGCAGGCACTGTGTGTGGCCCACACAGACCCTCCCAAAAACCAAAACCAATTTTGAATATATCTCTCGAGTTTCTCGTGCGCAAACCTTGTGACGCCACTCGAAATAAATGGGACGAAATGAAAAACGATTTTCATCATTAAAATGTGCGCATTTGAAAGGAAATTCGATATACAGACATGTGTACATATAATTATGTATATATATTTCTCGGTGTGTGTCACATTTTCACATAAATAATAATTTATTTGGGTTATTTGTGTAATTTTTAAAGTTTTGCGTCTAATTTTGCGCGATTAATCAATTTTGTGTTGTCTCTCGCTATTTACAGTCAACAACAACTGTTTAAAGCACCTTGTCTTCGAACAGGTGCTTGTTTTTTGTTGGTCTATTTCTTCATTTATTTGAAGAGTTTACGAAAATGCACATCAATTTTGAAGAAGCCACATTCACTTATCAATTAATCAATTTGTCGTTTTCGCATCGCTCGCGCGCATTTTAAACAAATATTTGTAATTAATTAAACGTAAAACCGAACTATAATTTTTTGTATCTTTAATGGGCTAATCCAACTGCCTGCGGCCTGCGTCACATTCAACACTGACCGACAACAGTCTGCGCCGCTGCTTAGCTGGAAAAACCACAGGAGGTGACTCTCTGAGGGAGAGGGTGAGGGTGAAGTTGAGGGTTAGCGAGATGCGGTCAGTGGCAGGTGCTGTCTGTTGGTTGGGCAGCCACAAGACTTGGAAAGTCATCAAAAATTTAGACATTCGAATTTTCATCCTGTTTTCGAAAGGTGCATTTAGATATAAAGATGAACTGTTGCCGGTTTACTTGTAGAATGTGCTGCAAAAATGATCAAAACAACATTGTTAACTATTTTTGCTTGCTTCTTAAATAATTTGTCGATTAATATTTTATTAATGATTAATGATTAATAATTATTTAAATGCAATTTGAAAGCGTGCCAAAAGTTAATTGGTAGCTACAGCTTATTCTGCTTCTTCTTTCCTTTAATTTATTTTATTTTCAATTGAGCTAACAGTTAACAAGGCGAACCTAATTTCTCTCAGTGTTGCCTATTACCTATTTTTCTATACTTAATTTGCCTTTTAGTTGAACAGCTTTAAATCAGCGACCACACAAAAGGCAGCATTGACGTGTGAAACGAATTGTCAATTGGTTGCAATGCAATTTGGGGAATGTGGCAACAACAACAACGCGTAGCAGCCACGATTAAAAGCAGCGCAGAAATTTAGACTGCGCGCATAAAAATAAAAAAAGGCAACCAGCAGGCTAGGAAAGCCACCCAAGTGGTAAAAAGTGCCAATTCGTGAAATTTCACAAATGCCAATCGATGTGAATAATCAGCAGCGACAACAGCAGCCAACTGAGAGAGCGAGAGGCAGCTAGTGGCAGAGGGAGAGGGCAGAACAACCCTGTTGAGTGACGAACAATTGCAAGTGAAAGGAGGCATCTCTCGCGTCAAGCAATTGCAAATTGGCATTGGAAAGTGCCGCACAAAAGATACAAAGTGTTCTGCCTCCTCTGCTCCTGCCAGCTCTTTTTGTTGTTGTTGTTGTTGTTGCAACAGCCGTTGCCTTTAGTATGTGTACACAGAGAACTAAACACATAAAAATTGCATTTATTTCATCAAACAGTCACTTTAAATTAATATCTAAAAAATAAAAAATGAAAAATTACAATGGCAAATAAAAACTTTAAACTTTTTTATTCTTTAATAACTTAACTCTAATTCAATTCAAAATTCTATTTTCTATTCTATGATTCGTCTTATTTTTGTTTATATTCCTAGTTTAACATTCTTCTCACTTAGGGAAATGTTTTTGATATTCGCTTATCTTTTCTCGCTGTGCACACACAAAAAAACGCAAAAAAAAAAAACTCTTTTCTTGTTTGGCTTCTGCTTGGCTTTTTAATCACATTTTGTGTGTGTCTCTTTTTTTTTGTCTCGTGCGGCTTTTAATTAAGTTTATTGCCAAGCAGCCCAAACTGTTACATATACCCCTCCTCAGCCACCCCTACCCCCCACCCCTGCCTCTCTCCATCTGCTGAAAGTTCTTCTTCTTCTTCTTCTTCTTCTTGTTCATCTTGTTTGACTCAGTCAGACTAATTTCTGTGACTCACACTGTCCACTTTTAGGCTCACTCACTTCTCACTCCTTTTCTTTGTTGCTCTCTCAATTTATTTGAGTGCTGCAATTGTTAACAAGCTACGGACAAGTTGCAACTTGTCTGCCTCCACCTCCACCTCACCTTCCCCTAACAACTCACCTCGTTCTCGCCTTGCACTACCATCTTGTTTTTCGCCTCCTTTCGCTCTCTCACTCACTCTCCCACACACAAACACACACACAGAGTCATTCTCGATGCGTGCGCTGTAGTTAAAGCTTTCAACATTGTCTGCCATTTTTGCCAAGCAACGCCCTCAATCATTCGCCTCTTTAGCAAAAGCACTCACACACACACACAGACACACACACACACACACATATTTGCTCACACAATTTTTGCGCTCACGAATTTCCCCTTTTTGCCTTCTTAGCCTGGAATGCCCACTGGAATGTGCGCTCTCTTTTGCTCGCTCTCTCTCTCTCTCTCCCTTTCTCTGTCTGCCGTTTTCTCTCTCCTTTTTGGCATCTGAGCTTGAGTCGCCCAAAATGGCCGCCTTTGGCAAACTGAACAATAAAACTCACTCAAAACTAGTCGCTCAGTTCACTTTTTTTGCGTTTTCTTGTTGTTGTTGTCAGTCGCCTTTCATTTGATATTCGCCGCAACTGGCGGCCACAACGCGAGGAAAAAATCGCAGTTGCGTGCAGCTCACATTTTCCGCATTTTCATCTATTTTCAGACACACATTTTCACACCTGATTAACATTAAGCTTTATTCGAATTTCGCGCGCACATTATTATTATTATTATTAATTTTTAAATGGCTCGCCTCGCACATAATTCACAGACCATCAAAAAGTGTTCCGCCAACAGCAAATGAAAGCAAAAATATTTATTTATAAATATTATATATTTTCTGATTTTCTGATTTTTTTTACTGTTGTTGATATTTTGTTTTACCTGTTGCCATAAAAATCAGTTGACAGCTCATCGAAGCGTGCGTGTGAAAATTTACGAATAAATGCTAAGAGATATCTACGATATATGTCAGGGCATCGAAAATATATATAAGGTGGGAAATTAGGTTGCATATATGCTGAAAATGTACTGAAAATGTATTTTATATGCATATAAATTTTGTTCATACTCAATTCATTGGAAAAGTGAAGATTGGCTTTCTTTGAAGTATTTTATATAAAGAATTTTGTGGTTGTAAATAAAGAATATAAATTCTTATTGCACAACAACTGACGTAAAAAATGTATTTGTAGAGTTTGCTTTTTAAAAACTAAAGTAAAAATATAATTTAAATTCAAATACCACTAATGAATTTAAAATAAATAGAGTACATCAAAATAACTAATCATTAAAGATTATAGAGAATTTAGTTTGCATATTTATACGCTTTTTTTAATTTCAAACAATTAAATGTAAATTGTAAATGAATTAAATGCATTTTAAGTTCAGTTGCACAATAGTCGTCAGCACTTTTAGAGCATTTTTGATTGATTGCCTTAAGTCTGTCCAAGTATTATAGTCTAAAATTTAAGCACGAACCAAAACAATTCGCTCGAGAGATTAAAACTTGAAGCAGTGCATAAATTTAATTGCATGCAATATAAATTAAACTATGGCTGCACATAACAAATGCTGAACAGATGTAAATTTGCATAGACCAAAAATGATTTAAACAGCGTTGACGTCTTATTACGAGCACTGCCAAAAAATAAAATAAGCAAGGCTATTAAAGCTGACTGCAACAACAACAACAACAACAGCAGCAAAAACAAACGCCCACAAAACGGAGTCAACAGCAGCAGCAGCAGCAGCAGCAAATGCCCGGCAAACTGTATCTATAAGATACATTTCAACTCTGCATGTTTGCATATGCGCCAAAATAAGTGTGTGTGCTTGTGTACGTGTGTGTGTGTGTGTGTGTGTGTTTGTAATTAGTAGCTGTCCTCGGCACCCTTTGCCGCCTCCTTGTGTTGTCGTCTGCCAGTTTTTAGTCTGCTGCCCGTTTTTCACAGAGAGAAAGACAGAGATCGAGATATGTGAGTCAAAAGATGAGCTACAAATTTCTCAAGTGTCAACACCAACGAGACAGTCTGTGTATCTGTCAGATACTTTTGCATCCTTGTGTGTGTGTCTGCGTTTTCCGGCCATGAAATAATCATTTTTCATTGCATTTAGTTAATGCAGTTGTCATTTATTAATAGTCATTAGCAAGTCCAAAATGCTCGCATCATGAAACTGGGCCCAAAGATACACTCGACTGCTGATCAATCAACAGTTAGCCCACATCCTTAGATGCCAGTTCAGTTCCCAGAGTTCTCTCTGAGTGCTATCTTCATCTGTGCACATTTGACAGTCGTGTCGAAAAGTTAATGAACCGCACACGAAAGATGCCCGAAAAATGTTCGCTTCAGTTGTGTGTGGAGTTCATTGAACGAGCGGCGTCCGTGCACAAAGTTGCAACTAATTTGCACTGAGATTATAATTTATTTATTTGATATATGCACATTGCAGTCGATGCCTCTTCAACCCCCACCCCTCCCTCCTCACCTTTTCCCGACAGCAATGTGTGTCGACTCGCCTCCAACACGGAGCGCATATCCTTGGGCAACTTAAATTGCAGCGATAAGCTTTAAACTGAGCGCACTTCCGGCATGTTGAAACACCTTTTTACCCTTTCCCACGCAGCACTTGATTTCCAGTGACAGAGGCGTAGTCCTTTTCCTTTTTGATGGAAAGGCCTTTTTAAGAGACTATAAAATTTATAGATTTAGGTAATTATTTAGTTTTAAATATAAAATGTTAGTTTAGAAGACTTTGCTGGAATATAATTCAACACTTTTTAATCAGTTCAAAAATTAGCATTCATGTTTTTTTATTTTATTTCATTTAATTGTTTTTAAAAACTTCATAAAAAATGGGTGTCGACATTATTGTACATTGGTTTTTATTTAATCATATCATTCTCTGTTAAATACACAGACTTATTCTAATTTTCAGACATTGAAATGCATGCCACATAGGATTAACAATTTTACAAATCCCCCTTTAGATGTTGCGAATGATTTTTGAGTTCTACGCCACTGCTCAAAATACATATAAGGGCAGGCAAGTATGGCCGGCGTGGAAAGTGTTGGCAAGGATATGCTTAAACATGCAAATTTTCAATATGCAGACAAAACAGAGGCAAGCACCACACTAAGTGAGAGAGAAAATATATGTGTATAGATAGAGAGAGAGAGAGGGAGAGAGAGAGAGAGAGAGAGATAGACTGTGTACATGAAGAAAATTCTGAACTGGCCGTAACGTAAAATGCATTTGGGTTAACAACGGGGTTGGCTGCTCTCCCCTTTAGTCTACCCCCTGCCTGCTTCACCACATCACCGCCCTTCTCTGGCCTTCTCTGGCTGCTACTTTGTCTGCGTCCTGGCGTATTCGTTGAAATTGCCGGATTGTGTTGAAGTGTGATGTAGGCATCGCTTGTTTGTGCCCTCGACAGGACAGGACGGGTCAGGACGGGACAGGACAGGACGCGACGTCTGCCTCGCGATGAGGAGGCCTTTTGGCATAATTCTCGAATCACACGCCGCACAATCGTGCCACCCCATCCCCTCTCTCCTACTCCACTCTGTTCCACAAGTTGTGAAATTAATTTCATAGCAATTTGCCTGGCGCTTGTTAAAAGTCTTTGACTTTTATATATATATATAAATATGTATATAATTACCATACTTTTTGCCGACAAACTTGCAATATTTGTGTACACAAGAAAAGCGAGATTATTTTTAAAACACTGTTGGATAATTAAATATATTTGTAATTGCTTTTCAAATACTCTTAAATGATTTTATAAGAAAAACACATCTTAAAACCTATTTTCCAACTGTGTTAAACAAGATTACTTAATTCATGTACATATTTTTAAATTTTGAAAAAATATTATCTTTACACAAAGTAAACTTAAGATTTTGCCTCTTTGAAGCTTGCAGAACTCTGACGAATGTTTTGATAATTTTCAAATATTTCGATTTTCATTTTCAGTTAGTTAAGATAGATAGTAAGTTAAGTTAAAATATATATGTATGTTTATTTATTTGTATTTCACACGCAACCATCTCTATTTGTATCTCGACTTGACCACACGCCAAATACTTGTTCTCATAACATAACCAAAGCGAGACCCATAAACCACAAAATTGCCAAATCACGGTAGAAATACGTGGATGGGGCAGGGAAGGGGAGGGGTAAAGTGCAGTCGCTGGTTAAATGTAGATGTATCTTTTCTGACAAGCTGACGCTTGTTGGTTTTCATGCTGCTTTGATAAATTAAACAAAAAATTTTATGTATAATTAACCCATGTTCGTGGCTAATGTGAATGCCACGCCCCCAACAGAAAAAAACCAAATATCCATTGCGACTTGTCAGAAATGCTTGTACTATAATTTATTGACAGCATTTATATATTTGATAAAGTATTTTATTGGTTTAATATTTGAAAATATATTTTTTTATTTTTAAGTTTATTTAAGTCAATGTGTCAAACCTAAAGGTATTCCGGTTCCGGTTCCGGTTACTAAATTGCATTAATTTCTCCAGTGTCAGTTACTATAAAATATATAGATTAATAATATCGACTCCTGTAACTTGTTCCTCAACTATTTTGAACTTTGGTTGATGTTCCGATATCCACCCTGAATTTCGATTCGGTTCCGGTTTGATAACCTGATTTAAATATATGTCATGGACAACTTTCATAATTTTATTATCTACTCATTCTCTCTGGTCCCTCTTATGAATAAAATATATAATGAATACCAACAGGATTTGGGACTTTTAAATTTATTGCTTACTCATACTGAAATAATACTGAAAAAAAAGAAACATGAAGCAACAAAAAATCCCTAGCAATTCATACAGTTTGTAGGGATCTTCACTCCGCCTACACAACAAAAAAATAATATATATATAATAATTTAGATAAAAGTGTGCATAATTTTGATAAGAATGTAGTCCCCTGACCAACATGGAAATTTATATGCTCGCACCTAACTGCAAATTGTGTGTAATGAGCTGAGCGGCGTTTACCTTTGCCTTCTCCTTCAACTCCGCCCTTACCTCCTCTGCCACTGCCACTGCCTTCGCCTCCGCCTTTGCCTTAGCTAATTTAGTGGCACCTTTTGCAGCGATGTCTAAGCCTGAAGAAGACATAAATTTGTTAGCGCCTGGCCAGGTTTTTATTCCAAATGTTCGTACGCTTTGAGGGTGTTTTGTTCGTGTCTTGTTTTTTTTTTTACTTTTTCAAATTTTTGTAGCTGCTACTTACTGCTGCTGCTGCTGCTGCTGTTGCCCCCGTGTCCAGGCTTAGGCTTAAGGCTCAAACAACACAGACACCCAAAATTAGTCAGCAACAACAACAAGCCAACAAGCCAGAATCAAAAAGGTTGCCGACGGCCTGGACAGATATGCTCTAGGGGTAGAGCCATAGATCGGTCGCTGCTGATAAGTGTTCCCTGCTCATATTTATGTTGGAAATTAGGCAAATTTTTAGTGGCCAGATAATTTGTGTACGACTTTGTCGCACTGAGTGAGAAAATTGCAGGTAATCTACGCTTATCTCAATTACAGAGTGTGAGGACCACGTGCATTTGTCAGATTTTGTGAGTGACATAAACTGAACTCCTTTTGAATATGTTGAACCTTCATTTATTTTTGCGTTTTCTATTTATTTTTTTTTTTAATACAATGCTTCAATTGGGAGCGTTGATGTCGTAATGTTAAAGCGTAGATCAGCACCCAGTTTATCCCAATGGCTCTTGAAATGTCTCAAATCTTCAATCACCAAATTCGAGAACCAATTAAATGTATATAAAAAACAATCATTTGATTCGATTTTAATTGGAGTAAATTAATGATATAATTATTAACAAACAAAAATTCAACAGTGTACTACTTAATTAACTCAGTGATTGTTCTGACAGGCCAGCAATCAGATTTGTTGGCAATTATAAAATGTTTTTCAAGCCTTAATTAAAAGTTAAGAGCCCAATTTGAACACTTCTCTATAAATACTTAATAGAAATATGACACTTTCTCACAATTTCCAACTGCACACACTCTTGGTTGGTTAATGAAGATATTTGGAAAGCCATTTGAAGCTTGTTTGTTTTGCTGGCTTGTTGGTCAAAAATGATTTTATAATTGCAAGTTTCGAGTGTATAATTATTATTGGTTGGTTGTCGGTTAGGTCAGGCAAGCCTAAACCTAAACAGGCCCTCTTACGTAAGACATATATTTAAATACCCCTCAAGAAATGGACTCGCCTCTGTTTTCGTGGCCTATGGGCTTCAAAATTAAGTTATTAAAATGCCGAGCAATATTGCCATACGTATCTTTTTCTCTTGTATGTGCGTGTGTGTGTGCGACTGTGTGTGTGGCTCATAATTACATATGATTGACAGCACGTGTTTTAAATATGCTAGCACACAACTGGCAGGCAAATGTGTAATTGTAACAAATTGGAACATTCGCAAATACAAGAAATATCCCTGCCACAATATTACATGGCGTTAATTATGTAATCAGACAAAGCTCTTTGTAAACACCAACATGTTTGTGGAGTGTTGTGGCAAAGAACACACATAAGAACATAACATAATAGTAAAAGCCTTTGCATGAGCCACAGCGTTTTAATAATAGTGTTTTACTATTTGTATACCCTTGCATACCTTCGGAAAGGGTATACAAAATATTATTCATTGAAATAGAAAACTCCTTACAAAGAAAATGTATATATTCTTGGTCAGCATCGCTGAAGGAGTCTGAATTTCTGGCTCTTCCTATCTCTTGCTAAACTAATTATCGACTCTCTCAGTATTAAAACTATCTTTACAAAATTATCAATATATATTTTTTACTCCCATAGGAAAAATCGGTCAAGAGATGAGGTCTTGCAATAAGTTGCTCAACAATTTAGCCAATCTAGCTAAACTCAATAGTTATGGGATGACAAAAATTATAGAGTTCGAACAGACATATAATATATATTCTTCATAGGAGCAATCGGTATTTTATTACTAATTTATAGTGAAAGTTCAATGTTCGTAGTTTGCAAAGGTATTTTATATACGAGTACGGCCTATGGTGCCTTTCTAACTTGTTTTAATAAATTTCTGCCATCTAAATCGCAGCAAGTAAGAAAATGATTTATGAACTCTAGATTAATTTTCTACATACCTCAAGTAAATATGAATATTCGCTTTGCTCACATTGATAAAACCCTAAGCAGACAATATATTATAAATACATTATATATTGTCTGCTTAGTGCTTAAGGGCATTATCTCTCCAGCCAGCCAGCCGAACGCTCTTACTAGTATCGCAAGTGCTGCGATTGTGTCTGTGGCAACTAATTAAAAAGTGCATTAAACAATATTAATAACTAATGTCCGCACAAGAGTAACAGCAAAAGCAGCAATTAACAATTAATAATGAATGTCCATGCAGAAGACATACATCATTAGAAATTGATGACGCATGTCGCGTGCAACTGCAACTGCAACTGCAACAGCAGCAATGTTCACTCTCTCTTTCTCTCTGTCTGTCTGCGTGTGCGCATCTGCAGTTGATTGCATGCGATGGCAACCCTTTTACCACACACACACACACACACATCTAGATATTTATGTATATATATATATTGAAAAGTGGAGTATGAAAATACGCTGGCAGCGGGCAAAACTAAACGCGGAGTTGTCTGTAATTAATCAGACTTTCATAAAGAGCACAAAATTCTATAACTTATATTCCATTTGGCTTTGCATAAATGTCAGTGGCAACTTAGTTGGCGTCGCTCCCGCTGCCGCTGCTGCTGCTGCTGCATGCCACGCGCGACTGCGCATCACGTGCAACTGCATTTTCATCGTCATCATCATCATCATCATCACGATCACCACGACCATCATCATCATGTTGATCATTTATTAATTGTTCCAGCTAGATAATGAACTCGAATTATTTGACGAACAACGTTTTTTGCATTTGTGTTATAAATTGTTTATTATTATTTTTGCACATAATTTAAATAACTTGTGTTATTTCTTTCTTTTGTTTTTCCTTTTTTCATCTGTTTTTGCGCTTTTTGATTTTCAGTTTGATGTGGGGTGGGGCAGGGGGCATAGGTATGAGGAGTGTCTAACAGTTTACATTAGCATTGGAATTTTTACAATAATTTTACATTAATTTGCAGTTAGGAACAATTCGACAACAAAATAAAGTAAATTAATTTATATATGTAAAAAAAACACAGTAGAAACACGAGCGAAATTTCTTTTGTTTTGCACTAAAACTAAGCCTAATTAAATTAACTAATACTGTTACACGGCTAGGGCTAAAAACTACTTTAAGTACATATACATATATATACTAAATATATACTCTATATATATATATATATCAGGCTTATGCGCAGCAGCCCAAATGTCTTTACAAATATGAAGACTTTTTATTAAAGAAGCGAAAAATACAAAACGCATTTCAAATCGTGCATTTTTTGTAGATATTTTTGGAAATGTTTTTGAAATTATTAAATAGCCTATTTCCAATTCAAATAATTTAAGTCTATTTTTCTTTGATTACATTTAAATTTTGACTAAATTGTATTGTAACAAAATTAAGTCTGTTTTTTATTTTTTTTTTTATTTATTCCATATTATTAAAAGATTTTGTATTAAATGAAATTTTCTTTTGTACATTTTTTGATTTATTGGTAATTTTCATCTATATTTAAATTTAAGCATCATGTGTAACTAAATGTTTAAATCGTTGGCAGTGGAATGTTAAACATTTGAAATACACATATTACACAAATGATAAGAAACTTCTGATTTGAAGTACTACTTTTTTTTAACTCAGGTTAAATGATGTCTACATAATACTTGAAGTCTTGCAGCTTGTCATGCTTTTGTTTGATTGCGTAAAATCATTTATGCATTTTTTAAAATTACAAAAAACCATTTTCAAATATTATTTTCAAATGTTTCCATAATTTTTGTCAATCAATTTGAAAGCACGTTTCGGTTGCTGCGCATAAGCCAGCTACTAAGGTGTTTTGCGACATGTTGCTGCAACATGTTTAGCTACACAGCTTTAGGGGTGTTGTGGGGCCAATGTAGATGGGGGAGGGGCTAAGGTAGCAGGGAGAGTAGGGTGTTATTTACAAACATTTTCAATCATTGCACATACATTTCGTGTAGGTTTTACAATTATTTCCCATTTTTTGGGGTGGCTGTCAACCCGCCCCTCCTTTCGAGGCGTGGGCGTGGGGCATCGGGGGCAGCCGGACTCTTAGGGACTCTCCGCTCGCGAGGATGTTGCCGGCGACGATTGCGGATGCTGCGGCACTTGATAGGGACTGAAACGTTGCGGATAGTGGCCGAGTTGGCTTTTGATGCGCAAATCGGGCGATGCTGAGCCGCACGACGATGTGGGCGTGGCAGGTGCGGGCGGTGCAGTGGCTGCGGCAGCAACCGATGTTGGTGGCGGCGTTCGACTGGCGCCCGCAGCTGCTGCTGCTGCCGCTGCAAACGCTGCCTGCTGATTGGCGCTCGCCAAGAAGCCGGCCGTCAACTGCGGCCACTGCTGCTGCCACATGCCCAGCTGGAAGGCGCCCAGTGCTGACGGTGGCGCGGGTGGTGCGGCACGCTGATACAAATGTGGCAGCAACATTTCCGTATACGGCGACCGGCCAAACATCTGCAAATGCTGACGCGCCTTCTCCAGCAGCGCCAACGAGGCGGCATCCGCCTCCTGCGGCGTCAGTTGCCCCATCAGCGGATCCGGAAAGAAGCGCAACGGTGCCGCACGCATGTGCTGGTCGAAGAAGAACGAATCCATGGGATCTCTGTGGCAAGAAACAGAAGCAAAGCAAAGATATGCTATGAAAAACTTGGACTAAAATTATCTAATATTGAAAATGTTAAGATGCGAAAAGCTATAATAAATTTAATATGGGAAGTATATATTTGCATATCTGAGTATTTATTATGTGAAATTCGCAATAAATTACTACTCAAATGAGCATCAAAATACGATTAAAAATATGGGTGTTTGAGGTATTGAAAGGATTGAAAGAATTCCATATGTTGATGTCATTAAAGAAATGTTGTTGCTTCCGTCTCTGCTTGAAATTCTCATTTCAACTTTGTATAATTATTTTCGACAATTTTCGCTTTCTAATCATGCGTTGATTACACTTAATAATGTTTTCAAAATGTGCAGGAGAAAACGATAAGAATTCGAATCGAGCTGTTCTTAAGTTTAGAACAGCAAATATTTCTTCGAGTGTAACTTGTTGCCTTTGCCACACGGAGGCAGCGCCAAAGAGCAATAACATAATTACGTTGAAAGTAACTGCCAATTGCCGACACTAAACAACTCCAGAAACAACAACAACAGCAACAGCAACAGTGAGGCAACAACAAATACAACAGCAACAACAACATTCACTCATTATTTTCGTGTTTTCATTTCATGTACGAATCGGCTTCAAAGTTAAAAGCGCCGATCTGTAATTTACGCCACTTAAGACGCCGCCGTGCCGGCTAAAAACATTGAATGTTGTTGTTGTTGTTGTAGTTGTTGCTGTTGCTGTTGTTACTGTTGCCATGTTGCTGTTGACCATGTTGCTGTTGCTGCTGGCTGCTGCCTGCTGCCTGCGTTTGCTGTCTTAATAGTACACGTAGCCGGCCGCCTTGCAACACTTTTTGAAGTCGCTGTCGAAAAAAAAAAAAACGTTAAAAGGGCAGTTCTTATTTCCACTCCTGCCCCATCTCCTTGCCCCTTAAAGTCTCGAGAGCGAGAGAAAGAGGCACGAAAAGTTGCTGCTGCCGTTTTGGGTATCCTGTGCAACCTGTGCGTCTGCAGCACGCAACATGTTGCCAACTAGTTGGAACTCTGGCCATTATGCTCTTGAATAATTAGCCAAAGCGTAATATTAATTATTTTATATCGGTGTAAAAATTAAAAATTGAAGAAAGTAAACATTTAATATTTAATTAATTATTATAATTTAAGTAGTGCCAACTACCTTTCACGTTTATTGTGTCTGTCACATAAGAAAAATCATTCCCTATCTCTCTCAGCCCATTTATCTAGATTCTTACTTTTTGTTATTACATTTCTGATTAACCTTCTGGATCAGTGGCTATTCGTGAAAAGATCACGCACCGGCCAAGAACTTCAATCTCTTGCCGCAAATCCCTGCTGCTCCACTTTAAACAATCCACTAATTGAAACTGATGCTCTTTGCCACCGTTTCGATGCAGACTTTCACACATTTTCGCTAATCAGCATTGACTACTGTAAGGTAAAAAAAAAAGGCAAAGACCGTGGTTCATCGTAAATAAGGTAATAAATCAGTAAACAAGCCTCATAAAAAATGGGCTCGGGGCTCAACTACAAACAACTATTTGAGTTTAGTAACGGGCACTCAAGTTAACATCTTGGCCAAGGGTCTGTGTGCATATATATATATATATATAGAAATCAAAAAAAAAAATAAAAAACTCACCTATCAAAATCAGTCAGACGAGACGAATCGCGAAATCCTTTTGCGAACGGATTCGAATCGATTTTCAATTTTGTAATCAATTGATTCTGATAGGCCGTCACGGCCGTGAATATGGTCTCCGGGAAAACGAACGTTTTATGATCCATATCCTGCAGCTCCTTGGGATTGCCGGGTATGCTCTGCCCATGGCTCAGACGCACCAAATGAATTCTCGGCTGATAGCGATGCATAGAATTCAGCACGACCTGCAAAACGAACAAAAACAACAAAAAAAAACAAAAAACATAAAGTCAAATAAACATTTTGTCAGTTTCTCTTTTCTTTCTCAGTTTTTTCTTTCTTTTTTTTTTGCTGCTTATAAAAAATGTACAACAATAAAAATGTAGTCGGCGTTTGTTTTGACGCTTTTCCGGCAGCGCACAACAGCATCCTTTATGGTGGCGATAAAAACGGTGGCATGCTCGTAAACAGAGCGTCGCCACTTTCCATGTTATATGGGGGCAAAGTGTACTACACACACACACACACACACACACACACACACATAGTAGTATACATATGTAGTTGGGGCAAGAAGATTGCGTTTTGCCTTTTGCATTTGCCACCAAATTGCCAACAATTTTCATTCATTTTTTGGAATTTACATATGCCGACTGTATGACAGGTTATTTTCTTTCTTTCTTTCTCTATCTCCCTCTCTCTATCTCTCTCTTTCTCAACAATGGCAGCCGCTGTTTTTTATGTCTGTTTGTTTGTGTCTTGTCTAAATTATTCATAAATGTTCTGGGCCAGGCTGCTCAAGGGCAGAGCGAGCCAGCTGCCTGCTTGATAATAACTAAGAATCTCGCGCGAATTTTCTCGGCTCAAGAAAAGTAGGCAGACAACTGTAGAGTGACTAATATGTTTGCGGATGCTCTGTCGCCATTATTCGACATTTTCAACTTTCAGATATTCAGAAATAGTCCACGCCTTTTACTGCCATAGGTTTGTCAAAGTGAAGCGATTTTCGAAATTATAACAAATGTAAGTTGCATGTAAAAATATACTAATTATTTAAATTATTTTAATGTGAGTAAAATTACACTGGAATCTCAAATTTATGCAATTTCTATAATAGAATTTACTGTTTACTTTCTGGAAATAGACATTATCTGTGCACCAGGTTTCATTGCTTGTACTTTAATAAATCCACAATATTTATTGATCTATTTCCCATCGATTTATTTTAGCCGTCGCTGCTTTATGCCAATGCTCTGTCTCTCTCTCTCTCTCTCTCTCTCTCTCGCTGTCTATCTGCCTCGCTCATGTTGTCGCTGAACTTTGACCCCCGCGTAGCTCACGGAAACTCACCTGTCCGCTCTTATCCATTTCGTTGTTTGTCAGCTTCACCTTCTCGAAGGAGACGACTTGTTTGCGCAACGCCTCCGGGCTAATGGGGCTGTCGGGATGGGCGTAAATGCGTGCGGGCGGAGGGGGATCTGCTTTGCCGGCCACCAGCCACGAGCTGCGATGATATGCATAGCGATAGCGACGCGAATCTAACGGCACAATGTCCACCAATACGGCATAACGATCCGGCGGCTGAATTTGCCGCAACGGACCCGAGAAACTCACACGCACCGTGGGGAACATGCGCCTAAAAGTAGACCAGACATAATAAATGCGTTAGAAAGCAGAACAGAATGTTGTACTAAGTGCAGGGAAATAACACCCCTAAAAAATAAAAATAAAAAAAAAAAACACAAAATCGTGCGATATGCTTTCATGTACGAGTATATTTCTTTTTATCGCCGGCCATTGTGTTTTGTTTTTTTTTTTTTTTTTTGGGCGAGGATTGTATGTAAATAAGACGCATATTAATTTTAATACTTTTAGCACGTTTTTGACACATTTCCGCGACGAAATAACGCCCCATTCTCCGCACCACCGCCCCCTGACCACAAACAAACCACAGAAACAACTACAAACAAGAACTCAACTCAATTCTGTAGAGTTGCCACCAGCTCCGAGTGTAAATGACGCTAATGACCCAGCCCAGTTCTTTTGTCATTTGTCTTCTGGTTTTCTGTTTTTCTATTTTTTCTTATGCCTACCTGAAAATGAACCCAATATTTGTGGGGTGTGTGTGTGTGTGTGTGTGTGTGTGGGTGTGCGTGCGTTTGCAGCCTTTAGTTGAGTTGTAAATGAATGTTGCAACATTTATCATAATAATCTACTAATTAACCATAAAGTGCAGAGCATTTGTTGTTAAGCCATAGAAATCGTTTGTGTGGTCAATTTTGTGGCATAGTTTGTTTGGTTGCATAAACAGAAAAATAAGTAGAGCATTTTAAATAGAGCGAAAATCAGAAGCTGTAAGTGGAAGTTATTTAATTTTTAAAGTACTCATAACAGCACTATTTTTTATAAAAATACCTTTCTTTGAATATTTGTGTAATATTGTTGATTGAGAAAGTACTTGCCTTGGCATTAGAATCTTGAGAGATTCCTTCTCTCAACAAAATTGCATTTTCAGTTAATTCTAATAAATACACCATACGCTCATTAATCATGTTTCAAGAACTCATATTTCTAGTTAATCAATCAATCAATAATAAGAAAATTGTTTTATTTATATCATATTATATTACACTGAATCATTGAGAAAGTTATTGCATTAGATGTTTTAGAATCTTGAAAGATTCCTTCTTTCTACAAAATTTTAATTTTAGTTATTTCGTTTAATTAATTAAAGATAATGTGCTGTTATATTGCTTTATGTTGTATTTCTTTTCTATATTTGCCGTAGCAATTTCTAAAATACATTTTTTATGGCTATAATAATATGCTATCGATGCAAGATATAAGAAAGAAATTACCGAGAAATCGTGGCCAAGAAATTGCCAATACTCTGAGACAATAAAAATCATGTAGTACTGCAAATGTAATTAATAATAATTATTGTCAACCATAAATCTCCCTAACACACACACAACTGGTATATTTATGCAACTACTTTGACATGTAATTCGTATGTTTTTTAGTTTTAGCTGTAAGCGGTTTCATTTGGCTGCGCCCAGAGAAGTGGGCGTGTCAGCTGCACTTGGCAGCCATATGCAGACATACTCGTACATAGATATGTGGATGTTTGTAGTCAGGGTTGCCAACGCACAACGGACACACATGTCTGCATTTGTTTGCTCAATGCACTTACTGTCATTGCTGTTGACGGTTGAAAGTTGCAAGTTGTATGTTGCATGCTTGCAATTAGCACCATTGTACTCTGAAGAACTTATCGCAGAGCTGCCATCAGCTCACATCGGCACTCGTGCCTGACCAAAAACATGGTAACACTGCTCACCAAATCTATGGCCACAGAAATGGAAAAACAAAAATTAAACAAGCAGCAAAGAGTAGTGAAAGAAAGTTGGCAAAACACTTTTGATAGCTTGCTAATGTGTCCATAAATGTGTGAAAATGCCAAATACCACGTGCCACGCCTACAAGGCAATACATGCCCGCCCCCTCACTATTCGAAACACCCCTGCCCTTACAGCCCCCCCCCCCCACGCCACCCCTCCACAGATCGAGGTTTTACTGTTTTAGCTGCTGCTCGCAGCGGAAACGTCGTAAATCATATTGCCAACATTTACATACATTTTTACGAGCCAACTCAGCGGCAAAATTGCCTGAGGAAAACTCTGCCCCACCCTCACCCGCACACCCCCCAGCACACACACACTGCGTGAAGTGGGCGTGGCACACACAGTTTTGTATTTTCATACATTTATATTCGGTTTTTCCTCTTTTTTCTTCCGTTTTTTTCATATTTTTTTTTTTTGGTTGCTATTTTGCTATGCGTCTAAGTGTGGATTTTATGTATTTGTTTATGGGAAAATTAGGGAAATGGCTTTCACTCATTTTCTCAGTCGGATGGGGCTGCTTTAGGTGCCAAAGGTTACAATTATGAAGTTTACACACCATTTGTGCTTGCGAGGGTTGCTACAGACTTTCAATTAGCTTTGCTTGACCACCAACTCGGTCTCTCTCTCTACCTCTCCCTCTCACTCACTCTCTCTATCTCTCTCTCTTGCTCTTGCTATGCCCAATTAGTCAGTTCTTCCTTCATATGTGAGCCACAACTTCCGCTTTGGGCACTATTTGAATTCATTATCAACACCTTAGTTCCAGCAAATTAAGCCGCCAGCAGCTACTAGCTCTGCGGCAGTTAATAAATGCAGCTAAATGTTAATTCTTGGTACCCCAAAAAGTAACCCCAAGTTCAGGTCTCAGTTCTACGTTCCAGTCAAAAAACCAACCTAAGTGAAAACTGGGCAGATCTTTATCGCTTCTTGTAAAATTATATGAAGCGCAGCGCATTCATCAATGCATCTCTTTCTCTCTCTTTCTCGCTCTCTCTCACTTTTATTAATTAATTAATTCATAACTTGGTAGCTGCGTACACTGGTAAAAAAATGTGCTATAAAATATATACATTTATAATTTCATTAGATTATATTTGTTGTAATGAAACTTTTGTGAACCAAATACAAATCTTTTTACATTGAGTATTTTTCTGAAGGTTTTAAATTCGTCTAGGAGATTACCACAAATACAAGTTAATACTTTTTGAAGGGCGATACACAAATTAAAATTTATATTGTCAATTAATATTGGGTATGGATGGACAGAAAACTGAAAATAAGAATCAATTTTTCAACACACATCACTTTTCATCTTTGTTGTCAGTTACATTTTATTATTACAGTCGTAAATTTCAAATTTAATAATTTATATATTTTTTAATTAATTTTATTTCTTTACTTTATTTACAGCTGTTCTCGTTGATTATTATATTTCGCTCAGTGCATTTAGTTAGCTAATTCGGTCTGCCTATTTTAACTGCCTGCCAAGGCAATGTGTGGACTCCTTTTTATAGCCACTGATCCTGCAACGTTTGAGTCAGGGGATTAACTTGTTTCATTGTCCTCTGGCCAAATGATAAATGTGCTGCTTTTTCCACATTCATAGTTCAGCTGCCATGAAATATTAATGAACTTGTACAAAAATTGGTTGAAATTAATAAATTTCAAGTTCAGTTGCAGTTGCAGTTGCCCTTTTGAGAGTTGTGTGTTGTTTGTCCAGTTTTGTGCCGAGCATGAAAATTGCAATTGCTACGCACCCTTTGAGCAGGGCAAGAAACTACTGTTTTCTGGCCTAAACTGTGCGGAACACAAATACCAACAATTGCCTAACATGCGTGAAGAGTTTGTTGTCGCTAAAATATTGACAAACATTTTGTTGACTGCCCGCCTCGATCTCTGCTATCTTTCACTCGTTTGATTGCCACCCGCCGTCTTGGCTGAAACAATTAGGCCGCCTGTGTCTTTTTCAGTCTCTCATTGCAACCACATTTGGCGACTGGCAACAACAGCTGGTTTTGTTAACCTTAACCGCTGACAGCGTAACAAAATCCACAAAACCACGTGACATTTTATCTCAATGACCGCAACAACAGTTTACCATCCACAGCAACAGGTAAAAATCTCTTAAGACCAAATAGCCGAGCCCTTTTCTCATTTTTTTTTTTTTTTGTTTTTGGTTATAGATCATAAATCATTTTGTAACGAGTTCTTGACTTCTTAATAATTTTGATTTGCTCGCCTTTTGCTTCCTTTTTTGTTGGCGTTTTCATGCCCTACTTTTGATGTGCTTTACGCATGCAAATGTGCATGTTTTGGCGAAACCATGCCGCAATTGGTTGTGTGTAGGTTTAAAGAGGCAACTTTAAGAATTTTGCTAAGTTATTTTATCTAATTTTAGGCTAGCGAACAATTGTACAAATACTATGAAGTATAAATGGGTAATTAGCGCATAATGAAGTTGTGGAAGGGCTATATATATTCGTCATCACTATCAGTAAGCAGCCGAGTGGATTTGGAAGTGGAATTGGGTTTATTTAATTTTTTTTTACTACTTCCTTTGCTTACAGTATGTAATAAAATCTACAATTTGTAAGATCAATCTTTCTATTCGGGCTTGTATCTACCTTGACATAATATGGACCATCTTCAACTCTCTCTCTCACTCTGCATATTGATATAGTTCAGTATTCTTTGTCATACTGACAATTTCCACGGGTCACGTGTAATATGTATATTTTAATAATATATTAATTGCTTTTGCTTATAATTGTTTTAAATTAAATTCAAAAGCCCAAAACAAGGGCAGCTGTCTTTGAATATACCCAATGTTCTGACAATAATGAAGTTGCATTTGTTACAATCTACACTATATTTAAGCAATTTAAAAAAGTATCAGCCAAGGAATGGAAACCCATAGTTTTATAGCTGTTGTTGTTGTTGGCGCTGCTTTAGCTGCAGGCAGCCAAACGATGTGCTGACATTGATCCATATCTCAGGCAAAAGGGGCAATACTTTAACCCGCACAAATGTAAATAAAACATCAGCGGTATCCTTCGGCAGTAATTACAGGGGGCACTGCTCATAACGGCAGCAGCAGCAGCAGCAGGAGTCGCATTCGACTAACAAAAAACAATACTTTCGACTAAAAACAAAGGACATGCAATTGTGTTGTTAGCGCGACAATCGGCAGCTATTACATTGCAATTTATACTGTGTGCCGCTGCTGTGAGGACGAATGCCAAACGAAACGCCAAAAGGAGTAAATTTGTTAATGTGTCGCAAATGCGCACAGCGGGTGATCGAAGTGTGGGGGGTGGAGGGGTGGGGGGAGCTATACACTAACAATAACAGATGAAAGGGTTTAAGCAGCGCACAAAACAAACAAAAGTTGCCAAGCAAAACTGAAAGCACACAAAAAATAAAAGTCAAAAAAAAAATTGAAGGCAGAAGAAAGAGAATTTGGTTCGCAACTACAAACGGATACATACATACAAACTTACATATGTACATCCAAACATACATATATACATATGTACATCGAAACAAACATAAATACATTGCTAGTGGACTAATGCGCATTTCGCATGTCATCAACATAAGAACTCGAAGAGTTAGCGGCAACAACAACAACAGCAACAATAACAATGACAAAAACAACAACAATGAAAGCAACAACTCTGGTGAAATTTATGTTTCATGCATGCCTCACTTTTTGTGTGCCCTATACAACATACAGCGACATGGGGTATACCAATTCGCCAGCTAAGAATCATGTGTGATTTTTAATTAGTACAGCAAAAATGCGATTAACTTGATATTTTATTAGAGTCAGCAATCTTACTTTGAAATAACAATAAAATTGAAAATAATTCTATAATGATAAGTTGATAAATATGCTAAGTGTGTATTGAGTTAAATCAACCTAGCAGAAAATAAGATTTACTAACGAAAGTCGAATAACTTAATTGCGAAAATACTTAAATAATATTCTAAATAATGGAAATAGTGTGCGGCTTCTTGTTGATTTTGATTTGTAAGAATACACACAGATCACATTTTATATACATTTTAGCGAATTTACTTCATTTATTTCTAAATTGATATACATTTTTTAACTTTTTATGCTGATAAGTGTTTTGTAATTAAAAAGTTAGCCAAAGGCAATTTACTTCATTATTTATTGATATTGGCAAGTAAGTATAGAAGAGATTCATAGTGCTATGCATTTGGTGATCATAGGGTATGCTTTAGTCGATCAGCTGCCTGCTGACGTTATTCAACTACATTTCACATTTTACACACGACATTCGCACGAAAATCGTCAAGCAATAATTTTTTTGAAGTCGACTTTGTTGATTTGCGAATGAAAAGTCGTTTAAGCATTCGCCGACTGTGTGTGTGTGTGTGTGTGTGTGTATCTGTGTTTTAGCTGCAAAACAGCTGACATGAAACAGCCGCCAGTTTGGCTGCCTCTGCTTTTTGGCTTCTCTTTTTAGTTTCGTTTCTGTTTTTGTCTTTTTGGGTCTGCCTTCTGCTAATCGAAAATCGAAAAATCGACGGCATATTATTTCGAAGCCTTGTCAATCAATTTATGGAAGTGGAAGGGGTAGGGGAGGAGGGGCGGGAGGTAGCCCAGAAGGAGGCGGGTAAGGGGTGGCAGGACGAAAGCAAGAGGAGGCGGCGTTCGTAATGAGAAACTAACCAAAAAGTTGCTGATATTTTGCAGTTAACTCAAAATTACACGCCCCAAAAAACAAGGTACAAAATTGAGTGTCGTGAATGTAAAGGCTAATGTGAATGTGAATGTGAATACTTGTGTCTGAGAACCCCCCCCCCCCCTCCCACTCCCCTTCGAGTGCGCCCCCCTTTCGCTGAGTGAAAGGCGTATTCAAGTTTATTGATTGTTCAAGCTGCGAGTTTGAGTTGCGAGTTTGGCTTGATTTCTGGGCGACGGCACTTTTTGAGTGTCTGATTAGCGAACGATTGAACGACTGAGTGATTGAGCGATTGATGGGTTGAAATTGTTTTCTTTTGCTACTGGCGACGCTGCTAATTGAAATTTCAATATGCCACCGATTGTGAACTGAATGGGGTTTTATTTTTGCCAAATTGTGACTGGGAGTCAAAGATGAGTAGCTATTTAAGTAAAGGTAAACTTTGAAATGTTTGCTAAGCAGCGCAGCCAGTTAAATGTTTGCGAATGGAAAGACACAGAGAACAAGAGAGCAACAAATATATATTGTGAGGCTGTGCGAGATAGGCTCATATTATTTATAACAAAAGCGAAATTTAACAAGGGCATTTCTCTATAAGTTAATGTCTTTTTTAATATATCCAAGGATTTTTCAGATGTTTCCCAATATTTTATATATGTTATGTGTGATAAAGTTTCAAAGATTTCACAGATATTACGCACCTGCCCGTTTTGGTGATGATCATTTCGGTGCCGAGCTCGTGGAACTTATCCCAGAGCTCTTTGGTCTCCAGATGGCATTGCACGGGCGTGAGATCATCGCAGTTGCAAGTGCCAAGTATTTTGGGCGTCGGCTGCTGTAAGATGCATAGCGAGAGAAAGAGAGGGGGATAGATTTCTTGTGGATAGACTTAGTTGCAAATACGAGGGTTGCCTCTCACAGTGAGAACTGGTTTGTCTTCTTTGCTGATGAATTCAATTTAAAATACAAATTGCATGAAATACATTTTAAATTAATATTCAAATCACAAAATCAATCTTTAATCAGATGCATTTGGTTGGAGAAATTAATAAGAATAATGAGTTTTAAAAAAGAATTTACTCAGAATAATATTCTATTCTTTCTGCTGCAATTCATATTTTTTTTTTCGGAATTTTACATTTGTATTGATAAGAAATGAGTTATAAAAATGAATATGCAAAGAAATCAATTTTACAATTTTACAAATTCTTTGGAAAGCAAATTGCTTGGAAATACTTTTGAGAAACATAAAAGGAATATTTAAAAAACGAAGTCAACGCTTTTGCCCACTATTAGACACAGAATTGATGGAGCAACCCTCGCATAGGTGTAACTGGCTGTTATGCGTTGCGAATTGGTTTTGGTGCTAACTTTGCTTGGCTTTTTTACCTGCGCGGGCTCCTCGGGAGACAGGCGCTCGTCTTCGCTGGGGCTGTTTGCGGCACGTGGGGGCGGTGCGGCTGGCGGGGGCGGTGTCGGCGAGGGCGTGCGGCCAGCGCCAGTTGCAGCTGATGCACTCGTGCCACGCCCACTCGCTCGCTGACTGCTCGATTTGTGGTGATTACCGTTGTTGTTGTTACTGTTGCTGTTGCTGTTGTGATGATTGTGTTGTTGTCGCTGCTTGTTTTGCGTTGCATGTTGCTGATGTGATTGCTGCTGCTGTCTATTTTGTTGCTGTTGTTGTTGCTGTTGCTGTTGCTGTTGCAGTTGTTGTTGCTGTGCAACACGCAACGCCTGACGCGCTTGTTGCTGTGCTGCAGCTGCTGCTGCTGCCGCTGCTGCCGTTGCTGTTGCTGCTGTTGCCGTTGGTGTTTCGCTGTCGCTGCAGTCAACCACATCAACGTCAACATCATCGTCCGCATCCTGCGTCGAGTAGCGTTCAACAGACAACGGACCTACACACAGAGTGAGAGAAAGAGCGAGAGAGAGAGAGAGTGAGAGGGGAATAGGGTGGAAAACAACTTGAGTTTAAAGAGAGTTATCAAGTCAAGGAGTCTGCGGCAAGCATCTTTGTTGCCAATTCAACTTAATTCTGGCTTATTCCGAAGCTTGTTCAGCTCGCGGCAAAAATCGATCAGCTATTTTCAAGCTTATGTTGAATGTATTTTCTTATTTCCGCTCTTCTTAAAGCTAACTTAAAACAAGCAAAAAACTAAGATGTATCTTTGGACTATAATATATATATAAATATACATATGAAATAATATATATATATTTAACATCTTTGCCAAAAAACAATATTTAGTGTTCAAGAATTGCTAAAGCGGATAAAATAATAAACTGCTGCAAAATGAAGTTATTAAATTAAGAATAAGCCTCAGTTTTAGTTATAGTTTGTTCTTAAAAGCCAATAGATTTTCATAGTTTAATAAAAACGAAATATAAGATTACAAACCCTCGCAGACTGCAATCAAATTACCATCATCTGAATTTTAGTGTGAGTTCAATAAGAATATTGGGAGTGTGAATATATATTTAATTCAAACATAATTACACAATTCTAACTTTGCAGAGCTCTCATGCCATAAATTATGCACTCAGCTGTATAAATAATAATATAAAATAATATAAGAATATAGGAATATGACTAAAACAGCAAAAGGCTCCGCACTTTTATCAACAAAACAACAAGCAAAAAAAGTGATTAAAAACCAAATAAACTTTTTTGTTGCCAACACAGCTAAGTATATATATATTTATATATTTATATATATATATATGTGTGTGTGTGTGAGTGTGTGTGTGCTTGCTAGCAACAACATCAATGGCAGCAGCCACATGTTGCATGCGGCATCGATGACGCACATGGGATGCATTTAACAGTGATACGATGCCAAATTCAATTAATTTTCCGCTCAAATGCAATTTCATATGTTAATTTGTGTGTGTTGTTGCAGTGGCAGTTGCAGTTGTTGTTTTGGCTCATTGTTTTATCAAATAATGAATTGCAATTGGCAAATGCAACAGCGGCAAACAGCAGCCAATTATGGCATCTAAATAGTTTTGCACATGTACAAAAATACATGCATATATAAGTCGATATATATATATCGATAGGTGTGTGTGTGTGTGTGTGTGTGAGTGTGTGTGTGTTTGTGTTTGTGTTTGTGTGTGGTTGTCATAACGGTCGGCAACACAAAGCCTTGTGGCACCTTCCCGTCCTCCCCACTATCAGTTCAAATTGGCTTTGATTATTTTATTGCCAGCGCATTTGCCGTAATTATCAAGTCATCAACGTTGCATTGTCATCAATATGCAATTTAATACAAATAAAAAAACAAAAAAAAGGAAAAAAGAAGAACATTCTGAAACTGTGCAACGTTCTGTGGCAATTAGTCTGGAAGCGGGATTTCCTATTTAATAGCTAACTTAATGAAATTATAACTTTAAGCGAACTACAATTTAAATGCATTTATTATTGGATTAGCCCAAGAAACGCATTTGATTTATTATAAAATACGTCAAAGATTTATCCCCTTCCAATTACTATAATAAATCTAGCTTAAAAAATATATTTTTTTTAAATTGAATTTTATTTATTATTGGTTTTTTTTTCCAGCAGTTTTATTTATTTCTTTGTTATGGACTGTCTTAAATAACAATCATATGTAAAAATATAAATGCTTATGCGTAATTTTCTTCGATGAAGTAGTCTATGAATATATCTATAAAGATTTTGAATAGAGCCATGAGCAAAATCAAAATGATTTTTTCCAACTTAATTTTGCATAGATTGTTGACATTTATTTGGCATATTTCAAGCCTATTAAAATATTTCTTTAAAGAAGACTTTATGTGTTCGATGAATCCATAATTTTAACAACATTTTTCTTATTGACCAATTTATAGTTTATAATCAGAATATGTTTAAAGAAATTCTGAGTAACGGCATTTGTCGCAAGCCAAATTCTATTCAAGCTGAAAATTGAGTTAAGATTGAGCATCTTGCTTAGCATCGAAGTTCATCTAAATATTGATTAAGTCAACTGGCTAATAAAATGTTCTTTATCAACCATCAAATTTTCGGAATCATTTGGTAAACAAAATGCAAAACTTTAGACTCTTTTGTGATACTCAAAAAACTGTAGTAAAATAAATTAAATTGTTAGAGAAGAATGAAGTTCAGCCTATCAATAAAAATATTTCAAATCAGCAGCTATTGTCATTGGAATGAATACACTTATTTCATTCTCTGAGCTTTTATACCGCTATTAAACGAAATTGTAAAGACTCCCCAGAGAAGCAGTTACATATTTAATAATATTTTTATAACACAAAATAAAATAATGAAAAGTGTAGCTCATATTGTTGATCATGAAGGAAGGAACAATTTTAGAAAAAGTTAAACAACATTTTAGGGATCTTATCTTTGATATAATTTGTATTTATTACATTTTGTTTATGTATCTAGAAGCATAAAAACTGCTCTACAATTGTTAAAGACGTAAAACAAATCTCAGAATTCGAATCTTGAGTTTTGTTTCTAGAATGCTTAAGGGACTTGCTCTGAAATGTAAATAGTATTTATTTGGAAGAGAGTTTTGACTTTTATCTGATGAATTCCCCAATATAATATTTTATTATTTATTTATTTAATAAAACTGAAGTTAAGCTAAAGCAGTACTGAATACTCAAGTCTAATATAATTTTATTTATGTAAAATTCGTAATAAATGTAAATGATTAATCTAAATCAATATGCCTTCAAGCTAATGATATGAAATGTTTATTTCAGATTCGTATTGGCCATTTGTTATGAACCCAGAGTTATGTACAAACAACATTTAATGTTTATTGGAAGTATGTTCATTAAATATACATCATTTACAGAGACACACAGATACATAGAACGAATTATTGTGTGTGTGTGTGTGTGTGTTGGGAGAGTGTAGAAGATAGATCTCAATTACATTTGCTACTCACTCAGACTCCTTTCGGATGGCTCGCGACTCAGACTTGCCCCGTTTCCGCCGCGTGCCATTATTGCGGCAATTGAGAAATCGGTGGCAAAGGAAATGTTATGCTGATGATGATGATGATGATGATTGTTCAGATGATGTAGCTGATGTAGCTGATGTTGCTGCTGTTGCTGATGATTGTTGTTGATGTTATTGTTGTTGTTGTTATTGTTGTTGGCAATTGTTGTTGCGGCAGCTGCTGCGGCAGCAACTGCTGCAGTTGCAATTTGTTGCTGCAACTTGGCTTTGAAACTTTGTGGCGCTGTCGGCGACGGCGGCTGAGCATTTGCCGGCTGATTGCTTAACAGCATTTTATTATTATTTTTACTTTTTTATTTGTAATATAAACTTTAATTGAAATTACATTAATTTAATTTTAAGTATTTTTTATCTTTTTTTTAGCACATTTTGTCACTATTCGAAATTGTTGAAAATGTTGCGTTGATTTTGAGCGGGTTTTTTTCGTATTTGGTTTTTGGTTTAGCGTATTTTCAGCGGGTTTCTCGTATTAGCGGGTTCTTTTTTGTCGACGTTGTTTGTCAGCCGTGTTTTGTGCCGTGAAAACCGCTTTACAGTCGCACAGCTGACCAATGAATGAATTTGTGGCAACTGCGATTCGCTTTTTGCCATGTGAAACGCATTCGCAAAACCAGAAAATGCCGAGCGGCGAAGTTAATCCCCCCCTCCCTGCGTTGCTCCCTGCCCCCTAGCCACTCTCTACCCTTTCCTAGTAGCCCTGTAGCGGTCGCCCCCCTCTGCCAACGTCTCTGCCCACAGCTAAGAGAGAGAAGAAAGAAAAAAAACAGCTGACGATCTCTTACGGCGCAAGGTTTTCAACACCACGTAAGAAAAAATGCTGGCACGTTACGTTACGACAACTTGACGTATAAGTAAGCTAAGGCACTTTTTGTTGTTGTTGTTGTTGTCTGTTTGTTGTTGCTGTTTGTTGCTGCTTGTTGTTGTTGTCGCTGCTGTTTGTTGTCCGGCTCTGCGCGGCTAGCGCAAAATACCTGACAGCACTGCGGGCAGCAGTTTTACGCAGCTCGGGCAAAAGCGCCAAAAAACTTTTTCACGTAAGCTCTTCCCATGCACGCAACGTAAAGCGGTTAACCGCAAGAGACAGACAGACAGACAGACACGCCAGGCACAGCGATGAGCAATGAGCGTGCGAGCGAGTCGGCATGCTGCTGCTCAGCATTCCAATGCAGCAAACAGCAAGCGGCGACAGCGACAGCGACGTCGACGTCGCCGCACACATAAGTCATGCTCAGTTTCCAATACGACAAACGCTAAATTCCCATACACACACAGTCAGCTGAGTTGAGCGCGCGTGCAAGTGAGATGGCCTGCTTGTGCGCTGAGCACTTTCCGTGTGGCTGGCCGAGCGGTGCGCGCGCGCCTCGTGTTGTCTCGCTCTGGCGAGCGCAAACAAGTTCATAAATTCGTCATTTTGTTTTTGGGCTGTTGACAGTTGGTCTGCTTAGCCCGCTGTTGTTGTTGTCTGCTTATTGGGAGGGGTGTGTTTTCTACATTTCGTCGGCTATTTACAAATACCTTCTTTTTTTTCGCTTTGCCTCTGCTTTGAGTGATTTTCTTTTTGCGTTTCAATCCCATTGCGTTGCGGCGCTGGTTCAACACGAAACTCACCACGTTCCACACATTGAGTGCTTTGAGTGTTGAGCGGGTTTTGTGGTTCGTGTTGAGTGCAATGTGGAAAAGGATGATTGAGCTGTTTATTGGGATATTTGGGAATGTGGAAACGGAAACGGAATGATTAACAGTTATGTTAACAGAACTTATTCGTTCAAAATATAATTAAATATAAAATGAATGAAATTTTTGTTTGAATTTAATTATTTATTTATTTTATGGATTAATTGAAGACACATATTGCCTTGTTCGAAAAATATAATTTACAAAATATTTTGGTTGTAAGTTTTTCGTTTTTTTTTTTGTTATTATATTGACAGCAACTATTAATATTGTACATATGTAATTTGAAACTTTTTATTTGAACTCTATTTTTGGGCGATTTCTTCTCTCCTTCAAAATATATTAATCTTGTGGTTAATTGCATCTAAATCCAATCCTTAAACTGTTATAATTTATAGAGAAGTTCAGATGTGATTAGGTACTCTATTCTGCAAGGATATTACATCTTTTTTTTATTGCTATCTTTTATTTGATATTTTTTTCATATGCCGGCTGAACTCTTATTTTATAACAGTTTATTATCCCTTTTTAATATTTATTAAATTATATATACATAGGTAAATGTATGTAATTTTATAACAATATTCGTTTGTTTCACAATTTACTCAACTTGTTTGAAGTCGATTTTTCATACATTTTACTTGCAATATTTTTGAAGCCTTCGCACAAAAAGTGAACATAAAAAATATACCCCAATGCAGAGTTCGCAACGTTTATCTGAAAACCGTCCTGCGCCCTTCAATTGAATAATATCATAATTGAATATCAGCGATACACACACACACACACACACACACACACACTCACACACACACACACGCCCTGCATGTGTGTAAATGTTTTTAATTTAAATGTTTACTTAAAAAAAGCAACAACAAAAACGCCAAAATGGAAATTCGACGAGACAACAAAAAACAGTAAAAAAAAATGCGACGATGGCGTGTGAACGCAGCAGAAAATTATAGCGCTGGCAGTCGACAGTCGCCAGGACACTCGGCCAGCAAGGACACACAGCCATCTTTTTTCTTTTTTTTCTTTTTTTTTCTTACTTGTATTTTTTATTTTTTCACAATTCGTCAGCTGCGCCGCGACACACAGGATGCGAGCTGGCCCTGCCCCTGCCTCTGCCCCTGTCTCTGCCCCTACCCGGCACTCCCCCCTCCCCCGCTCCTTTTCCTTTTGCGCTGCGGTTTCATTTGCATGCGTTTCGTGGTTGCGTCTAATGGCAACGTTGATCGGCAGACGGTTGGCATGGGAAGGGGCAGGGCAGGGGCAGGGCTGGGTGTAGGGTAGGGTGTAGGGCTGGGTGTTGTCTGTGGCAGGGTGTAGCCTGTGGCAGGGCAAACTAACCATTCCCATCATTGGTTTGTTTTGAGCGCAAGTCGCAAAACTCGGTGACAATTTTTCAATGATTTGTTTCCTGCCAAACGAAGCGCAACCAAAGCGAATAGAGACAGAGAGAGAGAGAGAGAGAGAGAGTGTGTGAGAGAGAGAGGGTACTCATTTGCATAGGCCACCATATTTCTTCTTCTTCTCTTTCTATTCTTATTTGTGTTTTCTGTATACCCTACCCATTACCCATGTTTATTTGGCTCATTGTCCTCACCCATTTCGAGACGTTTGTTTGAAAAATTGTCAATTGGTGTGTTTAACTTATTTCTGAAGGCATTTACTTTAATCAAATTAAAATGGGCGCGTTTAGTTTTTTGTGTGTTTTCCGCTTTTCTTTTCTTTTTCAATTAGTTTAGTCTATTTTGACAATTGCAAAGTTAAGTTAGAAACACAACAACGCTTTTTCGCTAATTAGAAAATACTATAAATATATTTGAATTTGTTTTTGAATAGATTGCGGTAGCAAATCTATCTGGCTACATCTAAATTCTTCCATAAACTCAGAGAAATCACCGATTGTTCCTATGACGGCTATTTAATATTGTGTCCCATTCCTATTAATAATTTTTAATGCATAACTAATGAGTTTGGCTAAGATAACTTTTTAAACAAAAATGACAAAAATATATGACAGCAACACGATATATTTATCCGATCCGGCCAGCAGCAGATATATGAATATATTCAGAGTTTCATCAGGATAGCCTTAAGACTGAGGAACTAGTTCGCATAGAAAATACAGACAGATGGAGGGATGGCTATGTCGAATTGTTTAGTGATGCTGATCAGGAATATATATACCTTGTGTGATTAGAGAGATCTCCTCCTGCCTTTACAAGAATGAACAGCTGTCGTAGGCAAGCTGAAGATTTCATACTCTGGCAGATTGCAGTCCATCTTTGATATCTATTTACTTTGACTATAATACACTTAAATAAAAATAATATTACAATTAAAAAAACATTTTGGACCTTTAGCTCTGTTAATAATAATTATTATTATTACTATTTATATTTGTATACGTTTCACAGAGCTCAATCTTGTCTTTAGTTTAAAATACCATAAAAAATGCAGTTTTTTTCATTTTGAAAAGTCTATTTTAGATTTCGCAGGAACAAAAGCATTTAATTTGTTCTGTTTGTTATGTTTTTGAGTTTTGTTTTCGTGCTACATCAAAGTGTTGTTGCGTATGTTGAATGGCCAACATTCGTGCAACAACAATACCCCTCAGCCTGCTCCTCAAACTGCTCATTCATCCAACAACATACTCCTGAACCACATTCATCTAACGACATCAACAACAGCCTCATCCAGACTCCTCCACCACAAACATTTACTTTCAATCCAACTATTTTGGACACTCACGCAATTCAATAGATATCGAAAAGCCCAAAACGAATTGAACCCAAAAAAAAAGAAATAAATAAATAAACCCCAGCAGATTTTTGCAGGAGCTGAATTTTTTTCTATTTGTTCTATTTTTGTTGTTGTTTACGCTTTGACAGGATTATGACAAAAGTCGAATGCGGCAGATTGGAACACAAGTTGTGTTTGTTGTTGTTGTAGTTATTTGTTTGTTGTTGTTGTTGTTGTTATTTTGTGCCATTAGTTTTTATTTAGCCAAAAAAGGAAATTTCACTATTTTGTTTGGCTTACGTGCGCTAAATGGCCAATAAGCGCAAAGCCAAACCAAAACAACACAGGGAAAAAGGGTAGGCCAAAAAAAAAAACAAAGAACGAAAGAAAAAAATGGCAACTAAGCCGCAAGGATACGTTTGCACCGTGTGCCGCATATGGCAGCCATATTGCAGGACTCCAGTAGATATATCAATTTTATTGCTGCACAACAAATCTGGCAAAAATCTAGCAAAATTCTATATTCCGTATTGCGTAGCAAATTGTTTTTTGCCTCCAAATGCTATACAAAAACAAAAGTATTAAAAAAAACAGAAAAATCAGAAAAAACTTAACATAATTGCCAACAATTGAGTTTTATGTTCATCCTTGAAGTTCGCCACGCGCGTGTCACAGAGGAAAAAAGAAAAAAGAAAATCTGTTGCAGGTGTTGGCCGGCTGCTGTCTGTTCAAGGACAATGCCACAACGCCCGCGCCTCAAGCCTCAGACAGTGCCTCACAACTATCAGCGTACACCCATTAACTCTGCTCACACCGCCCGCTGTCTGCACGTGGACAATTATCCTTGAGAGAGAGAGAGAGAGAGAGAGAGAGAGAGAGAGAGAGCAGCGCGCAGCGTTCTTAATCAATTAACAGCTGCCCCAGCTGGAAATTGAAGCGAGACCTTAGCTTCAACTGCAACTTGTGGCAAGCTGATGCTTGATGATCCACTCTGCATTCTGCATTCTGCATACTTGGCTAATTTGATTTCATTACCGCGCCCACAACTAAATCATAAAGCAAAAAAAGAACAGCAACAACAACGACAACTGCGGGGCGGAGCTGTGGCCGAGCTTAATGCGAAAATTAATCGAAGCGAAATCGCAGTTACACCGTGCGAAAAACTGAGCAGAGAATTATGCTCAAGAATGGAGGCAACTTAATTTAAAATTTAAACAAAAATAAGTTAGACATGTGAATTTAAAATGACAACAAAAATTTTTAATAAATTTTTTAAATAATTTATATAATTTTTTATTTGACTTTAGTTGCTGTTCTGAAACTATTTGGGCTGCAGACTCTCATTAGCTTTGAATTTCGCTCAGTGTACAGAACGAACTTTAGCCACAGCATGGGCAGCACCATCTTGCAGCAGCTTCCAGCTGGGCAACGCCTATCACAGCTCGGCTGCAACTAGTATGGGAAGAGGCACAGAGCAGCGAGCAGCAGAAGAAGCGCAGCAAGAAGAAAACGAAGAAGTAGAAGAAGATGGAAAAGCACAAGCTGAACTACCGAAAGCGTTGAAAACACTTTGTCGGCTCACAGATGCGTTGATAATATGCTAAAATTGCTGATGATGCACGCCCACAGGTGTTGCACAGACAGATAGATGGGCACAGATGGAGATGCACCCACCGAAACGGAGATGCAGATGCAGATGCAGATGCAACAGTTGATGTTGCAGTTGCAAATGCTGAGATACATTTGAAACGGTCTCTCGAGGCTGACAGTTTCCTGGCTGATGATAGTGCTGCTGTTCGGTAATTGCCACATGTGGCACATCAAATGCCAACCAACGCTTGTCGCTACCGCTATGTTATTTAACATTAACGTTGCATGCCGCACATCCTGTCCGCTTCTAACTGGCCCTGTCCTGTTCGCCTGCGGCTCATCCATCCAAAATGTTAAACCGTTTGCTGTCCGAAATTTATGAGCAGCAATTGCCGCCAATTAACAAGCTAAACAAGAAAAAACGGCCAGATCCAAATGCTGATAAAAAGCAGTGCGGCAGCATGTTAGAACTTAGAATATACCTTTTTTTTTGAGGATAGGAATGGTTAGCCTAAGCATATCCTATAAAACTGTTACTAAACAATACTATCTTACTACAAGCTAGATATATAATATTTTAGTTATCAGTAGGCTAAGATAATTCATCGAATTTGTTAAATTATCTCTAATATCTCAAAACGCATTCGATTAATTTTGAATTCATGATTTTCACTTCACTAAAAATGGCAAACGGATAATGTATCAGTCAGAATGAAGCATATCTCATAAAGTATACTTATTCTTTATTAGATTCAGCAACCGAGTTGATATAATCAAGTCACGCTGAATTAGCTTATTTATTATTGATATTAATCGATTTGTGATTGCTTCAAATGTACTTATATTAAATACCTTAACACATTACAGGTCCATAGTACAAATTTTCAATAAGCTGGGATAAGAAACGCAGTTTTCGTTAATTGAAAACTATTTTCATATTGACCAAAACTACTCTCAGCAAGCAGAACATGAATTTAGCAGCTGCGTTCGGGGTATCTCCAAGTCGAGTGCTGCCCCGACTAGAGCACTCTAGTTAAATTGGTTAGATATCAACTAACAGATGCTCTTTCAATTTAATAGCATTTTTTAGCGTGTAGCAATTCAGCCTGCATCTTGCGCTGACTTCTGGGAAGCAGCTATGTGTATTAAGATGCCAGACAAATCAGCGTCGCAGCAGCCTCACTCGAAGTCTGATAACATCAAGCACAGCACGTTGGACGATGCACGTTGCACAGTGAATGCTGCACAGACTGATCTTTCACACCTTGCCGGGAACCTGGAACCTGTGCTGCCAGTTTGTCTATTGTTTTCGGCTCGGTTATTGTCAGCTTGTTGTCCTTTGTCAAAGATTTTGATATAAATCGCATTAATCACACTCAGACAACACACAAAGCCAGCTAAAGGCAAGGTGTGATCACAGTTTTGACAGCGACAATGACAAGAGGTTTTATACCATTTGATTGCAGTTCCCAACTATAACAACAACAACAACAACATCAACCTGTTGTTGCCTCACTTCAATGGAACCTGCGCCAATCATTGTCATTGTCCCAGCACCTATTTTATTGTTAACAACTACTTTCCCAGCGTTGACTCTGCCTCGAGTATTCGAATTGAGCGTTCAATTCGGGGTGAGTGGTGTAAGACACTCTAAATCTACTATATGTCTATATATCTACTATATATATATAAGCGGTTGCTAAGAGAGCAGAGGTCAAACAAAATCAAAGATCACACAGAAAAAGAGCTTAGATCGCAGTTCAATTTTCGAATTCATCTAAATATCACTATAGCTTTTGAAAAACCACTCGATCTTTTCTATGGGAACTATATGCTATAGTAGACTGATCTCTATGATTTTTAGATAAAATATGAGGAGCATAATAGAGCTTGGCTCATACTCAACTTTCGACAGATCGTATCTGCATTCCTACTTTATGGGGTTAAAAAACAAGCAATTACAAATACATAAAATCTAAAAATAATAAAACGAAAAACTTTTTAAAATGCATAACACAAGTTTCTTCACAAGGAATTTATCTGAAACCCAAACATTTTGCTGGGTGAGCATCTTGGCTGCTGTTAATGTTACTGGGTGGGCATCTTCGGTCCAGTTGGAGCTGCTGGGTGGGCTTCTTGCATCCAGTTAATGTTGCTGGATGGGCATATCGGGTGCGGTCTTTGCTGTTGTTTACCAGGAACCAATCATTGTCAGGCATTGCAATTAATCAAAAGGCGGTGCTGCTATTTGATGGCCAAGCTGCACGCTCCTGGAATTGCCGAAACGCCATCTTTAGCTGCCGCACTTGCCACACACACACAAATGGACCTTCTCTCTCGCTCTTTCTGCTGTGGTTGTCGACAATTGCATGGCTGAGGTTTTAACCATGGAACACACGCGTTGACATGCAGCACGCGATCCGGATATGGTCGAGAATGCCAGCTACGCCAGCTACAACTGAACTGGACGTGAATGTGGATATGGATGTGGTCGCCATCGCCATCGCCATCGCTATCACCATCACCATCACCATTGCCAATGGCAATGGCAATGGATGACGATGGGCAACATTCACCCAAAAACCTGTCAATGGCAAATTACATGGACGGGGTGTTGCCACCGAACTACACTTGGGGGCTGGCCACATGCCACATGCGACAAAAGATGCAATTACCTTCACATTTCAGCAAGCAAGAAAATGGGTTTGCTAAACACTGTGAATGCCCTGCAAAATAGTTGTTGAACTGAGAGATGAGCTTGGAAAATGCTGAAGGAAAAGTAGAACCAGCTGAACTTAAGTTCAAGTCTTACTCTCTATATAATAATATTTTTCTAGTTCTTAGTTTTAATCCGTTGGTTTTAGGTTTGATTCTCAGTTTCTAACAGATCATAAAAGATTTTCAAAATTACAGACAAGAAGTATATATATCTGATTTATATAGAGTATGGATACAAATTCTCTTGGAATTACTCTCCAGAGGGCTTTTGCATATGCGCAAATTAGTCTGCTTGAGTGCTATCAATAATTACTTACAGAATAAAGCAATAGAGTTTTGCGAGAGTTTTAATATACGAGTACCTTAAAACTGCTTACCAAAAGCCCGAAAGCCTTCAATTACTGGATGTTTGGCAAGCGCAAAGCTACGCGACTGCAGCCAGTCAAATAGCTCAATTGGTGGGCGGTTGACACGCCCACAGTCAGCGGGGCAGGTGCAAGTTTGCAGTAGTAGCAGCCACAATTAGTTGCAGCCAAGTTCGTGTCAACGATGGCAGTAAAAAAAACGATTAAAAAAAAAACAAAACAGCAACACAAAATTAAGCTCTAAACTTTGGCAAATTCACGCGAGCCATTTCTATACCTCAAATTCTACATACTACAGAGTACATATATATAGAGTATATATATATTATGTATTGTAGATATTGTTATTTTTGCTGGTAATTATATGTGTTTTTCTTTAGAGTGCATTACGTGCAACTCGCAATGGCAACTGGGAAAATTCAAAAACGCCCACGATGTGAAAATGTCGCCAATTTTATTACCTGCCGAGTTTTTTATTGTTGTTGTTGTTGTTGCATTTTTTGCAGTGTATATAATTAGAGCGCAAAGTGTTTGCATTTTGATAACTTTGATTTATGTTTCTCCATTATTTTTGATTTAATTATATGGCCAGCTGGAATTGTAGCTGAAGTTGTCATGCAACATGGGGGAGTGTAAATGTGCGATATGAGACTGCCATTAAAAATAGTGAGTATACCCATCATAATACTCGATTGCATCTAATAATTATATGACAGATACTTTTCTCCCATTTGTTAGCCTTGTCAATTGCCGCTTTGTTGGCCCAGCTAATTGTGCAGCTGGCTGGTAGAATGACTAGCAGAGTCTGTGTTGACTTGATTGAATGGATGCCTTTGAAGGCGACTCATTTGTGCTGACAGCAAGTGATTCCATTCAGATTGAAAAGTACTTTATTTTAGTAGGGATGATGAATTTGGACAACAAGCTGATTGAAAAAAGTAGTAAAATAGAAAAGTGTTTAATTTATTATCAATATATATTCTCCATTTCGATCATATACATATTGAATGGGGTTTACTGTTAATGTTATACATATATACATATATATATTGATTTCATCTGCGAGTTCTAAGATCCACGACTTGACTACAATTGCAAATTATCGATGGATGATAGAATCTGATAGATGTCACATTATATGATTCTCTCTCTCTTTTATTGGCTAATTGTAACGATAAATTAATGATATTAATTTAATATTTTTTTTAATACTTCCTTACTTATTGACAGATTTTTTCTTATATCTACATTTGTACATTGTTAATATTGTTTAATTTTTGACTAGTTCTTTCTTTTATTTCCTTTTTATTTTTTAGTTTTATTCTTAACTCTGCCCTTACTTTTCAGTTGTATGCAGTCTCCGCCCAACTTCTAATTCACTTTGCTCCAGCACATTTGTCAATTAAGTCAACTTCATTGGCAGCCATCTAATTAGCGGGGATTTTGTCACAGCCAGCTGCCACTCCCTTTTTGGCCAACTGATGGCATCTGCTTACCCTCGTATTAACTTGGCTATTGTTGGTTTGGTCACCTTTGAAGCTGTCGCGAAAAGTGCGCGAGACGTTTAGACAGCTGCCAAATGCCGCCAAACTTTTCACTTTGTGGCCAAAACTAATATCGCAAGCTGTCTGATGGCCCTGAAGGAGTATCTAGCCCCATCGCCCCTCTGTTCCCACTCCTTGAATTAGGGGGCCCATTGCATGTTGCACGTTCTGCGGCTTGCATTTGACGTGTTTATATTTTGTGGCAGTTGCAATGTGATTGATGTGCAACAGCAATTGAAGCAACAAGAAAAACAACAACAACATCTCCCCAGTTGGCTGCCACATTAAGTTGTAAAGTCATTTCGAGACAGTTTTATGAAAGAGAGTCTTCCAAAAGGACACATAAGTATGGATGTGGCACCATTGGATTAGGGGCATGCCCACCTACAGCTTAATCATTTGGCTTTTTGGGGTTTTTCTTTGCTCGCAAAACTAATTTGAAGTTTTTTTCTTAGGCAGGGGGAGAAGCGGAGCCAACAATTTCATTTGCAAATATGGCAGGCAAATGCAAATGTCATGGCTTTCGATGAAGTTGCCACATGTCCTGCGTTGCCACAGCCCCTTCCCTTTAGATATGCTTTGTTTGCATTTCGTTATTGTCTTTCTGTAGCACACACAGAAATCATTGTCATTTCCACACGCAAAAGTCATTTGGCACATGTGACACCCTTTTTTGGCTTAAATTGCTTTGGTTTCTACCATGCCCCTCTCCTCTTTCCTCACATTTATCCCCCCTATACCGTATCCCTTTCGCCTATTTGCTGAATCCTTTCAAACCGTGGCAACATTTGCACTTGCATTTTGTAGTCAATATTACACGCTGGCAAAAATGGTATTTGTTAAATTAAGAGTTCAGCTCTCGTCTCGTCTCGACTCGTCTCGTCCTTTATCCCGTATCCTTTTTGTTTTGTTGCCCTTTTTGGTTTGCCAGCCTGTTCTCTCAATCACTGTCCATTGCCAATGGCAATTTGACTGCTAACTGCTTTTTCTTAACGCTTCGTTGAACTTTTATTAAGGCCCATTGGCCAAGTTGTTTTGCCGGCTTCTCTCTTCAACTGCGTCAATTGCGTAGAAATATTAGATTGTCAATTCGTAAATTGCAGGCAGTGTGCGAAACATAAAGAAGCGTGTCAGTGTTGCCAAATGTAAAAAAAAAAACAAAAATGAGAGCTACAAAAAATGGAGGATTTTTTTTGCGATTGTTGTTAAGTATTTTGTTTGGAAATTACTCATGTTGCCAAGTTGGGTTTCAAATTATAAGACTACAAATAGAAGAATTAAATTGATGAAATGTTTATTAATAGCAAATAAAATACTCTAATTATGGAATCATCTGATAAATAATTCAAATACTTTACAAATAAAAAATAATATAGAAAAAACATATTTGAATTATAAAAAAAGGGCCAACAATTAATAAACAAATCCAATGTCCCAAAATAAGGCACGAATGACAAATAATCATAATATATATAAATTCGCTGAATATCTTATATTTATGCATGACATTCACTACAGGTAAAAATATATGTTACATAAGTTAGAAACAGTGGCCATCAAATATTTCTCAGAATATACATGCTTACATATCTATATATATATATATATATACATATTTTCTTATCTGCAAGTTGAACTTTGCACATTTAAAATTCTGCGAAGGTCACTTCAAACTTCAAACACGAATTCCAAGCTTAATCAGTTGACCACACACGAAAGTATGATTTGATATATATAATAATGCAAAGTGCATCATGATCAATAAATACAAAACCAATACGTATAGAAAATGAAAGTTTTTTGTTGTTGCGGCTCTGATTTGAAACGTGGCGGTCGTAAACTGAAAACTTTGGCAATGCTTATCTGGGAAAGTCATGTTGGAATGGAAGTGGTTGTGGCTATGGACATGGATATGCAAACAATGGCGGACAAGAGTTTACCGCAACTTAATGTGATTTGCTATTTATGGCAGTTTTCTGCTTCGTTTTTTTCCTTCTTGCTTAGTGGCAGCAGTGAAGGATGCCCCCACATCTAATCCAACATATGAAGTTGCGTAAAAGTTTTGCCAAGCACATGGTTTGTATGTAAATCCTGAAGAGATAAGGCGACGGAAGAGCACAATGACAGCCGCAGGAATTGACCAAATGGCCAGGCACACAGGACGACAGCAGGTCCTGCAAACAGGAAACACAAATAACCAGCAAGGACTAGCAGATACCCTGAACACTAATAGAACTGACAGAGATTTTTACATAGAGTTCTTAGATATTCACGCCAACATGTGGAAAAACGCAAATGTTTTTTTGTATTAGTGTTAATCGATTTTTATCGACAGAAGAGGTGATGATGAAATGAAATAAACTTCAAGTGCGTATTGTATAAGAGAAATGCTTGATCAAACAGACAGACAGACATGGCCAATCTTTATATGTACTTAGTGCTTCTTACTGCCTGTTTCATACTCAAGCAGAACTTCGGTATAGCTTTTCCCAGATTTCCAATGGGTTGAGGGTATAAATAAAAGAGGTCCTGCAGAGAACGTGAATCTGAGATACACGTAAAGTAATTTCATAAGTTTAGCAAATCACGAACCCAAGCAACAAACAACAAATTATATTGGAGTGGCAGCTTATTCTTCTCCATCTGCTTCTTTTGGCTTTTTTGCGCAAGTTTCGAACAGTCCTGCGGCTGCTTATTGGTCCTGACATGGGGACACATGTGTTATGGCGGCCCCCCTCCCCTTCACCATCCCCTTTGCGGTGATTTAACATAAAAAGGTAAAAGCAACAAAAAACGGATGGGGGAGAAAAAGGCACGGCAAATAAGAAAGTTTTGTTTTATTAGTTTTTCATGCTGGCAAAATGTCTTTTGCCTGTTTTATTATTAGTGCTAGGGGGTGGGAGTGTTGGTAGCGTAGTCAGGCTTGCAGGATCTGGTCATTTCCATGACTTGCAAGTTTTCTGCTGACCAATGTCATAATGGATAAATAGCTGTGTAGCTGGCAGGCAGTCACTGTTGTTATATTTTCTTGTTGTTGCGCATTTCTGGGACATCCTGTCATGCGTTCAAATTCGAAATGGTTTCGCATAATTTGCAAAGGAAATAACAGCAGCAAAAAACTAGAATGAAAAGCGACGAAGTCCGACGAACATTTGATGCTCTTCCTCGTACTAATGAACTTATAACAGAGAGAGAGATTTCTTCCATGTGATGTAGAAGTCAGTTGTAGAATCATTTTATACATCAATATATATATATATATATAACTAAATACTGTAACTATATTTTATATACTGTCTGCAGCAGAAAATAAATATATTTCAAGTCTCTTAGAACTAGACTAGCATCTTATATCGACTCGACTGCTCAAGCTGACCAGGAATAGATATGTTTTATGGACTCGCAGATGTATCCCTCTGTGCTTTATGACAAAATTATAATAGCCTTTGCTAGGGCATCAAAAGGCCGGCCAAGTCCAGGCTGAAGTCCAAGTCCAAGTTCTAGTCCAAAAAGTCCGAGGCTGGCAATTTGTGCTCAAAACTGCGTACGAAATCCATTCCAAAATTAGTTTTATTCTTTTGGCTCCATTGCTTAAGCAAGCTGATTTTCCTGTTGTTTCTGTGTGTGCATTTGCTTTATGAGATATTTACCTGATTTGATTAAATCTCGGCACACGCTGTTGAATCATCGTTTATTATGAGGCTGCTTATCCACATTAGTGGACAGTTATCCTCTTACGGTGGCATTGTCTTCTCTAATGTAAGAGAAAGTTGTAAGTCTTGTGTTGAACCATTTGACATTTGAGTTGCCAGCGAGCTAATTGCACGTGAAATTCGCCAGAAGTTGTCAGAAGCTTGTTAAATCCATTTAAAGCAGTTTATGCGTAGGCTCAAGTCTTGAAATTGTTTTCATTATTTGCCTACACATTATTTATCATTCTTTTGCATAAATATTTCATTTCTTGAACTTAAAAGTATGTCCATAAAAATATACTTAAAATCGGTTTAACATACTAGTTTCGTAATTCCATCTGAAAAAAATATTTATATATACAATTTTGAAGAAACCTTTAGAAAGCAGATTTAATTAGACTGCAAGTAATAATTTTAATTAAATAAGTAATTTATTCAATGTGGTTTTTCGAATTACCACAAAATATTTTATACTAAACACAGATAAAAGATGAAAACATATACTTCAACTGCAGCCAGCGAATAACACTCGTATATAATACAAATATGAAAAGGCCACAAAACAATAAATAACCATTTGATACTAGTTTATTTACGTGCATAGAAAAGAGAAATTTGCATTATTAAAGTTTGAAGTGTATTTTGTTGACTTTCGCAGATATTTTACTCGCCTGTCAAGTTTATAAAATGCCCGACTGAATTCATGAATTTGCGCACGCATAAACGTCAAGCAAAACTATCAGGGATTCACATTTGGCTTTTGCTTATTTATGGCACTCGAACTGATTGGTTGCTGCTGCTGTTGCTTGTTGTTCTTCTTGTTGTTGTTGTCTGTCGATCAGAAGCGCCAGAAGAGCTCGCAGCAAAAGTTAACAAATTCACGCCAAGTCACCTTAAAATCAGCAACAGACCACCCAAATGATTAACCAGTGAGCTGACTGGACTGTCTGCCTGTCTGTCTGTCTGTCTGTCAGTCTGTCAGTCTGTCAGTTTCAGTCGCAGTCTCTGGCTGAGTAGCTGTTAAGCCAAACAAGCTGCCATAGAAAGCCACACGACATGGCATCTGTATCTGTATCCGTATCGGTGAATGTATCTGTATCTGTATCTGGTACGCTTGTTCTTCTTCTGTTGATGTGAAGTCTGAGCTTTGAATCTTGGCATATTCATATATCAGTTTCATTTGCATTCGTCATGGCTGCTTAATGAGCCACAACTCCAAGTTTGAGTTGAGTGAACGACGATGCTGACATTGCAATATATACACACTTACGCACATATATATATATACATATATATATATTCATACGACCATATATATCGTGTCTGTCTGGCAAGTATTTAAATCTTTTTTAATCATTTCATATTTGGCTTTTAATTTTTTTGCGTTTTGCAACGCAGCCTTTTGTTAACGCTTGGCAGCTGGAAGCTGATGCTGCGTTGATTGACGTCTCGCCTCTTTGTGAATGTTTTTTTGCATATGACCTTACCTCCCCTTCTGCACACCCCTCTCAGACACCATGCAACAACAGTTGTTTGATGCAGCTACAAACTGATGCTGCATAGCTAAAAATTGCTTGTAATTGAATCCATTTCAATTAAGGCAGCGAATCTTTTTAGCCTTGCTTCGGTATTTTTTTTATTATTAAGAATTTTGGATTATAAATAATTAAATTATGATTCTTAATTAATAAATCTAAACAGAATTTATTTTTCAATCCCATTTTACAATTATTCTCTTAGATATTTTTCACTTTTTAAGAAGACACATTTTAGTTGGATAATCAAATTTGTTTGATAATATTTTATATATATTATTGTATATTATTATATATATTTATATTTGAATCTAAATAGAAAGTTTATTGGACTTTGACAACAAATTATTGCAGTGTATATTTTGCAAATACCCTGCACTGTTCTCCCCCCAATTACGCCCCCAACTTGAGCAGTCTCACAACAGTTGTTTGACTTTACAGTTGCAGCTAAAAACGCTGCTGCTTCTACCACTTTTCATGCTTGGCCAATTGACTGCAACTCTCGATCTCGCTCCCGATCTCGAACGCTTTGGAGCTGAACATACATATCATATGTACATATGTATATATCTGAAGCGTATGTGAAGCATTCCTCGCATTTAATTTTCGCTTAATCACTGTCCAAGAATGGTATTGCTGTTATTGCCTGCTGTTAGCCGACATCTCGCCGCGTAAGTTGACAGCCGCAGTTCAGGATGTTGTGCCCTAAAAAAAGGAGAACAAGAATTACTAACTTGGCTTATTAATATCCGATGTAGAGAGGCCTACGCATATCCATGCCTGTCAAATGAAAATTTCATGCTACTCCAAAGAGAGAGAGAGAGTGAGAGAGAGAGGGAGAGGGAAGGAGGCCTCCAAGCGAACCAACTGGCAAAGAATGTTTATTCACCTTGAATGAAGGCACCTTTTTTGACAAATTAGCCTCATTTGTTGGCAGCAGCAGCAGCGGTCAAAACAAACGCCAAAAAACAGGCCAGGACAATGCGATAAAGATCGTTTAGAGCAGCGGGGCGAACGGAGCCAGGGGTCAAATGTGAAATAAGTTGGAAAGCAAGAGGAGAAGCTGTGTAACTGAATTCAAAGCGATTCTCATTTACTTAATACAAAAGGTGCAGCCCACACACGGACACATACACACATACACACACACGCACACACACACATACACACACACACACTCATATGAGCTACCGTTTAATATGTGTCTACGGTTGAAATTAGGGTTTGAATGTGAGCAAAGCAGGAAGCCTGCTTTAGTTACGAGTTGCGTCTCCAGTAGTTGTGCTATTTATCTTTCACAGTTATAAATTATATTCCATTAATCTTTTCAACAGTGTTTTTAGTTTAACAATTCGGGAATTTAGTGTATTTTACAGACCATTATTATAATTTATATGTTATTGGTATAAAAAGATCAGCTTACAAATAAATAACTAATTGGCACTGATTGCTAGTCAACGTTTTCACTGCAGTGCATTTTTCTAATAATATTTTGATCATGATTTGATATAAAGAATAATACTGCATTTAAATATGGAAACATGATTTTCACTCGAAAGCATTTTAAATCATTTTCCAAAAGCACGAACTTCTTATTGTCACACTTTTGTCGAATCTAATCTCATCTTTAAAATAATATTACTACAAAAACGTATGTTTCTATCAAAATTTACAGACTCTGCCATCTTATCATTATTAAACTTATCTTCCGACTTAACTTCTATATGTGTAAGTACATAAATATATAATATCTGTAAAGTATTTTTCAAGTCTTACCCTTAATTTCACAAAAGTACTTATTTTACTTGTTTCAATACCCTTCTCGCCCCTAGAATTATTTCAGGACAATTCCTCTACCTTTTGCAGATCCTTGGTTCCATATAAGAGCCTTATCCTTGCACTTCCTCCATATCCCAGTAGGGCTCATGTCAACCTCCCAAACGCCCTGATCATTAAGCAACCACTCGCCGCACATTTATCGTCATATCTGTGGCGACTCTGCTGTTCCTCTGCTCGATCCTAGATCGTGCCAAAAAGTGATCAATTGTTCTCTTTTTCACATGGTTGTTTGATAAATGAGTAGAAACCCTCAAGCGGGGCGGGGGGCAGTTTGTTTGCTCAAGTACCGTTCCATTGTTGTTTGACCACCATCAGCAGCAGACAAACAGACAGACAGGCATTCAGATAAAGGAGGCTGACTAAATGATTTTCAGCTTTTCAGCGAAAATCAGCAGACTGTTTTTCAATTGCATAGAGTGACTTTTTGCCAGTTTAACACCTTTTGGCCAACACACACACAGATTTCGGTCAGCGCTCGACACATTTGGCAAGCTGTGTCAATATACAAAAATATACACAAAAGCCGGAAACAAGTTTCACGTGAATTGAACAGAGAATAGAGCAAGAAGATCCTTCTATTTACACTAATGAGCAAATGTAATAAAATCGAGCTGCAAACAAATGCAATTGTTTTGCCCAATTGTTGCCCAACCACACGAGATGCCAACACACACAGCAAGCGGGCAACAGCGAGTGAGAGGGAGAGAGTGCTAGCGTATCGCTCTTTCTCTCTCTCGTTCTAAATGACACCCCGTGTTTGCTCTCATTTCCCAAAAAATATCTGTTTATGTTCTCGCTTGATTTGTAAAGTTGCCCATAAATTATATGCGACTCGCAGTCTGCCTTCACTCTGTACTCTCCTCTCTACCTCTACCTCTACCTCTACCACTATTTCCAATGCTGCCTTGCACATCCATCCAGCATCTGCTTTAATTAACCTGGCATTTTTATTGTCCTGTCACAGCTCGCTGCTGATCGCCTCGGGTGCTGCCTCCTCTTTTTGTTATGTTTGAGGCCAGCCTGCTTTTCAATATGCCAAATGCCGCTTGCCTTTTTTGCAGCTTGGCCAAACTCGTCTGATCAAACAACTACCTCTTGAAAGAGAGGCTGTTCTCGAGATCTTTGGGTAGTTGCTCTGTCCGCCCCTGCCTACTTATTTATGCGTTGACTTTTGCCTATAGTTATGCATCGCACATTACGCTGATTAGCATGCTGAACCGCTATAATTATAGCTGAGAAGTAACTCAATTACAGCAGGCGAACTTCTCATGCTCTACATAAGTTTATTGAAGAGATGATTTCTTTAGAAAAAAGTGCTACACATATTGCATATATATTTGAATAAGTCGGTAAAATACTTTCCAAATTGATAAGCCTCGATATTTGATTATAATGAAATTTTTCCCCACATTTCCGATTTTTACTGACAAAAAATTCCAAACAATTGTTGTTTATTCTAAAAATATGTTTTAATCAAAATGGTTTTTGTATTGTAATTTTTATTATTTCCATTGGAAAAAAGTGAAAGAGAATTAATAAAATATATTTTGCTCTTCGGTTTAAGATCCCGATAATATATGATGATAATAAGAATTTGTATATATATTATTTTAAATTATCTTTGATTACGTGAACTATACCAAAAACTCTTTATAAAAGCTTTGATGAGTTCTTAAATAACTTATTATCCCTAGGGACAGATAATATGTGAAGAAAAGAAGAGAAAAGAATAGTTTGTTATGCTTAACAATTAAACAACAATATACAGAAAAGGAAAATCAAGGAAATTGAATTTGAGCGACAACTTAAAATGTAAATTATGATCCCATTATCTTTATTATTTCGAAGTATCGTGAAAGCATTGGCCTCGTACTATAAATGTGTACGGTAGACATTCACTGGACATAACCATAAACCTAGTGGCTTTATTATAAAATCAATATATCTAACCGTTATTTGCAGGGTATATAAATGCATATATAACAAATTTACGGGGCAATCAAAGTGCAACAAAAGCAACTGCAGCTCCAGCGTGGGTAGGCAGGGCGGTAGGGGGGAGGGGAAGGGGCCGGCTTGGAGGTAGGCAACGTTTGAGATTAAACACATTTTGCATTTAATTTGCCATAATTATAGCTGGAGCATGGCCCAAGAGGTGGGCAGGAGGTGAGAGGAAATTAGTCTCGACACGGCTGCAGCCCGTTTACGGCGCCAAATGAAGTTGTAAATGAAGTCGGCAAATGGCAACCGCAGCGAATGTTGCACATTGCGAGTGGAATGTGGTGCGCCGCCGAAGGTGATGTTGTGGCGCCACTGGTGCTGCTGTTACTGCTGGTGCAGACATGTGATGGTCATGTTTGCTAGCCATAAAATTCTAAGCTTGCATTCAACACTCAGCTTCGTGTCTTGGCTTTCGGTTAACCTTCGTCTCACCTCAATTTTCGATTATTAATTTGCCTTCAGTTTTGGAGTGTTGTTTTTATTTTGATTTTTATTTCTCGTTCTTTCGTTTTTTGTTAAATTAATGTTGGCCAATTAATTTGTGGCACTAAACGTTTCGTTTCTGCTGCCATCATTTATGTGTGGAAAAATGTGTTAGTTATTGGTTTACTGTTTTTGGACCAGTATTTTGAGGTGTGTGGGCTCCGGATTTATTGTCTCATGCCCATTGATATGGGTGGGTGTAAATGTGATCGGAGTTAATACGTTTGTAGAGTATCCAAAAGGTTGGGTTAGGTGTCAAGCGAACAGTGCTGAGCATTTAGACTAAGTCGTTATCTTAATCTTTATTAATCGATTTGCATACCATTTGTGACTTACGCTCCATTGCTGATAAATTGTTCTTGTAAATGACCTTTAAATTATGAATAATAAGAATTATTATAGTGCTGATCACAGTCATTTTTAGACATACTCGTATATTCTTGTCTCTGAGGGTTTTTTGTAGTCGAGCTTTTTTCTTTTTGCTGCACCTATTCCATTGAAAATGTGGCACATTTAGCTGTTGCATATTAATTTATCTCATTTCCTGCGCCACCTTTCGCAACTCAGCCGCATCCTCAACACAAGTGGAACAAGTGGAACCCTCTGTAATTAGTTTGTATTACTTTCGAATCACAATTGCAGTCCGGCTTAATTGCATGGCCAACATGTGGCAACTGTCTACACTTATTGCTTTTTTTTCAGATTCGTCTATTTGCAAATTGCAGCACATTGGCAACGTCCTCTAAAGTAAATATTAATAACAATGTGTTGCAGTTGGAGCCGCTGAAGCGTGCTCCATTGGTTCTTTTTATACTGTTTTTTAGATGACGACTATGTATATATATATATATATATACATATAATGAAGATCCCTACCCGTCTCTCACCCGTTCCATCTCTCTCGTATTGTGGTCGGTTGATTTCTGTGTCAAAATGTTGTACGCTAAGTTGGCAACACTTTGCACACTCTCCTAAACACTTTGAGTTTTTGCCGGTATTTCGCATTTGCGAACGATGCGTGTTTTTTGCCTCCTTCATCTTCTTATTCTTCTTCCGCTGCTTATTTGTTTTCTTCTTTTAATTACTGCAGCTTTTCAGTGGAAATGCAGCTAATTATGTACACGCAGAGGCCCCCGGTAAAAATTGTTAATAATTAACAGGTTTTCACAAATAGCACTCCACACACACAGTCTCTGTTTATGGATTTGACAGTGGAATTTTCTTGCACTCTGTTTTATTTTTGCCTGCATCCGTTGTCCGAGTGTTGAAAAGTGCAGTTTTGCCACATTGGCAGCGGTTTAATTGCATTCACATGAGTGTATCACAGCACTCATTCGCACTCGCACTCACTTTTATTCATGAATAATTGGCGCCACGTAATAGAGCAGTCAGATTGCTGGGAAATTGCAATTTGCCGTGCAGCGAAGTATTTTATTTTATTATATTTAACTCGAGCTGATGTGAAAAATGGCGACCTACAAGTGCAATTAAATATGAAACTAATGCAAGGCGAAAATGCCTCTCAATTATAAATAACTTCTCTAATCGCCTTTCCTTACTTTGTGTGTGTTAGTTAATATGTCAAAATTGTAAATGTCCGAATGGCAAAAATGCAAACAATAATCAAAATAAAGCTACAATTAATAAAGCCATTTTTTACGAGTATCTATTGAAATTGTTGTTGTATAGTTTAAAAACGTTCACGAAAGCGTATCAAAGAAGAACTAAAAACGAGAATTTAGTAGCGAATAGTGCACAAAGAGTAATTATCGGATTTGTTCCCATTGAGAGCTACTCGGATCAATTGGCAATATTCTATATTATTCACTCGCCATATTTCTTCTCCACTTTTCTCCCACCCTCTCGCTCTCTCTCTCTCTCTCTCTCTCTGTCTGTCTCTCGCCCCCTCCCTTTTTCTCTTCCCTTTCGCTTCACATCTTTGCGCATAAACACATTTGCCATTTTTTTGTTCGTTCTCGCAGCAAATTGAACAGCGACAGTCTTTTAGTTGAGGGGGCAATTTGGTAGAAAACATCTGCGACCTTTCTTTGGCAACTTGCTTCCATCTGCAGCATGCCACATCATCCAAGCACAAGACAACAACACATTGAAGCGCCATAAGCTGCGCCTGTCAAAAAAAAAAGAAAAAACTTTGCTCAAAAACAAAAAAACAAAGTACAAATAATAAAGTTCGCTTGTCAGTTTAGCAGCCATTTTGCGGCTCGAACCACCCACTCAATATGGCTAGTCTGTGAGGGGGCGTGTGTGGGGGGAGGGGTGTTGCTGTACACACTCTGCGGAGTAACTGTTTAGCATTCTTTTGCGTCACATCTTTGGCTTGGGCCGCTTATCCGCAATTTAGCCAGGGTTCACCTTGCTTGTCTCCGACATAAACTTTTTTTTATGGCACCCACTCTGCTGCTGCTGCGCCCTCTGCTGGAGTCGCTGCTGCTGCGATGATAAATCTGCCTCAATTTGCCATATCGCGGGTGCGTGTGGGCGTGGCCTGTACTGCATTATTTACCTTAGCTGCCGCCCCGCCCTCAACTTCATCATCAAAGGCAAGTTTCATGTCAATTTGTTGCTGTTCCTTATTTATTTTTATTCCTTTTTTTGTGTGTGGTTAGTTGTGGAGTGGCTTAAGCTTGATTTAGTTCTCATTACGTGGGTCGGGCTAAGAGGAGTGCAGGCAGGCCAGAAGGACACTGCTCGGATTTGCTTTATTACAGTTTAATTAAATTTCTTGTTGTGGTCCTCGTGTCCTGCGTCGTCTTCCACTTCTTTTTCTGCTGCTGCTGCTGCGAAACGACTCAATTACGCAGTTAATCGTAAAAAAATCCTTGCACTGATTTGTTGCAGCTGAAACCGAAAAAAAACCCTCGAACCCTGCATCATCCCCCCGATAGGTGAGGGTGGGGGTGGACTGACTTGGATTGCCATCGCATGTTTGGGTCATAAAAACTCGTCGTCCTGGCTATTATTGCCAAGTGGACTATGGCTCCTGCTGCTGTTCCTGTTGCTGCTTCCGCTGCTGCTGCTTCTGTTGCTATTCTGTTTATCCTGCGTGGCCTCAGGTGTGCACGCGGTCGAGTTGATCCATTTATGGCCATATCGTTTGGCCTTTTGCCTTTCTTCTCTTATTTGTTCAATACCCTGCAGCCATTGCAAATGTGTAAAACGGGTAGCATGTGCTTAAGCAAATGACAGGGGGAAACATCTCTGATTTCATGAAATACTCAATCATATATATTCCTGATAAGCATTAACATCTGAGTGCATCCAAATCTAAATGTCATTTAGAGCCGCTTTACTGATCTCAGTGATTATAAGAGTTAGAGAGCTTAAATTGCATGTGTAGTTTTCTCTACATCTTTACAGATGACAATTTATCGATAAATATCGATTTCCGACCTGATATATCTTGCTTAATGCATATAGCTCATATAACTTAATAATAATTCACTACTTTCATTAATAATAATAGCCATTTCGGTTATTTGATATCTATATTCAGCCCAATACATTGTGTAGTTGGCCTATTTACAGGTCATCTCCTAGTCGATTAGATCCCTCAACATCACCCTTGTTTTTTTCGCTACCTCGAATCGCTTCACATTTTTTATACAACATTTAAGGGATATGGCGACTAAGATGCTACATGACCACAATGAATGAGTGCTGAATCACCTCTCCCACTCCCACTCCCACTCCTACCTCACCTCCTCCTTTAGGTCTTTCCTATTAATTTGCTGTGGCAAACTGCCTTTTAGATTTACGACCAAATCTCATACAAAATGCATTCAAGGGGTTATACCCTGCAAGTGAGTGGGGGAGGTGGAGGGGGTGGAGGGGTGCAGCGACTAAAACCCCTTTTGTTAATCAAACCTCACGTTGTCCTGTTTCGTATTTGAGGACTAACACTTTGATTGCTTTTGCCTCTGTCTCTGGTAATTAAGAGGTAACCCACTGAAGGCCTTTCTAAGGCAATCATAAAAACTGCGCTGCTTCAATTCACTTTTCTGCAGGCTGTGGCACGTTTTACTCTGCAGCAATTTGCCACTTCCACCTTCCCCGCTCTTTCTTCTACTCTCCTGGAAATATGCTACAGTTTTGCCTAATGCCAGTTAATGCCCATCGGAAATTGTTTGCTCACATTTGAAGCCAGTTTAATTTGCTTATGCAAATTGTTATGCGAGTTGTTTACTTTTTGACACATGCGACGACCGCAAAATATCCTGTCCATAATTCAACACCACAATCCTAGCTGCCTGCTGCCTGCTCCTGCTGTTGGTCTTTACCTATGCAAATGAGGCCACTGACATTGATAATCCTTTTGTAGCGCAACGGCAATTATGAAACTATGTAAATAACAAAACGTACTGAAAATGTGACAGTCTTTCTGCATTCCAATTTATTTCGATGGGGATGCTCGAGCTTAGTATTTAAGAAGCGAATTAAACAATGCTTATTGTTTAATTATATATAAAGTATGCAAATTGTTGAAGTTTTCATTATTTGCGATTTTATAAGATTTAAATGCCTTTTATAAAAATTCTTAAAATTAGCAAAATGTATAATTAAAATCATTAATATCATTGTAAATTAATGTCATTAGTTTTACACATTCATTCTAAAGTTGGGCTGCAGATGTCAGGGTGTATATAGAGAATATAGCCGAAGTGTGTGTGTTTTATCACTTATAGGTAGGCAATATACATTTCCAAATGCAATTTAAATCATTTTAAATTTTAAGCTTTAATCTGAGCTGGAAATACATTATTCATTTACTAGCAATCGGAATTTTGCACACGATTAAATTACTCTTCAGCTCAACTTAATTTGGTTGCCAAGTTTGGCAAATCTATAATCAGCAGATCCCGGAAATGCCGAGGAGTGACGTCATAACTGAGAAGCTTTACTTACCATTCCCAATAATAGAAAGAAAAAATATCAACAAATATAAAAAAAAAATGTAAATAACAAAAGTAAACATAAACAATAATAACACTTGTAAACAAAAGTTAAAAAAGACAGATAAAAAGACAAAAAGATAGACCCGTATTGCCCTGCTCGAAGCCAGAACCATTTGGGAATTACTTCAATGAGTACGTTGAAGAAAGTACCACAAAATATGCAACACTTTTTTCTATAAATTGTCATTCCGTCTGGCAATGCAAATTTCAAATGTAATTTTATTTTATTTTATTTTATCGATAACTTTGCACGTTCTGCGAATGGAAATCGATTTCCGAAAAAACAATAATAATACTTGTAAACAAAAGTTAAAAAAGACAGATAAAAAGACAAAAAGATCCAAAAAAACGAAACTCAACTGGTTGCTGAAGCCATCAAGCAAACTCAGCTTGAGCAACAAGCTGCTGGTGTACAGGAGCATCATCATGCCTACATGGACATATGGAATTCCATTCTGGGGCACAGCCGCAAAATCCTGGATTAATCAAATACAAGTTTTGCAGAACAAGGTGCTCAGAGACATCTCTGGTGCTCCACCATATGTGAGCAACAGAACTCTGCACAACGACTTCGCATTACCGACAGTCAGTCAACAAATCAACAGACATACAAGTCGGTATAATGAGCTAATAAAGACTTAAAGCACTTTATGCATATTTAAACAAAACAATTACATACTCTACGATCTCTTTTATAACCATATATCTAGTCATGTCGCAATTTGTCTTGAATTATGCATCAAAAAAAAAATTACTAGTGAATAAAGTACTCGAATGTATTCACAAAGTGGGCATAGTGCTACCCACTGACGCATTTCAAATGACTCACAAAAATCGCCTGTTGAATGAATACAAAATATATATATTTATATACATATAGATGTTTTTTATTTATATATATGAGAAAACCAGGAAAAGCAGCAGGCCATAAGGGAGAAGTCGTTAAATCAAAAGTCGTAAAAAGTTTACGCAAATTTTTCGCCATTGAAAATCAAAAAGAAAAAGATAATAATAATAAAAATATACTGTGTAGTATGTGCAGTATGTGTATATGTTGAAAATGAACCAAAACCGAAAACAATTTATATCAATTTCTTTTGAAATTTACTGGCAAAATGCTTAAACATGGCGTCGATTTGCTTAAAGAAATTCCAATGCGGGGTCGTCGCACATGAAAAGATCACAGATCAAAGAGAAGCCAAAAACCAAAGCGAATAAACAGAGCGGGCAGGGGGGAGGGTGAGAGGAGCGGGACCAAGAGGGAGGTATAATTTTCAATTTTCCACAATTACTGCGAGCGACGGCTGCAGCAATTTTATGCGGCGCAGACAATGTTGTTGTTTGTTGGAGAGGGGGGACTGTAGGGGGGTTGCTGGGGCTTGTATAAAGTGCAGATAAAATTAATTAAAATTTAATTCAATTCAATTCAATTCACTTGCGCCGGCGCGCGGAAAAAACACAAAGAGATTTATCGCTGATAAACGCGTTGAGAATGGCCAATGGCCAAAAACTCGTTGCCTTGCCGCACAGATCAATGGATTGGTTGTTGAAGTAGTGGTATTCACTAGCCCCACCACCCCCCTTTGCTTAGCTGCGCCGGGATCAGGCTGTGCTGATTATTATTACTAGCCGCTGTCTTGAGCCATTAAAATGCCATAAAATTATTAATTAAAGCCCAAAACGCCACTTGCCACAATTTATGGCTAACAGTGCTCCGTGACGAGACGTTTAAAGTGCCCCGGAAAGAAAGCTGTACGGATGTGATATGAACCAGGCCTCACCTCACCACCTCCTAACCCCGAGACCCCTAGACCCCTACACAATCATCCCCCCAAAAGACACCCCCATCCCCTTTTGATATGTGCGTCTGAGCCTGAGTGGCCTCGCATGGTGCAAGAAGCATTATGGATTTTTAACGAGTTTTCAATTTATTTGCGCGCCAGCTTTTGAGGGGAAAAAATGTTTCGAGTGCTTTTCATACAGACACTTGACTATCAAGTGCTTTATTTTCCATTGAGTTTTCATATTATTTTGGCTTTCGCTTTTCCTTCATTTCCATGACGTGGCCAGTGGCTGTGGACTAGTCAAGAAAAAGTCCGCAGTAAAGTCAACAGATGGCAAAAATTCAGCGGAAATTATGACAAAAATACACTATGCTACAAAACAGATGTTTGCTCACAAATATATACATAATCTATATAAAGTCGCGGACAGTAAAAACCGTGCAACCAAAAACGAGTTCATTTTTGTCTTCCCATCATAAGAATATTTATGAGTTTGATTTAAAATGAGCCAAGTTTCATAAACAAATTCCTACAAATCTTACTGTCTAACTTCCAAAACTAAATCTAAATTGTGTTTTCAACTAATACACATTTACTTTGGGGTCAATTTGAAAATTAATAAATAAGCACATAAGCATTTGTGTATGAACAGAAAATTCAGATAATTAACTTAAGTTCAACTTGAATATTAAACTTAAGTCGTTCATTTGTTAAAGTTATATATCTGTGTCACATAATATCTTTAAAAATTTGTGTATAAATGAAATCTTCAGTTTTGGTTAAATATCTGTATCTGATCTGATCTTTTAAAATTTGTATAAAGTGTTCCACAAATTTGACCTGCAAAACTAACATTAATATAAAAGAAGCCTCAATGGGTAAAGAGAACCAACTAATACGTGCAATAATCTCGTTAGTTGCCTGTGGGGCCAATAATCGTGCACGCAAATAAACCAAGTCAAGAAAAGCGCATTGTGGCCAACAAAAAGCAAAAGAAAACAGCAACCACAAAGAGCGGCAACAAGCTGCTAATGCTGTTGTGGTTGTTGTTGTTGTTGTTGTTGTTTGCAACAATAGTCAATAAAACATGAGGCAAATCATGTTTATCGCATTGATTTATGCATTTTTAATGTGTTGCTGTTGCTTATCGGCAATGCGCCTAAATCAACCCACTTTCACTGCAACCCCAGTGTCCAATACTCAATCCTCAATACTCAATACTCAATCCTCAATGCTCAATACTCAATACTCAATACCCAATACTCAATACTCAATACCAATAACAAAAGGCAGACGGACAATTTGGCTATGGGCTACGTTAATTTTTAAATCTCACCGCCTGATTAGTTTGCTTTTTGGCCACAATTGTGCGCCATCTTGATTAGCTATTGCCTTTTGCTCCAAGTTGGAGTCCAAAGCTGGAGTCTGGAGTCTGTAGTCCTCGATGTTGCATCGTTTTTGTGTGGCATCAAAGTGAGCCGCCTTTTGCCGCTGCCTTTTGTCTTATTAATAATTCACATTAACGCTTGCGAGCGCGGCCAGGTTGCCGCCTGTTTCTGCCAGTTGGGGCTCCACTGTGCCATTGCCAGAGTTGCCAGCCCACTGAAAATTATCACGATACTCGCATCTCACAAAAGCCTTTTTTTTTGCTTTTTCGGCATGTTTTTTTCTTATCGTTTTTGACACAAATGCCGAAAGCGCACGAAAGCCAAGAATGGTACGAATACGAATCAGCCAAAGGCCAAAAGAGCTGGCCAATAAATAAGGTGTGAAATAGCTAAATGGGACGGACATGAAGCCAGCAACTTGAGGCTGGCCCCTTGAACCTGAATTTGTTGTGATGATGTGCGCCAGATATGCGCCAGGCTGCTAATGGTATTCCCTTTAATTGGTGGCTCTTAGGAAATACGAAACCAAAGCGTAAACTTTTTAGTTTACAGTCCCGATCATTAGGCAAGATAATAATCAGCTAAACTCATTTACTTACTACTCGTGCTCGGGTTGACTTATGGATATACCTCAAGCAGATCATTTTTAATCATATATGTATATGTACTATGTATGAATCAAAGCAATTTTTGACTGAAGCTCTTTTTATTCAAAAATGGAGTATCCTTAGTTATGGATTTTAACTTCATATTAAGGTCTATAATATGAAATTAAATGTATACTTTTAAAACCAATATTGAAAATGAGATGTGACAAGAAGACAATAAACTTGATTTAGGCTTGTTAATATTTTACTTGAATTTATTATGTATTTTTCAATTCAGGCCAAAGTTTTTTCTCAATGTAATAATGAAAATCATTTTCTATATTTTTCAGAATCCTCCAGTAAACTTTATCCATACTATTTCATATATCTTACAGTTGATTGAATACAATGCGAAATGTCACATTTTAGTTTGTATAACATTTATCTGATATTTATTTTAAATGCAATCTTCTCTCTCTTATTATTTTGCTAGAATTACGAAATATGTTCAACTTCTAATCTGCCCAACCCAAATGTCAAATGTCATTTAAATGTCAAATCTGTTCATTCTGATAAGTTAACAACCGAAATTACCCCCATTTAAGTTCCATTTCAACTCAAACAATTACACAAATATTTGTATTATACGAGTTTTGTGTTCAGGGATAAAAAACAAATACCAAAATTGACTTTTGCGTTGAATGCGCAACTCGATGGTCGCGTTGAATGTTAAAACAAATTTGCGCCTAAATTGTCAATATGACACTGACCAAAACACGCCCATACCAATCCCCTGGCCCCCCGAAATACCTCTCTCTGCTGAACACATGAAAAGTACCGCTAATTGTCAAAAATTGTTGAGCATTTGACATGTGCGTGTGGAATTATCTCTCGCAATACGAGAGGCGGGGCAAGTCAAGGAAGTCGCGGGTGGCAGGGGTGGTACTTTACCAATCAATTGGCCCAAAATGTGTGGGTCGTCATACATAATATAAACGTTTTTTTTTTTGTATTTTGGCTTTGATTTCCCACTGATTTTCGGTTGCTGCTGCTGATGAATATTGCGTGACAGTTTGTTGAATAATTTACGAATTTGCTGCCACTGAATTTTTTTTTTTTGTTTGGGGAAAAAAACTTTTCGTACTCGGTGCTTATTTTTTCCCCCGATTTTGTATTGTCTCTTTTTTTGGGTTTTTTTTTCACGCGCACCTAAACACACGCAACAATTTCGGGGCCTAATTGCGCACACAGAAGTTTGGTCAGGTGTACGTAGGGGGTTGGGGGGTTTGGGGGCTGGGCAACGACAGAAACTCAAAAACCATTTACATAAATGTGGAAATAATTAAACATGACACAAAAAGTTTTTCACGTGGCGGGAAATTGTAAGCAATTAGTCGGTTTAAATGCCGCATAAATGTGGCAAGACAAGGCAAGAGAGGCATGGGGTGAAGGGAGGGGGGCAAGCAAGCTTATTGTCAATTGCCCGTCAAATGCTATTAAAACAAAATGGCTACTCTTCGCAGTTAGCAGCGACGTCAACTGCGGCGCCGGCGCTGCGCATGCGCAACTTTCCGTTTGGCTCACAAAATCTGATATTGCCTAAAATACATATATATGTATATATAAAAAAAAAAACTGCATTTAATGAACGGTTTCCAGCCCCTGTCGATCGTAATCTTCGCTTAATATTATTTACAGTAGTAATCTACGCAAGGTGTCGTCGCACCAGAACAGCAGCCCCGAAGGGTATGCCAGGCCCAGCAAGCCAAAAATTATATATATACACTGTAAACAATGTTTAAGTCGTTCTAATTCTTTTTTCATTAATTTTTTTATTTTTTACATGAAACTTAAATTAAATAATTTTCAACAATTGGACAACTTTTATATCGCTCGTTTAGTATACTTATTTATTGTATGTGTTTAAATTCCATTAAATACTAATGGTATTCCCATTTCTTATCCCAAGGAAGTTGTTTACTTATAATTAATTTTTTTTTGTATATACTCGTATGTAGATAAAAAACAATGTTTGAAAACAATATTTAATTTGAATTTTTCTAGCTCTATTCACTTTTGATTCTTTGAAATCAAGAATATATGCTTAAATTAAGGTTGTTTTCTTTCAACTAAAATCAAATATAGTTATGCAAATACTTTTTCTTACCGTGTGGCATAGATAGGTCGCATTTCACGAGTGAGCTACCTGAAATAATTGCAGCAGCAGCAGCAGCAGCTGCGGAAGGAAGCAGGCAACTTTGACGTCGACTTTGACTGGGAGTCGGTTCGGCATTTGCCTTGGATCTTGGCCAAAAGAAAAGAGGATAGAAGAGAAGAGAAGAAATAATTTGGCGTTGATTGCCATGTACGCGCTCATGTGGTCAACACCCGAATTTGACACCAAACGTTCGCGAGGAACTCGAGGCGAGCGTTTCACATTGCTGATACACTGTGAGTGATAAGCGTGATAAGGGCCAACAAAGAAGTAGCCAAATTGTGCTCAAGAAGGTATTATGACTGCCCCGAAAAGGGTGATCGCACACGGCTGATGAACACTTATTGCATTATTATGGAGATTACGTGAATTATGCTAACCAATTATTCTCGAAGGGTAATCATTTTTGTTTGGTTATACAAAGTTCACTCACATGCAACGCATGCCAACACAAAGTGCAGAGGACTGGGCTGAGGGATGTATAATATGCACTTGCATGGATATAAAATATTAAATATTATTTAAATTCTCATGTAGGGTTTATATTTCATTTTTGACATAACTGAACCGATTTTGAAATGCAACCAATGACTTTTAGTAAAATGCATTATAATTTATAAACATTATTATTGAGTTGATTTGATATTAGACGGTACAAAATAGTGCACAACTATAACAAAAAACTAAAGTGATTTTTAGAGGCAATGCCAGACCTAAATCTCAAACGCTTTGTGACTCTTTCTGCCGCTCTGCCACCATCTCTAAGACTGCCCACTAGTTTCATTCACAAGATATTGCCCCAGAGACCCAAGAAGCAATCACAGCACAGAATTTCTCTCTCTCTTTCTCTCTCTCTCTCTCTCTCTCTGTCTCTCTCTGTCTCTGTCAAAACCGACTCGAGGCAAAAGGAACCGCAGGAAACAATAAAATTCCCAACTTAAAAGCCAAAATGCGCGTGGGAGCAACAAGAACAGCAACCGGAACAGTAGCTATTTGAGTACCGTTAGTAGAACGACCTACGAGCTACCTTAGTGTACCGTTATTTCTGCTAATTTAGCGGCCAAAGAACAAACGCCTGGGCGTGGAGACAACAGGAGAGCGCTAAATAACAAAAGTAAAGAGCTGAGGACCTAAAGGCAATGCTTCGGCTATTGGCTGCGTCTCAGCAGACAATGTGGCAGCAACCACAAAAACAATAACAACAACAACAGCAACGGGACGAGGTCATTAATAAGCCAAGAGCCATAAGTAAATATCCTTAAAGGATATGCCAAATGGGATATGCTATAAACCCGACTTGCTTATGGTTCCAGCAATATTTATGCATATCTGCTGTGCATAAAAATTGGCACTTTTTGTTTGTTGTTGTTGTTGCTGATGTTGTTGTGTGTGTGTGTGTGTGTGTGTGTATGTGTGTGTGTGTGTGTGTGCTGTTGGTGTTTGCATTGCTGGCTGTCACTGGCAGACAACAGGAGACAAAGCGGCGTCGTTTTGTTGGCAGACAGAAGAGAAAAAAACACAAACCGATTTCAATATTGAGTCCAAAGACGTGGCAGCATCCGAAGCCAAACAAAAACTGTCCTTTCTTTTGGCTCAATCCTGGCTCAAGCGGTGCACAGCTGGATCCTGTGGAGACCACATGTTGACATTATTTGCCACACGAACAACAAACAGGTGTGAAATTCTGGCATGTGGGTGCAGCATCCTCAATTCTCCCTCTCTCTCTCTCTCTCTCTCTCTCTATCTCACTCAAACGCATTAATTTTAAATATTATTTTGGCAGTTGTTTGTTGTTGTTGTTTCTTGTTGTCTCCGTTGTTTAATAAATGAAATTTGCAAGGCTTTTGTTCCACGCTTTCGACAAATTGCCAGCAATTTCGCAACGTCATTTGTCGTTAATTTATTTTCAAAATATTGACAAGAAAATACACAAAATTTACACAGAATTGTGTTTTGTTTCCATTGGCAAAATATATTTGTTTTTTATTCTGCATTTCATTGCTGTAGCGAGGGTTGAATCTACTCAGAGATAACCAAAACAAAGCTCTGAAACGAGATTCCTTATAGAGCGTTTAATGCGATTTGAAAAAGATCAGAGTGATTGTAAAAATGTATAATTTTTTACTTTGTTTACAGAATAATAATTATTATTTTTAAATTTTATGGATATTGTTTTTACGAGATCGTTTGCAATAAATCCATGTTTGATTATATTCGAAATTTATTGCGCAAAAAATGTACATATCTTTTATTTCTAATTTCTTCTTCAAAAACAGCACTTTCGTAAAAAATGTATCTCTCAAATTATATTAAGGTATTATATCTATTTTTTTATTTATTGAACCTTTTTGTTGTATATATTTCTATATAAACAAATTTTTAAATAACTTATTGAAGATATTCACATATTTGCAATCAAATACAGGTTTTTGAAGTGAGCGTTATAAATGTGTTTTTAGTATCATCTCCGCTTGTCGCATTTTTGTGTGTGAAACAATAACAAATGACACTTTTAATCATTGCATATTAACAATCTGGGAACCTTGAGCCGAGACTTGCGTGTCGAGCGACCCGCACACCGTGTATAAACTTAATAAAGTATCTGAAAGTATTTTGTATTTATAATTGATTGCCGCAGACCGCGAACTGTGCCACCAAAAAATAACTCATTAACTAAATCCGCTTTTAATAAATGTACGGCAAACACAAGCCCAAGCTAAACCTGGCTCCCAGTCATGCGTGTGTGTATGTGTGTGAGTGTGTGTGTGTGTGTGTGTTACAAACAAGCAACCCCGTTGGCAATATGGCCCCCATTCTCGGCTTCTCCCCCCTCGCCCGTGTAGTTACAGACCCCCACAAATTAATCAAGCTGACGGAACGCGACGTTGTTGATGATATTGGGCGACTGATGCTGACATTGATGCGGCTCTGCCACAAGAGCAGCCCAAATACACAATCACTCAGTGAGCAAACCAGAGACAGACAGATACACAGACAGACGGAGGCAGCCTCAACTTCCAACTGTTTCCAACTGTGCGGCATCAATCTGTGGCAAGTTGGCTCGAAGTCAACTTCAGCTGTAGCTTCAGTTCCAGCTTCAGCTTCAGCTTCAACTTATTTGTTGTTGTGGCCAAGTGACATGTGTGGAATGTGCCCCTTTCCCTCAGCTCGAACAATTTCTAGAATCAGAAGCGTTGACATGACAACTTGAGATGCACACTCGAGATAAGCGCCAACAACAACGACTGCAGTTGCCACATGCAACTTTCTAAGCATGTGGCACGAGCATGAAAAACCTTTTTAAGAAGTACTTACACCTATTGTTGCATTGTTGCCCAATAGTCCCCCAACTCCCCCAATGTAAAACCCATATCCAAAAAGTCACGCTGCTGCCTGACCCTATATCCCCCCACCGTACCCTTTAACCCCATCTGTTAGCTTGTTGTTGACTCGTGCGCTTAATTTTCAACAATTTGTATTATGAAAATGCAATGCATTTCTAATGAAAATTGCCCTCGGCTCGGCATTTTAATTTTTTTGGCTTTGTCATTGATTGATTGGGCTTGTAAAAATCTCTAACAAAACAAGAGCTTTTCACTCTCGTGTCAAGTAGATGTGGGTAGACAAACAAGTGTCAGACTATAAGATATCCTGTAGGGACGATTGTATACTAGCTTTATAGTAAAATAAATCAAAGATAAGTTAAAATTATGAAGTTTAGTTTTGTGTGTTTAAGTAAGTAAAGTGAATAACTTTGACAATAATCTTTAAAGCTATTCAATCTGGTCAATCAATCTATTCATCTATCAATTCTCTAAATTCAGACTGGCTTGACTAGTTACGTATTTCACGATAATTTCCAGCCTTCAAGATTTCAAGTATATTCTATACAGAAATAATTATTCCAAAGGTATAACAAACCTCCTCACACACTTCTAAAACTTTACAGGGCATCAAAAGTGTATGTAACAAGTCGTCGTGTTGCGCTTGTAATGCATTTCGTAAGCTCATTTTTATAGTTTTATTTTATTTTTTTTGTAAGTCTTTGGTGTGCGTAAATGATGCTGACAACGCATTTGATTAACACGATTAATTGCTGATAAAAATGTCTGACAGTTTGTTGCTGCTGCGAGTCCCCCTCCATCAAGCTTACTACTGGAGATACGCCCCAAAAAGGGGAAGGGCATAACAAAATATATATAAATATATATATATATATATATATATATATATATATATGTGTATGTATATAGTCATTTTGCGCTTTTATTTGCTGCTCTTTGTTTGCGGTCATTTCAATTACGTTATGAAAAATGCATTTCTCAACGTTTGTGTGCCTGTGTTTGCCACGACACATCGCATAAATTCATCAATTGCAGCTGCAACATTCACTATCATTTGTCCAGTTGCTGCTGAGGATGCCACCCAATTTGGCTACTGTGTGCTGCACCCCATGTGGCATCTCCGTCTGTCTGCCCCACCAAGCCACCACACAGCCACACACCCTGCACACAATCTGAGGCCATCAAACGATGGCAGGCAGCAGCTGTCAACTGTCGCACACGACTTGTCCTTGTCAGTCAATGGCTGCCTGGTTTGTTGCCTGCCTTGTTGGCCTTTTTGGCTTTTTGCCTGTTTGCCTGTTTGGCTGTTGTTGGCTTCCACATTCTGATCCTGATTCCAGTTTGAGCATTTTCTATATTAAACTTCACATTTTTTGACGTATGCAGCTGCAATTGGTATGCAAATTGCTGGCGGCACGTTAGTCCCCGTATTCCCCCACCCCCACCCCCACCCATACCGCCCACTGCTTCCCCACTCGAACTTTACACAGATTGAGCTGCGCTCGCAGATTGTGCCATCTTCATATATTCCTGCCACTGGCAGTGCCAAATTGCGTATATGCCCCAAAATGTTCGTGTGTCTGTGTCTGTGTATGTGTGTGTAAGTCATGCAAGCTTCTTTGCTGTCCTTAAATGGCAATAAGATGCTAGCAAATTGAAGGACTCTTTTTCTGGGGCAGATTATTATTTTTGAGTCTGCAAGTAAAAACTAAGCGTCTATTTTTGCCAGACTTTGTTGAATTGCAGACGAAAAATATATAATGATGTGAAGTGCTGTTCTATAAATATATAAGTAAGAAAAGAAAAAAAGAAAGTAAATTTAAAAATAAATAAAAATTTATTGATCTCAGTGCGTCTATCCCTTTCTATCTTATCGCTCTCTTTTAAGACAAGTTTCAAAAACTTAACTTAAGAAAAACAATTTTTATTATTTCCTCCGTATAGCTATCTCTATCATTCTCTGTCCGTCCCATTCTTTCTCTCTCCCGTTTTACATTACATTTTTTCTTCTTATGTTCCAGCAAATTTGTAATTATAATTGTAATAATCCATAGAAAATTGAGAAAAATTGAAATCAGTTCAACTACTCTAGCTAACCCACTCCCCATTCTGCTCTCTCTCTCTCTCTCTCTCTCTCTCTCTCTAAATGTGTACTTATGACAGCGTCGAATAATTTCATATTTGTTAAAGGGATTAGTGTATGCCGCAAAACAAAAACAGGCAAACATGCCACACATGCCACACATACACAAAAGGCAAGAAGAAAGATGCCTCACAAAGCGATTCGAAACTGAAAGGCGGGCAAAAATCAATCTTGAGCGCAGCTACAGTTACAGTTACGGATACAGATACATCTCCTCATATGTGAAGACACATTTAGCAGTGCTGAGATGCAGGCAGACACATGTGGCATCATTTTACATTTTAAAATTTTGAAATGCGTGCAGCGAAAGAAGGCAACAAAAAATTGAGCATAAAGCGTGCTTAATTGCTAAAGAAAGTTCCATTTCCAATTTCCAATTTCCATTTCCATTTCCCTCACTGCACATCAGATCAGAACAGATCAGACGCCGGAGTAGCATACAAAATTGTTGAGAATGACACACAGGACACGCCCACATCGCAAGTGCAACGGCGTGAAGTAACGAAAAAGAAAAACCCACCAAAAAGTGTGAAAAACCACACGCATAATTTTTCAGCTCTTTTTCCTTGTGTGTTTGTCTTTTTTTTGTGTTAATCCTATTTGATGTTTTTGGGCAATGTTTTTCTTCATTTGATCTGTGGTAATTTTAGTAAAATTAATAACATGCCCACAAAAACGTAAAAAGCGTTCAGCTTCAGTGGCAGCCACATGGAAATTGATATGAATTTGGTTATCTATTAGACTTAAAGATGCTCAGCGCTATTTTGTATTTAATACATTATTTGAATATTATTATTATTCTATGTGGATGATGTATTGAAAAATGTTTTGAATTGCTTTATATCTGTTTATATTTTTCACATCTAAGTTAAAATACAGCACTTTGATCGATTTTTCCCATCCATACACTTCAACTCAAATAATATCTGAAGTATTTTATGATTTGTTAGATCCCCGCAGAGAGTCTCCACATTGCAGCCATTTTTTTCACATAGGCCCTTTTATTTGGAGGGGGGCGTTGCTTGGCATTTGCAGCTCTTAGTTTAAGCCAGCCTCTTGCTCATTGGCACTGATTCGTTCAACTCGCCAAATGTGGCTCGTTGTTGTTGTTGTTGTTAACTCGTTTGGTGTTTAGCTTAAACTGGTTTGCACTTGGCTCTTCACTTGGTCGTCGCATCAGCAGCTCTTTAGCGCTCGTTCCAAAAAGTTAAGTGTTGGACCAGTCGCTGCTACCAGCCCACCTCACCACACCACAATCCCCTTGCACCCCTTTGATTAGACCTGAACCAGACCACATCAGAGACGAGACCAGACCAACAACTATGAGCACACTTTGAGTGACTCTCTTATGGCACTGCCTACTTTTTGTCTCTTGACTTGGTTGGTTCCTTGGGGCCGGTTTTGGTTTGGTTTTTAAGAGGATATTTTTAGTGGATTTGCTGTGAGTGGATTTCTGTTTAGTACTTTTATTCCATATGCAGCATCAACCGACGGCAATTGAGAAACTTTTATCAAATGTTTTAGTACCAAAATTTAATTTAACTGCAGCATCACCTTTTGTGAATTGATTTTATTATTGAAACAAATATTAGAATGACAAATTTTTCCAAATATATCATTAAAAATATATATATTAAAAAGCAAAAATTATATTAACGACAACGATTATTTATGAATCATATCTGTGGTTCTTAAATAATAAATACATTTTTAGTATCATTGTCTTAAAATGAAGAAGTAGTTAAAATTTATTTATTTATATTCTTTAAAAAAAAATATATGTTTTAAAGATTTATATTTTTGGTGTTGTTTCAAAAAATATGAGTTGTTTTGATAAGTCATTTCAGTTCTGTTTCGTGCTCTGCAGGGCCTTTCACTTATTGGACTTTAAGATATATAATTTATTTGAAATGTAGATCCGGCTCGATAAATATTGAAAATGCTGTGTTCCCCTTGAATGTGGCACCTTTTGGGCGATTATTTGCCTTTTGAGAGAGGTTCCCACTATTAACAGATGTATAGCCTGCAATTTGCCATGTAAAATCGATAATCATTCACAGCATTTTGTGTGGGGCACGCCCCAAAAACGAAAAAAAAAATACTGCCGCCCACACGCGCCCACCTGAGCGGACGTGTTGTAAACAAAATGATTTGCCATAAAATTATCATAATGCTGCCACGAAATGCGCCAACAACATGTTGTCAACGGACAAACGGCAAACGGCAAACAGAGTTCCACAACCAACGACAACGACAATGGGGCAACGCTGTTGCCGACAACAAACACACACACACACACACACATACATACATTTACAGCCAAATTGACGAGCGGCAAAATATAATTTTGTGCCCGCTGGCGTCTTTTTTGTTATTGTATTTGTGGTTGCTGTTGTTGTTTCTTGCTGTGTACGTCACAAACACCAATCAAAATGCCCATAAATTTATCGGTGCCTACACACACGCCAAAGCCGAACAATTGAACTTTGTTACAAACCGAAATGGTCGAAAGTCAGACTACCCCCATCCCCCCCTGAACTGATATAAAAATGTCTCTACCGTTTGCCTCCTCTCTACGACATTGGTCATGGCAATGATTTGAAGGCGTTTTGTCCGTTTTAGATCAGTTTGTTTCATAAAAAAATATGAGTAAATATTTTGATTATTATTTTATTGCAGTGGACGATCATAAATTATAACTTTTAAGGCATCCAAAATTATTTTATAAAAGTAGAAATTTTAAGAAACCTCTTTGAGATTGCTCGAATAGAGTGGAGATAATTGAGTTGACCTCAAATTTATTACTATTCTATTATTATTTTCGGTGATGTAATATTTTTGATACCTCTTTGAGATTGTTTGAAGAGATTGGAGTTAAGCGATTCAGCTCAAAAAATAATGTTTATCAACATTTGCATGTTTTTTTTAGTTGCCCAGTTTATCAGTTGTCCAGTTATCGCCATTTCATGCTTTGCTCTGAGTGTATGTCTGTGTAAGCACAACACACTCATGTACACACACACACACACACACACACAGACAGACACACACAGGGTGGAGGCAAGTGTATGCCGCATGCAACATCAAAGTTAAAATTAAATGCGCGGTAATTTGGCAAAAGGCTCAAAGGATGCCGTTGCCGACGTGAAGATGGCCCTGAATATGGCCCTGAACGAAAAAGGGCTGAGAGCTGAAAAGTGAGAGCAAGTGGACCCGCAAGAGGCGGGTGGCTGATAGAGGGGTGGTGCGTAGAGAGCGCCTGATAGCATGAGGAAGTTGTTACTGCGATTGCCTTTGCCAAATTGCCGACTACACAGAGTATGTGTGTGGGTCAGGTATGTGCACAGGTTTCTTCAGCTTTTCTCCAGCTAAATTGTCTTTTGATTGAAATGCTGCTGCACAACGAGATATATAGTGTAACAGGGAGAGAAACAGTCAGTAAGAGGGAGAGAGAGAAAGAAAGAGATGAAAGGTTCATCTCTGAATTGTTGCATAAACCTTCATGGGTGAATTTAAATTGTGCTCTGTTGTTGTCGGTTGATTTGCGGTCAACAATTTTGATAACTCTCTTTTATATATACTTTTATTTCGTAAACCCGAAGAGTGTTTATTAAAGGCCAAGAACAATAGTTAATTGACAAAAACATATTTGGTAATTTAGCTTTGAAATGAAATCGACTGTTGGAAATTTATAGAAAACACTAAATGAACTTCCTGCATTATACAGAGGATACTGTTATAGTTTTCCAGTCTTCTAAAATAAATATTTTACTTACTTAATGTAAATGTTACACTTCCATCTTACATACAAGTCATTTAAAAATAATCTCACGCCTCTCAGCAAACCAGTTAAAAGTATTGCGTGTTGTTTGAGGCAACCAACTAAAGGTAGCCAAGAAAAGAAGGAACAGACCACAAAATACGCTGCAGGGTTGATAGGAAGCAGTCATCAGTAAAGCTGCAGACAGAGTTGCCACACTTAACAATGTTGTCACTCGCAAACATGGCTTCAACTGCTTTGGCACGCGCTGACAAATGTGGTTAGAGTTAAGATTATGACACAATATTTCTTAGAGCCTGTGAAGAATAAATGGTTGCATAAGGATAAGAAGTCAGTTCAATTATTAGTTTGATCTATTAATAATTTAGTTACTTTTTGTAGGTCTAAAGAGGGTCACAAACTAACATAGTCTTCAAAGAGTGTTGACTTGGCTCATGTGATTATTATATACGACATTTTGGGAAAGTTTGTGCAAATTGAATTGAAAATTACAATAGCATTTAGTTTACATAAAAGAAGATCGCTCATAATTTAGCACTTGGATTAAGAGGTTTTCGACTATTTCTGTAGAGATAAATAAAACTTGAATATTAAGCTTAAAGAAGAATAGTCGTAAAAATTCTTTACTATTTGTAATGAGTGCAAATTAAATGTGATATTTTAGGTAAATGTGTTCTTTAGTGTCAAAACATAACGCTACGTTCATCAAAACAATGTATTCTTTGTCGGCTTGATGTACGAATGTCCATTTATCATGCGAATTGTGCATTTGGTAAAAGAAAATCGCTAATCTCGACTGCAACTAACTAAATGCTAAGCAGTTAGACTAAAGACCACACCAGCTAAACTCAGCAGAGGGGCAGCAGAACTATAAAGCCGGCAGCTGTCATGTTTAATGCGCCAAGACTGTCATGTTGCAACAGGAATGGGAGCTGGAGTGTGGCTATGAATAGAAATGGCAGTACGGGGAGACAAGTTTTGCTTGGACTCCCTGAGGTGTGAAATCAACGTAAGTGAAGCAGCAGTAGCCTGCAACTCAGCCTCGAAACGGACGGCATGTGAACGAAATCCTGAATCCTGTTGCGACAACAAAATACAAATGATTTAGCATTTGCCCCCTGAGCCAAAGTCAGTTGTTGCTGTTTAAGTTGGTTGGTTAGTTGGCTTATATAGAGCCATAAAATCGTGTGACATATCCGCAATTTGTTTAAGGCCACTCGCGCCTGCGTTCGAGTGTCAAAAATCGACGCCCACCCGCTGAGAAGCCCCCAACTGAAGCTGCAGTTTTTTCTCTGGAAGCCAGTCAATGTTGCCAGCACACTTTGTATCTTTGTATCTGTGTAGCTGTGTATCTTACAGTTGTCTGTGTGTGTCTGTATTTGTGTGTGGGTGTGTTTTGGCTTGCTGTATTTAAATTCGTGGAAACGTGCGATGACAAAAGCTTTCAATGCTGTTCAGCCTCCATTCGATATACGTATATATATATATAAATGTTTATACATGTTGCGATAAACATCACTTCAATTTATATGCTCATAATATTTCTAATAATTTCCCTGCAAATTTGCGTTCGAATTTGGCCACGAGCAACTAATTGCTGTCGATTAAGCTGCCGGCTGCCGTTCGAATTTGGAAAACTGCTGACAAGTTATTTATGATTATATATTGTATAAATTTATGACATTATCGAGGCAAGACACTAGTTGTGGTTGTTGTTGTTGTTGCTGTTGCTGTTGCTGTTTGGGAATTCTGAAAAATATTTTTATCAAATATTCTTTGCCCGCCGTTGATGGCATTTTCAATGTGTACTCCGTCGTTTCTATATCGTTTTATTCGATTTTTACTCTTTGTAAATAGTCTTTTACGCCCACTTCTTAATTAATTAATTGAACATGCAATTTTCATTCATTCCATTTGACATATTATGGAATTTATGCTTATCTTCAAAGCATTCCAATTTGCATAAATTATGCATTTATGAAATCAATTGTGTTTCAATTATCAGAACCATTACAAATATTAGCCAAAATATATACATCTTAATTTTTTTTAATGTAACAGTTTCAATTTGCTTAATATTACTGGTCCTTCTAATAATACATTTTAATTTTTTAATCCATTACTGATATTCAAATTGACATTTAGATTATAATATTGCTGATATGTAATTTATTTCAAAAGCATAAAAATGATGCTAAATATAAATAAATGCTTGCCTTGCATCTCAAACTATTTAAGCTTCTTATAAATCCTTATCTGTTTCGAAAAACACAACCGTTTATTATATTTCGAAGTCTGATTCAGTTGCACAAGCATCTCTGCCTCTGCTTTTGGTAAAATGTTGTCAGTTTGCTTGTTGCAAGTTGGCGCCTTTGCAACACACGACGAATCTTAGTCTAATCGGGAGTCCGTCGATCAGCGGTCAACGAGGGCAACAAGTTTCGCTTCGCTGATAAGCAGAGCAGACAACTGGCTTTGTGTGGGCCAGCAGCTGAAGATGAAGATGAAGGTGAAGAGGAAGCTAATGTGAGTTGGAGCTGAGGCTAATGCAGCTGGCAGCTTGATTTGGCCAACTCCTTTTGCAGCTGGCCAGGTGTGCGGTGGGTGACCGCCAGGAAGCTGTGGCAGCAACAATGAACAACAACAACGCAACAATGCTGCTGCTGCTGCGGCTTCAAATTCTTTTGTTCTATGCCGTCAACACTAAATACTCACGTCAGCTAATAAATCCACTTCAACTGTGGCAAAAGTCGCAATCTTCAACGCCAGATCGCCAGATTGAGATCGAGCCACGAGTGCCCACTCGCTATCCTGCTCTCTCCTTAACTATCTTACTCCCTCACTCTACGTTCTCTCTCTCTCTCTCTCTCTCTCTCTCTTTCGATCTGTTTTCGCACAGCTCCCAAATGGGTTTTGGAGTGTAGCCGGTTGGGAAGCTTTCGGTGCATCGTGCAACACAGGCTGCGGCACCGAGCACTGGGTACCCTTTAGGTGTCAAAAGCAATAAAACGCCGGCCTGTAATCAACGCGATCCTAAATAGGTGTACAAATTACTCCAAAGTCCTTAATTATAGCGAAACCGCCAGAGAGCCAACAACACACACAGAAGGATAGACAGAGAGAGAGAGAGAGAGAGAGAGAGAGAGAGAGAAGGGGGAGAGAGGACAAGGGATAGAGGCAGAGCGAGAGAGGTAGAGAGACACACAGACTCTAAACCACAAAAACGTTTTTATCTTGAGCTGACCCTCTGCGGTTTTGACTGCTTTGTTGTTTTTACACTCGGTGCAAGTTGCAAGTTGGAGTTGGTCTTCTTCTCTTCTGATCTCATAGTAAGCTAGCAACTATTAAGAATTTGGCACGGTCCCAAGGCGCTGCTGCTGCGGCTGCTGCCGTGGCATATAACTTACACCCAGATCGATCAACGCAATTGGTGTAAATGTACTTTGGCACAACAACAGCAAGGGCAATAACAACAACACTAACAACACTAACAACAAACAGCACTTGGCGCTCTCCGCCTTGCCTCCTTTATAGCTTTTGCCATGCCGCACGTTCGTGCTGCGAAAATTACATTTGATCGATTTGATCGGCGCTACAACATCAAAGAAACTGAAAAGACGACAGACCAAAGAACGATGAACGACGAACGCCGACTATGTGGGAGATGGAGGAAGGAGGATGGAGGATGGAGGATGTAGGACTCTGCTGGCGTTGAGTGTTTAGCAATTGTAATGCCCCAGTAAGATAGGGTATACTTTACTCTACGGATTTAAAACTTTAAATGAAAAACTCAAAATGAGCCTGAAACTGAGCTTGCACAAATTTAAAGCTAACAAAATAATTCAGAACGATTTTCTTCGATATGGAAACATTTTTTTTAAATGTAGTTGGCTAATGGTAAAAATATTTCGTGAAATACATCAGAATTACACAAATTTTATTCAACTTAGATAATTTTACTTAATTTATTAACTTATCGACTACGAGCATTTTAATTCATTTTTGAATGACTGGCATTAATTTTGAACAACGTCTTTATCTACCCCAAACAATATAAATTATAATAAGACACAATAAAAATAATTTAGGTTACTTTGGAATGCCGGCAGATCTATCATATAATATTTGAAATAATTGCTTTAATTACCAGATCGGTAATAAAAATATATTTACCAGTTACAAATTAGTTTGGATGTGGCAAATTTGCAGACACCTAAATTAAATTTTATTTTTACAATTTGTTATTAGCAAAACTATATTTTCTCATCATTTTTTTTTTTAAGTAATTCAAGATTACACAAAATTAATATCAAGAATAGAGTGCAAATCCTTCGCCAAGCTGAAAAATCGATCATGAAGCTTGCTGTTATTGCTTTTGATTTATTAGGATCAACTTGGTTTTCATGTTGCCTTTTTAGTTGCCTGCTAGTTGACTTAAAGTGTGAAATTTGCTTAGCTAACCGCGACGAGTTCAAGTTGCGTCCGAGGGGTGACTTCAATAGTAGTTGAACCCCAGCTTGTGGCATAGGGCAGCCTTTTGAGCCTTAGCCCTGAAGCCGAAACGCTTTAGTTGCAGTTGCAGTTGCCGCCGTCTCAGTCTTAGCCTTAGCGCTTAGTTGGTAGCCCAACGAGCCGTGGCCACGTTCAGAGTTGGCCTAAGCCAAACCGTTGCCTGATCGTCGTTACCAGGCTGGTAACGGTAAGCGAGGGAAATTCAGCACGCACGACACACGGAGGAAAATACGGTAAAGTAACTGTGACCATAACTTATGCGCAAAAATTCGCAAACGAATTATTCGATTTGGAGGCGTAAAAAATGCAGCTACCCAATAATTGTGGATGGCCAAAAGAAAATAATCAGCTAGCCAAAAGACTCCTATAAGTCCGTCGTCTACTGCAGAAGCTGTGAAAGTTGCAACGGAAGAGTTGTAAATCTTTTATTTTTTCTCGTTTTTCTTATTTTTTTTTTTTTTTTGGCTGTAGTCAATTGAATGCTGCCAACTTAAAACCTGATTAGCATTAGCTAAACATCATTATGAAGTTGGAAGCTGTTTGTTGTCCAGTTAAACACGTAGGCGGGTCAATGTGTAATTTTAGTTTTTATTTGGCCACAGCGCACATGATGAACACGAAGTCAACAACTGTGCAAATTCTGCTCGAATAATTGGTCAAGTGATGGGAAAATCTCTGCTCTCTCTCTCTCTCTATCTATCTGTCTGTCTCTCTTGCTCTCGTTGTCTTTCTAGCTGTTTGAGTTACTTGTCTAATTGAAATTCCCATGCTTTGGGGCGAGCTTCTCTCTAATGGCCAACAAAACACAGCACAGCTGCCACATTCACTCAGAGATACAGTCCAACACACACACACACACACACACAGAGACACTCACACACTCACTGCCAATCCCAATCCTGACCTGACCCCGGCACAATTTAAGCCAAATCACAGTACAGCACGCACACGCACTCTTGGCTTGCTGGGAATGCTTTCAGGACAAACTGTTACCAGTACGCAACATCAACAGGCATTTTCCTGATTTTAATTGTCCAGTTTCCAACATCGTACAATGCTTGCCGCATATTGCCACCCATCCGCTCCGCTAACCCATCTGCAATCCCATCTCTGGTTGCTGCTCGCAATTGTTCTCATGTGACCCATGACAATCAGTTTGTGTTTTTGTGCTGGCGTCCATTGCCATTTTTAATGCTGCTAACGAAATTTAATTGGCCTCTAAATGATTTTAATTGTGCCACACTGATGTTGGCCATAAGTTACAACGCAAATGGCCAACCAGCAATTGTTTCAACTAATTTTCCGATTTTCAACTGCAGATTAGATTACTCTATCGAGTACATTTGTCTGTATATTTGTTATTACTAAACTACAGCTTCAAGTACTTCATAATAATACTGAATAGAAGTAATAAATGCATGATACTCATTTTTATATACGCCTAAAAGCAAAAGCATCAGTTTAGCTTTGACGAAAACTTGGCAGTGAAAAGATTGATTTTTAGAAGCAGTCTCTTTTTAAGAATTTTATACGAGAAGGAAATAATAAGCAATAATGTGCTGCTTGTATTGAAAAATTGATGGCTTCTTATCCGATCTCAGTTTATCAATAATCTGTCAAATATTTATAAATTGGAAAACTGTAATTATAAAATTGTGGCTTTTATTTCTCTCGGAAATTACATATCAAATATATACTTTATGTGGTCGGAGATGCGTCCTTTTAACTATTACCTTTTAATGGGATTCAACTCATTCCCCATGCTACTCAACTTGCTAATACAGTTTTATATTGCACTTTCTCCTTTCTTAGACTCCTCTGGGTCGTAGGGTTACGTGTGTCCACCCAATAATTTCATAGCCTGGATGGGTCCTCGCATCCGCATTCATTTCACCATCTGTCAAAGTCATTGTCATTTCACTCGTCATAATTTCAATTCGTTGCCCGTTTCGGCCTCTTCGCACATCAACATTAAACCAAATGAGCCATGCCAAAAGGCAACAATAACAACAACGACCCAGTTTCACTTGGCAAATTAATAACCTTTCACCTGAGTTTTAATTTAAAAGCCCGCAACTTATTCGCTGACTAACCATAGCATTTAGTAAGGCCCCCATTCCAAGTCTGGGATCATCTACACTTGGAACTCGGGATCCACCCAGTCGAGTCGACTCCACTCAGCGAACAAGTGGAACCTTCGTCAAGAGTTGAGCTTCGCTTCGCTTCGTTTTTTTTTATTTTATTTTCTTTTCTGTTTTTTTTTTTTTGGCTGACATTTCAAATTCATTTTGCAAATGTCAAAAATGCCGCTCCGTTGATGCCGCTCATTTGTCTTCCTTCAACAAATGTTGCCACACAGAGCCAAACCAACTGAGTCGCACTTTTTAACACTTTTCACTTAGACGGCTTCGGTTTCGGTTTTTGAGTTTCGGGTTTCCTTTCCTTGGCCAGCGGCCAAATACCCAAATGTGTTTTGCCTGCCAAGACGAGACCAAACGATAAGCCGACGACTTGGAAACGTTTCGAAGTCATCTGCGATATGAGGCTGTGACTCTTGATGACTGACTTCAAGTGGCCTACAGCACAGGAGTTGCTCGTGGAGAGCCCAGACATTTTCTTGCCATTCCTAAATAATTTCACAGTCTATCAATTAGCGTGTGGAGCGCGTCAGCAGCTCCAAGGGACTGTGGAATCCGAATAGTAATTACAACTTAACTATGAGCATAATATAACCATGAGGAATTCAACATTTTTTGTTGGGACTCGAAAGACACAGAAACACCCAACCTCAAACGAAAATTCTTGAATTCGTGCAACTATCAATAGAATAGATAATAAGAAACTGCATCTTCTCGTGTCAGCAACACAATCCGATATTATGCGCTTTGAGGATTCGTCCTAGGTGATTTCTTGGTATACAGTGTCCTGTCAAAAAGTATTTTCGCAGAGTATTTTCTACTCCTTGTTTATTTTCCTTTATAAGGGATATTACCCAATCAAATTAGCAATTACTCCGGGACAACATTATTAGAAATTTCATAAATAAAGTTAGCTTAGAATTTGGTTTTCATTTCTTTGACCAGCTGAATGGTATTTGAAGTACTTGAATGGATGGATGTCAAGCAAACATCATAGAAATATTCATAGTATATAGAAAGTGAAAAGTGAATGCTCAAAATATGTGCCCACTGTGCCATATTAGGCCATTTTTCATACTCATACAGCAGCAGCAACAGTTGTTGCATCAGCTTTTAGCTGAGGACGTAGAAGATCCCGAAGGGACTGTGAGGAGTGTAGAGACTGTGGAGACTGTGAAGACTGTGAAGACTGAGGACTGAAGCCGGGCTCTTCTGCATGACCTTAGGGGCTGGCAGAAGGTGGTCCCGCTGATTGTTTACGTCTGCGCTACTCATAAAATTTCAATTAATCTGCGTGTCACTGTACAACAGCCGCACCAACAACTAGAGAAATATATATATTTTTTTTTGCCGTAGCCTATGCTAAATGGCAACGTATGCGATGAGGCAACGACATCAGGTTGCTTTGGCTTTGGCTGCTCTGAGACCAACACAGTATTAATAACAAGCCTTCAGATTTGTCTCTTCACATGAAATATCTGATTAAAATCATTCGTGAAACAGGCGGGCAAGTCGCAAGCTCTCTTCTCGATAGTTGTGCACAAATTAATCTTCTTCACATTAGCATCTTGATTGGCCAATGAAATGTGTAACTCCATACCCCCATGCCCATGACTATAGGGTATAGTATCATTGGGAGACGCAAACACGCACATACACTAATAAAAAATCAATAGATGATCATTGATCATTTTTTGTAACTCGCTCTCCCTCCCTCTCCCTCAATCTCGCTCTCTCTCTCTCTCTCTCTCACTCTCTCACTCTGCTGTTGATGTGATTACAATAATTAATCTTGCTCGAGATTATGTTGATGTTTTTTTTTATCCCTCTCGTGTTTTCTGTTGATTCCCCCAGCAGCAACTGTTGGCGTTGTGAAGATCATTCGGTTGGGTTTTTTGCTGCTGCTGCTGCTGTTTTTATTTTTTACTCTTTTTCCTTAAGGCGCCTGGCGTCAAATTAAGTGTTTGTGTCGCTTGCCATTAATCAAAACATATCACAAATTTCGATATGAAAAAGTGTTTTGTATTATATCAAAACGGAAAACAACATCAACAGCAACAAGAAAGCCCCTCAACTAACAACAACTTGTTTCGTTGTCGTTGTGCGTTTCTTAACTGCGTGCACTGTAAAAAATATTCTACGTATTTCTATATAAATGAAATGAGGAACTATTTTATTGGTATTTATCTGGGTGTGTGGAGTGTGAAACGTACTCTTGGTATTTGTACACAAAAGAAATTAACCAACGCCAAATTGGGCTTTTATGAAAAATCATTGATTGAATTGCAGTTGATCTGAAATTATATGTTGTATTTCAAATCCATTTAATTGGTATGTCATTGAAAACCAAACTATATATTTTTGTATAGTGTGTTCATTTAATTTGTGCGATTTGTATTTTTTCATTTGGTTTGATTTCTTTTCCTGGTCTGAAAATGTCACCTGCTGTGCAAACACCACACACAAGTTGCTCAGGCCATGAATATTGTTGTTGCTGTTGCAGCAGTTGTTGTTATTGTTGCTGTTGCCGATACGCGCTTCCTGCTGCTGCTGCTGGTTGGTTGGTGGTTGTTTGTTGGCCTGGCTTTTTGATGAATGATGGACAACATCAGGTCGGCTACAGCTACAGCCTCAGAGATACAGCATTTCATTTGTGTTGCTGTGTTGCACCTTCGTTGAATTTGAATTTATTTGCAGTTAATATGCAGCTGCGATCAGCAATCTCTCAACTCTATAAATATACACATATTTATATATGCGTTCGGTAGCTGTTTTGGAAAGTGGCATTAATCACTTTGGGCTGGCCACACACGCACACTCTCAAAAGCATTAAACTCAAGCTGAAGAAAATTTATGAACTTCCTAATTGTAAGCAAATTTGACAGGTGTGTTAGCCATAAACTTTGGCTGAAAATTGTTTTTTTTTTACAATGCGGCAACCTGTTTTTGTTTATCGTAGTCAAAATATCTTTGCTGCAATAGCAACAACAACAACAACATGTCAACATTCAGCAATCAAGTGACAGCAGCAGCAAATTGCAATTATCTATAATAAAATACAACGGCAACAACAACAACTTTACAACCCGTTTGCGAACACTTTTCAACACTTTGCAACCAAAATGTGACAACTGCAATTGTTGTTGTGTTGCTGCCAATCTTGTTGTAGTCGTTGTTGTTTTTGCTTTTGCTATAGTTAAATCCAAATTAAAATTCACTTGCTCAGTTCAACACCTTGGTCAATTTTAACTCTCGACCCACCTGTATGATGTCTCTCTGTGTGCGTTCAAATAATTGACTTAGTTGTTGATTAAGAGCAATTTTTAATAACTTGAATAGAAAATGTACAAAGTGATGAACAGTTTGACAGCTGTTTTGAGATTCATTGTATTGATAATTATAGCTAGACACATTTCATCTATACCATAATATCATATCATTAATGTAATACCCTTACTAAAGTTATATAAAGTATATTAGTGTGATGCACTTTTTGTCATTCTGTTTGACTGGACATTTTTCCGAGGCATAAAAGAAATTTTAATTAGATTCCATTTTTCCAGATGAATTTTGGATTTTATTTATTTAAAAAAATGTGTGAAAAACAATTTCAGACTTTTAAATGTCTAATAAATTTTCTATAAAAGAAATAGTTCTATAATTATCTTTAATTTCACAAAGATCTCTTAAATTTATGTTGTATAAAATATTATTTGTAAGACGAAAGTTGAAGTACGTGTTCTCTGTACGTGTTAATAGATGGCGCTGCCCACAGCGCCACCAGACGGCTGTTATTTTAACTAAGTTGCAGCAATTCGATTAGCATGGACAACAACCAACTGCGAGCAGTGCAAATATATGTTTGCTTTAGCTTATGGACTGTGTGAAAGAGATAGATGGATTGTGTGGCTGCACTGAGAAAAACCGAAGCAAAATAGTTTTGTTTTAAGTATCGGATAATATTCAAACATTTCTTTACTCCATTTTTTTTATCTAATACTGTTTTAATCTTTTCTTTAAATTATTTTTCTGGTTTTGAAAAGAGTAATATGAAATAAAGTTGAACAATTCTGCATTCAGCTTGTTATTTTTTCAAATATGACTATTTATTTACACATAAGTACATATAACAAAATGTAGGCGTTTCTTTAGTAAATTTCACATCAAAATATTACACTGAGAATTACAAAAATAAATTGCAAACATTTCACATTTAGTTCAAGGATAAAGAAATACGCCACAGATATGAAAAGCTTATAGTTATAAATTTAATTAGGTGAAGCTAAAGTTAAAAACTTACTAACTACCAAATACAAATATAAATAATGCTAAGCTTATCATCATATTAATCATCTTCTTTGTCATCCTGGAGTTTTACCTTACCTATGAAATATTAAAATGCTACAGGGAGTTCATGTCAAAGAGTTAAGGCAAATTTCGATGTCCTTGAAACGGGTCCGAGAAAAGAGCTTAAAAAACTTACTTAATTCAAATTATGGAAAACTTGTTTTTGTTGTTGTTATGTTGGTTGGAACGTCATATAAAAAATTCTTTGTTCATTAACTCAATTAGTTATAAATATATATCGAAATCATAAAGCTTATAAATTACCATAAACAATTTCAATATTCTAGCTAAATTAAAATTATTTTAGTTTAAGTGAAGCTTACTTTCGAGTTTCATTTTTGTTTTATTGTTTGCTTTTTTCGAAAAGTGCAGCTTAGAGTTAGAGTTACTTAGAGTAAGGACAGACAAAAGACAGTCGAGATGGGAGAGTTGAAGAGTTAGATGGTTTTTGGGGAAGGTTAAGAAGAGAAGTTTTGGATAGAGTAGAAAGTAGTAGTAGTAGTAGTAGTAGTAGTTTAGTAGTAGAGCAGAGTGGGATGATCTTTTGAAGCTTAGACCTGCAATCGAAACTCATTTAGTTAAAGCCAAAGCGCAAAGCCATCTTAACTTAAAGTTAAAATTATATTAAGATAAGTCGGGAAAAAACACTTTTCTACTTTTTGGCGACCGCCTTGCTCTGCCCCCTCCCCTTGCCCACCTGTGCCGGTGGCTGTGGCGCACCACTGCCACCCTCCTGGGAGCCACTCTCTGCATCCGACTCCTTGAGAGAGCCTCCCTCCTCATCTCCAACGAGCGCTCGATATTTTTTCGCAATCGCCTCCCAATCCGCCACATTCTCGATGCGATTCTGATTGGCCGCCGAGAAACTGGCCTGCGAGCCCAGCGGCGACAGATGCACCTGAGACAAGGCCACTGAATCTGAGAGTTTTGTAAAATATGCAATTAGTTATGTTTTGATCGGGGAAAAGGGGGGAACACTATGCTGCAAAATGACAGCGATAAGGCTGCAGCCGAAATTTCGGTATACAGATTATGCCCAAATAACAAACATAAATATTTTAAAGAATTAAAGAGAATGTTTAATTGAATGTTAAAATGTTTCATTAAATTGTTAAATGTAGAATTTGTTTAAGCTTTATTTAGATTTTCATTAGATGAATTCATAGTTTCAAACTGAATAAATATAACATTGCTCAAAAATATAATAATCTCTCAAAAATAATAATAAATGTTTTAAAATGTTGTTAAAAATATGTTAAAATTAAAAAATACTTATAAATTTTTCGTGTTATTTGGGATTAAATATTTCGATTGCAGCTTTACCCCATCTGCGTTGCTGCATAGTGTAAACAGAGTTGGAAGTTGGGAAAGTAATTTTGAGCTAGAGCGCGCCAATTGTAGATAGAAGAGAACTATAAGTTTATAGAGTGGAAAAAGAGAGTCACATTTGCATACATAACACAGAGAGAGAGAGAGAGAGAGAGAGAGAGAGAGATGACAAGTAGAGAGACGAACGCTTGTTGCTGCAAAACTCTTTGAACTTGTACCAACGTCTGTGTGGTGATTGGGGGATTTTCGGGTGAATCGGAAGAACTCTCTGGAACTAGGGAAGGCGATACATACATTGCTCACCTTTCTTGATCTTCGATAGCCATTTGGCGCCAGCTTTGGTGCGTGGACTGGCCTGACGTATTCCCATCATCTGAACCAGACTTGGACGCTTCTTTTTCTTCATGCGTGCCTGTTGTTGTGGTTGTTGTGGTGGTTGCGTGTGTGTGAGTGAAGTCAAGGCGGCATTAGAGTTACACAGGACACATGACAATCAAACAGGACATATACAGAAGACAGGAGACGAAAGACACCAACACATTGATTAAACATCAAAAGCGGCAATAACGAGCAAAAATCAAAACAAGAAATTATAGTAAGTAGTGTGATCAAATTGTGCAAAATACATATATGTATTTATTATACCACAAGCACAGACAGGTTGGTGCATTGTAACAGGGTGCAAACGGGCAACACACTTAAAGCATTTGTTGGGCAGACATTTGTTGACATTTCTAAATCATAAAAGTTGGGCATCAATCATTTCATTTGTTCCCGTTGCAGTTGTTGCCAAATTGCTTTAAATGGTTGGCAGAAAAGGTCAGCAACTACGCGAGTTCTGATCAGATTAAAAACACACACAGGGTCTGATTGCTGTGTTTCACTTGTAGTTTAGTTTTGTTATTGTTTTAGCGTCACGTTGACACAGTTGACATATATAAGATTTTACCTTGACCTTCTCGACGATCCACATAAACCAGGTGGTAACTAAATTAAGCGGCGATGGCGCTGTTGTTGTGCGATGCATATTGCGTATAAGCTTGGATAAGCCAAATTTCCATTCGATGTCGGATTGCGCCTAGTATTTCATAGGTTTTTTGTTTGTTTTGTTATTGGCATTGTGTAAGATGATGATGATGAGTTGTACATGTACATGAATAAATATAAAAAAATAGAACAAGAACACGTTTTACACAAATGAGTTTCAATGATTTTGTCAAGCATTTCACAAATTTACAATATGTCTTCTAGATCGTATACGAGTATATTTAACTTAAGCGCTGCAACTGAATATTTCCATAAGAGAAATACACAAATGTACACGTTAATTTTGCTTAACAATTTCTAACTCGTAGATACTTTTCTAAATGCTCTCTCTTTCTCATGTATCTCAAAGATGTCGAGAAATTGCTAAACAAAATCGGACGCATTTATTGGTATATTTCGTAGAATAGACTTAAAAAATAAATGGATAGATAGATACACACAAAAACATGCAGCAGTATATTGTTGTTAGTAAAGCATGCAGTTTGCCAACACTGGGCACGCGCGTATTGCTGCTCAACACTGTTCACAAAAGCTACTTTCGCTAGGCACTTACTGGTATTCTAAAGCTAATGACACAGACATAATTTTGATTATTTTTGGCACACACTACACATGTCTAATCTATAAGCCGGTGCTTTATCTGTAAGATACAATATTTGATTGCCATTGTATCTCACAGATAGCTCTAATTTTTTATTGGAAAAAACCTGGAAGATGCAAGTCTGGGCAGTTGATGGATTTACAGAATAAGCCATGAAACACTTTGCTACAAAAATGCGCATTCATCTTCCATATTTAAGTTAAATTTTGGTTTGGTCTGTTAGTGTTTTCTAAGAACCGACATCAAAGTAGCCGCAAAAAACAAGGCGAGCAACGGTACGTTCTGAACCCTGTAATACCATTTAAAAGGATTTTTCTTTTGATACAGCCTATAGATGCTTATTAGTTTAGCATTCCATTTTCCTTATGCTTATCAGCTATTTTGGCCTGTTTCTCCAATGTTTTTTTAGCTTTTCTTCTCACGCATTGCTTCTTGCTTTTTTATATAAATCGCTTCATTTTTATTCTCGGATCCCTCACACGAAATATCGCTTCTCGCTTTGGTTCCCGCTGCACTTGAACATCAATCTCAAACTAGAAAAGACCTGACTAATTTTCATAATACTTTTCACATGATCTAGAATCAGCTAAACTCGTTACTCTTCTTGTTTGCTGAAATAGACTTGAAGATTAATCAATAATATATAATTCAATACGTAGCTTAGTTATTATAATAAATATGATAATATAAATATAAGTTATATAGATATATATTGTTGTAAGAGCATATATAGTATTTGAGAAATAAAGGAAAAATGGGGATTTATATTGATAAGCGCCATTAGCAAAAATACTACCTGAATTCTTTGATAGGTGTCTGACATCATAGCAATCAGCAGGTTAATGAGTACAACCACCGATACCAACATGTATATGCCAAAGACAATTTTGAATAGATACTCAACCCAATACGGTTGAGTGGGCGTGGCTAAATTTTTGATTTTATCAACTTGCGTTTGCTCCGTCGTCGTCTGACCAAACACGGCGAAGAACAGTAACTCGAATGAGTTAATCGGATGCATGCGCACTGTGTCGTGTCCGTTTTATTTATTTATTTTTTTTTTGTTTTTTTCGGGTCGTATTGCATCGTATCGTGTCGTATCATATCGTTTCCAGTTTCCGATGCCACCAAATCCAAATTCCGATTCCATATTTACAACACACACACACAGATACACAGAATGTACCGAATACCGAATATACCATTTCATATCAACCCCCACGCAAGTAATTACAGTTGACGGACACAGCACGGCGTCGAAAATTTCGATTTGAAAAATAAAAAGATAACGGACGCCCATTTGTGTTGTGACATTGGTGGGTTTGCCCATTAGCCAAATCGCAAAGCCATTTGATTTGGCCCAATCGAGCAACCCCCAACAGCAATGTGCGCGCCAATTGCGTTTCAAATTTCAACGGGGTTGTTATCAAAGCGTCACCAAATAAATAAAAAAATATATAATATATATATGTGTGTGTGTATGTATGTAATAGATAATAAAATAGTTTCAAGTTTTAAATTAGATAAATAGAGAGAGAGAGAGAAAGAGAGAAAGGGAGAGAGAGGGGGGAGAGAGAGTGTGTTGCGATTAGTGGACATTTGTCAATACAAACCTGTATGCGCTGATAAGTATCCGACATCATGGCAATTAGTAGGTTAATGAGTACAACCACAGACACTAACAAATAGATGCCAAAGACAAATTTGAACAGGACCTCGGTCCACTCGGGACGCAGATGTCGCATGGGATTGATGTCCACGGTGGTCGTTTGTCCGAAAACGGCGAAGAACAGACGCTCGAAAGCCAGAAATGGTGTCATGGGTCCTAACAACACGTCCAAAGAATTTTCCATTTCTCATTTTCATTTTCTCAAGTAAAACACACAATACGAACACAAACAACAGCACGAGCTAACAGTGAGGCAGAAATTTGGTGAACTTTGCTTTTGCTGATAATGCTGATATTGTTAGATTGTTGGATTGTTGGATTGTTGAATTGTTGGATTGATATTGTTTGGCACAGGCGTGTGTGCAATAAAAATTCATTCGAATATTTGGTGGCTAGAAAGCAGCAATAACATCAACACATCAGGCATTCAATTTTTCAAGAGTTTTCGTTTTTTTTTTTGTGTTATCGGCCAACACACATACGAGCTTCGATAATTATCGATATTTCGTTCTTTTGTGGATTTTTCTTCATATGATTCGTTTCGCCGTTTTGTGCAGAATTTTTCTAATATTTTCTTGATTGAATTTGAGGATTGTTTGTTTTTTTTGTGGTTGGCAAGCAGCGGCACAAGCTTCAAGCCCAGGAAATATATTTTATATATGAATTTTCTATATTTTCTGATAAATACATATTTAGTGATTTTATTTGGCTGGCGACTTTGCAAAACATCAACATGCAATATTGAATTATTTATTTAAATCTTATTTATTTTGTACACTTTGCGCAAATGTGTAAAATGCATTGAAAAATATATATGAAAATCATATAGCAGAGAAAAATACTTTCAAATTGAAAAAAATAAGAAATCATACACTTAAATAATAAATATAAGCAAAAATATCCCGACAACCCTTATTATTAGCATACAAAAGTTAAACTAAATTAAACCGATATTTAAAGGACTTACTAAATGTTGATTTTTATATCTGTTTTTATTTACATTTTCTAATGAATATTTTTGTAATTTTAAGAAAAATGTTAAGTTTTGAAAGTCTTTTGTGAGATTTATGAATTTCACTTAAAAAAAAAAAAACAATTCCATAAACGAAGGAATGATGAAACTTGTCATATTTTGTTTCTATTTCTCAGAAATATTTTGAATTTTATTTATTTTCTAAAAGAGTGCCTCGTACTAATAGAATATATGCAGACTACATCTCTATATATCGCATTTAATATCTTTTGTAAAGGTATTCACGGTCTACGAACTCTATTTTTTCAATCTTCCCAGTAAAACTCAACTCAAACCTTACAAAAAGAAATGCATGCTCTTTGAAATAAATGAGAAATAAAGCAAATTATAATTGACAATATAGAAAATAATGATATTTATAAATACAATTATAATAATAATAATGTAACATATGATACCTATAAACATTGATTGATCCACAACATCGAGAATGCACAAAGTATATATATGTATATATAGTACGTGGAACGGAATCCGCTGACGATGACCAATAAAACATGCCTCGAAACGAACGAACGAACGAAAGGAACTTAAAGAACAAGAACAATGCTAACATTAGATAGTATTACGAATATAGATTGATATACATTTATGTGTGGGATTTGTTGCAGTTGCTTTTTCCATTAGAACTGGAAAATAAGTTATGACAATTAAAACTTGTACACACAACATTGAAGGCAAGAGGAACATCGGCCGGGGCCCAAAAAATATATATAATAATGCTGGGACGCCCGACCTGCAGATAAGTTATGAACGAGCATATATAGTATATATATATATTTATATATATATATATAGAAAGAGAGAGCTTGAGCGGGAGAGCCCCAAAACGAAGCAGTTTAACGGAACTTACGATCATCTTTGTGCTTGCGACGGAATTCGCTGAAGCGACTATCGACATAACTCTCCACGGGCGGAGGTCTTGGGGTGGGCATATCATCTGGGGGTTACGGTATATTGGTATAAATATATAGAGATATGTAGAAGGGAGAGAGCGTAATTAGTTAGGGTCTGGTGGAATATAGGCGGGGCATTCTTATATATTGCAAAACACATGACGACATCAAAGAGGTTGTTTTTTTTGTTATTTGTTATTTGTTTTTTTTTTTGGTTGTACAGCATGCAAATTGTTGTTGTATTTTGTGGTTGTAGTTGTATTTCATATAGAGGTGAAAATTGAGCACACAGTTTTTCATTCAAAGGCAGATACAGATACTTATCAAGACACATTGAACTTTAATAATCGAATAATAGAAAACTAAAAGGATGTTGCGAAAACATTCCAAAAAGACACCAAAATAAAAGGAAATAAAAACGATCGAAAAAATCAACTAAAAAGTTTTCAAACATAATTAGAGAGTTAAGCAAAAAGCAAACGATTGGACTTACCGTCACTGAAGTAGCCCCGATTTCGATTCTTCTTCTCGAAACTCCTCAGATCCTCGGGCGTAAAATTGGCAAATGATTGATTTAGTGCCACAATGTGCATGGAAAAGCCAAACACAAAGATGGCGAGGACGGCCAGAAAGCGTGCCAGATCCTTTAAGAGATCACCAATGATAATGGCCCAGGGCCCGAACAAATGATGAAAGGATAAAAAGTCCAATATCTGTACACAGGCGAGAAGGAAAGCCAAGGCGAAGCACTGATTACGGCAATAGACAAGTGTGGGCCAATACTCCTTGGAGACGAAGAGGAAGGCGACGACATGAACTCCAACGCCCGCCATTCCCAGCAGCAGGACGAGCACCTTGATCGATCCCAATCCCGATTTGTCCGAGGGATTCGTCAACTCGAACAAAAGTAGGCCGCTCAACCAAATGAGCAGACCTATTTCGTACCAGTAGGGGACCAGACTCAGACGCAGCACCGGATAGATGGGCGTAATGCCCACAATGCTCAAATGGGTCATGAGGTATATGTGCGAGGTGAGGTAGGACATAAACTTGATGATCGGCACCTTGTTGAACTTGTGCCCCATCGGAAATGTGAAGCCAATCCACACCGGCGGGCAAATAATAAACGCCACCAGCAGCAACATGATCTTCCACGACGCCCACGTCAATGAGCCGTGCCAGAGTTCCTAAACAGGAGCATAACAGATTAAACAGTCTTCTAATCTCACTCTGGCAAATTGCACACACTTGCAAATATCGCTGGACCACCGTATGCGCAATGACTTCCTTCTGCTCGTTCTCAATCAGCACGTCGAGAAACTCGACGTTTCGCTTATCCGTCGCCTGCAGGATCTTCCCCGCCGAATCGGAGCCAGCTGCCAGTGCCAAAAGCTCTGTGGCCATCGCCTCACATTGCTTGCCAGCGGCAACCAGATCCTTAGCGCGCTCCTTCTCCTGCAAGTAGGAATGGGGCAGGTGTGCGAGAGACAGTATTGAAGATTCTAACCCACAAAAGATGAGCGTATTTTGTACCCACCTTGGTGGAGAGTGTGATATAAATATTGGATAATTTGGCTGCTGTATCCACCGGTGCGGGGGAGACGAGTACAAACTCCTGTATTGGCTTATTATTGTTATTCTTGGAGACAACCATCAGATTGTAGACGAAGCGTTTGTCCTCCATCAGGCCGTAGGTGTCGTGCTCCTTGTTCATGAGATAGCGCAACACCTCGTTGTGACCCTCGGAGGCGGCAAACCAGATGGCCGCACAGCCATAGTTCGTCTCGGATTTGGGCGAGGCACCCGCCTCGCACAGCAGCTTGACCACATCCAAGTGACCGGCTTTGGCAGCACAATGCAGTGGCGTCCAACCGTTGCGATCGGTTGCATTTATCTCAGCTCCCTGGCCGAGCAGGATCTCCACCATCTGGAAATGGCCGTGCATGGCAGCGATATGCAGACCAGTCCGACCATTCCGATCCGTGGATTGTAGGAGCTCCGCCGACCGACTCAGAAGCAAACCAACCACTGACATGTGTCCACCGAAGCAAGCCAAATGGAGCGGATTGTAACCCTACAAATTGAAATTGGATTAGTGATTGAGTTAAGGAGTGACAAGGATATTTTATAGAGAAAAGGTGAGAGAGAAGTTACCGAATTTTTAAAAGAAATCTGAGAAATGTAAACGGCATTCTAAATATATAATTGAATATTAAACTAAAAAATAAATAAATATTAAACTAAAAACGTTGTACTTTTGAAAGAGTTAGGAAAGTTTGAAGTCTCGGAAAGGCACTTGGGAAAAAGCTGAGTTCTCCCTTTACAAATTGGGTATCTTATAGATCTGTAGATTGCTTACGTTCTCCACGGTAGCTGCATCGACTTGCACACCCGCCGAGTTGAGGAGCAGTCGCACCACGTTCTCATTGCCCGAGAAGGAGGCGAGATGCAGTGGCGTCATGCCCGACTCGGTGCCCAACTCTCCGAATAGACTCTGACCCGTTGGCGTCTCCGACTTAACGGTTGCCGGCACACTGGTCAAGAGCTCTCGCACCGTATCCGCCTGGCCGTAGTAGGCGGCCACATGAAGCGGTGTCAGTCCCAACTTTTTGCTATTGATCCTCAGTGAGTTTGTGCTCTTGAGGACATCCAGGACCTGACCATGCCCGTTCTGGGCAGCCAGATGGACGGCTGTGAAGCCAGCCTTGTTCTCCTCAGTGCAGGAGGCACCGGCTCGGACCAATGCCTTAACCACATCCGCATGCCCGCCCTCGGCAGCTAGCTGTAGGGGCGTGGCATCGGTCAACTTATTTCTAGCTGATATCACGCCGGATCGATCGAACTTCATGAGCTCCTCGATGACCTTAACGGAGCCCTGCATGGCCGCAATGTGGGCGCAAGTATTTCCATCCTTGCTCGTCGCATTCACCAGCGACGGATGCTGTTGCAGAAACAATTTGGCCACTTCCGAGTAGTTATTCTGGGCAGCGACATGAATGGGCTTCTGGCCCAGATCATCAGTCGCATCAATATTGGCGCCCAGCTCCAACAGCAGTTGGCACACCTCCATTTGCCCACTGGCCGCTGCCAGATGTAAAGGCGTCTGTTTGCGCAGCGTGAGAATATCAATGACGGCATTGTGATCCTTGATGAGGAACTTCACCAGATGCGTGAACCCATTCATTGCGGCCAAATGCAGTGCGGTGCGTCCCACTCGGGACTTCGAATTGATGAAGGCCTTGTTTGTGAGCAGAGCATCGCACACATGCAGATAGCCCCGTTCCGCAGCCAGATGCAGGGCGGATCGTCCCTCCGTATCGAAGACATCGACCCTGGCATGATTCGCTAAAAGGTTGTTGACCAGCTCCATGTGCCCCCGATTGCAGGCAATCAGCAGCGGTGTCCATCCGATCGACGACTGGCGATTCATCGCCTTCTGTATGTCCGTCGGATTCATGTGCGAGATCATCTCCATCAGCACATCGTTGTTGCCGGCGACGGCACAATAATGGAATGCCGTCTCCAACACATTCTTCGTCTGCAGCGTCACATCTGCCCCGTTCTCGAGGAGCATACGTACGATTTGCTTATCGGATTCGGGTATTTTCACCTCCTCCTTGGTAATTTGGCAAGTATAATGAAGCGCCGTTGCGCCATCATCGTTCACTGAATTTATATACGTTGTGGCCTTCTCCGGTCCGTGTTTCTCCTTCACAGTCTCAATTAGATGACGCACAATCTCCGGATGACACGACCGACACGCCATATGCAACGGTGTTTCACCAGTCTAGAAAAACGAGCAGGAAATAAAAAAGGGATAAAGAAAACGTTTTGGCAACTCACATTTGACTTGTAGAGCGGATCACCTCCATCCTCCAGGAGTTGCATCATTGTCGCCAGATTTCCGTGCCGTGCAGCCACATGAACCGGCGTCAGGCAATCGTCCGTTGTTAGATTCGGACTCGCTCCGGACTTCAACAGCATCAGGGCACAACGATCGCCGTCTTTGACGCGTGCCGCAATATGCAGTGGCGTCTCGCGCAGCTTGCCACCTCGCACATGAACATCGGCTCCAAAGCCGAGCAGCGTTTCCACAACGGCCGGTTTCGCTGACTCCACAGCTATGTGGAGTGCCGTATAGTTATCCTGGTCACGGGGATAAGATAAGATGTATTATTACCATGAAAAAGGATTTAAAACACAAAACGACTTAGGCGACAAGGGGTTAGAGAGTTAAGTATAGAGAAAGGAGAAAAAGTGAACAAGGAATATAGTTAAAAGATATAGTATTATATATTCAGAGTTAGTAGTATTAAGACTGAAATGTTCTAGAAAGAATTGAGCAGGGAAAACTGATAGCTGAATAGTTGTAGGGAAATGATGAGGGATGTTAAACATATGCTTAGTAATAAATATGGAAGATATAATCTAGTATAGAATTTGAAGTAGAAATGGAATACAGACAGAAACAGCTCAAAATAAGTAGATCAAAGAGAGTGAAAAAATAAAGGAATAGTTCAACTTCAGGGATGTAACTAAATAACCTAGATTTAATAAAAGCAATCTTAGTCAAAGTAACTCAAAAACATCGATTGAAGAAGAAGCAATCCCAAAAATAACGTTCTCAGGTAAGTAATAAGACGAAAAATCGAAATAATGAAATAACCTAAATTGCAGAAAAGCACAAAATCTCACAAATAATGTTCTTGGACAGGTAGAAAGTCGCAAATCGAAGGAACTAAAAAGCCTAGATGGAAGAAAAAACAATCTCAGAAATAACGTTCTTGGATAAGTAAACAGTCGAAAAATCGACAAGAGAAAAACGTCCATTCAAGATTTGAGGGCCAAGAATACCATCAACATCAATTGTCAACTCACATTGGTGGTAACATCGACTTTCTCGCCCTTCTGCAGCAGGGTGTTGATGATGCCAGTGTGGCCGTATGCGGCAGCAGTGTGTATGCTGCGTGCCCCATCCTTGTTGGGCATGTGGAGGTAAACGCCCTTCTTGAAGAGCATCGTGGCGCACTCAGCATGACCATTCAGGGATGCAATGTGCATCAAAGTGCTGCCATCCTTGGTGCGCTCGAAGATGCTCGCTTTGAACTTGTCCGCCAGTATCTCGATGACATGCGCGTGTCCATTCTCAGCAGCCAAATGCATCGGTGTGCGATCTGACCAGGACGGGATGAGTGATTAGTAATGATGTGAGAAGAGATTAAGCCGATTGAGCAATTCTCACTCACCCTGATTATCTGCTATGGAGGCAGATGCTCGCACTCCGTAAAAGTACTTGAGTAGCGCTTCGTCTCCTTCGGCGGCGGCAATGTGCAACGGCGTCTGCCCCTCCCCATTCTGGGTGTCCACGTTGGTGCCATAGTCGACCAGGATGCGGACCATATCGACGTCTCGCCGTCTGGCGGCCAAATGCAAGGCCGTGTCTCCATTGGCCGTCGTTGCCTGAAAGGGAAATCGACCAATGCTTTTCATTTTGGTTTATTTTCGTATATGCAAATGTTTTGGCTTGTCCACAACAAGGCTAACAGGCTAACTCGGCCCGCACATTTAGCTGCGTTTTCGCAACGCTGTTGACCCACTTTGGCTGAGCCGGCTGATTGCGTGCCAAGCAGCTAGCTGATTCGGCCCAAAGTCAACTAACTCGAACTTTAACTTTGCCTTTAACTTTCACCCCTTTATTGGTTAATTACATCAACACGCACTACTCTCAACCCAAACTCGACGTGCCAATTGAAAACAACACTGAACAACTTTTATGCGCCAATGTCGCGTTGCATTTTTGCACTGTTGCATTCTTGCACCGTTGCACTGTTGCACTTGGCCACTGTCTCTCGCCACCTCCTCTCCCGCTTTAGAAGTCGCACGTGTGCGTTACATTGCCATATCTTTAAAGCATTTGCATTTTACTGATTTATTAATGGGTTCTCTTCTTGACAGTTCAAGGCAGTTAGGCAGCGGTCAGCTCAAGATTTGATTTGCATTTATGATTTGTGGCATTTACGGTTCACATTGCGATTAAGTTAAAGCCTGTCAAGAAACCTGATTGGCAGCTCAGATATCATTTTGATGCAGTGCTCAGTTATGCGAAAGGACAACTAAAAGTGTGTTCTTGTTAAACGTTATCTAGTTACTTAAATTTAATAATCCTTACATATATTGTAGAAACCTTCTACTTTGTTTTCACAGAGTCGAGCTTAAATTGTTCTTTGCTTTTATAATCTCATAATCTAGAAGCCATGCCATAATGACTCTGAGAGAGAGTTCTTTTTTCTCGATGAATGTATTTGTTAGCCAAGACAATGCAATTCTTATGTGCTGTGTATTTATCTAGTGTTTTATTTTTAAACTATATATACTCGTATTTGTAGAATAATTACCTTTAGTTGGTCCGCCGTTTGTGCAGCTAAGAGTTCTCTGCACATGGACTGATTGCCCGACTCCACAGCCAGCAGCAATGGGATTTTGCCACGCTACAGAGGGAAAGAGAGAAGAATAGTTTATAGTTGGCAACATACTCATTATGGGTAATTGACAAACTAACACACACACACACACACACACACACACAAATAAATAACCAATTAGCCAATTCATGCCTCAAGTGTTAACGGCTGCATGTTTTTGCCTATTTTTAGCCAAGTTCGCAACTTTTCGCGCGAACTTTCAACTGGCAAAGGTGCATGAAAAGAGCTCCCCCACTCCACCCCACCGCCTTTTGGCAAGTCTCCCGTAACGCCAGGGTCTATCAGCTGGCAAGTAAATCAAGTTGTAGAGCAACTTGTGACCCCCTTTTCTTCTTCTTTTTTTGTGGATAGGAATGGCAACCCACGCCAAATTCTCGTATTATGTGTTTGTTGTTGGCAACGAGTTGAGCGCCCTTTTGAAAGAGTGTTCGTAGTGTTCTCTGTACAGCTTATATATATACTTATATGTATATGTATGTGTTGTAGAGTAGAGTATAATGTGCGTGCCTAAGCTGAAAAACTATTCAACTATTTGTCAAGGCTCAAATCGAAACCGAAAACGTGTAATGGGCAATGGGGAACTAAGGAAATGGGCATTGAGGATACCTAAATACTTTATCCAGCTAATTTTGGCTGACAGTGCCATTAAATGGGGAATGGGGTGAAGGGGGAGTCGGTGGAGGGGTTCCCCTTTTGGGTATAAATATCTAACCTCTAATTGATTTAAATCAAGTTGCCGAAAGAGTCTTTTGTCTAGACAACTATCAATCGACTCCGCCGATTGAGGAGTATTTGAAACGGGGGGCTAAGTTGGCTAAGTAAATTTATGCATTCTTTGCCGTCGCGTGCGTTAAGCAAATATTGTTGTGAATTTGCACACCAATGCAATGTGAATGTGAATGTGAATGTGAATGCGAATGTGAATTTGAATGCGACAAATAAGTTCCGCATTTCAGCTAGTTTCTTCTCTTTCAGGTTCTTTAGTTGCAAGTTAATCAGATGAGAACGAACAACAACAACAACAACGACAACAGCAAGAAGACAACACTGACATTATTCTATTTTTTCGGGTTTTCTTTGGTTTCGGAATGCATTTGCTTTTCTTTTTCATTTTTCTTTTTTCTTTTTGCATATTGATTTTTCACAATTTGTTTGGCTTTATGTTGCTGCTGCTGCTGCTGCTGTTGTTGTTGATGATGTTGTTATTTTTTTTATGAAACTTTTGTTTACGTTGGCACCGCCTGGTACTACACTACCTTGGCTGCTCTGGTCTGGTCTGGTCTGGTCTGGAGTGCTTCACTCTTGATGTCTACAGACTGAAAGCAACTCATAACTTGGCTATTTACACAACACTTGTAGCTCTTCCACACACACAATCACACACACACACACACACTTACGCCGTCTGCTTTGACGCGTATATCCTTGCCAGCAGCAGCGAGCAAGGCTCTCAGGATATTTGTCGCAGTGCCCGTTTGACGACTGGACACCAAATGCACTGCGGTCTGCGAACGTGACTGCAACGAGAGATTAATAAAATACAAAAAAACCATTATCTATTAGTTACGAGCGCCATTAAAATTGGCTATTAGAGTGCATAAACTGGCACGCACTTTGACTGTTTTCTTTTATTATGTGCAGGTCGAGCCTCTTTTACTCTTTGTGTGTTAACAGCCACGAAGTGAAGAAGAAGAAGAAAAAACTATATTCACTTCAAAATTACAATTGCAACTGAATGAAAGAGCGCTCAGCTTTTGGGCTTATAAGCACATTTCGTGTCACTTTAGCTAGCTTTTTTTTATTTTTTATTCATATCACAGATTGACAGCAAACTGTATATAAACTTCCTGCTCTCTCTCTCTCTCTCTCTCTCTCTCTCTCTTTCTCTCCCTCTCTCTGTCTCTCTGCTGACACTGACAGCTCCGTCGAGGGAGGGGTGCGAGTGTGTTTTAAGTGTTGGTGTTTGCCACGCACACGAGAGGCAACCACTTCAAACTTGGCTGTTGCTAAAACAAAAGTTAACATCTGCTTTGCATGTGTGTGTGTCTTCAGAACTATCAACTATATCTGCCTCGCATTCCCCCTCGCTCTCCTCATTTTCCTCTCTCACTTTTCCTCAGTCATCACTTTGATTAACATCAGTAATTTCGGCTTTAGAGGCACCTGCCACGCCCTCGCATTTCACTAATTGCGGCATGAAAACTAAATAAAATTGTTGAACAAAGAAAACTTGCTCACTAAACATATACCCTGTTAACAGTGTATTTAAATACAGCTATGATCCGTTCAGCTTTGAGTTATCCATTAAAATATTAATTTTTTTATATAACAGTTATATTTTAAACATTAATCAACCTATTCAAAGGCTATAAAACATTGATTTGGAACAGAATGAATAATCGCAGTGAATTACAATCTATAACATAAACATAGAACAGGTTTTAGCAGTTAATAAATAACATCAAATATTACATTTGTGGCACATTAATTTAACGCCCTACAGTCCAGAGGTCGCTGGTGTGGAAGCGCTTCAACCTCCTGCGAGTTGTATTTGACCCAAGTGTGCAGGTCAAAGGGTTGACGTGGTTGTGCAAACGGTCATTATACCGACTTGTATGTCTGAGTTTGCTTGATGGCTTCAGCAACCAGTTGAGTAAAATAAAATAAAATTACATTTGAAATTTGCATTGCCAGACGGAATGACAATTTATAGAAAAAAGTGTTGCATATTTTGTGGTACTTTCTTCAACGTACTCATTGAAGTAATTCCCAAATGGTTCTGGCTTCGAGCAGGGCAATACGGGTCTATCTTTTTGTCTTTTTATCTGTCTTTTTTAACTTTTGTTTACAAGTGTTATTATTGTTTATGTTTACTTTTGTTATTTACATTTTTTTTTTATATTTGTTGATATTTTTTCTTTCTATTATTGGGAATGGTAAGTAAAGCTTCTCAGTTATGACGTCACTCCTCGGCATTTCCGGGATCTGCTGATTATAGATTTGCCAAACTTGGCAACCAAATTAAGTTGAGCTGAAGAGTAATTTAATCGTGTGCAAAATTCCGATTGCTAGCAAATGAATAATGTATTTCCAGCTCAGATTAAAGCTTAAAATTTAAAATGATTTAAATTGCATTTGGAAATGTATATTGCCTACCTATAAGTGATAAAACACACACTTCGTCAATATTCTCTATATACACCATGACATCTGCAGCCCAACTTTAGATGGTGCTTGGTAACCGCAGTTTGTTTACCTTAAAAGCGACTACGGTGCCTGTCCCACTTGACTGGCGGGTTGGTTTTTAAATTAGAGTGCCTGAGCCCGAGTCTTAACCTTGTCGCCACTAATTGGCCCCTTAGCCCCTAACGTGCCAAAGTCACATGCAACATGCGGCACAAACATCTTTCGCGCTGACCTTTGCACACAAATATGCGTCTAATGGACTTTAAAGTACTCCAAAGCCGATTCGTCATCAACTTACTAAATTATATAAAGTAGCTAAAGTAGCAGCAATGAGAGCCACAAAAAAATATGCATCGATTTTTAAATTACTAGAAAAATTCTTGTGAATAAGTCGGCTCAATCAAACTTGTTGTGCACGAATTCGATAAGAAACAAAAATGATTTAAATGGGTGATTAAAGTTAACTGATTTGTTGTGGACACATATCAGTTATATTAATGTACAATATATATATATATATATATATATATATATATATATGTTAGATTAATCGGAATATTAATGATTCAAACGTAAGAAATTAAAGACTAAATACGATAGACATTCAAATGTAGCTTGTATTGCTGTGGGTTTATTGGGTATAGAATATGTATAATATCAGTGTAGGCAAAGGTATGAGTTAAGAAATAAAGATATTACATATATACAGATGAAGATATAAGTATAACTATAGCTAAATATCTAGAGAAAGTTTAAGAAATATGTGCATCTTCATAAAAGAATAAAAAGTCAAGTATATGCAGATATATTTATATGTATAAATGTGTAATTAATTATAGATTTTGGATATACTCACTCCGCCGGTGGAAAAGGTATCAACGCCACGTTTTGTTAGCAACAATTTGACGACATCCTCACGCGAATACATTGCCGCAATATGCAGCACATTGTAATTATCCTGCAACACAAAGTGAACGGCAGAATGAGAGAGAGTATTAGCATTGGTAAGAGACAGCATTCATGAGTGGGCGATACTTGAAATCAATTGGCAAAATCATTTAACGGTGTTCAAACTAGCACAGGTCAGCAGGTCTTCAGCTGGGTCAAAGTCAATTTGAAGTCGATTCGAGAACCCCCATTCCCAACTCCTCTAACCATATTTGGATTCACGTATTCCCCTCCTCTGCACTTTTGGGCACTTTGCATGGCCAGAAAAGGTGCGCCTGATTACCTTTTTCCTTATTTCATTTGCGTTCCCGTTATTGTTGTTATTGTTGTTATTGTTGTTGTTGTTGCCACAATCTTTGCATGTGGACTTTCACTTTTGGCCATTTCTTAATGGTCGTTTGCTTCCTTAGCCACACATGCAACACTTGCATCAAACATTTCGCATGACCCTGCAATGGGTTATTTCTTTAAGACGCAACCCAAAATTTTGTGAATTTGACGACAAGCTGCCAGTGAGTCACATGTGGCCCGTATTGGGGACAATCGAAGCACTTCCCCTTATCGTCCTCTTATATAATAAGCCATAACGCGCAATATGTTACACATACGCTCCATGTGCCACCATGGGTCGGATTTACTTAATTTATAACTTGACCCGTCGCTTTACTTTTACTTATTCTTTTCTTTTGTTTCGGTGCGCCCTCGAAACGGAAGTGAGTCGGGGCTTTTTATAGGGGCTTTGTTATAAGTACCTATGTAGGGCCGATAAGCCTCTGTCATGGAGTTAGCTATATATATATATTTGTGAATTTATTTAAGCCAACGACTATTTTCGAGTTAAAGCTTAACTTTGCTGAAGAAATTGTACATAACTAGAATTATGTAAGGCAGAAATTTAAGATGGGAGTGAATAAAAAAAACATATTTTAAAGAATATATTGATAATAAGCAATTATCAACAACTAAAAGCAAACGTTTAGCTCATATTTTTGTTTCTGAGATTTTGATAATAAAATTTGTTGGTACGTTATCAGCAACTTTTAAAATCTTTCCAGAGTAATTTTCTATGTACTAAAAATGTATTAAGAATTTTAAGAATATATAGAAAATTCTAGACATCTTTTTTATTAGTAAACGAGTCGAACAATTAGAATTATTAGCTAACATTTTTACAAATACTATCAAATTATAGGGCTTATCTGGATATTTTTCATGAAGACGAGCGCACGTAACTCATGTCAAGGTGTTTGGAAGTATTTCCTATTTTTTCTGTTTTATGTGACGACTATTTCTGGCTGCAACTGTAGCTAATTTGCATAGAGCACGGGGCGCCAAATAAACGAAAAACTTCAAGTTGAAGTCTTTGACACATGTCCCGCTGAAAGACATGGGGAGAGTGGTACTGCCCAGTTTCAGGCCGGCATTGCGGTCTATACTGTTTGTGTAATGCTTGTTGGCAACTGGCAACTACAGTGGCCTGCAAAAGTAGACGCTCTTCTCTGGCACGTGAAACGTGAACGGCAGACAGATAATATTTCACGCGCCTGTTTTGCATAGTTTTAGCTCTAAATAGGTATTGTGTGTGCTTGTTGTGTGTTTATTATTGTTGTGCTGTGGCGGAACGAAAGCAAAAACCGGAAACACAACAAAAAACGGAAGCGCAAATTTTCCAGCACATTTTTGTGCTTGCTTTGGCCAACGAAGGTGGAAGAGGGGGGGTTGGAGAGAAGGGATTGTATTGCTTGTAAGACGACCCAGTTTTCGCTTGTTTGTTGTGTGTAAACCTCAGCGCCAGAAAGAGAGAGAGAGAGAGAGAGAGAGAGAGACAGAGAGAGATAAAGGGAGAACGCAACAAAGTAAGTAACTGCTCAAGATGAAGTCATTTCGCACACCCTGGCAACAAAAAAAAACGCAAGAAAGACAGAAACCTAAAACAAAAAAGAGACACTTACAAAAACGAAATTATAAAGTGTACTTTTGTTTATTATTTTTTGTTGTCTGATGTCAGCAAATGATGTCGACCAAACAAACACACGCCCACTTTTAAGCAAATGGCTATTATATTAATTTAATTAGCATTTGACTTAATTCAAGTGCCTCACACAGACGCACACACACACACACACACACCTACACACACACCTACACCCACACACACCCACACACAACACACACTTTCGCACATTGTGCGTGCTCTCACGCACAGCCTTTTGACAAATTGAGTCTGGGCCGAGTTAATGGCTTAATGTAAAAATTGCACGCTGTCATCGCGCATGTGGCTTAAATACCAAATGCTAAATACCGGAGTGGCCCAAAAGTCGGCTTTAATTAAAATTGCATACATTAATGACGCCACGCCGGACGGCTTTTTTGCCATTGCTTTGGGCCATTTGTCTTACCCCCTCTCAAAAAAAAACAAAAAAGGTCAGCTAGTAAAAAGAAAAAAAATTAAAGGAAGACCGAGGTGTAAATAGCCATTGGGCGTATTTAAAAGTCAGCTGCTTGATTAATTGGCTTTTAAGTTGCAACAAATGAAGTTGGGAACACCTCTTCCTCAGCTCAACCTCAACTTGGCAGCAACTTCAATGACATGTGGCATTACACCTTCAACTCCCCCATTGCCCCACTCCCCAACTTGACAGCCTTAAAATGTTAATTACTTGTACTCATTACATCATTTCATTTGCAAATGCAAATGCCGTGCCAAATGTGAGTTACTTAGAGATCTCTCCCATTCAGATAAGCCACAAAATGATATAATGCAAAACAAAATTTATCGCACGTGATATTTTAGATTCCTCCTCGCTTTTTTTTTAATTCATTAAGGTGAAATATAGCTCTAATTGCACGTAATACAATGAAAGTAATTATATTCTGTTTATGTCAGCTATAAAACATCTTGACGGACTGTCAACTTTTATGAACTCATCAAGTCAAATGATAAAAGATGACGCATCTTTAATAGAAAAGTGAAATGGTGGGCATAAAAATGTAATTATTACAACTACTTAATATTTTCCTAGTCATGAAATATTCCCAAAGTATAATTTTAGACAACATCCGTTGCCATATTACTCATAGCAGAAAGAATATGCTATTTATTTGACTTTCGTTTTCTAGGAAATAAGACAAGAGCATAAATATATATTTTAAATTAAATTGAGCCAATATTTGTTGGCAAAGAAAAATCTAAAAACGGTAGGAATTCTAAATTAAAATTACACAAAATATGTTAATCACAGAAATAAATCTGAAAAATGAGTCTACAAATATAAATAAAGACGGATTGCCCTTTTTGGCACTGACAAGTTTTTCAATATAGTAGAAATCATATCGTCAGCCAAATTGATTCACAGTGCAGTGGAATTAGAATATTAGATTTAAATTTAGAAAACTTCAGTTTGAGTAGTGACGTGTAACAAGTATGCAAATATTATGCATTTAAAAAAAGGAAACTATTTAAAATGCATTATAAATATTCATTTCGTACACGCGTTCAAATCCATGTTGTACAAAGTTTCAAATTAACCTTTAACATTTCAACAACAAGCTGGGAAATTTTCTTCAATGTGGTTTTTTATGTGAGTCTGCAATGGGCAAAAAAAAAACACACACACACAATTTCTATGTTTGTTTTGGTAATTTAATTCGCTGACTTTGCTTATTTTTGGTTTGGCAACAATTATTTATAATTAGGTCAAGGATTTGTATCGCCTCAAGAGCTCAGAACCTGTGCGCTTTGGCCGCAAATGAAATGTGGCCCAATGTGTGTGGTAAGTAATTGTGGCATGCAAACATAATGCGGAATGCCCAATTGCCAATTGAGTATAGACCTCAACTTCCAGACTAAAATTGCTCACTTCATTATTAGTGACCGAATAGGTTTTTGGGTTTTGTGATTGCTAAATGATGGCATAGTGAAGCCCCATTAATTCTTGAAGCTTGAGGATTATTAAAGATTTGGTTAAATACTACTTTCTCTGCTTCTATCTAGTTTAGATTCAACTTTATTAAATAAGAAAAATTGAAGATAAAAGCCTTTGTTAAATAATTTTGTTGCCAATTCCCATCTAGTTTAGATTCAAGTCTATTAAATAAATATACCTGCAAACACCCTCGATAACAACAAACATTATCATATCCTGATATCACACTGCTGATTCTTCAATCCCTCGAAAATTGTTTGCCAAAAATAGCTTTGCAATTTTCCAACAATTTGACTATGTTCGTGGCGCCCCAAGGTATGCAGCAGGCAGCGTAGAGAATAAGAAATCACAGAATATGATATCAGGGGGGAAATTCCTGTGCGGCTTTGCGTGTCGCCGAAAATCGTAACAATTGTAAGAACCTGGCCAAAAACGGTTGGCCAAGCTTTGTTCAGTTGACCCACAGCGGCCGTTAAGTGGCAGTTGAGAGGCCGAGAGTTGAGTCCGGCAGTTGAGAGCCGGAGTGTCCGGAGAGTCCGGAGAGTTGAGAATCCGAGAGTCCGAGAGTCCTGCCGGCTATTGGCAATCCCAATGGAAATGCGTGTGTGCGGCAAATGCGTGGACCGCAAAACATACTCTCTCCCCTTCCCCTTCCCCTTCACCTTCCCCGCTGTCCGCAACCCCCTCGTGCAATGACGCCCCCGCTTGAGATTTAATTATGCGGTTTTTATCGATTTGACACACTTCCAGCGACTTGTTTTGCTTACGTTTCTTTGCCGACTTTCTCAGCTCAGCTGGTTCCCTTAATTTGTGCTCATAACTGGGTAATTTAAGATGTTACAATGTTACCAGCTTAAACACTCGATACTCACATTATTCCGTGCTCCGACATCGGCACCGAGTTCAATCATGCGATCCATTATCGCCGTCCGATTATCCTTTGTTGCATACATCAGCGGCGTCATGCCGGTGTTCTGAAACCACAGTGGATAATCATCAGTTAGTTATTTTAGAATGCATAATAATTAACTAGGTGCATATTAAAATTGAAACTATAATGAGGTATAAAATGCATACATGTTTATTGTGATTCTTGGAAATGCTACAACACCACAAATATATTCAAAAAATGTCAAATTTTCTTAATCCTCTTCACTATTCACTTGTTTTATTTCGATACAATTTACAACATTTAATATGCTTCTCAAGAAATGTAAGGGAAACTCTTTAAGACAGCAGTATTGTTGTCAACGAAACTCGGGTTTCTCCACATTCAAATATGATTCATTCGGAATATATACAACCCGTATTTTCCCTCGTTTGCTGAACCTTTAAACTTTTTGACTCATACACAATTCAATATGAACATTTTCGTTGTTTCTGCTCGTCATCATCATTATTATTGTATACGAAAGTATTGTTCGTATTGTGTTTGTTTCTCGCCTTCTAATTTTGATAAGCTTACATCTTCACCTCATTTATTTTGCGTAATTTTCATAATTAAAATTAAATCAAGTCCAAAACCATAAGCATTTCCACGCCCTGTCTGGCAGCCAAATAAATTCACCAAAATAGTCGCAAAAAATTTAGCTTTTTTGTTATTAATGGCATATTGTGTGAATTGAATATACCCTATATTTATATCAATATCGATAGTGCAATGGAGAACATCTTGTTTCTTAAATGGAAAGGTAAACATTTGCATCAACTTCTTAATCTCTTCATATTTTTTAGATAATTTAAAATTGCTTTCGTACATTTTGTTCTGATTCCGTTCAGGCGTAGAGGCCATGTCTAGTTTTCATATATATTTTTTGGGGCTTTGTACACTTTCTTAACAAGCTGAGGGAGAAGTGTAAGCCATCCCATGTCTACTGCCATAGCTGCAGGGTATCATTGACTGTTGTTTTCAAGAGAGTTTCTATGTTAATGATGCCTTTCGCACAGCTAAATAATTTGCATGGGGCGCAACCCTCTCCTTCTACCCGAGTAGTTCTTTAGTTTAGTTTTGTCTACACTCCGATCGAGTATTTCCGTTCCACCTACTTTTTTTGTAGCCTGCTTGCATTTTATTGTCAGTTGCCGTTTCTCTATGCTTTTTTCTGGATGGTTGAAGGGGTGAGTCCTTTTTTTGTGGGATTCTTGCAACGTTAATTTTATGTCAACGACTTTTGCGTTTGATATTTTTATGGTAAATTGAAATCGAAGCGCTTCAATTTCGATGCTTTATGAGTTTATTCCTTTGGGGGTAGTCGCTTGTCGCAACTTGTGGCAGGACGATTCATTGCCTTGGCAGCCAAACATTTGGGACGCGCTATCAAATAACACACACAACACACACACACACACACACACACACACATTTATGCACTACAGTGTCGTTATTTTGGCTAGTAAACAACCGAATAACAACAACAACTAAAATGCCGCCATTGTCGACGTTGATAAGGGCGACGTCGACTTACATTTTGCGCCGCTTTCGATGGGCTCCAAAATTGATTTTACAAAGTCGGCGGTACTCGCATTTGGCACCATTACACTGAGCAAATAAAGCACTTGCTTCAATTCCTATTTTGCCATACTATTTTAAACAAACTCTGCTTTGTTTTATTAAATTGTTTTGCTTAGACTGAAAATCTCTTTGAGAACAACTCGTTGAATTCAAGTACAACGTGAATTTATTTCCTGATGTTTTGTCTTTTTATATGTTGATTGAGTTTATTAAGAGTTATTATATCCTTATTATTTTTTTTTTATTTTTTAATTTCATTACCAAGTTTTAATTGTATGGAATTTAATTTGAAACTTTAATTTGAATTTCGTATTTAATTTGAATTTTTAATTTTTTAAATGCTTTCTTAATAACTGTTTTAGGTTTCCAGTAAATACATAAATAATAAATTACTAGAATAAACAGAAAAAAAGTTCACTTTACTTCGATTTTTTTCATCACAAAAAATATATTATTTTGTCATGAGAATTTTAAGCTCAGCTTAAGAAACTTTAGTTCTGGCTAGATTTTGACAGTTCTTGCAAGTGCATCAAGTTCTTGTTTACTTTTGCTTAGTCGTGTTTGTCTTGAAACTGTTTTTGTTTTCTCAGTGTATTAGTAAATACACACATCCACTCTACCCCTCTCTCTCTCTCTCTCTCTCTCTCTCTCTCTCTGTCTGTCTCTGTCTGCTTACCATATCGTGAACTCCGGCTAGCGGAATATGATTGCCATCCTCGCCGACATTGGCCACATACTTCTCCAGTTTCTTCAGTTCCGCCTCCATGGGTGTCCATTCACTCTTCATGGCCAGGGCGAGCACCTTGTTGGCCGTGTCGCGTATGGAGGCGCCTGCACTTGGTGGCTTGGGTGCTGGGAATCCGTCAGCATCCTTCTTGTCGCCATTGCTGGAGCTGTCGTCCTTGGGATCGGAGTCGGCTTTGCTCGCGGGCGTTGCGCGTTCACTTGTCGTCGCGGAATCATCTGGCGGCCCTGTCAATGAGGACGGCGTCTTGCGGCCAACACCAGCACCGCCAGCGCCACGCCCACCGCCGCGGCCGCCCCTCGGCTGCGACATGTTCCGGCCAAAATGGGCTGGCTGCCTAACAACAACGAGCCGCTCTTAGTTCCGGCCGCCTCGACTGGCCAAATTGGCCATTATACAACGGTTAACGGTTAACAACAAAACAAAAAATGCACTTTAATTTATTGTTTAAATTTGAATAGTTGCAAGCGCTGTGTTTTTCTTATTGATTCGCGGCTGCATAGTTTCCGGCTTGCATTCGCGTTGCACTACAATTTGTTGGCTTCCGCATTTTACCAATATTTGTTACCAACAATTTGCATTTTCATTGGCAACACACTCGCAGCGAAACAACAAACGTTTGTTGGTTACTTTAATTTTGCTGGCCCCACTTTTCGTATAACAACATCAACAACAACACCAGCCAGACCAACAACAACCACACAAACACATCCGTTTGCTATTATTATTCCCTGAATTTGTTTTTCCTTTTTCTTTTGTTTTTTTCTTTTTCGCTTTCTTCACTTTTACTACACAATTTTATATGTTTCAGCCTGTTTTTCTTTCTTTTTTATAGCTCGCTTTCGGGTTGCGTGTGCGTCTCACTTTAGAGCCGCCGCTTTTCTAGCTGCTTTCTTTCGGGCCAGGATTTGGGCTACTCTTGTTGGCCGAGTTAAAAGAGCCAAAGAACCGTTTGCCACGAGCTTCTGCGAGTTTCTGATTTGCCAGTCGCATTCATTTTTGGCATTTACCTTTCGACTGCGAGAAGTCGAGCACCTTGGCAACATGACGAAACTCCTGTTACCAATCCCTCTCTCTCTCTCTCTCTTTCTCTCTCTGTCTCTCTACCTCTCTGTCTCTTTGAGGCGCACGCGTTTGTTTACAATTGTTGATTCCAAACCAACTCGAGAGATTGCCTCCAAACAGTAGTTTTTTGGCGCGCAAATTTACCATCGAGAGAGAGCTCTCAGTATTCGTTAAATTTCGCAGTCTGGAGTTGGGTCCCTAAGCTATAAGGCGAGGGAGGATCCTAACTTGGGCCAGTAAAGCTTAGACCAGAGTAGACAAAAAGTGCATTAAAAGAATGGGTCGAGTGTTAATCTAGTATATGAAAAGGACTTTCATCTTTTCTTAAAATAACCCACTTCCAATTTCAGATTGTTTTAAATTTTGTTCAAATCACAATATATTTGGACGTAGCCATAATCTGTCAAATATTGGCCATGTTGTTATGGCCATGTTAGTCAGTTAATTTTTGACATGTATTTCAGTAATGTGTTTTTAGCATTTGAAACATTTGAAACGTTCGTAATCAAAATTTGTTGAAGTTAAGAAATCAAGCACAATGAAGTCAACATACAGCGTCGAGAGCCTGACCCAGAATACAACTCCAAAGACACGCAAATTGGCTAAAAATACGTTGAAAAAGAGATCGAGTCCAGCTCATTCCTCCGCGCTGTTCGACGAGGAAATTGACTATGAGGGGCCTACGAGATGTCGCTGCCAACGATGTGAAATTGTCCACCCAACGGAGAGGATACGCAACGAGGCGGAACGGGTATTTGAAAATGTGCTTAAAGTGCAGGATGTTGTCGATCAGAATGTGGAGGGATTGCTCAATGATCTGCAGGAGCTAATCAGTTTCAAGTCGATCTCTGTGCAGCCAGAGATGCTGGCGGAGAGCATGAAGGCGCTCGATTGGCTAGCGGATCGCTTGGATAATTTAAAGTTTCAAACCATGGATCATTATGTGCCCGACGATCCCGGGAATTGTTTTGAGGAGCCGCATCGCAAGGTGCTCTTCTCCCGCTACTTCTCGTCGCCCACAAAAAACACAGTGCTGATCTATGGGCATCTGGATGTGGTGCCAGCTAAGCCAGACTGCTGGCTCCATGACCCCTTCACTATGCATCTGGAGCAGGGTGTCATCTATGGCAGGGGTGTGACCAGCGGCAAGGGAATGCTAGTCGGCTGGCTGCAGGCCATCGAATGTTGGCTGAAAGTGCACGGGGATCTGCCCATTAATGTGAAGATCATCGTCGATATGTTGCACGAGGTGGGCAACAGCGGATTGCATATCTATGTGAAAGAGAGAAGAGACTTCTTTCTCGACGTCGACTTTATGGCCTTCGATGCGAACTCGTGGCTGAACAACAATAATCCCATCATCGCCTGCAGTCTCTCCGGCTGGGCCCATTTTGGCATTGAGGTCCGTGGCGGCAATAAGACCTTGGAGAGTGGCCTCGCTGGTGGTTTAGTCTTTGAGCCGATGATCGATCTGTGTCATCTGATGAATCGGCTCGTCAACGATGACCATGACATTCTGATTCCAAACGTTGAGCTGCACGTGAAGGCACTGGCTACTCACGAATGGCAGCTGCTCGAGAAGGCGGACTTCCAGACCTATGCCTACAAGGAGCAGCTCTATGTGCGACGCCTGAGGAACGAGGGGAACAAGGTGGAAATGCTGCAGAACCGCTGGTGTAAGCCAACCCTGACCATGCACGGCGTTGAGGGAGCAGACAGTCATCCCGGCTGCAGGCGGATGCTGCCCATGCGCGTGGTGGGCAAGTTCTCAATTAAGCTGGTGCCCGATCAGGATGTGAAGCAGATTCAATCCGATGTCAACGATTATTTGGAGCGGTGTAGCAGCGATCTGGATCTGGGCACCAAGATGATCGTTCATCTGCTTGACGGCTGTGAGCCGAGTTCCTGGTCGGGCGACTCCACATTGACGAAGGCCGTCATAAATGCAGTGTTCGATGTCTTTCAAAAAATGCCGATTGTCACCGAAGGAATACCAATTTGTTTGCCCGTTGCGAGCGTGTTGGGGAATCTGATAGATAAGCCCATCATCTTGGTGCCGTATTGGCGTCGTCGGGATCGCCATCACCAGGAGAACGAGTACATTGAGGAGCGATGCGTCATGCAACATGCCAAGGTCTGTGCCAATCTCTTCTACGAACTGAGTGTGATTCCCAGCAAGTGCAAGTGCCATCTGCTCACGGACTACTGCAATCGGCGTGGAATTATGGAGAAGCTGGATGAAGAGCGTGGCTACTTCAATAATGAGTCACCGGCATCCCGGCGTAACCAATTGATGAACATCTTCAGGAAAAACGATAGTGCCTCGCAGAGGACACACAAAATGCGCCGGTTCAATGCACGTTTCAAGAACTTCCTTTGCATACCATTTGCCTGGAAGAAGATCAGAAAGCACTAAAAGCATAAAGGCATCTAGCGTTTAGTGTGGTTGTTGTTCAAATTCAGAAGATTAAAGACTCAGTTTTGTTTTTCCGTTTTCCGTTTGCTTGGATCTGTGCTAGTAAGTAATGAAAATCCGACAATTTGCTTTAGTTATCAGTTTTCATTTGTGTAAATTCTAAATTACAAAAAAGTTCTATTCGAAATTCAAATAATTTTTGCGGAAAAATGATTTGCTGGGGTGAACGGAATTGTTGCGGCTTGTTCTTAGATGGATCGAAGGATGATCGCTGTGACTGTTTGCGTGACTACTGCGTTAGGGACTATGATCCCAAAGATAGGATAATTGTGGCAGAGGAAGATTTGGAATTTGTAAATGCGCATCTGGAAACGAAAGGCGAAGAGCATTTGACAGAGCTGAACGAAATGCTGTCATTAAAGAGCATTCCCGACTGCCCCGAGTTTGACAAGCAGACTCGACAGCTGATCAATCGATTGGCGCAACGGCTGAACGAACTGGAGTTCGATGTGGAGGTGGTCGAGGTGAAGCCCAAGGGCACTGAACCGACGCACTATGTGATCTTTGCCAACTACTTCTCCACACCCGCCAAGAATGTGATGCTCGTCTACGGGCATGTAGACGTAAAGAACGTGGATAAGGACGACAACAGTTGGACCCAATTCCCGTTCCAGCTAACCAACCAGGATGGTATGCTCTACGGCCGTGGTTTAACCAGCTCAAAGGGTCCGCTGTATTGCTGGCTATATGCAGCCGAGTCCTGGCTGGAGGAGACAAACGATCTGCCGGTGAATTTGAGATTTCTTATCGATACCTTCGGCAATGCGAACAATCAGGCACTCAGGGAACTCATCGATGAACGCCAGAATTTCTTCAAGCCAGTCGATCTATTGATTTGCTCCACCAACCTGTGGATATCGCCAAAGACACCCATGCTGTCCATCTGCCACAGCGGCTACGTCTTCTTTGAGCTGCGGGTGCGACACAAAAAGCAATCCAAAAAAGAAACCGAGTCCGACGAGTGTCCCACCCGCGGTCGGCAGCCCATGGAGGAGCTGTGTTTCCTAATGAACACCCTAACGGATAAGCACGGTGAACTGGCGAAGAAACTGGAGCGTCATGCGTTGCCCGTAACCCAAAACGATTGGAACATCCTGAGCAAAGCCGAGATGGGCATCATGGAATTCAAGGAATGCTACAATATCAAAGAGCTGCTGCATGAGGAGTCCAAGGCACTGTTCCTCAAGCATCGCTGGTGCATGCCCTGCTTGACGGTGCACACCGTCGAGCATCGTCAATATTCCAGTGTGCGAGATCTGTATGAGCCCCGACACATTTTGGCCAAGTTCTCCGTTAAGCTGGTGCCCGATCAGAGTATCGATTACGTTAAGTTTGTGGTCAGGGAGCATCTGGACTGTGCCTACTGTCGCCACAAGTGCATACATCCCGCCTATCTGCGCATCACCGACTCCGTGAAGCCACTGAACGAGGGACGCAATGCACCCTTCAGTCTGGCCGCCCAGCGAGCGTACGAACAGGTGTACAATGTCCATGTAGCACTGCCGGACACCATCACCCTCTGCCTGCCGATGATGAATGTGCTGCGAAAGCATTGTCTGTCCACGGCTCAGGTCATCGGATTGCCCTTCTGCTCGGTGCATATGCATCCCGGCCAGCCGGACGAGTGCATACCGCTCGAGGAGTACGAGAGCAACAAGAAGCTCTGCGCTACCCTGATGTACGAGTTGGCTCTGGTGCCGCCCGAGTGCAAATGCACCGAGGTCAAGGACTTCTGCTACGAGGCGGGCAAGTCAACGGATCGCGACTTTGTCCACACCCAGGAACCACGCAATGCGAATATCTCCCACATCCTCTACGAACTGAACGAGGCACAGGTCGATAAGGCGCACTCGATCACTCATCTGCTGCCCAATGTGGAACAAATACTCTTGGGCAACTCTAAAAACGAGCAGAAACAAGAACGCCTCAGCTGATTGCCAATGTTTCCCTATTTCTCAGAGTCAGTGTTTACCTATTCCTGTATTCCTATTCATATTCAAGAACAAATCCAGTGTTGCCCTATTCTTTTATTCTTATTCCTATTAAAGGCCAAATCCAGTGTTTTCATATTTCTCTATTCCCATTCATATTCAAGGCCAAATCCAGTGTCGCCAGTCTGATTACCTAAATGGAATTATTAGACTTTAAAGTGCTTCTTTATGTATTGATTAAGGCGAAAAAGCCACGCGCCACTAACCTAATAAAATGAATATAATCAAGTTTTAAATAATACCAGTCTGAAGCACCTAAGAATACGAACTGCAAAACTACTTCGCGAAACAGCGATAAGACTGTGCAAATGTTCTGGAGTCTAAATAACAAAATTGCCAGACAGCGACCAGACAAAACGAAACGCCAAACGTAGAAATTTGATTATATATTCGATTATCGAAATTATCAGCAGAGCTCTGCCGTATATTTTTATTATGCTGCAAGCTTACAATGCAAACACATGCTTTTTCAATGTTTGCTGATAATACTCAACAAGAGCTTTTATTATCACCCAACCGGTAATGTGAGATATGTCAAATAAACCGCCGGCAAAGTGATTTAAGTTTCGTATATGTGTGTATGTGTGCATAGCTACTTTGCTTGATAAACAGTAATACCACTAAGCAGTCAATAAAATACATTGTATGCATGTATTAAGCATATTAAATTTTCCCCTCTCTCTCACTCTCTCTCTCTCTCTCTCTCTCTCTCTCTCTCTCCCAATTGAGAGACTCTCAAAGCACAGAAACGAAAACATAACGAACGGCAAACAACAAATACAAAACAAAACATATGAGTTCAAGAGCCGGACGAATTCGCGACACGTGTCGTCTTCAGAATGTAGAAAACAAAATAGAAAAGATGATAATGGACAAAACAAAAAGCGACGATCGACGAGCAAATACAAATGAAAAAACGTATGTTGTAAATATTAATGGGCGTGTAAATACCCTGTACACCATATGCATGCATGGATTGATACAATACCACATAATCAAAAAATAAGATCCTCAAGTCTCTCACTCTCAGCAGCGTTAAAATATATAATTTTTATTTTTATTTTACGTATGGTTGCATATTTACATAGTTTGCTCATGTATTGCTGTGCCTGTGGCTATCCGTCTTACCGCAACATTCTACTGTCTGCTTACTCAGCATCTCTCTCTTTTCCTCTCTCTTGCTTTCATTTGTATTCGTTCAGTGAGTAGTGGACTGATTCTAGTATGTGTTTGTATGCAGTGTCGACCGGTTGTGTCTTTTTGGAAACGTTCGTGATTAAATTTTGTTCAAGCCATAAGTGCTGCGCATATCATTAAACATTTTAAACTAGATAAGTAATGAAAAGTGAACAATAATAACATAATTATTCCTTTTAGTATATTTCTGTCAATTTCGACTTTAAGTAAAATATAAAATGTTAAACAAGAAGCTGCAAATCGTGTCCAGGCATGTCATCAATCAGAGTTTGGGCCACAAGGCGTGGCGATGGTAAGTTCTCAGTAAGGACACAAACCCTCAAGGTCAAGATCTCAGGACAGCAACTAGTGAGAAATACTTCAAGAAATATACCAATTTTGCATATGCTGCCAGATGGAAAGTGTTGCTGTTAAAGGGATGTTTTTTTTCACTCTCCACATCAGCTTAGCTCCCCCTCTCACAAATTACGTAATAACACTTATCACTCCATAGTCTTTGGTAATATTCAAATTTAGCAGACTATTCCATTTTAATTATGTTAATTATCAAATCTGAGTTGAATTGAATTCAATAAAATTTTTGGAGCATCGCAGTTTCTATTTTTAAACACCTGTTGCAAGCAAACTTTTCCATGAATGCCTATTTTAGCTGATACTAAGCCACTTGATAAGAAAAAATCAATTATTCTATATTTAATAGGTGTATTTTTCACTCTTGCGATAAGCAACTACGTAACATAAAACATTCAGGCTTACAATAAACGCGAATCGGCCAAAAAAAAAAAAAACAACATCTAAAAAACATAAAACATACAAAGCAGTGAACTTAAACAGAGCGCTATAAAAAGAGAACATGCCAGAAATTAAACACAAGCTTTTAGAGCATTTTTGTAACGCTTTAGCTGAGGTATGCACCAAAATAGTCGAGACACAACCCGCTCTTGCGCAGACTAATCTAATTTTTCGGAGTTATTTTTTGAAAATAAATTGATAGATAAATTGTGGCAGTGGCACACTTGGAACCGTCCTCAAATGGATTTGTGGGATAGAAAGTGTGCATGAATTCCAACTAAAAAACAGATATCTTTAAGAGCAGTATTAATCTTTTAATTAATGTAATATCGTTTTTTTATGTAAGTAAACTTAAATTTGATATCAATTTGTCACTCTTGCAGCCAGTCAACAACAATACCCGCCGCCAGTCAGAGTTACATGCATCACATTGGCAAGGAGCCGTTGGCTTACCGGAATGTGGGACAGCAGCTGGAATTGGCTGTCTCTCAGTTTGGCAGCACAGAGGCGATAGTTTCGTGTCACGAGGCGAAACGATACACGTTCCGCAACCTGCTGGCCGAGGTGGATCGCGTGGCGGCAGGTTTGCTCAAACTGGGACTGCAACGGGGCGATGCCGTCGGCATCTGGGCGCCCAACTACATTCAATGGTATCTAAGCATGATGGGCGCGGCACGAGCTGGCCTCACATCCGTCGGGATTAATCCGGCGTTCCAAGGACCCGAAATGGAGTACTGTCTGAAGAAGGTGGACATCAAGGCGATACTTGCAACGGAGTCGTTCAAGACACAAAACTACTACGAAATTATACGCGACATTTGCCCCGAACTGGCCGACTCGGAAGTGGGCAAAGTCAGAAGCGATAAGTTTCCCCATTTGCGTGCCGTCATCATCGACAGCAAGCAGAGTCTGAAGGGTGCCTTGCGCTTTGACGAGCTGCTCGGCTTGAGCAATGCCAGCGAGCAGGCGGAGATCACCAAATTGCAGCGCGATATCCAACCGGAGAGTCCGTGCAATGTGCAGTTCACGTCGGGCACGACGGGCAATCCCAAGGCAGCCGTGCTCTCCCATTACAATTTCGTCAACAATGGCATCCATGTGGGCAGTAGAAATGAACTGGATGGCGAGCGGATTTGTGTCCAGGTGCCGTTGTTTCATGCCTATGGCGTTGGCATTACCATCATGGCAGCCATGTCTAAGGGAGCAACACTGGTTCTGCCATCAGCTGGGTTCAGTCCGAAGGACTCGCTGCGGGCGATTGTCGATGAGAAATGCACTGTGATCCATGGCACACCCACAATGTATGTGGATCTGGTTGTTGCCCAGCGTAAGGAGCAGTTGCCGCTGGGCAAGATCAAGAAGGCGATCACGGGCGGGGCGCCAGTCTCGCCTCAGCTCATCCTGGACGTTAAACAGGTCCTGGGCGTTGAGGCAATGCACAGCGTCTATGGATTGACCGAGTCAACAGCTGTCCTCTTCCAATCGTTGCCTGGGGAGGAAGACGATCGGGTGCTCCATTCTGTGGGTCATTTGACCGATCACATCGAGGCGAAGGTCATCGATGAAAAGGGCTGTGTGGTGCCTTTGGGACAGCCGGGTGAGCTCTGTATACGTGGCTATCTGACCATGTTGGGCTATCACGGCGACGAGGAGAAGACCAGAGAGATGATCAGTGCCGACAACTGGCTGCGCACGGGAGATCAGTTCGTTATGGAAGCGGATGGCTATGGTCGCATCGTTGGTCGTCTCAAGGAGATGGTCATACGAGGCGGCGAGAATATATTCCCCAAAGAAGTCGAAGACTTTATCAACGCGCATCCTCAGGTGGTTGAGACGCATGTACGTTACTCACCCCTAATCTCTGAACAGCTACTCATTATCTTTAACCATTTCAGGTTATTGGCGTGCCCGATGAGCGTCTGGGCGAGGAGCTATGCGCCTTTGTGCGCCTACACCACGATGTTGATCCCAAGACCTTTACCAAGGAATCGCTGCGTGAATACGCCAAGGGCAAGATCGCCCACTTTAAGGTGCCGCGTTATGTGGTGCCCGTCGATGCATTCCCCAAGACCACCTCCGGCAAGATACAGAAATTCAAGCTCCTCAAGAAGTTCGAGGACAGCTTCCACACGCAGAAGAGCAAGTCGCAATCGCAAGCAGTCGGAGCTTAAGCATTGCTTCTCGTCCTGGTTTCCTGTTATCCTGTTGTACCGATGTCAAATTACTCCAAAATAGAGGCATAAACTAATTTTGTAACTAAATCAAGAAAATATATGTAAGTTTATGTTGTAAATTGATAGAGTTGGTCCTTGCGATTCTAACGCACCATGTCCTTCGTTGGATTGCCGTTTATCTGCTCCTAGAAGTATGCTTTAAAAAGTGTAATCGAAAAAATCATTTTATTTCGTTTTTGAAACAATTACTATTTTATTTTAGGTTTTGAAATTATTTAGCAAAAAATATTTTAGGTTTTTTCTTTTGTATTTTTTTCCATCAGTTTGCTTGCTTTCTATCATTCCTTCTTTGCGGCTTTTCTTATAGGTTTAGAGAAAATTTCTGATCAGTTGCTGTTGCTGTTGTTGTTTGTGGTTGTTGCTGCTGCTTCGGCTGGCTGGGCTCATGCATATAAAATAACATATAGTATCTGATAGTAGACTTAAGAATTAATGACAATGCTGCGTGTTACAAACTTTTGCGTATTTAGTTTAGCTTACACAAATACGACTTGCAAGATTTAGATACAGTTATGGATACAGATATAGATACAGATACAGAGACAGGGTAATAAATCAATAACAATTTAAAAATGGTAAAGTAAACTAAATGCTAAGTGCTAAAAACTAATTTAGATGTACATATATAAGAGGGCTATAAATTAGATTAATTAACATAGATAATTCTCTTTAATCTGTCGCTAAAAACTAGATAATAAATAATGCTCAAAAAATCGCCACAAAAACAAACGCACAAAATAATTAAAGCTTAAATTCGGGGCTCCCCACACTCATCCCTGCGAGAGCAGCTCCTTAACATTTGACAATTTTTGATTTTAGTTTTGGGGCATTAGTTTGTTAAGGTTGTATTTGTATTTGTGTTTTCTTTTTGCTTTTTATTATTATTATTTTTTTTTTTGAATTAAGGACATCAAGTGATTTTTTTGTTTTTGTTTGCTTAGCTTTTCCGTTTGAGCTTAATGGGAAATTTGTGGGGCTAGACTTATAGTTGGATCTACGTTGGGGGGGGTGTTGCATAACAATATTTCATATACGATATCTCGAGATGCGGTTAGCACATATATATATATATATATATATATATATGTGTGTGTGTGTGTATATAAATTTATATTGTAAAGTTTATAAGTTGAATGCAAATATATATTTATGTATGCATACTGCGCTTGAGCTAAATGCCTAACCATTCAATACAATATATTACCGTTATTATTATTATTATTATTATTCTTATTAGAACCGAAAGTCTATTCGGTATCGTATTATTCTTTTGCTTTGAAACATTTTGCATTTTTCTAGTTCGTTTGCAGAGAGTTTTGCACAACTACGTTTTACTATTGAATACTTTTGCTTTTGCTTTTGTTTGCAATATTTTTAAGTGGGTTTTTTTTTTATTTTCACGGATCTCTATCTTAAAATGTGCTACATACAACATTTTTGCTTCCTTTTTGTTTTGTAGTTTACTCTTCAACTCATAATTATATATATATATATATATATTTATTTATATTTCTCTTAAGACTGTGACGGATCCGCTTGCTGTATATGTGTGTGTGTGTGTGTGTGTGTGTCTCTGTGTGTGTGTGTATGAACTTTCTTTTATCCCCGCTAACTTTCTCTTCTATTAATCATAGCCTTTTTTAAATAACCATATAAATTGTTGCCCATCTTTTTGCTTCAGCTTTAAAATGAAATTATTTACACCATACTTTTTGGATCAATTCAAAATTCACAAAAATCTTAAAAGATTCTTTTCTTTTCTTTTGTTTTCTTTTCTTTCCTTGACTTTGTTTCTATGCGCGCCAAGCTATGCTTTTAGTTTTAGTTTTAGTTTTAGTTTAAGTTGTGTTTAATTTTGTTGTCTGCCGCCCATTGAATTGTTCTACAAATCGATGCGCCGATTGCTGCGACTGCTTTAAAAGCTATCATCATCATCATCATCATCGCCGTCGTCGTCGTCCTCGTCCTGGTAATCATCCTCCTCTTCTTCTTCGTCGCCCACAATTAGCTCTTCTTGCTGGGCATCCTGCTGCATTTCGTAAGCCTCTTCGGCTGCCTCGGCTATCTGCTCGATAACAGCTCGCTCCTCGTAGCCCACATCCTCATCCTGGATTGGCGGCTGTCATGCCACATCCGCATCTGCCGCATCCTCCGACCAGCTAACCTCCATCGGTGTACCATTCATGCTGCCACCGTTCACCTGCTCGAGCAGCAGCGCCTCCTCAATGGACATCCTTGACGGTTGCTTCTGTCGCTTGGATAGGTTGCAGCCGGCAGCTGAAGCTGTGCTGGATGCGGATGAGCTGCGCATATCCTCAGACGAAGCGGAGCAGCTCTCATCCTCAGAGTTGGCGCCGGAGACCATTGCCTCGCCAGCAGACTCTTGAATCTCCTGGAATTTCTTTAGCGCCTTGGGATACGCATCCACGCACGACATTAGTTTCATCGTTGAGCTGCGCGAACGCATTTCGACGGCTGCACCAGCCGAGGCGGCATGTTGAGCATGTTGTGGCGAACTGGCTGTCAGCTCTGCCACATGCCACTCGGGCAGGGCGAGATCAGAGCTCTGACGATGCTTCGACGGCTGAATGATCTCCTTGTTGCAAACGGATTGCGAACGAGCTCGGCACAGCGGTCGCAGCGCATCCTGCTCCTGCTGATTGTTGCTGCTATTGCTGCGCATCAGCGCCGTTGCCGACATGCTCTGCGAGAGCGGATTGGGTCCATGATGACCATTGCCGTGTCCATTGCTGCTGCTGCTGCCACTGGCGCTGCCGCTGCCGCTGCTCGCCGCGTTGGCGCTCAGCGAGAGCAACTGCAGCTGACGGCGCTGGGTGGGGCTGCGTTCGCTGTTGCTGCGCAGCGAACCGGCTCGCCGCACCAGCTTGGAGGCGGCCACTTGGGGTGTCTCATCGTCCATTTCGAGCACCCAGCTAACGGAATCGTTGCGTTCGATGACGCCCTTAATCACCGGCGACGTTGGCGGCGATGTGTTGTTCAACAGACTCGAAGTGCTGCGACTGTACGAGTGGTTCTGGGACAGATCCTGCAGCTGGGCCTGCACCAGTTGCAGCTGCTCGGATCGCTGCTTGAGGTGGTACTGCAACTCCTCCTTGTCGCACGTGAGACGCTTGCGTTTGATGTTCTCGTGATTGAACGCCTTCTGAATGTCATCCATCTGTCGCTGCAGATCCCTGCGCAACGAAAAAACCAAACGGTTAGTTGGGATTTGCAGTAGATATATATACATCTATATACACCTATATACATCTATACATATACATAAATGTGTGTGTTTGCAGCACTTACTTCTCCTTCTCCGTTTTGGCCTCCAGTTCGGTGCGCAGCATCTCGTTCTGTGCCACAAGCAGAGTGACGCGACTGCTCAGGCCGCGCTGCTCGTCGTTCTCGCGCTGCAGCTCCGCATTCTGCTTGCTCAGCGTGGAGATCTCGGCCTGCTTCAGTTCGAGCACGCAACGCAGACTTTCTGCCTCGCTCGTGAGACGACACAGTTCCGCATTGGTGTCTGCTGCTGCTGCCGCTGCTGCTCCTGCTCCAGCTGCTGCTGCTGCTGCTGCTGCTGCAGTTGCTGTTCCTGTCTGGCTGTTGCTGTTGCTGCCGTTGCTGTTGCTGTTCGCACTGCGACGCTGCGTGGAGCTGCGCAGGACACTGATCTCGTCCTGCGACAGCGCCAGACGATCGCGCAGATCACGTTCATTTTGCTCGTTGCTGGCGCGCAGCGATTGCAGCTCCTTCGTCAGCGATTTGATGCGCTCCTGCTGCTCATCCTCGCGCTGTGTGGCCGCCTCGAGCCGTGTGGCATGCCTGTTCTCCGCCTGGGTGAGCTGCTGGTGCAGCTGCTGCTGCTGCAACTCGTGCTCCTGCTGACGGGACTGCAACTGCGCCACCTGCTGCTCGGCAACGCTCAGCTGATCCTGCTTGTGGCGCAGCTGGTGGGCGACCTCCTGGTGATACGATTGCAGCGCCTGCTTCTTCTCCTCATCCTTGGCCAGCAGCTGCGACTCGAAGTCCTGGAACCGTTCCTTGGCTATCATTTGCATCTCCTGCACTTTGTCTTGTGCTGCACAAGCGAGACGAAAGCGATTTCAGTTAGCAATTTTGACATTTTGGAACTCTCAATCGACATTTTGATTGATGTTGCCTTCTCTTCTTCTTACCTTGCTGCAGTTCGCTGCGCTGTTGGTGGTCCCGCTCCTGCTGGCGTTGCGACCACTCCGCATCCTTTTTGTGCAGCTGCTGTTGCAACTCCTCGCAACTGTGCTGCGTCTGCTGCAGCAGCGCAATTGTCTCCTCCAGCTTGCCCTTCGCCTTGCCCTCCTCACAGCTCAACATGTCCATCTGCAAACAGATCCAAGAGCAAATTAAATACACTTTTCAGTACAGACAACTTCGGCGTCTCAAGGATATCGCTACCTGTCCTTCCCGTTCGCTACTATTATTATTCTTTGCTATTTGTTTTTCAAGTGTTTCGCTGTCCTCTCGGGAAATTTAGCACTTTGGTTAATTGTTGATCCGAATGGTTTTACGATGGGAAATTCTCAGCGATCATAAAACGGAGAACGATTCTATTTATGGCCAGGGGAAAAGCGAGTGGAAAAGGTTGCTTCTCTTTCTACACATATTTGTTAAACACATTTTAATTGAAACTTAATGCAGATGTTGAACAACTATTTTAGAGTTTGTATTTGGGGCATTCCTGCTGCTTCGATATTTAAGGATGTTTCAGAAAGGTGTGAAAATTGTACGCTGAATAATTTCAATGAAGAGAATTGCTGCTCTAAAAAAAGTATTATTTTAATTAGAAGCGAATTAATCTGCACTTAATTAATAGCTGAACTGAACTGAACCTTTGTTTTTATATTGTTAAGCAAATGGATGAAGTGCAATCTGCCATAAAACAGAGAACAATTTTGCAATAACTTTTGTTCAGGAATTGCCTTTAATTCATCGAGAACAATAATTGCCTAATGCGCTCTGTGAAAACACACAACTGCAATTAAATGCAGATCTTCCTTTACCTGCTGCTGTTCGCAACGCATGCGAGCTGAGATGTTATCCATATCACAACTGTAGCTGATATTATTATTATTGGTATTGTTGGTGGTGCTGGACGATGTCCAGCTGATCAAGTCAAAGTCCATCGTCTCGGCGGACAATGTTTCGTTGGTGAACACAAAATTGTCAAACATTTTCGGAGCGTGTTGAACACGACGAATACTTGCAGCAAACTGATGAGGCACAGGACTCGTCGGCCGCTTTTATAGTCAGCAGGTACGAGGACTAAAAAGGACCTGGCAGGTCAAAATTGAATTGAAATTGGGCACAATATTCACAGGGGATTTAGAAAAGTGGATTTTCTCTCGACTTTCCAGCTCCCTTTTGTTCTACTACAAGTAGTAGTAGAAACAACCGATGGAAAATTATTTCATAAAATGGGCGTTGCCCTTGGTGGACCGAAGGGCGTTTTTGGCTGCTTGGTGAACGCCTCGTGGCAAATGTCTCAGATCTAAGGATTGGCGATGCACATCGTGTGGTTTCGGATCGGACCCAGAAACAATATAACTAAAAATTAGTCACAGCTGCTGGCAGGCAGGCATTCTCTGGTTTTGGGGCGTCCCTCGATGGGTGTCTGAATAGACTTCATTTGCTAAACTCCCTGGCAGTTCCAGAAGTGCCAGCGTTCTGGGTGTACGCGTAGCGAATGCTGAGCGCCTCTTCTTGAACTGCCACTCGACATTTGCGATACTCTCTCAGAACACCATTAATAATGCCCAAATGCCAGCAAATTTGATTAGCTCTAGTTCAAAGTGCAATTCTCACGTTTGACTTTAAAATTTATTGAGCCTCAAGTTGAGTCTTTGTATTTTGAAGAGTCTCCGATTAGCTGAGGCTCAACTGCTGCCCAGCTGGATGAATTTCACAGAGTGAAGTAGGACTTGAACAGAGTATTGACTGTGTCAATATGTGGGCAAATAAGTTAAGTGAATTTCCTGTTTTTGAGTTATTAGACAAACTAGATTTACATCAACAATTTCTATTGATTCATTTAGAGAGGCCTCTCTAAGAAATAATATTACAATAATAATATTAATATTACTAATTGGATGAGGGTTCTATGTCCTCTGTCCACTAGCTGACTATATACGAGTATAAATCACAGTCAAGTTGCCTTGCCTCGTCTCGGCTCGGCTCGTCTATCTTCTTCTCTGTGGGATGCTTAGGCGCACTCAGTCAATAATCGATTGATGTCCAAGGACAAAGTTAATCCACAAATTAGACATCGTTCGACATCTGATTTCTATATACACGCCTGCCGCTCCTCTCTTGTCTATAGTCTATAGTCTGTCGTCTGTCGTCTGGCGACAAGTTATTCTCAATGTAATTGCGAGTCTGGCGTCTTCCTTCATGACTTCGTCTTCGTTTCAGAGGCTACCTGAGTAATCGAATATCCTTTGACATAATCCTTTCTATATGCACGATTCTATAATATCTGGGGCATCAGCATCATTCGGCTGACATTGACAGATTGTCAACTGTGTCTCAAATGGCTATAATAAAAATGCGCTCGTTGGCCTTTTTAGGGGATGATCCTTGAGCGTCCTTGCTGGAGTGTGACTGTGTGTGTGTGTGTGTGTTGCTGGGTGTGTGCGCGTGTGTGTTTTCCTGGTTTTCACACCGTATCGCGAAATCTCACTGGATCAGCATATTTAAATAAATATTTATGTTGCAGCACAGCAGCGCAGCCGTTTGGGCTTTTAGCGGGAAACAACGTTTTTAAGTTGAGCGCAATCGAGAAATTCCATTGAAAAATTCCCAACTAGTGCCACAAGCAACAACCGCATGCAACAAGTTAGCCAAACATTTGTGCGGCAACACGTTCAAATGTTGTGTAATCAATGGGATTAAAATGAGAATTGTTGAATATTTCCAGAGGCTTAAGCTCAATAAACACATCATTTGTGGGATTAAAAGTGCAGCCTAAAAAAAAAACACTTTTTTAAAGAACAACATAAATGATTATAGAAGTTTGCGTTACTCAAAGCTGTTCAAGTTGTCATAGTTAAAGTGTAGTTCAACTCGTTCAAGTGAAATCAGTATGAATCAATATCTATAATAAATTTGCTACTTTTTACGCTTTGAAATATTTGAGAATTATTTTAGGGATTTTTTCTATGATGTAAAGGTCGAAATACTCTGCGATTTTTTGTTCTGCATTATTTCATATGAAACATAATTTCGAGCGAAATTTGGAATGCTTGAAAAGCATAAAACTGAAAATTCCCCGCAAATGGATTTGGTTTTTAATTATGCTCAACACTAATTTGCCGACTTATTTCGAGCTGCACAAGGAGCACAACGGTGTAGACACATTGTCCTTGGTATATCCTGCCCAAGGATTTGCGCAATTGTGCATAAGAGCACTTTGGCGACTTCAACTTCTATTTGCTCTTTCTTTACAAAGTATTCTCTGATTCGCCGCTACCTGCTGCAAATATTGAGTATGTGTAGCAAAATATAGACAAATGTTTGCGGTTGAGAAGTCAGCAGACAAACAACATCATAAACCGATTTAGAAGGAGTTGCGAACCCAAAAATATGCAAATGCCAAAATAATGCTCTTGTCGCGTATTTTTATGATCTTAATTTCGCTATTTAATAGCATTCGCAGGTAGAACAAGTGCAAGCAGCTAACCAATTCTGCAGTATCGAATATTTAAGTATTGTTCTATATGGCATCGAGGTTGGACGCAAGAGAAAGCGATTCCAGCATTCCACAAAATAGGTTTTTAACGGGAAAAGTAACACATGAATCGAATAGTTATGCTGATAGCTGTTCTGCATTCGCAGTTCCAATAGCTAATAGTAATATTTCTAATATACCCTTTTGTATTATTTATTTTATATTTAGAATAGTGCGAAAGTGATGAAAGAAGTGCATACAAAATGTGTACTTCTTTCATGAACATGTCGTTTTATACTCTGTAAATCGATGCAAAATAAGTACTTCTTTCATTAGCCACAGAATGGAAGAGTTCGCATTGAAGGCAGACTAATACAAAGCGCTGATCCTTAAGCCTTTGCTGGGGCATTTCAAAGGATACATTTTCCAGTTAAAGTACAATTGATATGAACTGAAATTTGGTCGTCTTTTCGTCTTTTATAGAGCACAGAGAGCTGTTAAATCTGACACGTGTTGCAAGGTGGCAAGGTGGCAAGGCTACCCAAATGATTCATAGACAAATCCCGTCGACTATTCAGAAACTGATGACAATTAATTGAATGCAGCTGAGAGCTGAGAGCTGAGAGAGCCGACACCCTTTCACAGAAATGAGTAAAAACAAAGGGTCGAAGTAGGCAGAGGGTTAGGGGTAAGTAGAGTAGGGTCCTGGGATTCGAATACATATATATATATAAATATATATGAATAGAAAGAGCGAGAGAGAGAGAGAGAGAGAGAGAGAGAGAGCAAGAGGAAACCGACCAGCAAATTAATTAGTGCAAACACAAAAAGTGGCCTCGGCTCAAATAGCGAAGCCGGATCCGGTTTGGCAAACGGATTAAGGCACAACTGCAACAATTAAACAAAATTAGCTCAAGTTTAAGCGCAGCTTAAGCCAAATTTCCAAAACTCTAAAGGCCAGACGACCTCTCTCGGCCATGCCACAGATTCTTTCCCTTTATTAGAGCAGCTGAGCACCTTTTCTGGCTCTGAAAGACAATGGAAGCCAGCAGCGCATAAAACTCCGCACAAAGTTTTAACAAAATGCCCGACAGACTGAAACCTCTGGCCAAATGTGAAACTCTTGCTGTGCCTGGCGCCAGTTTCAATAAATCCCTAACTCTCTCTCTCTCTGTCTCTCTCTGTCTCTCTCTCTCTCTCTCTCTCCCTCTCTCTCTGTGCCTCTCTTAAATTGTACTTTGTTGCATGGCAAGTGCTGCTCACCTGCTTGGACATAAACTGCACCACAATGGCGAGTCCTGCCGTCTGGCGTTGTCCCTCCTCCAGCGACTGGCTGTTGGCCTCCAGGCATTTGGCCAAGCGTTCAAAGTTCAGATAACCGTTATCCATGTAACGCTTCAGGGCGGGATGGAGGGCAAGAATGTCCTCCTCCATTGCACGGGGCTTTGATTGTACTGTGCTGGGTTGAGTACCATTTTGGTCCTGTTGATTTATGGATTCACAAGCATAAATTAAATTACACAGAAATAACTAAGGAAATTAATTAAAGCAGCAACTTTCGCCTTTGTATTGAATACTACGTAATATTAATTGAATCTACTTATGAATAGAGATGGGTTGGTTTATCATGTTTATCATGAATCATCCCTCGATCGGCTTGAGTTGAGCCACGATTTGGTATATTTCCTACAGAATATGCAGCATCAAATTGAGCTTCCTTTTCTTGAATATGAATCTTTTATATAGTCTCTCGATAACAAGTTTCCTCAGCATAAAGAGAATCCGTATTTTTAGCACTTTCCCAAAATTCAAACTACGTATTTCGTATCCTATGCTTCAGTTTTATATATATATATATAGATACTTGCCTCATTTGTACTGGAAATTGTTTTTGTTGCATTGAGTAAATTCGACTCCCCCTTCAGCTGTTGAGGAGGATTTGGCTCCTGTTGCTGCTGGCAACAATTTGGCTCTATGGAATTGAGGGGCTGCTGCTGTTCGGGTGTGTGGCTGCCACAGCGCTGCACCTTGGGCGCCTTCTCTGCGGCACAGTTGCAACTGTTGTTGTCGGCGCCACAAATGCAGGGCAGCTCATTATTACTGAGCGAGGCGCGCTTCGAGTCCCGCGGCGTTTGTGCGGCACTCGCCACCGGCGACAAAATGAGACCCAATCCAAAATCCTGCAATTCCGTTTGATCCACGCCCGAACGCAGCGATTCTGCAAAAAAACAAAAAAGAAGACGCAAATTCAATCAAATTATTAACTGGGGTGTTGTTTATACTGGTATCAAAATGTGCTTATTGAGCGAGCCAAGTGAGTGAAAGTTGTTCATCCACAAACAAAATAATGATGACTCAGTTCAACTCATCTCAGCCGAGTTCAGTTTCATTTGCAGCGAGATGAGTAATTGCTGCTAACAAAGTAAAAAACAATAGAAACCACAAGAAATGGCATGGGATCAAAGCGGAGGCAATTGACAACCAAAAAAGAAGAAAACATAAACTAGACAAGAAATGGAAAGGGAAAGCAAAAGTACAAAACTACTGTGTATTTATGTCTTCATCAATTACGGGTGTAAGTGCCTGCCTGCCACGCCCACAGCACCAGCAGCCGCAGCAACGGCAGCAGTTCAAAGGCCTGTTGGCAAAGCAAGCAACAAGCCCCATCAATAACTCAAAAAACAACACTGCTCTCGACTGGGGAGACAACAGCAGCTGTCGGCTAGCGAAGGGGTAGATAACTCTCTCCCTCTCTCTCTCTCTCTCTCTCTCTCTCTCTCTCTCTCTCTCTCTCCTCTCTCTCTCTCTCTTTGAACGCTCCTCCATCTACCTGCCATATCGAATGCCCAACCATAATTCAGGCAATTTCCTTACGAGCTCACGCCATAATCAATGGCTTTTGGCCATATTACCGCATCCAATTTATGGCTAAGTGCCGTACAAAATTGTCAACGCCAACCAGTACAACCTGTACCGGTCAACCACCACATAACTGCACTCGCTGCACAATTTTTGTTTGATAGAAAAAGTAATAATAACACTCGTAAATCAATTTCCTCAACGATTTTGCTCAATTGATTTATGAAAATGGGTTTTTGCTTAATTTGAAAATGGTTTTCCATTTGTCATGTTGCATGTGGCATGCTGCAGCTAAACAATGTTATATTCGCAATGCCTTTTTACAATTCGCAATGAAATTTCATTTACTATTTACTATTTTATGCAGAATTTTAAAGTTTGCCCGTTTTGCAATTTTGCTAAAATTTTATTTAAATTAAAGAAATATTTTAAACACACAAATTTGTGCATTTTGGCTGAGATTTGCTTGGCCATTTCTGAATGCCAACTTTCTTGTTTTACACCTGCCAAAAGCAAGTCAAAGTTTCGTTCATTGCCAGATTGCCAGATTATTTGGACCTGGTCATAAATTAGCTGGCAGTGCAGGAAAAAAATAGACGTGGGACATTAAGGCAATTACTCAAATCGGTTGTCAACGGAGGCGCTGACAGTGGGCTAATTAAATAAAACTGGCAGTGGACAACGACTTAGGCCAACGGACAACTGAATAAGCCAGATAAACTCTTGGTCAGTGCGCACTTTAAAAAGTGATTTGATAACTGTCTATAAAAGCCCGAAAAAAACTGAGTTTGTTTGCTTAATTTAATAGGCAGACAAATTTGTGGGATAGTTTCGAGATCTTTTTATATATGTTATAACTATTTATACATAAAGCAAACCGTGCTTAATTTGATATTTTTAGTTGTGTTATTTCATTTTAGTCAACTTCATATACACAATTTTTGTTTTGCTGAATGAAATAAACATAATTAATTAAACAAACCAAAGTATTTTGTACTATTTATTTTAGTTATTTTAACATTTTTCCAACAGTTTCCCGCAATTAAAAAACATATTTCCGGCATTCCCCGCCCAGTCAAATGCCCCTTCAGCTTTCAGCTTTCCCAAATAATTTAGTCGAGAGCAATTAGCAATTAAGATGAGAAGAGAAAAATAGGAGGGCAACCTTGTGCCGAGACATTGAACAAATGGCACACCTGACGAGAAAGTTTCGAATCTAAATGAATTTCAATGCCACACGCCTCGTGGCACACACGCTGAGGGAATTGTGCTACGAGTCTGTGGCACACGACGGACTCGTTTTGGTATTGCAAAATTCTGCAATGGCAATTAGGCAATTAAATGGCATTAGTTACACGACGATTGTCGAAGGCCAACTCATCAAACTTGGACTCTTCTCTGTCTCAGCCTGTGCAACAAGCATTTCCCAGCATTTTGCGTTCTCACGCATCGCGCTGCGACTGCGCGCGAGGCTTGCAACAAGTTGCTGACAGGATCGCAATGGGCGGCAAATTGTGCATTTCAACATCTGATGTTTATGGCCAAGCTAACCGACCACCTCAGTAGCTATTCAGTTATTCGGCTGAACATGGCAAGAGTTTTTCTTCATTTTCCATTCACTCCAGGACCAGCTTTTACGACTGGCCAAAAGGAAAAACTCAGCAGCACTGCCCATTTTCATTCAGAAGGTTGAATGAAGGAAAAGTGCAAAGATGCTACAAGAAATGCGCAAATGGATTTTCCCACGATTTTTGGTTCAACGAGAAATTAGTCAAAGTGGTTTTTGAAATGCAGAAGAGTTTGGCAATTTGGAATTATATTTATGTTAAATATATATTATATATTATTATATATATAATATAATAATCTATTTAATATAAATAAAAGTAATTTTATCATTTATGGTGCCAAAGTGGTAATATTTAGTATTTAAATTTGAGCTAGTTTTGGATGCCAAGAGAAATTGTTTATAAGAAATGTGCCAGGCACATTTTCCAGTTTAAGTCGAAAAGGTGTAATAATCGCCTACTTTATATTTTTTTACGATCTCCTAATCCGTCTCTAATCTTTAATTAGTTATAAATTCAACGAAAGTTTGAGGAACTTCACTTAAGATTGTTTGTCAAGGTAAAAACCAATCAATACTTGAGACTCAAATGACAATTTAGGTTACTTTATATATCCCTTAACTTTGCAGTGTTTAATTGAAGTAAGCATTAATATTTTTTATTTTGTCTTCAAGAGACTTTCACGACTGCCCGTACAATATATAAAACTACAGTTTAGTTGCAAGATTTTCCAATGTTTTTCCATTCACAAATGCATTCAATTGTTGTTTGCATTCGTTTGGTCAGCCGAACTCATAATGACGGTTTTCAGTTTTTCGTCTCGGCTTTTGGGTTTTCAGCTAAAAATCAACATGTTGCAAATAACGCCTGCTGTCCACGTCAAGTCACACTGTGCGGCACCGTGGGACGCGTTGCTGAAATGCTGACCAGCACACACACACCCAACACACACCCCACAAGGCACATGAAAAATAGTTGAAATTCCAAAATAACTTATTTGGCAGGCAGGCAGCTATTCTGTTTTCGTTTGAGTGACTGAACTGAACTTCACTTGATGTATTCACACACGCACTCGCACACACACACACATTCACACACACTCACACACATTTGTGGTTTTTGCCACATTTGGAAAATGCAACCTGTCTTGGCCCATGGCGACTCACAAAAATGTTAACAAAAACAAAACAAGTCCATTGCAAAAATGCCCGTAATTAAAAGCAGACACCAAAAAAAACACAACCAAACTGCAAAATTTTGAAAAGTGGCAAAATGGCAAACTGGCATTTCCAATTAGCTGCGTTCAAAAACAAAAACAAAAACGAAAATAAATAAAAATCTCACTTGAAAATTTCAAATGTGGCTCTATGGGAAAGAGATGTCTGCTTAGTTTTCCCGGGGAGCCTTTAAAAGGGTGGGGGTATAGTTTGTTGGCCTGTCTAGTTAGTCAGTTAGTCAGTTAGTCAGTTTTATTTGCAGTTTTAATTACAATTTAACTGACAAGTATTTAGTAGATACTACCAGCCACAGAAAGGGGCAGATAAAGCAAGAGACGGGGCATGATGAGGGGGAAGGGGGTTTTGGGGTGCAGAGTGGTACAATTAAAGTGCCATTCATTTTGACTACTCACAGCATTTACCAGGGGCGTGGTCAGCGACAACATAAATAAAGCTCAAGTGAAATTGTTGCAAATTGCTGGTGGCAAAGAAAAGTGTGCAAAATATTTAATTAAATAATGAACACATCTAAAATGTGTATATATAAATATGTGAATATATATTTTCACATTTAAATTGGTTAGTGTGGAGAAAAGATTCCATTAAATCAAGCTGACATCATAAGCCTTTTGATATCATGTATTATTTACTTAAGACACTTTCATGTTTATCATTTGTGTATTTTGAGTGGGATTTCCATTTAGATGTGACCATATTAAATATAAACTACCAATCTGAGTCCGGCTGCATAGCAGTCAGCTTTGTGTCAATCAATAATCAAGTGAAACCCAAAATTACTCAACACTAGTCTGGTGTAGGTCCTGAAAAAACACTTTTAAAAGTCTAATAGGGAATTGCACATACTTTTTCTGACAACCTAACCCATCGAGAAAAAATAATAACAAATTTGATTCAGAGATAAAAATCTGTTTGGTTTTAACAAAGTTGTTGCAGACAGAATTATTGGAAAATCATTTTTAGCTTATGGTAAAAACTAAAATTACTTAACACTAGGTTTTTGTGTGTGTCCTAACATGGAATAAAAACTCATCAACTTGATTGATTTGAAATTTAAATTCAGTTTGGTTTTAACAAAGACCGAATTTTTGATAAAGTGGCCAAGTGTAAGATAAAGAACAGATGCACAATTCAAACAGATACAGGTACATATATGTTTACAGCATAATAAAAACTTGCAATATCAATCATTAAACGTTTACAAATTTCCAAGAACTTGTCTACAACAAAGGCAACAATTATTCAAAAGAACACGTTTATAAAGAAAAGAAAGCTAAAGCTGAGTTGCCAACAAAGAAAACTTTTAGCGGCAAAAAAAATAATAAATCAATTATTGACATAAAATTGTAAACTTTGGTTTTTTAAAATAAAAATTGAAATCGCAGCAAGGTTCATAAACAATTTTGCAAATGTAAACAAATTGTTCGAAGCGAAAAAGAAGGCAAGCAATAAATGTGACCAAAGAAGCGGAAGAAGTTGTCAGTTGTCAGTTGAGTGAACAAACGAATGAATCAATGAATGTCTGCTGAATGTCCATCAAAACGCTGAGCAGAGCTGAAGCTCAGTTCGAGACGGGTCCAAGATAGGCCAATGAGTGATGAGTGATATTTGCTTATTGATGAAAGACGCCAACAGCTGAATGTGGAGAGAGAAGCATGCTTTTATAGCACTTTTAGCCGCATTACATTTCGAAATTGCTTTTGCCTCTGCACTGGACGAGACGCACTTCAAGGTCACAGCCCGCCCCCCCACCCTTTTCCCACCATCTTCCTCTTCCCTCAACTAAAACTGAAATACAAATAAAACGCGTTGTTTTCGTTTTTTTTTTTATCTTTACTTTGGTTTTTGGCACAAGTTCTAATGCCTATTTTTAGATATGTTGGGAACGCGTTGCTTCTCTTTTTGTTGTTGTACATTTTATTCACTTTATTCGGCACAATAAGCCAGTGGCAGCAAATTAAAGCCAAAAACACAAATACAAATACGTAATTTACCAATTAATCATGAAAAGCGCACATCATTATTTACATGAGCACAATTTCAGCGAGTGTGTGTCACAAACAAGGCAATGGCTCACAATTTCTTCATATGCAAACATATATCTAGACATACGTGTATATATATATATATAATAATACAGTATTTATTTCATTGTTTTTTTTTTCTTTTTGCGGTTGGCAGCCCACAAACACAGCATACACATAAAAT